>OZ024893.1:45134825-46334825 GCA_964017195.1 Siderastrea radians
CATTTACCTAAAGAGAGGTAGGAATGGTGTAAGGAATGATGCAAAACCCTCGAACGTCACCGTTTGAAAGCAACCAAAATCAAAGGGTAGGCAAAACGAATTTATAGGAATCAACACCGTCAAGCCAATGAACTGGACTCAAAATTGACTTTAACTCTTGGACAGCTTAACCAGATCCTTAAAAGCTACATTCTATTTCAGACCTAACTGGGACTCGTAGACAAAATAAAAGTGGAAGAGGGGGGGAGGATAGTTAAGTGATCACATATCTTGTGGCATCCTTTAATCTTAGAACCTAATACCCTGTTTAACCTCAACTAGAACAGTTTTAAATTCAGTGTCAAAAGTAATGCTGTGTTTGCTTTGGTTTTGCTTTACCACGCCGTATGATTGGTCAAAAAGGTCGCACAATTTTTTTTTTGTCCAATCAGACATAAAACCAAAACCAATCGTGGCTTGCTCCCACGCGTTTTCCCGAGCTCAATACTTATTACCGTGCTTGTGTTTTCTTTGATTTCTGGTTTTATGTTTTGTTCTTGTTGTCACTGGAGCAGTTTTCAGATGAGTGTCGAAAGTACTGTTGGGTTTGCTTTGGTTTTGCTTTACTTCGCTCCCTGATTGGATAAAAAGTTCGCGCCACTTTCTCAACCAATCAGAAGTTAAACCAAAACCAATGGTGATTTGCTCGCACGTGTTTGCCGCGCTTGATGCTAATTACTTGTATTTGCTTGAATTTCTGATTGGTTCATTTTGTCTTTAGTGCCTGTTGCTATTGGTTAAAGTTATTACTTTAGTTTTGGTTTTGCCACACTCATTTGAAAACTGCTCCAAATAAGTTGGTAACTCACATTTGATTCTCGATACTCTGGAATTTGCAATCTTGTCTATAGATAACATCGCATTGTCTTCAAATAACATCAGAAATATTGTCACAGCTATCTAGTTTTACCACAGAGCAGTTTGCAAATGAGTGTCGAAGTTATTACGCTCAACAAACACAACATGCAAACAACACAGTGCATTGGCAAGGCATTATCTTCACGCTGATACACTGTTACATTTTGTAACAAATTTGAGCGATCACGAAAGCTCTGTTTACATCGTTTGGTCGATCTACCCAGAATTCTGCGCGCGGCGCCATCTTTTTCCGTACGAGTCACAATTTCTTCTGTTTTTACCTCTGATTGGCGAGCTTCTTTAGCCAATCACAGAACACAGTAGAGAAGGGTCAATGGAAACGCAAGTTACTTTCCACTGTCAACTGAATACCACATGCACTTCTCCCAAAAAGTATCAGAATAAACCCTGATATAGGTCTATGAATCTCACCTCTTTAAAAAATCTCATTTTAAGCCGTTCATGTCTCTGTTGCATTTCTCATTCCATCTTGACATCATCCTGGCATGGAGAAAGAAGAGTATAATGAAGAAAAGGAAGCTTGAGGGACTGGACGTAAAAGTTCGGGTTAGGTAAGGAAGAAACTAAAACCTGCACCATATTTTGAATCTAACTAAAACTATTTTCTTTTAGGGCAAAGTGCTTCAAAAATTCTATAATTTCTAGGTGTCATCTGCATGAATAAATAAAGATGATGATGATGATGATGATGATGATGATGATGATGATGATGATGATGATGATGATGATGATGATTATGATGATGATGATGATGATGATGACGACGACGACGACGATGACGATTTGCATGGAGTAACGTTACCGACCTGTTAGGGTGGTACACACCAATTTATCTTTTTTTTTAAAGCCAGAAGGAGCAAAGCCAAGCAAGTTTCTTGAGAGATGTTGACATCTTATAACAGCTTTAAAAGTGAAAAACAAAAGGTTTAAAGGGCAAAATTGTTCCAACTCCATCTATGCAATTTTCGTATCACTTTGCCCTCGTATCAAATTGAACTAACAAACAACTTCCAGTATTCCAGCGCTTAAAAGTTATTCAATCCTGGCTGCGTTCGTGAAAGAAAGTGACTAAACATTTTGCATTATTATTAATTTGATGAACTAAGTCACTCACGACAGCAACAACAACAACTACAAGCACAGTAGTAGCAACGACAACATCAAGACGGTGGAGATGGTACTCAGATTTCAAAGAAGTGCAAATGTAGTGACAAATTCTGAAACCAGGCCCTCCTCGCTCCCCCAAAAATACGCATGGGTAAAAACAAACTCCAACATAAATTACCATGCCTCTATTCTTATCTTACAGCTCATTTCACTGCTATGCATAGAGCTGGGTTTTCTCAAGAATGGTTTCTAGCCTGTGATTTGACCTTCACCATTCGCTCGTCTGTTAAATTTTTGTCTTTATACTTTGCAAAAATCGTCTGGTTCAGGGCGAAAACATTAGAACCTTGGGCCCAGTTGCATAAAGCAACTTAAGATTAAGTGTGACTCTGCAACCAACCCCTTTGTTCTGGAGGATATTTTCGCACGGTATTACGGATAAATCGGCTGAAGACGGATTAGTGAGTATAGGAAACACAATGAGAGCAGAAGGAAATCCTTCGGAACACAGGGTACAGTTGCAAAAAATCCCACTTAATCTTAAGTGGCTTTATACAACCGGGCCCAGGTCCGCGCATTCGACATGGCGTCTAATTTCTATACAAGGGTCGAAAAATCACGTTTGTTCGCTGATAACCAGTGTGCAGCCAGCCAATGAGAAAGTTAGGAATTCATCATCTAGATTGAGAATTTATCAGATCTTATTAACCTTAAGTTTCACTTTAATAAACCAAAGAAATCCGCACACCTCTCCGTAACTTGACTAAGGTAGAGTACCCCTCATACATACCTATTATCATTCTCTGCGACATATTGAACAAGAAATCAAGCTGCGATGTTTTATGTTTGTACACTGCTACTTTAAAAAGCGAGATGTGAACGTTTCTTATTAGGGAATACTTACCCTAAGATTCCATTGAACGAGTGCCAGGTAAAAGAAAATACATCTCAATGAACAGGCCTTGTTTTTCAGAGAATTGGGCGCGGATAATTTAGCAAATTTGACAGGACACAAAGTAGCTGTAAAAGATAATAACAGATTCTTCGTGTGAATCCAAAGGTAAATATATATTCAAGTTCCAAGTCAAATTATTGCGGTGTGGTTTCTACGAAAATCTTGATACCCTGGAAGAAATGGAAACTAATTTACCAATGGATGTGAAAACTATTGTCGTCTACTTGGACAAAAGCATTTGCCATCAAAAGTGAAAATTGAACCTTTCAAACGCTTTTTTTTTTTTAATAACTGTCTTATTATGATTTTGAAATTATGATTAAAACGTAGATTTTTAAAATTCAGTTGCAAGGTCTTACAATATGGATTCAGTATCGTCCTGGAGCCCGTGAGCGGGGGAGGTGTGTGTGTGTGGGGGGGGGGGGGGAGGAGGAGGAGGTAATCAGATATATATTAGTGAGGAGGAATTGCAAATGAGAGCTCTAATGGCCCAGAACGTTTAGACTGCGAGTAGTCTAATTTGGCGATGGCAATTGTGGGACGGTCGAAGTACACACGCGCACGCGCGAAATTTCGAGGAGACGCGACGCGAGGGGAGCGCCGAAAAATTATTTGCGTCGCGTCTATTTGAAATTTCGAGCGCGCGCGTGTGTATTTCGCCCACCCAACAATCACTATCGTCAGAATTAAAGACTACTCGCAGTCTACCAAAAAAGCCCGGTCTGAATAGGGTTAAAATAAGAAGACGATTCAGCGAAAATTAATAGCCGTGGTTACACGAGGCAACTTTACCTAAGTATATGCGAGGTTTCCCTGGGTAATTGGGGGAAAGTGGCATTCTCTTATGTAACCGGTCTGAATAGGGTCAAAGTAAGAAGACAATTTAGTTACCTTGGGAAAAATTACCTTGGGAAAATTTACAAAATTTTCCTAGTAAAGTGACTGAGAACAATGGAAAAGGGCCCAGCAAAACCCTTGTTGTTTACCATTTACAGGGGAAAACCGGTTGGTCTACGGTTTGCACAAATGGAAACAAAACCTCCCGAATGGGAAATTCCGTTCGAGTTTAGCATGTACTATTTGTGCAGTTCACTCTACACAGTTTGACTATTGGTGCAGGACCTGGAACTGGTAGAAAAAAAGTCGATGGAACACAATTTTCCGTTTGGATATTCCGATTGGCAATTTTGGACTTCCTCTCAAAAGGAAATTTTCCGGTGGGGGAAAACCAAAATAGCCGGAATTTTTGTTTTTTTGGGGGGGGGGGGTAAATGGTTAACACTCGTGGTTGTTATTCATTTATATGGGCAAACCCGTCGGGTCACGTTTGGGAAAATGGTAAACAAAATTCAAGAATGGTAAATTCCGTTAAGAACTCGCGTTTACCATTTGCGCAAATCAGTCCCATTCACCGAAAAATGACTGCAAAAGCCTGAAACTGGTAGCAAAGACGGGCTTGAATTTCCGTTCGGAACATTCCAACCAGAAAAACAGGGTTGTTTACCATTTACCCAATAAATCCGGAGATGTTGGTTGGACTGTAAATGGGAAGACCAATCTCGGTTTCCCAAACGGAAAATTTCCCGGAGAAAACGGGACTTTTTGAAAGGTAGTCCAAAATTCCCAAACGGAATTTCCAAACAGGAAATGTGCGTTCCATTTGATCATTTCTACCAGTTCCAGGCCCTGCACCAACAGTCAAACTAGTTCCAGGCTCTCTGTAAATTACATAGAATTCCACAAATGGTACAGGACAATCTCGAACGGAATCTCCGATACGGGAGGTTTTGCTGACCATTTGCATAACTCGTGAACCAACCGGTTTCACCTTGTAAATGGTAAATAACCCAGGACTACCTTTTCAGATGTTCCTTTTCTTTCGGAAATTTTCCACTGGAACGACCCGAAAAGTCGTTTTCCATTTAATTTCCAACCAGATTTTTCGGGAACGTTTTGTAAATAGTAAACAACCACTCGTGGATTGAGGGGTCGTTCAGTTTCCCCAGGTAAACCTACCAATGAGAAGCCGAGTTTGGAACGCTGCACGTGCAGTGCGTGATCAGCTAGCTACATGACCTAATTTGTAAGTGGTATCCGCGTGTAGAAGATTGAACGTGGCCCCTTTTCCAGCAATTTTGAAAATGTTGGATTTTAACGGATACTGAGGTTGTTTATCATGTACAACAACTTTCCGGAAATTCCGGTTGGAAAGTAAATGGTCCACGACTTTTTGGGTCGTTCCAGTGGAAAATTTCCGGGAGCAACGGATCGTCTGAAAAGGTAGTCCTGTTTTTCCGGACGGAATGTTCCAAACGGAAATTCATGTACGATTTGTTCAAACCTAATCTTTCATACCAGTTTCAGGCTCTCGCAGCCATTTTCTGTCCCAACAACAATTAGGGACCTTACGGGAAGGAAAACGTCACTTTTAAAATGACTTCACAATCTTTGAAACTTCTTGGCGATTATTCCCACTCCTTTAACCTGTCTAATGCAGTCGAATTATCCAGGAGCTGAATTTGTAAGGACGGCGTATCAGTTCAGGAAGAACTTATTTAGCAAATTAATTAGAAAATAGCTGTGTGCCCAATTAGCGCCCTGTCTTTACAGGGTACTAGATCACTTGACACGTGAATAAAGTTATTACTACTATATTATTATTATTATTATTATTATTATTATTATTATTATTATTATTATTATTATTATTATTATTATTATTATTATAAAAACGAAAATTCACCGTCGTGTGTCTGTGTTCTACACAAAACGTTGAATTTGGTCATTTCAAATTGTAGTTGTGCACAGAACGGCAAAGAAATATACCAAAAATAATGCACGTGCAGAGTCGTTGTTTTGTTAATCAAAGCTTTTGTTTTGCGACCTTCTCGTTGGCTGTCGCCGTCATGCAAATTTTTTGGTAAATGGTAGAGATTTCTGCAAATGGTAAACGCCAGTCCCGAACGGAATTTTCCCACTACGGAAATTTGCTTACCATTTGCCCAAACCGACCCAAACGGTAAAACGACTGGTTTGCCCGTGTAAATGGTAAACATTTGCTGAGACTTGCAGCACGTTTTATTTATGTGTATCGAAATTTTTTTACGATTAGGAAATACAATAGACCAAGAATTTAGCAGCGTTTTCCTTGTCTTCTTATTTGGTTCATAGAAAAAAAAATTATGTCGAAAGCCATAAAATTTTCCACCTTTAAATCTCTGGGTACATGAAACCTTAATTTCCCAGGTAAATGAAAACCTTAGTATATACTATAGCTATTTTACCAGGAAAATTTCTACTGGGGAAATCATGTTTACCTCGGGTGAACCACGGCTAATTTAACAGAGGGCAAATTTCTCTATCAGGCGTCAACCGATCTGAACTATTTAACCGTACTTCTTACCGTGTTATCTGTTTGTACCGTCAGTAGTTGATACGCATATATCAACTGTTAGACTGTTTAAAGGGCATTAAGACTACAGTAGACTCTCGCTATGTCGACTTTACCGTGAAGGAAACCAAAAGTTGTTTGAGATGACGGGAGTTGGCATAGCCAAAAGTAAATACATGATCCGAGGGAATCGAGTTTTAGGTCGAGATAGCGGGGAATAGAGATAGAATGGACCCACTGTATTAGATAAATGCTACAAATAAGCAATAAAACCATGTAACTACTTGAAGCTTTAGTTACATTACCTGAAGATTTTAGAGGACGGTTGTGCTGTTGACCAACGGTCATCATGGCCGCGTGTTTGCAAATTATCGCTCAGAAGACCGGAAACGTCTTGGCTTGCAAACCGAAGCTGAAGATGGCAGTGCTTCGTTTCCATAATATTACTCCCCTTTAACAATGTTGTCAAGGTTTCTAAGCGGATTAAAAAAATTCAAGGCACATATAACTCTTTGCGTATCCTTCACTTTCCACTCGCGGTAAACGTGAGAAATAAAATTGAATAATGAATTCGTGAATAATTACGAGATTTAGTTCAAGGTACATTTCCATGTGAGAGCCAGTCTCGAACATTCAAATGTCCAAGACTTTAAGTCTGTACCTTAGGTTTTAGAATTTTTTCAAGATTTTTTCAAAATTTAAGATTGTGGAAAAAGCTTTTTCTATTACTGCATTCTATAAAATTCACAACTGAAACGGCGGGTCTTACGTATACAGGCCACGTTCTACAACTGTCGCGAGTACAGGCCCCTCCGCTACTGATATACCGAAACAAGCTAAACGGTGTCCCGTAGCCCTAAACCAGGCTAAAACATCATCTAGAATCTTTGATGCCACGGGACACTGTTCAGTTTGTTTATGTATCAGCAACATAGTGACCTATACTTCATTGTGACCTGCAAAAAGTGAGCTGTAAGAAGAGACCGCCAAACCAAAAAACGGAGAATAATTAATATTTGGCCGATGTTTCGATAAAAACGATTGAAAATTTGGGACAAGACTGCTATAAGCGTCTGAACAAATCGTCACGGGGACCAAGTCCCTTCGAGTGGACTAACCATTTTTGTCAAAAACATCTAGCCATTTACAATCTAAACCACAAGCCATAACTGCACACAAAGTTTGGGACTAAGACAGCCTTTATTAATAATACTAAGTTACTAATTAACAAACCATTAAAATCTAGATTGACTAATTACACTCCAAGAAGGACATAAGGAAACACTACAACAATACTAAAATTTACAAAATTACAACAGTAAAGGACAGACAAGCACAGCTGTCAAGAAGATAATATGTAGAACTCTGTTAGAAGCTATACTATATAGTAACGTTAATAAAAAGATACCTGATAGGGATAGGAGGGTAAAAAACTGATAGTAAAAGAATCCAGGTAATGCTGCATGCAAGCTAGCGATAGCAATTGGGCAAGTGGACTGGCGAGCTCTTGCAGTCAGCTTTTGCTAGGTATTTTGCAATAGTACTATTACTAGGATGCTGTACTTTACTAGTGCGTGCTATGTACGTGCTAGTCATGTGACTCGCTTGAGTCAGTGAATTGCACAAGTAATAGTAAAATAGTACTACCATGTGATACCAAGGCTGACTGAGTCCCATAACACATGTTTGTGATTTAGAAGAGCATCACCCTCAAACTGATGCTACCCAATAAAGTTACTTAAAATCGCAAAAATACAAAATAAGAGGTATAAAAATTTAAAAAATATCTTTTGTACGTACTTCTGTACAATAAAAGGCTAAGAATAAAATCTAAGACTTAAAAAACAAACTAATTATATCTTACGACTAGTTATGTTAGAGGAAATGACGTTAGAGAAGCTAATTAAAAGATTGAAGGTAGGGGTCGCCCTTAACTTAGGATGCAATCATTTGCACTTATACTCGTATAGCTGTCGCTTTGGCACGTGCGAATTTTCTATTGCTTTTTGGGCTAAAAAACAAACGAAAATTCCAACGCGCTAAAGCGACAGCTATACGAGTATAAGTGCAAATGATTCCACCCTTAGGGTGGTAGGGATTTCTAACTAACACTGAGTGCCAGAGTACCTAAAGGTTCTCTTACCTAAAGAAGCCTAGTACTTGGTGAACGCAAATCATTATTGCGTCTAGTATTGTATAAAAGGCTGGTTTCCATACGATCGCTACGATCGCTACCAAAAAAGTTGAGCCGTCGTTGCGACTTTCATCGCTGAGCAGTACATCCATATGATTGCTGTGATCGCTACGATCGCTAAAAAGCGGTTTCCACATGATCGCAACGATTGCTGAACTTTTTTTCCAGCGATCGTAACGATCGAAGCGATCACAGCGATCATATGGAAACCAGCCTTAGGTGAATTTGAGAATTTCTAGTAAAATAATGGATAAGATAGGCTGGAGCTAAATCGTATAAGCACTGATATACTTAGACTCCCACGCAGACGCTCTTGTCGTGACGAAATCCTAAGGGCGTCTGCGTAAGGCTATGATATACTAGGATACACTTACGCGTCGGCCGACTGGTAGATAGATCAGCCCAGTTTAGAATCCCAAAGGCTTCTCTGGCAGCCTTTTCTGGAGGTTTCCCTACGTAAAATAGTAGGAAGTTTAAGCAACCACGAGGCCGATGGCAAAGAGAACGTAAAAAAAAAACAATAAGATTTAATTACCAAAACGACAGCTCCGCACATGCATTACACTGGTACTGATTTCTTTGCCGTGCTCTGCAAAACAACAAAGTGAAATGACCAGTTTTTGGTAGTGTCTAGTTACCCAGCAGCCAGGTACGGATGTTTCAAGACTGTCCTAAATTTTCAAAGGAACTCGGCGGAAAGGCTTATTCTAAGGTTCTGAAAGTATTCGATATGTGTTTAGAATTGCCAAACAATTCAAAAAAGTATTTTGGTTTTGGTAGTTTTAGAGCTTTCTGAGCTTGTGCATACTAGATTTTACCACCAATTTTGCACCTAAAAATTGGACACGATTTTCTGGAACAGCTCTACCAGAATTTGATCGATATTCAAACTGGACACACGTACGGATTGATCTGTCCTTGCTGTGTGAGCTGTTTATCAAAACAGTCTGGTGTCGTCAAAAAAAAATGATGACGTCACAAGTGGTTCAATGTCTACGACTCTAATGTCGGGAAAAGTCGACTTTGGCAACGAAAGAGTTAAAGGGGAATTTTAGAAGAGAAGATAAGAGCTGTAAATAGTAGTGGTCTTACTGGGCGCGTTTTGTTTTTAGACAGAGAATAATTTTCGTCATTATGAAAAACTGCTTATTGAGAATGTTGGTGTGCGTTTGTAATAAGTTATAAAGAAGCTGTTTTATACGAATTTGTAAGTTAAACAGGGAAGTAATAAAAGTCAACAAAAGCCCCAAAGTGTCCAGTGATCTCGACTCGCAACCGGTTTTTTTGACCTTGAAGTGTATCTTTTGAAATCAATATTTCGCATAGAAGATAAACTTCGATTTCCTTGATACTACACCACATTTTCGATATATGACCGATGTTTATTTCTCATTGGTTTCCTAGCAACAGCTGTCACCATAGCAACGGTAATTGCAACCCTCATTTTAAATAATGTCGAATATCTCAAAAACTAGTCAGACACTCTATGACAAAGCTTGAACTATTTGAACTACTGAACCTACACAACTTGTATGCGAAATTAGAGAAAAATCTGCAAGAGGGTTTTCAAGTAAATCATGATTCATTTTTTACGGGCTGATTTTGGTCATTCCTGCAATTTTCTCTAATATTTCAAGAAAGATAACACTTAACACTTTCTCTTTTCAGTTGAAAGATCTTTTATGATAGCAAAACATTCTTAATGTACCTTGAGCTGCTTAGGTGGCTGCGATTTTAAGATATTTATATTTAAAAACGGCTAAAATGCAGCAGAAATAAGTCCAAAAGTTCGTAATTTGCATAAATAGAAATATTTCTAAACTGCCCTTACAGATTCTTCTCTTAAATTGATTGCGGTTAGAATAATAATTCTTTTTGATGTTCCAGCAAGTTTTATGCTGAATAAACATTTCGTTTGTTAGATAAGAAGGCTGAATCTCCGTCAGGTTTCAGTCGTTATTAACTTTCAACGCACAACAGTTTTATTGTGTTTTTCCTGGTCTATTTGACGGTTATTCACGTGCAATGAATATTTATACACGCTGCCCTTGTGTCCTCTCGTGCATTTATAATTCCTTCTCATAAAAAAATCTTCGAGGAGGGAAACTCGCAAAATATCCGCGTGTATTATATGTTAAACCATCGAATAAGATGTATATCTTCACAGAGAGAGTTGACCGTGAAAAAAGAACTGTGACCTTAATTTGACAAACTTGCAAGTTCTATTACCAAGCAGTTCGTGCTAGAAGCCTCTCCCTGTAGGATTACTGCGATTTCTGCAGTAAAAAGAGGTTGTCCGATCACTCCCATTATACAATCTGTGGTCGCTAAACAGCCTAGTACAACGTTGGGCTTGTTTTCAGACGCGGCTTTGTCTTGACAGCAAACATGACAATAGCGTTCAAAACAGTGGTAATGGGCAAGTGATAACGTTCATGACCGTTATGAACGCAAGCATTATGTCAGCTAAAGTGGCTGTACGATCAGGTCTTCCTCCCAGGAAAATGACAAACTCACATTCAGTCGATGCATGGTTGCTGTGGGAACTCGCGGTTGAATTCATCTTCTTCGCTTCTTGTTTGCTTCTTTTCTTAGCCGATATTATTGAAACACGGGGCTTGAGAGGATCACTTGGGCAAACAAGTTTTTCACAAGCGAGACTTGGCATGCGTGGTTTCACTAAATACGGAGGGCGCAGACATTTTTTCTTCCTTGACTTGATCAAAACACATCCGTTTCGGTAGAGAAAGTTTGCCTTCTTCATTGGGACTCTTTTCAACATCTTTTCAGGTGTACTACATGTAGTGCTCTTGTTTTCACAGCTCTTTTTGTATCCATCGGAACCGACGATTGCATAGTATTCGCGCCCTTGAGGCAAATTCGCACGGAACTGTTCTGCGGCAAACATACACTCCCTGCTGCCCAGCGTACGGAAAACGACTAAATTAGAAAAATATAATCGGTAATAAATGTGGTGTTGATACCCAAACAGTAAATAAACCTAAACTTATTTCAACCAGCCTGTCTCAAGGAGTTTTTTTGTTTTGTTTTTAATACACAAAGTGCTTTAAATTATCAACCTCAAGTTGGCTGTATTGTGCAAGCCTTAACTCTACTCATGAAGCGCAAAAAGCGACGGAACGTACGCAGATGAAAGTCTTAAAAAAGGATAAAAGGAAAAAAGTCAACTTGTTTGAGTTGAGTTAAGAGTTTCAATGAATTCGTACCTTTTATATTTTAGTGGTTTTCTCACAGGCGGCCCAAGATACCCTAAACGTGCCTCTTACTTGCAAGCGGTATTCTCGATTTACATAGTGTAATAGCACGGATTCACTGACAAATGTAATAGAGTGCTAACTGGGAATCTTTAGATTATCACTCGTTTATTGATCTTTGTACCAGTTGTCCTAATTAGAAGCTCTGCGAGAAGTTTTGCGCTCAAGCTAGGTTATAGCCAAGTTGACCTGATAGACGTTCCTGAGAGGGTGTGGTTGACGGAAGGAATTCCTTGCCCATCCACGTTCCTTACTTAGGTCTGTTCCTCAAAGTGCAACTTAGTGCTACAACCCTAGCCTTACTCTGCAACTGAGTACAAGACGTAACGAAGTAGTAGAAGTGACTAACAGAGTTGAATGCCCTTAATATAACAGCTAACAGTTTGCGTCATACTACTGAACTAGACTAAGCAATTGTTGGTGGTGGTCTCGATATTTTGGTTAAACAAGAAAAGATGTCTCAAAGTCTTAATCCCTATTGACATTGTTTGCAAATGTGACCACTTGTGTTGATTTCACGATCAGCACTGTCAAGGTTGGTAATTTTACAACGTGAAGTAAACATGCAGACATGTTGACATGCTTGGGTTAGCTGACCGTGGGAACTTTTTCTTCTCTTCCTGTTGGTTAATATAGTGTGTAAAACACACCTTCATGTTCGACAGTGACAAGTGGAAGATAACCAATAAAAGCTCGATGATGAAACTACAAGGTTCGACTATAAACCCAAACAGGAACCTTCATGTAGGTAAAATCCAAGGTCAGCTCTACTTCTCAAGCATGCCTACTTTAAGATACCACACCTAAATTCAACAAATCCTTTCAGTTGACAGTGCAACTCAAAAACTAAGGAAATGCCCCTGTGGACTAGCCTAAACCTTGAATGACCTTAAACTACCAACAAACTGTAAACAAGAAATACTTTTTAAGCGTAAACCCTTAATTGAGACTAGTAAAAACGTTCTAGGAAAAATGATTCCTCTTAAACTTCCTAACAATAGACTCGATGTCTGGTCACAAATTGTGCCCAAATTACACAAAAGATACAAAAACGACCCCTTGCTGAGGTAAGTGAAGTTTGATTGTACATTCATGGCGATATTTTAGGATTTTGTAAACCCAAGTCAGTGAACTTATCGAAACGTAGACTTAAATCTCAGAGTCTGGAAGGGTATTCTCGGGATCCTGGATGTGACGAAAATGGGCTCCTTCCAAAATACAGTGCGGAATTAGGGAAAATGCAAAATATCTTGACGGGATTCGGGATTTGACTACTACCCGGGAAGCGGGATTCGCCAAAATTTGGGCACGGGATGCGGTATTTGTTTTTTGCCTGTCTGTCGAAAATTCGGGAAATCGTCACGATCCAAACAAACGATCTAGAGGCAAAAACGAATCAACCAGGCGAGCGGGATACGGGATTCTCGTGAAAAAGGAGCGGGAATGCGGGATCAGGACCCCCTTCCAGACCCTCAAATCTTAGCCCGTAGCTTGCAGTATGTAGCCACGACGCGGGATTACAGCACAACCACAAAAGGCTTATTACAGAACATAAACAAATATTTCTAAAGATCTACTGGATAAAACACAAACCAATAAATTAATTACACTCTAGTCTATGCTGGTGGATAACACAGGGAGCCCACACAAACTGTGTGACGGTTTATAGTTTCAAAATCATGAGGGAATGTATGGGAAAACCGGAACGCTTCTAATAACGTGACATATTGCGAGGAACAGGGGGGGGCTGGCAGCTACCTTTGATCTTGCCGCTTTTGGCCTCTAGATGATTGCCCCAGTAAAGAAATCTGTCAATCATTCGAAAACCCCTTAACAAGCATGCGCGAATGCAAGGAAGTCTCGCGCGAACCATTCTCGTTCCCAGAGCCTACGATCTGTTCTGTCAGCGGTGGGATCGTAAGGCTCTGGTATCAGCCATTACCGGATGTCGTGAAATTCACGACATCCGGTAACGCATGTCTAATTCGTTAAGGTGCTATTGCGCCTGCTCCGTTCTTGTCCGTGGAGCTCTGGGCATGACAATTCTGACAACAACTGCGAAATTTGAATTCCTATCGATAGAGATGTGGGTTCCTTCTGTGAGTACCGGAGAACGAACGACGCAAAACAAAAGAAACAAAAGACAGAAAACAATTCAACTCCAAAATAGAACCAAATTACAATGTCTCACATACAAAAGAAGGACAATGTGCTCCGGTACCTGAAGAAAGACCCGAGATGTGGTGCTTTATGGATCGACTAAAAGCTGTTCGGGACCCTGTTAATCTGCTGCAAATAGCAGAAAACCTTGAGCTTTAAAAGGAACAAACTTAAGAAGCTGCCTTCCGTACCGTAGTTGTTCAGAAGAACGATTGTCCCTGCATTTTGCTCACGGGTTTTGGATTTGTATCTTGCCTGATTAAAGGTATATTATTATTGCATTTGCGTTATATTGAATTGTACAGTTATTTTATTACATTCGTCTGGTTTCTGTTGTATGAGAATGTCAACTGTGTACTTTTCGTTTCGCCACCCCTAAACGCTATACTGTATTACGTTTTACCCCATCAAAAATTTCCAGAAGCATTTGGCGCCCAAGTTTTAAAACATCGACATCAAGAGGTCATTACAAACGTTGATGAGACATGTACAGTTACATGTGTAGAAAATGCTGTGGCAAAGAAAGAATCGCTGGCATTTAGCGACAATCTCAACACTTTGAATTCAAAATTTGGTCTCTTAATCTGCCCTAAGCCGCATCCTTTGCGTGGAAATTGATCAAGTCAATATATTAATTACATGTAATGCCCTGATTAATTCAATCGGAAATAAAACGTTATGCGTAGAAGCCAATCTCGTTCCCAGAGTCCGCGTTACCCTAGACCAGCGGTCGGGAACGAGGGACTCTGGGATAAAGCGTGTCGGATCGCATTTTCATTGGCTGAAATCTGAGCATGAGCAGTTAGACCGGAAGTGAAAGTAGCTGTAATTCGTCCCCAGATTTCCAGATTTGGCGTCCGTTCCTAGAGCCCGTGTTACCTTTTCCAGCGGAGTCTTGAGACCAAAATGGCGGATAAAATACCAATGAAAGAGTGAAAGCTTTGCCTGGAGGTGTAGAACTACAGTACGTTTGAAGATGTTGTAATTCCGGCCCTATAAGACATGCGATAGATTTGTTTGGGGAAAAATCTAAGAACGAGAACCTTTTAAATGTTCTGGAAAAGTTGACCGGATTAGTTTTTGTGTATGGTGACGGACTTCCGAGAAATGAAAGTTGCAGCAGCTGTTGTAGTCGTGCAAAAATCTTTTCTGAATCTGGGAACGAGGTTGTTTAAGGACTTGTTTGTGGCTTCACACGAAAAACAAGAAAGTCCCTTGAGGCTGTAGAGAGGGAAAAAGCCAGTGAGAGTCCGAAGAGAGAAGAACAATGACAATCGAAGAGAGGTAAACATCATGCTATCGAACTAATATTATTAACACCTCCCCAGCCAGAAGGTCACAATTTATCCTTTGAGGCTGGAAGTCTTTAGTGATATAAATAATGCTTTCACAATTTAAAAAATTAGCTTGTTCTGTTTGCATAATTTTCAAATTCACTTTTTTATACATTCCAAACTGTCCCTTTTCTTATACTTCGAACATATGAAATACACTTACAACTTCAAAGTAACATTAATATAAAATTTATAACACTGTTTATTGCTGATTGCACTTTCGAAGAAAAACAGAAGATCATTTTTTTCTAACAACTGAACGTTAATTTTCATTATCTTTTTCCATAGGACAGGTTGTATTCCTGGTCCAAAGACAATCTGAAGGACAAAGAGGTTATGATGTACTTGGTGTTGGAAAGGTGTCAGATTCTATCACATCCCATTCACCAGATCTTATTCCTGTTTTTGTTGCTTAAATGTTGAACCTAATAAAGCAGCTGAATTATTCTCTGTTGGTCAAGTTAGTCTTGTGGCCAAGAATACTAGTTTCAGTCTATGGGAAGAGAATCACTGAAGCACCACCACCTGTAGAGCCCCCATCCCCTGTCTCTGCTATTCCTACTAGTTCAAAAGAAAACCGGCGAATGAACTATGTACTTCAGGTCTTGTAGCTGAGACTGCTTCTGATGCAGTTGAATGACACAGAGACAGAAGGTGATGGGGAAAAAAGTCTAAGGAACTGGAAACTTCTCATGTTTTATTTTAGGGCACAGCCTAGGGGCATGAAATATGCCTTTGAGGCTATGCATTTTATAACATTTGTCATAGGTCCTTTACAGTGAACACATGGCACATCATATTCTTCATGGTCAGTTTGTGAACCCCAAAGGTGGGGAGGGTAACAATTTGTGTGGTGCCAATGACCTTTAAATGGAACATGGTCAAGAATAATAGGGGTGTTCTGAAAGCAATATCTGGGAACAAAACTCTCAAAGCAGTTCAAAGATCCACTTCTTCTAGTTAACTGCTAAACAGGGAAAGCAACATTTCCCCAAGTCAGCAAGCCATACTTATGCATGTGCATCTGATGATATCAAAGAAATGATTGAACTTATCAGCAGTCAAAAGCCTTTCGAACATCAGCCAGGAAAGAGTCTTCAAAGCTTCCCTTCCATTTCTAAGAGCCCTTTAGATCAGCTGGACATATTTGCTTTGCACTCCTAGCCTAGTTAACTAAAAACAAGAAATGACTAGAGAGCTAATCCACACAGCTGCGATGACTCTGGATGTGATGATGCTCATGAAAGTGATGGGAAGGAAGACGAAGAGATCATTTCTCTAGATGAAGGATTTGTTTAATCTCGGAAAACATAAACATTAATATACATTCCCTAGGGCATCAGCTTTCTTCACTATGTTACATCAATATTGGTATTACTTTAAATTTGTCAACTGAATAAAATTTATATTTTCATTCCCACAAAATGAGGAATTTCACTTACATAGTGGATCAGATATTGTTGATACAGTGTACATGAGTACTTTCCACTCTAACTTACAGTGTAATAAGCACTTCACACCAATGAGGCAATTTTTGTGGTGGAGGGGGTGGGGGTGCAATTAAGCCCTACTAAACATTCAAAAGGTCCCAGTAACAACATGGAATCCCAAATGACTCGAACTACAGTTATTTGCTTATTAATCACCCCTGCTCCGTAAAATTTTCACTGAAATATTACTGTTATTTTTGTTTCCCCTGATGGTTCACATTATGGAGACTCTACTGCACATGTCTTCTTGGGAAGGTGTTTCTGAATAATACTGAAAAAATCTGCAGCCATATCTTTACTGTACACTTGTAAGATGGATTCCTTCTTTTGTACAGAGATAAGGTCTGGCAAGTGTTCAAGGACCAAAGAAATTATTTCAATCGGAAACCCACTGGACAGGGCCACATTGCGCACAGTGCTTCTCCCAATATCTTTTTGGAGTTGAAATCTATATTTCTCCATGTCTTGTTTGATTTTAAGTTTGGCCTCAGAAGTAAATAATTGGGAGTTACCCTCATTCTGTTCAGTGAGGGTCATCTCAGACTCATCTTGAACACTGAGTGCTTCAACCTGTTCAGCTGCATGCACAAGCATACAGTTTTCACACTGACAGTGTAGCCTGTGAAAGTCACAGCATGTGTGATCTTGAGGTTGATTGTCTGGAACCTTGTGGTCAAAATGATTTAAAATAATTTTTCTTTGAAATTCCTTGGACTGGACATAGGACCGCATGGCTTCTGGTATGTTTTTTAAAGGCTTTTGGAATGTCATAATAATAAGTGTCAGCCCTAGCTGCAAGGCCATTTCTGCCAGCCCTCCCAACCTCATGTATCTTACCCCAGTGTGAACAATTCTGTGAATGTCATTGCGGTCAATCCCAATTGCAAATGCCACAGTCACAACACACGGTGGCTTGATTTCCCATTTACTAGTTCATCTACTCTTCTCCTTCTCTCATGCTTGGAATATTGGGCATGATACATGGTAAAAAGTCTGTTCTTTGCTGAAGGCTCTGCTGAAGGGTGGTATTGGTCTTTGCCCATTTCATTGGAAAATACAGGAAACAGCCTGAAATTGTTTCTAGATTTCCATAAATAAGAGTGAGGGGCGTTTCCAACCTCTTTGATTTGAGTTCTGCAACAATTGGCTACAAAATTCTATCCAGTTTGTCATAGCCCCTATCAGGACGCACATGGGAGGCGTAAGTCCTGTTTGGACTACACTCAACTTTTACTGGGGTGGACAGTCCTTAGGCAGTTACAATGCCACTTTTTGTAGCTGCTGTTGCTGTGCCTGTAAGTGCCAATAGAGACACTCAGATGGGAACAAATTTGTTAACAGGCTTATTCTTCCATATGCTGGACAAAATGTGGCCCTTAACAAAAAACAGAAAAGAAGGTATAAATATAAATTTGTGTCCCACGTGATGTTTAATTTGTAATTATGTAATGACTGAAGTACACCATCCCCTAAAATGGTTCATTTCCCATCCATCTTTCTCTTTTCATGGGTTGCTCTTTATTTAATCTCTGAAAACATGAGTTGCATGGATGAGAACCTCTCTCTGGGTATTTACGCTTTCTGATTGCTTTCATTTCACAAGCCAGTTATTAACCGGTTTGAATGATAAAAAATGTAGACAGACAGACAGACAGACTTTATTTATGCACGGTAAAAGTAAAAGCTGTACAGTCTGTGGGGTCATATGAAAGATTTTAAAAATACAATAAATGCCTGACTAAAAAAACTATCGCAAGTTATTAGCCAGTGAGGTACACTGCAGCAAGTTTGTGGTAACAGTCCTTGGATATAAATTACAATGGTTTGATATTTTCTAGCTAGCAGGGAACCAATTAGATATATTCAAGGATGTCTATTTATCAAACAACATGACTTTTTAACGGTTTTGATTGAAAATAATAACGCATTCAGTAGGAAATTGGTTTATTCTGATCAGATGGTTTTAATATAAGTAATTAAAACTATTAGCATTTACAGTGAACATAATCTTTTAAAAATGTACATTGTACACATGCACACTCAGTTAATTCAAGTTTGAAAACAAAGCAACACGACTAGAAGAAAAGGTATATTATATAAATACC
Organism: Siderastrea radians; assembly: GCA_964017195.1. NCBI lineage: Eukaryota > Metazoa > Cnidaria > Anthozoa > Scleractinia > Rhizangiidae > Siderastrea > Siderastrea radians. The sequence continues at coordinate 45,153,755 of OZ024893.1, forward strand.
ATTCAAGAACCAAATGAGCCTCGTCCACAACAATGGCTTGCACCCTTTCGCTTTAAGCATTTTGGCAACATTCTTGTTGTCCACGAATCGAATACCTCAGGGTGCCCAAACATCAAACAACATTTCTTGATATCTTCCGGGATGGTAACTTTTCCTTCCCCTTCTTCTTCTTCCACACTTTGTAAGACACACACATTCAACACTCCTTCCAGTTTTTGCACCTGGTCTCTCATAAACGCACTCAAAGGCGAAACTACGATAACAACAGAATCTTGCCCCACAGCCGCTTCAAAAGTAATCGAACATCGAAGGTAAAATCGGATAAGCGATTTTCCGAAAACTGTCGGCAATGCCACCAGCACACCTTTTTTCTACACATATAGCTCTTTAACAAGGCATCGTACTGCTCTTTCATTAACACTTTTATCCCTAATTTTTCCATGGAAAACTCAATTGCCTCGTAGAATAGTGACTGCATTTGGTAAAACCGGATGTGCGAATGCCTGACGCCTGCGCAGTTTGACCGATCACAGGATTCTTGTTTTCCGGTAAACGCTTTATCCCAGAGTCCCTCGTTCCCGACCGCTGGTCTAGGGTAACGCGGACTCTGGGAACGAGATTGCGTAGAAGCCAAAAAATTTTTACGTTATTGCGCATACAGTTTGAATCGGCCAATCAAAAAAAACAAATTTTTGGCCGTTACCAGAGCTACAAGAGACGTAATTTAAGAGCAGATGTCTGTAAATATCGACCGGAGGCGTGCAATAAGGAAAATATCAAAATTCTGAAAAAAATTCACAAAGTAGCCCTAGGTGAACTATTAACAGAAATATATTTTTTACTTCGATCCGATAATTGTTTTAGACGTACGGAGGTAATCTTCGTTTCGCAGCTCTCGGACCTGGCTTTCAGGGTCTCACACAGTGCATCGCGAAAAGCCCGTTAACAAAATCAAAACAATTTTAACTAGAACAACAAATAACTAATCACATAGAGTAGTTAATTGCACACATTTTGAGTGTTCATTTTGTCAGTTTGGACTTGAATGGAATATTTGGGAGAATTTTCAATATTTATATTATTTTGAGCGATTTCTTGCAATGAAAAATTGACAAAATTGATGGCCTAAAATCGTCGACTGGTACATGGCGTACAGTAAAGTATCCTATACCACGTAAAAGAGCATTACTTCTTCTTTCAAAATCCGTTTTCAAAACCATGGGCAACTCAAAAGAAAATTTTTGAGGCCACAAAATACAAGTACTACTTTCGTGTAATTTGAGCGTTCCCGACACGGTAGTCCATGATAAAAACTCAGATAAAACACGACACAAAAACATGTTTGAACATCCATTGTTTAATAAAAGCAGTTTTCAGGCATCAGTACATGTTAACAAGACTATTTTGCGGGATTTGGTATCGTTTGGGCGAAATAAATAGACGAATTTAACCTGTTTCATCCACCTTAATCTACACGAGTCACGTGAAGTTTGTCAAAGGTCAAGTATTCAGACACGTAAACACAACCAAATCCGAACATTTTACGCTCAGAAATTACTTTCTAACACATAGATCAATCGTTAACACTGCATGTTTTTCGTACCTTATTCTGGGCTTCTGGGTAGCGAGGAAATCTAGCAGAACTATCGCGAACGACATCTTCGGCGGTTACTGCGGTTACTGCGTTACTGTAGATTACAAGGGAAGACCGCTGTCACGGAGTCTGGACTTAAAGTACAAGTACAAGTGTGAGTTGTTTAGATTCTCTCAGATCTTCTTACAATGGACATCTCATCACCTCAAAGCGATCGAAGAAATAGGTGCCTTTGGGTGGATCTGCTTGGAATGAGTAAAACCAAAACGTGTTTTCCTTATCAATGAACGAAAATAAGAATGAAAAAAAAAAACAAAAAAAAACAAAAACAAAACAAAACAAAAAAGTGGTCCTTCGGAAAATAAGACCCCCTTGGCAGCCCGTCCCATACCTCCGTCATTGCTATTGTTCGTAGTTATCCTGTGAGTTCATCATTTTTACTTTATTTTGGCAATGCTTTTGCGAATAGTCATCACTGTGAACTGCTTGCAACCGCATTTGGCCCCGGGCCACTTGGCCTGCAATGGCATTCAGTTTACCAAGTGTATCTTAGCAAATATCCCATTATTTTGCTCTGCAATCCAGGTTTCCCTCAGCACCTTTTTCGGTCTTAATTCGAAAGTAAATTCGCCTTAAATAATCTTGTAAGTGTCAGTATGCTGCACTTGTTGGCGGACATTGTGGACACATCGTGGTAAATCATGCTAATTAACAACGTATTACAATCGAAAACTTTGAAAACTGGACTTGACGAATCATCTGAATTCCTTTGTTGTTGGATTTGCTGATTCAACCTAAAACCCAGGGCAGAACTTCTGTTAACAAGAGCAGCTAAGTTAATACCACAGTAGTTGTAACTCCAATGACAGGTTCACATGTGCAGTGAGATGATCGGGCTTAAATATTGCTTAAACGGAGCTAAGGAGAGTTTAACCTCACTTTACCCACACTCTGCAATAAAGGAGCGCGAGTGCTGTATTTCCCACTGTGTCACTGATTTTTATAGCGCACAAAGCGCGTAGAGGGAGAACAGGGCTGGGGCGAAGAAAGGAAAAGCCGTTTTTTTCATGTTTTTTTTCCTATGCGCCCTGGCCCGCTCCGGCTGTGGATGCGCTTTCACTGAAAACACACTGGTAGAGAACATGGATTTAAGCTATTTCTCATCAACTGAGTTTATCTTAGAAAATACATGTAAAGCGCCCTCACCACTCGTGAATTTTTCCATGTTTTACACAGACCGCCCTTGTCATCTGAAATAATCATTTGCGGCGCTTCCCCTACCGCGTCCCTTTCTTTTGCAACTTGCGGGTGTGAAAATCGACTGGATTAACAACAGTGCGTCCACAATGTCCGCCACCTAGTGCAGCAGCATACTGACACGATGCCATTTACAAGATAATTTCGGGCGAATTTACTTTCAAATTATGTAAACTGTTGTCAGGCCCAAAAGTGGTCCTGATGGAAGGCTGGATTGAAGAGTACAAACAATGGACCATTTGCTGAAATACAATTGGTAAACTGAATGCCATTGCAGACCAAGTGCGGCTTCAAGCAGTTCACAGTGATGACTACTGGCAAAAGCAGGATCTTATTTTCCAAGAAAATAAGACCCCCTTGGCAGCCCCTCCAATACCTCGGCCATTCCTATTGTTCGTAGTTATTCCTGTGAGTTCATTATTATTGAACAATAATGAACTCACAGGGATAACTACGAATAACAGCAATGGCGGAGGTGTGGGAGGGGCTGCCAAGGGGGTCTTATTTTCTTGGAAAATAAGACCCGAAGGACGGCTTTTTTTTCATTCTTATTTTCATTCATTGCTAAAGAAAACACGATTTTTTTTTACTCATTGAAAGCAGATCCACCCAAAGGCACCTATTTCTTCGATCGCTTTGAGGTGATGAGATGGCTAACCAACAAGATCTGAGAGCCGGTGATCTAAACATCCCACACTTGTACTTGTACTTTAAGTCCAGACTCCTGAATTAATTTCTTGGAAAAAACTGATGCCTTCGTGCATCCGTCCATTTAACTTTACAGTACTGATAGACTGATAGGCGTGAGGTTTACATACGCTTTATTGTTGGTTTTGCTGTTTTACTATGCAAAGCACATTGAATATTTATCTAGAGAATGTGCTTAAAAATATATTTAACAATTATTCTACGAGGGCGCGCTGGATATGAAATGATAGATAACCAACGAGGCGCGTAGCGCCGAGTTGGTTATAATCATTTGATATCCAGCAAGCCCGAGTAGAATAATTGTTTTATTAAAAACTTAACTACTATTTTTGTTAAAAAAATCAAGAAAGAAAGAGAAAAATGAGAAAAGGGATAAAAAGGGAGCAAGAATCGATGACATGACTGAACGAAAAAGGCGCCAAAACCTTGCGAAGTGTTGCAGCATTTCATTGCAAAGCTGAATGAATCAATGAAAACTGCTCGAAAGTGAACGAAGTGGCACAAGTTTGGGAAAAAATCTTCTAATTATTGGCTCTGAAATATGGTACATGTTTGATTTTTCCCGAAACACTGTTGTAATCATCGCTCAAAGCGGATTGAAGCTGTACAATTTCACCATATTAGCTGCTGGAGTTGAAACAGAACAAGTTTGTAATCTGTTCGCACAACGGAGCCATCATGTGCGTGTTGATCGAAATGAAGACAGAACCAATTTGAACTTGAAGAAGTAATTTCTATGCAGCTCAGAAGCAAGATTACTGTAACGAGGAACATTAGAATTCACCATCATAGTTTGTTTAATGCAAAGCACAAAATGCAGTTGTTCTCGGTTTAGAGGTTGCGGACGGAATGGTAAAAACAACATTCAAAGAACTGGAAAAGCGATTCAACTCCGTTTACATGGCATCCGATTTCTATCCGAGTATTTGGACCTGCTGGAACACAGAGCTACAACGAGTGCAGGTAAACCAGTGTCAATTTTGCGTGTTAAAGCCGAAAAAAATTTTTCGCCCTTCCTTCGGCCTTCTTGGTAGTTTGCAGCTGTAGTTTGTTTAGTACTTGTTCAGACTGCTTCATGATTTTCGCACCAAATCGTCACGAATGTGTGACAGTTGTTATTAAAAATGCTTCTGCCCCATTCCACTGTGTTTTATTTTGTCTTGTCTTGATATTTTGAAGTGGAAAGGCTTCCTGATAAAACCTACCGTTTGTTCAATTTTAATAATCGACGTGACGATCGATGAAAGAAATTAATTGTAAACACAACGCTCAATGCTTAAATTTCTAATTTCTTTTTCTGCACAGTTTCTTCAAACAATTTTTACTTGTGTTAGACGACGCTTTTAGTGACGCTGTTGGAATTTCTGCTCAATTCAAATTCGCTGCCAAGTGATTTTTCTTGTCTATTTTTCTCGCCGGGTTGCTGGCGAGGAAAAAACTTTCAGCGCACTTTGTTCATTTTGTTGTTGAGTGTTCATTGTCCATATTTGGTCACAGCAGGTATATGAGCTGATAGCCTGGCTCCGTTCAGCCAATCAGAATGGTAGAAATCCAATATACCTAGTCCAGTTTTTAAAAAAATATATTATTAAAAACTGGACTAGGTATATTGGATTTGTAGCATTTTGATTGGCTCAACGGAGCTAGGCTATCAGCTCATATACCTGCTGCGACCAAATATGGTCAATGAACACTCAACAACAAAGTGAGCTGAAAGTTTTTTCCTCGCGAGCAACCCGGCGAGAAAAATGGACGAGAAAAATCACTTGCCAGCAAATTTAAATTAAGCAGAAATTCCAACAGCGTCACCAACAAGCATCACCAACAGCGTAGTCTAACAAAAGTCATAATTGTTTGAAGAAACTGTGCAGAAATAGAAATTTAAGCATTAAGCGTTGTGTTTACAATTAATTTCTTTCATCGATCGTCACGTCGATCATTGAAATTGAACAAACGGTAAATTTTATCAGAAAGGATTTCCACTCCATAATATCAAGACAAGACATAAAATAAAACACAGTGGAATGGGGCAGGAGCATTTAATAAAAACTATCACACATTCATGGCAAGTCGGTGCGAAAATCATGAAGCAGTCAAAACATGTAAGCTTACTAAAAAAATACAGCTGCAAACTACCAAGAAGGAAGGAAGGGCGAGATTGTTTTTCGGCTTTAACACGCAAAATTGACACTGGTTTACCTGCAGTTGTTGTAGCTCTGCGTTCCAACAGGTCCAAATGCTCAGATAGAAATCGGATGCCATGTAAACGGAGTTGAATCGCTTTTCCAGTTGTTTGAATGTTGTTTTTACCATTCCGTCCGCAACCTTTAAACCGAGAACAACTGCATTTTGCGCTTTCCGTTTAACAAACTATGATGGTGAATTCTAATATTCCTCGCTACAGTAATCGTGCTTCTGAGCTGCATAGAAAATACCTCTTTAAGTTCAACTGTTCAAATTTGTTCTGTCTTCATTTCGATAAAACACGCACATGATGGCTCCGTTGTGCGAACAGATTACAAACTTGTTCAGTTCTACTCCAGCAGCTATATGGTGAAATTGTACAGCTTCAATCCGCTTTGAACGATGATTACAACAATGTTCAGGAAAAATCAAACATGTACGATATTTCAGAGCCAATAATTATAAGATTTTTTCCAAAACTTGTGCTACTTTGTTCACTTTCGAGCAGTTTTCATTGATTCATTCAGCTTTGCAATGAAACGCTGCAGCACTTCGCAAGGTTTTGGCGCCTTTTTCGTTCAGTCATGTGATCGATTCTTGTTCCGCTTAAATTTCTTTTCTCGTTTTCCCTTTCTTTCTTGATTTTTTTTAATAGTGGTTAAGTTTTTAATAAAACAATTATTCTACTCGGGCTTGCTGGATATCAAATGATTATACTATCATTCGATATCCAGCGCGCCCTCGTAGAATAATTGTTAAATATGATTTGTATGTAATAAGGCATATTTCGAACAAATGTTCATCATCAGAGAGGTAAACTCTGATATGCCTATCTATATATTAACAGAATAACTGTCGGAAAAACATCAAACGCCCCGAGCGGGATTCGAACCCACGACACCCCGATCTCATGGAAGGTGCTCTAACTACTGAGCTACCGAGGCAACCACAGTGGAGTAAGTCGAATATTTGCTGCAAATGAAACATTGATTACCAGACATTTGCTCCCAGGCCTCTCGGACTGGGAATTACTTCTGGAGGTCGTCGAGACGCATTGTTTATCGGACCCAGATGTTATAGACCATTACAAATGTACGTAATACGGCATATTTCCGACATTTTTTCTGTTAATAGATAGATAGGCATATCAGAGTTTACCTCTCTGATGATGAACATAATATGATTTATTTATTTATTTTTGAATTTAATAAAGAATTTGGCGATTCACAATCTCAATATAGATACATCTATTATATTCTCGGGGTAAGGTGGAGAATTTTTCCGGAAGCCCATAATGAGGGTAACGTGACAGCGGTCTTCCCTTGTAATCTACAGTAACGCAATCTCTGCTGCCGTTGGCATAATCTTGAAACCGCCGAAGATGTCGTTCGCGATAGTTCTGCTAGATTTCCTCGCTACCCAGAAGCCTAGAATAAGGTACGAAAAACATGCAGTGTTAACGATTGATCTATGTGTTAGAAAGTAATTTCTGAGCGTAAAATGTTCGGATTTGGTTGTGTTTACGTGTCTGAATACTTGACCTTTGACAAACTTCACGTGACTCGTGTAGATTAAGGTGGATGAAACAGGTTAAATTCGTCTATTTATTTCGCCCAAACGATACCAAATCCCGCAAAATAGTCTTGTTAACATGTACTGATGCCTGAAAACTGCTTTTATTAAACAATGGATGTTCAAACATGTTTTTGTGTCGTGTTTTATCTGAGTTTTTATCATGGACTACCGTGTCGGGAACGCTCAAATTACACGAAAGTAGTACTTGTATTTTGTGGCCTCAAAAATTTTCTTTTGAGTTGCCCATGGTTTTGAAAACGGATTTTGAAAGAAGAAGTAATGCTCTTTTACGTGGTATAGGATACTTTACTGTACGCCATGTACCAGTCGACGATTTTAGGCCATCAATTTTGTCAATTTTTCATTGCAAGAAATCGCTCAAAATAATATAAATATTGAAAATTCTCCCAAATATTCCATTCAAGTCCAAACTGACAAAATGAACACTCAAAATGTGTGCAATTAACTACTCTATGTGATTAGTTATTTGTTGTTCTAGTTAAAATTGTTTTGATTTTGTTAACGGGCTTTTCGCGATGCACTGTGTGAGACCCTGAAAGCCAGGTCCGAGAGCTGCGAAACGAAGATTACCTCCGTACGTCTAAAACAATTATCAGATCGAAGTAAAAAATATATTTCTGTTAATAGTTCACCTAGGGCTAGTTTGTGAATTTTTTTCAGAATTTTGATTTTTTCCTTATTGCACGCCTTCGGTCGATATTTACAGACATCCGCTCTTAAAAAAAGCCGCGTAGCTCTGGGGACGAGAATGCGCGCGAACTACTCGAGAAGATGTGTTTTTGTTCGTGGTGACTCGACTGTGGAAAATGAATTCGTTGTTGGTTGTTTATTTGCTGTTAGCATTTTTTGCGACAGTACAGAGTTTGAACCACATTTTTCTTTGATTTCTGAATCTGTGTACACCCCTGACGTGTATAACGTCAAGAACACGAGCTGTGATGTTTGTGCGAAAGTAACGCTCGCGGTGTCAACAGCCACTTGACCTGGGAAATGGCATTAAGTTGCAGCTTTCGACCTTCCATTTCGATCTATTTCTGTTTCTGAAACCATCAAAACCGATGGAATGAAGGACCAGCTTTATTTTAGGTTAGTAGAGCAGTCAATATTGAATACGCGAGTTTCGGCCTGAGATTTTCCCAGTTGAGTGTGTTGAACAATATGACTTTTAATAGGCACAAATTATAAATAAGCTTATATTCTAGCGGATAATTGTGGATTTCGAATTCGTTGTCTCAGAAAGATTTATAAGGATCTTTATACTGTGGAAACTGTGGAATCTTCCAGCCGACACTGTGAAAAGAGATGATTTCGATTGCGATTTTTCTTTAATTCTGTTACACGACGAAGGCACAGAATGCCAAGGCCCAGAATGTACGTATTAAAAATGGGCTTGAACTTTATTCATGCAGTAAACAAATACTTGTCTCAAATTTTATGCGTCTTATTTACAGCCGTAAGTGTAATTAGGTATAAAACACCACGTTTATTTTACGGAATTCTTCTTTGTTTGGTTTGAATGTTTCTTGGCGGCAGTTATTCCTGCAAATATCTTGGTTAGCTTTCAGTTTAAACTGCAGTTACAAGAAAGATGATAGAATTTTGCAACTGGAAAGGATAGCTTATAAAGGACAACCAACAAAAGAAGAATGCTTAACCTTACAAATAGAGCTACCTGAGGTTTGCTTGTTCTGTTATAAGAGAACTTAAAGAATTGGCAAAGGACAGTGCGAAGATAAATCAATGGAAAATGCACTGAACTCTCACATTTCCAAGCATTTTCCCACATTACGGATGCGACTGTTGAATGAGAAGGATTATAAACATTTGCGAGGGTCATCTGAAAAGATTGAAGGATTTAAAATTATATGATTTTGTCTTTTGCCTGTAGCCTGTACAAGAGGCTTAATTTAAGGGAAAGACATTAAGGCCCTTATTAAGTTTCAGTGAAAAATTTGTAGTTTGATTTCAGTAACACCAGGTGAACTATGCAATAATGCAGTGAGGACAGTGCAAAAGTTCTAAACTGTCCTTTAGTTTAAAAGAGCAATCAACTTCTTCTGCTCACACCCTTTCAGACATTTGTTCTTCTGATGAGGAAACAGTTCCCAATGCCTTGCAAGGAGAATTTTTATTGAAGATGGATATATGCGAAATAAATCATGTGAACTTCAGATGTAACAATTGTGACCATGCAGGGCTTGCAGTTAAATGTATTCAACTTCAGCAGTTGAAAAAGCAAATTTGATCCTGTTCATGACTGAATTTTTCAGCTTTGCTTTTTCAACTGCTCGAGTTGAATACATTTAACTGTGAGGATTATTATTTTGGAATTTTTACCAATAAGGTAGGGGAAAACAGATCAAAATAGTGTTGTATTGCTGGGTGTCAAAATGAGGCTGGTATGCATTCAGTAACTTATTTACAAAGGAGATATGAAATAACCCCAGAATGGCTGATCAACCATGGTTGGTCTTTGTGTGCAACAGTCATTTTGAAGTGTTTTCAGAAAATTGATGATTGACACAGCTGTCCATGAATATGTCATCAGTAAAAGTCCCTGTACAACTGAAAACCTTTGCCAAAAACATATTTGTCAACATGCATCATGGGTAACCTGATGACTGCCAGATCCCAAGTGATGGTGTGTTGCTTTACAAACAGCAGAACCTATGCAAACTCCACCCCCAAATGATTGTTTTGTTTGCAAAAGCTGCTCAAGAACAACTCAAGTCCCTTCAGAATTTAAATGTCAATTTTTCACAAACCCATTCGTGATGAAATATATGAAGCCATGGTGACCAAGTTAATATGTGAAATGACTGGCTGGGGTATTACTGTCAGTTGAGCAACCTGCCTCCTTTAAGCAGCTTTAAGTTTCAGTTCTCACCCCAGAGATGTGACAGACAAAATGTAAATGAAAAATTACTTCACCTTTTTTTCTCAAAATAATGAGGTTTATTACAGGGTATACCTAGTCAATATCTGTGACTCATTTTGCAAAGTCAAAGAGTAAAGTGTTGTAAACATCACCTCTCAGCTTTTCATCACTTAAGGATTTTAGAGAACCGTACATAAAAAAATCTCTTGTGGACTGCATGGTAGTAACATAACTTGGGACAAACAGAAATAATTTGGGTCAACAACACCTCCACAATTAATTGTTGACTCCCCCTGGGTAGTTCCTATAAAGAAAGGAAGATCTACAGTGTACGTAAATAAAACAATAAGGCAAAGGCTAAGTGAGATGAACGAAGTCTCGCGCGTCAATTCTTAGTTTAAGAGAAAGGCGAATGTGAAATGTGTCAGAAAACGCTTCACAACTCGTTGTAAAATCAGTAACAAAAGAAGCAGAAAAGGCAACAAAATCAGATCAAAAAGGTAAAAAAAGCGATTGAAACCTTCCCTTGAATGTTAAACTTGGAAGAGCCAAAATGATGCTGAACCTACACAAACACACGTACGCCAAAAATTATAAAGGCTAGTTCTCCTTCTTCGCCACCGCCATGTTTGTTTGAAATAAAAATTAGTACTCAGTCCTACTCGGCCAAATTTCTTTACTGGGGCGATCATGTAAACTCGGTTCCAGGCCTCGCTGCCAGCCCCCCCTGGTTGGCTGGATTTCCAGGGTTTAGCCATGAGCTATAGGAAACATGGAGTTCGAATCGAAAGTTGTTTCAAGGAAACAGCGCTGAAAGATGTCGAAGCTTCAATAAAATTATCACCTTACCGTTAGTTCTGTTGTTCTGTGTCATTGATTTCTACATCATCTTCTGCAAATATCCCTGTTTCTCCCCGATTCTCTGCTGAGTTCGATGGTAGATGCTTAAACCACCCGCCATTTTGAAATTCCCTCAGTCCCAGTTCTACCCAGCTAACTGGAAATAAACCTCTCCTGTGAAGCCACTGGGTAGGAAGCACTTGGGCCGTTGCTAGGAGATTTGTGCCATTAGCCAATCGTAGGGCCGAAAAGACAATTACTATTGTTTTTCAAATTCGTCTTTAGCTGGTAAGAGCAAAAATAACTTTCCAGTCCCCTACTAGCAAACATATGTAAGAAAAAGTCGACTCTCCCCACAAGGCAAGAGTCGGAAACGGAAATAAAATTTTCTTGTCGAGTCTTTTCTGGGAAACTTTTAGGGAACAGTATTATATTGCATTTGCCGAAATTCGGAGCAGCTGTTGTCTCCCCGAAGAAGCTAGCAATCACAAAAACAACATACAACATACATGTATTTGTTTGGCCGAAAACAAAAAGCATTAATTTTACCATAGAACACAAGTTGAAGGTTACATTCCGAGGACGAAAACAGAAGAAGCATATTTTATAGCCGAGCGCCGAAAGCGAATTTTTTGTTTCGTCTCGCTCTCCGCGCTTGGCTAAATAAACGCTTGTAAGGTCTTGTAATGCAGGCTATCCGAACAGACAGTTTCACTGAAACCATCTGTTCTTTCAACTGCTGATATTAGGTAGGTGAATTGTCTTAGCTGGGGCAATTGTTTTTCCTCCCTCGTAGTTAACCCGTCGTTTCTTCGCTACAATCGTTCCCGAGAAAGCGGCTCTCAAAAGACTTCCAAAATTGTTTTTGTTTATGTCTCTGGCAATGTTCCTCGACCTTAACATGAAAATAAAGTGTTTGTAGGCTTCGTCCACACTAATTCCATGATTTCCCGGCTGATTGGAACAGTTTTCCTTCTCGACAACGCAAAATAATTCTCGCAATATAAAATGGACGCGTAGGTAATTTGATCAGCGAGTACACAGGCTCGATTCGTTTCGAAAACGGGAAATAAACCCGAAAGTAAATGTCTCCTTCAAACTGTAAGCGTAAACTAAAGTTAATAATCGAATACGAAAGAACTGGCCACTGATGCAATCTGGTTTTCAACTAAAAATGAATTTAAGTTTCGCAATTTGATTCTACTTTTTGAATCTCCGAGAAAACCCCTGAAAGAAGAACCAAGATAGAACCTAATTTGAATTGCAAATTTTAATCCGTTGCACGACGACCTTCCATATATGGAAGTCCGTCGTGCAATGTTCTTACGAGCTCGTGACGATAGCCTGGCAAAGATAGCCTACCCACTCGCTTTAGGGGTTTTTGGTAAGCTGAGTAGAACTGGGACTGAGTGAATTTCAAAATGGCGGGCGGTTTAAGCATCTACCATCGAACTCAGCCGCTGAGAGAATCGGGGAGAAATAGGGATATTTGCAGAAGATGATGTAGAAATCAATGACACAGAACAACAGAACTAACGGTAAGGTGATAATTTTATTGGAGTCTCGACATCTTTCAGCGCTGTTTCCTTGAAACAACTTTCGATTCGAACTCCATGTTTCCTACAGCTCATGGTTTAGCGATGCGGTCGACTGTACGTATAGTCCATGTCAAGTGAGACCACTTTCAGTTGTTTCGAAGAAGTACGACATGAATGTATACTAACATTCATCGGATGAGTGAGTCTGACAAACGATAAAATATCTTGTTCCAGCGCCCAGATGACGAATTGGCCGGTGCAATCAGTCTTGCAGCTACAGTTTGTACATTCTCTTCCGAAGGAGGAAAATATTGAAGCTGTCAGCTGGGTTTTATTTTTATTTTGTTTTGTGGAACATTTATTGTTTATACGTCTTATCAAGAGCGCTAATACGTAACCATGAGCTTAAATAGGGCTGTAAAAATGTTAATTTTTGTGCCTTTTCCAGTCGCTAGAAAAGTTACCGTTCGCCGATCAAAACCGAGCTTTTTATCTAGACCCTGCTTGTACTACAACTTCCGGTCATATTTTCTCTTCCGTGACCCCCTGATGGCGGCAAACATACGACGAAAGACGTCGAGGAGTTACATCCCTTGTCTCTTTATCATTTTCGGTGCGCGATCGGTAAAATCCGAAATCCGAACTTCTTTACTCGCCCCAGACCTCGAAAAGATGAACGCGTCAGAATTATTCAAAATGGCCGTCTGCAATGTTTGATTCATGTCTACATATTTGATGTGAGGCCCCCTGTGTTTTAACCAACCTTTTTCGAATCTTTTGTCTTTCATCGTGACATATTTGTACATTTCTACATTTATTTTCATTACCATGAACATCCAGTACGTACTTCCAATATTATTTAAAAAGTAAGAGGAGCTACCAGCCTAAATGTTGTTATTTTTATGTTACATTATAATAAATTATTATGTTATCATTATAAGAAATTATTGTAATGTTATCATTATAATAAATTATTGTAATTATAGTAAATTATTGTAATTATACTTTCACGTACTGTTTATTTCGGAATTGACAAGATGAGTAGTTTGCAGTGGACGTGTAGCAAGTCTTTTCATCGTCGTTAATGTTGTTGTCGTCGCTGTCATTGTGGTTATTGTTGTTGTCGTCGCCGTCACTGTCGTTGTTGCTCAGGGGCACCCAACGATCGGCAGGGGTATTTTGCAGAACGCAGAACGCAGAACGCAGAATGCAGAATGATGGTCAGCATTATAGAGTGTGAAACAGGTAGGTACATCATATATGATAAACTGATATCATACATGCCTAACCCTAACCCTAACCCTAACCCTAACCCTAAGTTTAGGGTTAGGGTTAGGGTTAGGGTTAGGGTTAGGCATGTATGATATCAGTTTATCATATATGATGTACTTATTAACTGAAAAGGATCGAAAGTTCTGCTGCCCTCCCGTGATTGGTTAGTTTCGATCCAAAATGCGTACTGCAGAGGAAACAGCCACGTTTTTGTGCTTGACTCAATTCGTTGAACAGACCAACACGGCATGAATTGCATATGACTTCTTCGGTTCAATTTGACATTTTTTTGCCCGTAGATTGTTGTGACATGCGTGACATATTTTTCAACTGGGGTTGGTGAATTCATACATTATTTAATGCTGAAGACTTGGGTCGATAAAACGGAAAGAATGTCGGTGAAGTTCAAAGACAGTTTGTCCAAAGCAACTGCATAAGGTAAGTTAACTGATAGGAAGATGTAATGGCAACTGTTGGGAAAAATACACATGTACACAAGCAACGGATCTGTACCATCAAAAGAAAACCTTCAGGAAGACGTATTCAACTATATTTGACGCTTTTTTCCTTTCTTCGCCACTGAAAAGCTCAGCGTGAGTGCATGCAAAGAAGACTGGGAAAGGACCGCAAAAAAAGCAAAGATACGGTGATGAGCTTGTTGTTCTATCTTTCCTTTTGTGTTTGAGCTGAATTATTTTAATTTAGTGGTGTAATAAAGCGTTTTTGGTTAAAATACATTTTGTGGTTATTTGTTCATTCTCGTTTTACTGAGCGGGCAAGCCGCGACGCGAAAAAAAGAATACGCGCAATCAATTTTTGAAATGTAACGGTCTCCGGAAAAATAAGACGAGTTGAAATATTAAATTAAGACGAAAACCCATCTTATCTAGGCACCTCGTGTTTATGATGTCAGGCAACTAAAATTAAGAGGTTGACATCTTGTTCTAAGACGATTTATCATCTTAAAGTAAGACGACGAATCTTAATTTAATACAAATGCGCATCTTATCTAGGCACCAGTCTCTAAGACGAAAAAACGTCTTAATCTAAGATTTTAGTTTTTACGGAGCACACTCCGTTTTTACGTTTGAGGTGCACACTCTTTTTACCGTGACTTAATAATTAAAAAAAACATCCGTTTCGGTAGAGAAAGTTTGCCTTCTTCATTGGGACTCTTGTTACTTTCAATAACATGCGGACCATGTTCAAAATTCAAAGCTAAACCGACAAATGCGTTTTTCGCTACCGTCAATCAAATGTTCGGCGGCTCCTCCCAGCTTCCAACTACTGTCGAGGGTTGTTCGTATCATGAAACTTTTTACAGTCGTAAGCCAGTTTAAGCGTAACCCAATGGAAAAAAAAATTAAAGATGATTACAGAATGTTGCCCAGTTTTCGTACACTTTAGTTTGTAATCGCTATATCTTTTCGTCTGGACGATGAAAATTATTTCTGAGATTTCTTTTAGAGGTAGCCCATTTACTTACCTTTAATATGTACAAAGTTTTGCCGCTTGATCGACGTATCTTCAAAATTATACCATTTTTCCCAAAACTCCTAAGTTGCCCCGTCCTCGTACACCTGGCCCAGTTTTCGTACATCGACAAAACAAGATTTTTCCACGAAAACGCTCGACGCAAACTGATGTGTCAGCCATTCTGCTGCATGCTTATCGTGTTTTCTCTTCGATTTGGGAATAGAAATCGGCTTAGCGACCAATGTTTGGTGTGCAAGGCGAATGGGTAACGGAGGGTGGATGCTCAATCGATCCTGCAGATCAATCCGCCGTCTCGTAGGTCATTTACTGCCTTGGCAAAGGTGGTTGACCGATATACTATGCTGCATATTACAGCTGTCAAGAAAAGGCTCGCAAAAGATTCGACGTTTTACTTCCGTTTCCGCTTACCCCTTTAAAATAATAATAATAAGTAATAAGTTTATTTCATAAGATAAACACACATATCCTATGTTAGAAAAATTTTGAGGGTAAAAAGCAAGCTACATTACATGAAATAACAATAATATTCTAATGAAATTAAAGAGCTAACTCGTATTTAAAAGTTAGGCGGTTAACAAAGGAGCTCATAAGGCGCTTCGTGTTTATTTTAGATTTCACGGCCGACTTTCTTCTAAGCTGGTATCTGGTGTTCTTAACCTCCGGCAACATGTTATACAGCGGGTGACCCTCTAAGCCCATAACTTTTGTTAGCTGCTTTTGTCAATGTTTATTAAAATCGCAACGGAGTGAGCTTATCTGCGATTTTTAAGGCGCTCTAAGGACAAAACAACACACGCGATCTTTCTTGTAAATACTCCCCCCTCCACTATAGCACACTGAGTGCATAAGGCTCAATTCAGACGCCTTACCTCTCATGTGCCGTACCAAGTAGTACGTAATTTTTTCGAAGTTGTACGGTGTCCAAATGAGTTTTTCAACAGATCTCAATTAGGCGAGCCAAAATCTCAGGATAGGACAAAGCTTCCCACTTAATACGACTGAGGAGCGAAAATGTATTTGGTACGGCACATGAGAGGTACGGCGTCTGAACTGGGCCTAAAACAGCTTTTTCGTTTACTCAGCAATACTCTTGGAATGCAAAACAAAATCCTGCTAAAAACCCAGTTGGACCAAAATTGGTCGAAATTGGAGATAGAGTAACTATCGGGCTAGTAGGCCACAGGCTAAAAAGTCAAACTGACAATAGAACAAGCGGTGAAAGAAACAAATGTATCAGATAATAAGGACAGCCATTGGCACTCCCAGTTGCACAAACTTGTTCATGAATATTGAAGACCGAAAGAGGGCAAGGGTCGTTTTTCAAACAAATTCTCTTGCCATATGTTCCTGTATGTGATAAAACCAAGAAAGAAATCATTTCTACGTCGGCTGGAAAATCTGTGGATATGACTGATATAAATCATGGACACAACGTCGTAAACTAAAACTTAACCGCATTATGGGAAGAGAAATTTAAAAACCTACAGACACGCTTGAATGAACAAACTAATTTATGCAAATTGCTATCTTAAACACGTCGTTATAAAATTCAAAAACCATATGTTCCCGTATATGATAAAACCAAGAAAGAAATCATTTCTGTGTCGGCTGGAAAATCTGTGGATATGACTGATATAAATCATAGACACAACATCGGAAACTAAAACTTAACCGTATTATGGGAAGAGAAAACAGGTTTAAAAACCTACAGACACGCTTGAATGGACAAACTAATTCATATAAATTTCAAATTAGCCAATTTTGGTTTACGGTAAAAGACCATTCCATACCTCGCGAGTGGAACGCACAGGGGGGGGGGAAGTCAATTATGCCTATGATTTGTTCAATTCATGCTTTATTACAGCTCAGGGTGGCTCATATATAAGATAAAGCACTTTATTATAAAATATCCTCACGTCATGGATTCGCAGCAACTAAGCGCGATCTAATTTAAAGTTATAATGAATTGTACTGGACTGAATGCCCAGCTAAATATCTCAAGTCAAGTTTTATGGGAATCCGAAGTTTAGCATCCTGTTCTTCTTGCCGCAAAACTCACGAGCCACGGTCTCCCCGTCAATCGTTGTCCCTGTACGCATGCATTATGCATGGTTCAATTTTACCTGTTACCATCCCCCCCGGGCAACCCCCGGGACAAGTCCAGCCCTTCGGGCCCGGGGGTGGGGAATTGTTTGAAACGGTTTTGTCCCGGGGGTAGGGGGGCGGGGCAAATCGAAAATAACTTCTTGTTTTTCTTGTGAAGCACGTCAGGAGCTAATCACTTCTCAGTTGACACAATGGCGCCGGACCACGTAGAGAAGACTGCCTATTTCCAGAGAAAATCTCTTGAATTTGTAGCAGACTGGTTGGAGAAGAATAATCTCTCGAAATTAAAATCTGTATTCAAAGGCACGTTTATCATAAAATAATAAATTGTTAAACGAAGGTGCGTTTGATGCGTACTCGAATTAATGGCGTTCATCACAAACATAGAAATATTTCTTCAGCATATTTGTATGAAACAGATGCACCGCTTTATATTAAACAGAGATCTCAGTCCAGTGTTCTTGTGAAACAAGCTAAGAAAAACTCCTTTAAAATGCTGTCATCAATTTGCTCACCGGACCTCTTTTGTGCATGTGCTATATTTAGAATAAAACACGCGGTGAAGAACATTTCTTTACTCGCCAGCCGAATGCCCGTGCGGTTAGACTTTTTTCTTCAGTTTTCTTTTTCAATGTAGTGGCCATGTTTTTTAACACTATGTAATATCCTTCGTTCAGTAAACTCTAGAAAAGCGTTTAAGTTCTTGTCAAAACGTCTGGTTGTGCTATTGTAGGGAAATCAATTTTGAACACAAAACAACGTATTTGTGGTCGATGAGGAGTCCCGGGGGTGGGGAATTGTCTCTTTCTGCGTGCCCGGGGGTGGGGAATAGACCCCCACGTAAGAAAAAAATTGCAAATCCCCGGGGGTGTGCCCGGGGGGGTGGTAACAGGTAGAATTGAACCCTGCATTATTCCAGGAGCCGAGAGTTGCTCTGTCTTAATGGTTGTCCGCAGATATGTCTTGACTCTACGCATCGAGCTAAAACTGCGCTCAGGAGTTGCGGTTGACACAGGCATTGTGAGAAGGATCGTGAGGATGGTGCTAACGTTTCGATGAAGAGCTGGATTTATGCATTCAAGGGTTTCAGCCAGAGTTGTTGGTCGTGCCACTTTTCCACGGCAACATCTCGTTGTCGTACTCTCCCTTGTCGGTCAGATCGTTCTTGTACGCCGCATACATCTTATCTTGGACGTCGTTGCTTAACCCTTGCAGTTTTGTTGGGAGAAGTCACTGGCCTAGGAAGCGATCCTCTTGTGATAAGAGCCTGTCGTTCATTGATCAATGGGAGGGAGATACACAGCTCTTTGCCAGTAGGACTCTGGGTTTGTGGCTGGGACATTCACCCTGTGTTGCTGCCTTTCGGTTGTTCTTGGCATGCTTAGCTCAATGTCAAACTCAGCTGTAATCTGTTTCTTCCACTGATATACTTCCTTCCAAACCGACGGATCACCTCTCTCACCTCTCATGATATTTACTACCACTCTCGCTTCTTGGGCTGCCTCGATGAGATCTGCGCTCTTTCCTTACAACATCGTTGACAAGGCCACTGTGTTGGAAAGGAGCATATGTGTGGAAAGGAAAGGAAGGAAGGAAGTATGAAAAGGAAGTATGGAGAGAACACATAGAGCGTATGCAGAGAGCCGCACATAGAGCAATAATAAAATCAAACTGCTTGATAGAGCATGAGTAGCCCCTTGCCTTTCCATTCCCATTCTGGGACAAGGTCTCGAGCAGCTGAACTATGACTGGGAAGGCTACACCGAAGGTGTATAAAGCATCAGCCCTACTCGCCCATCTTGTCTCGCACAAAGTTCTTAAAAAAATCACCCAAAAACTAGTTATATGAAATAAGAAAAAGTATTCACATAATCAATTTACAAGAAAAGTCTGTAAGCCCGGGCTTACTAGCTTAAAGAGAGCTACGCCCCTGTTTTCTAACCTGCGATCAGGCTCTATTTTCGTTTCGCTCGGTGAAATATTCAGGCGGGAAGGGCGAAACGAAAATTAGAATTTTAGCGAGCGACCATAATATGGGAGCGATGCCAAAATTCGGCCTGATCGCAGGTTACATCTTTTTAGGTGTACTACATGTAGTGTTCTTGTTTTCGCAGCTCTTTTTGTATCCACCGGCAAAATTTCCTCCGATATCCTTTATCGGAACTGCGTCATGTAAAATACTAGCCTATGCAGCTTGCAGTATGTTTCCGATGATCGAGTGCATAGTTTTCGCGCCCTTGAGGCAAATTCACACTGAGCTGGTTTAAAAGTTTGAAACTCGCAAACAATACGCCCAGCTACCCAGCGTACGGAAAAAGACTAAATTAGAGAAATATTGGGCAGCAAATGTGGAGTTGATACCCAAACAGTAAATAAACCTAAACTTATTTCACCCTGTCCATCTCAAGGATTTTTTCTTTTCTTATTATATACAAATTGCTTTAAATTAGCAACTTCAAGTTGGCTGCAACGTGCAAGCCTTTATTCTGCTCATGAAGTGCAAAAAGCGACGTAACTTACGCAATGGAAGTTTTAAACAAGGGGTAAAAGGGAGAAAGTCAAATGATTTGAGTTGAGTTCAGAGTTTCAATCAATTCGTCCCTTTTATATTTTAGTGGTTTTCTCACAGGCGGCCCAAGATACCCTAAACGTGACTCTTACTCTATTTATGGCTACAGGTTGCTCCCAAATTACAAAGACACAAACACAACCCCTTGTTGCGGTAAGCGAAGTTTATTTCTACATTCACGGTTATATTTTAGGATTTTGTCAACCCAAGTCACTGCCTGGTCAATTCTCATACAAAGTGTATAAATCGAGAACACCGCTTACAAGTTATGAAGAGTCGCATTCGTGCTATCAGATCGTGAGCTTGGGCCGTCTGTGCCGTAACTAACAATTAACAGCTATTTGCCCATTTGTTATCCACATCCTTCAATTAGGATCGCTTTTTATTCTTGTGCGGTAGAAGGTCTGTTTGATTTTTATTTCGTAAGGCATACATTTCGAGACTATTATTGGGTCTGTTTGACACTGATTTGTATTTTTTACCACTTCATTACACTAAATTAATGTATCTTTACATGATAAGATTAGCTGTTTATAGTACCAAAAAACAACTCGTCTGTAAAAATTCGATCGACCGCTTCGTCCAACAACTCTCCAAAGCGGATTTTTGGGTGCTATGTTGCCAAGTGCCACTAAACTTTGCAACAAGAGCATTTTTCTTCGCAATTTAGCTAGATTTTGAGCCAGTTTCTATTTCTGTTGTAAATTTTGTTGTTGTTGTTGTTGTTCCAAAAACCTGGAAGTGGAGCATTGATCAATTTTTGGTGACTTGGCCATTTTAGATCTAGAAAATCGCGATGTTTGCGACACTTGGAACTTTTTGTGGCTAGACCCGCCAGTCAGAAACGTACAGAATTTGGACGGAATTTCTCCTTCAAACGTCATGGCAGTATTCGAAGTTTGTTTAGAATTACCAAGCGATTCAAAAGACCAGACGTCA
Source organism: Siderastrea radians (assembly GCA_964017195.1). Lineage (NCBI taxonomy): Eukaryota > Metazoa > Cnidaria > Anthozoa > Scleractinia > Rhizangiidae > Siderastrea > Siderastrea radians. The sequence continues at coordinate 45,174,733 of OZ024893.1, forward strand.
CTTACCACAAAAAACTGATTATTTTCTTCCGTTCTTGTGTTTCCATCGAAACGTGAAAGTTCCTAAAAATTTGCATGCTTCGAGGTACAGTTGCTTACTCTTAGATGCTAAAATTTTTTCTTGAAAGATTTCTTTTTTTATTACTAAAAATATTAAATTTCAAGATATCTACAAAATCACTAGACAATTTTTTTTTTCAATGAAATGTTCTCCAGAACAGTTTTTATACAACTGTCAAGGTTATGAAGATGTTTCGCCAAAGGTAACTCGAGAAATGGCTGCAAAAAGGTGAGAAACAGCAAAAATCTGTCATCTTTACGATTGGCTGTCGCCATAGCAACAGTATTTGATGCAACTGTGACCAAAAAAGAAACCCTTCGTGTATTGTTGATCTTCACAGTAAGTGTTTTGTAAAGCCTTGTTGTGTAATGGAATAAAACATCCTATTATTAAAAAAAATTTTAAAAAAAAATTTTAAAAAAATTGCTTTGGACATAAACTCTAGGATAAAACAAATATTTTGTGCTCAGTTCTTCTTTCTAATCTACGAATGTATGTTGTTGATATCATAGAGAGCCACCCTAATAAGAAGATACAGAAACGTCAGAAACACAAATTTGTCGTCGTCACGCGGTATCAGCAATGAGGATTGTGTGACGAACCAAAATGACCCTCGAGGCTACCCTCCTCGGGTGCTTTAGCACTTCAGGTCCCAGGCCATCCGCGCATTGACGAGCGGTCAACATGGCGGACGCAGACAAAGAAAAAGAAGAGAGAAACACTTTCCTGAGATCAATTTGTAAGTATTTTTTGTAAACGTTGAGCTGCTTAACACTGTGCAAAATGTTGCTAGCATCGTTGAGTGAAAATGACGTGTTTTTATTTAGTCATGTTTGTGATATCCTTGACTAGATGTGCCTAATCTTGCATGCTGGCAGACCATAAATTTGTGTTGCCTCAGTGATTAATTTGACAGCCCGTTGCCGTTTTAATAGGTGTCGCTATTCATTTTTGAAAAATTAGGCTTCAGTAATATTAAGGCGAAAGAGGTTAGAAATGTAAAAATTGTCTGGGTGGATTGACGAGGTCGCGTGTTTTCGTTTTCGCTTTCATTTTTTCAACGTGGTTCTGTGACCAACAGGCAAATTATGCGATGATTAGGAGCCTGGTACCGAGTGTGTGGGATTTTGTTTGTCCAAAGATTGCTCATTCTAAACTTTCAAAGAGAATAGAACGAGCTAGAGAACCTATATTTGAGCAGCACATCTGTTGAATGTATATCTGAAGAACACATTCTCCCACTGAAGTGAAAAAGAGAACGCAGATGATAACAAGAGCTGTTTTCAGATTGCGTTACACATACATGCCTGGTGATTGTGGGAGCATTCAAATTAATATCTAAAACTCCATAGTAGTCCTAAAGCTAAAAAGAAATATATTTGCAGATTGTGGTCCACATAAAAGAGCTGCTGGAAAACTTCAATTGAAATTTCAAGTCTAATTTGCTGTTTTCAGTTCTTCTTTTCTTTGAGCACTACAAAGATCTCGTCCCAGGAGTGGGCCAGTACTACCATATATAAGCTATATGAGTATGTGCCTCTGTGAAGGGTATGGTTTTCAGCCAGTTAAGTCTGGGATAGGATATAGAAATCAGAGAGTTTTGGAATAGAAGTTATAGGGTATCATTTATTGGGAAACAAGGGATTGGCACTCTTTGAGTGTGGGATAGGGTAGGGAATTTTGGTGTTTACTCTTGAATGGGGTTCCACATTGCTGCTGAACATGGGTTCGAGTCACCCTCCTCCTGGTCGCCCCCCCCCCCCCCGACCAAAAAATAATACAGAGTACCCCCTTCCCTGGGATTTGGTCATGTGACATAATATAGTGGTGATCAGTATCATTGCTTGCTATGCAGTAAACAGAGGTCCAAATAAAAGACAGATTAAACCCGCCGAGAACAACTCCCTCCTTCAGTTGGCCCTTGGGGAGGATAGCGAGGACAGTGAGGAGGATGCAGATTTTAAAATAAGTGATGATGATGATGACGATGAGGAAGGTTAGTTAATGAATCAAGTCCTGCTTTTATTGTTTGTCAGCTAAAAAAGTCAATCAACAGCAATGTCAGAATGGTATGACAGAAATCCTTATGCCATAGCAATATCAAATAGATGCCTAGAATCAGGCACCAAAGTAACATGAAAACACTGTAAGACTGGCTAGCTACTGCTTTTTCAATGAATGAATGTCATTTCAAAGAAACAGTTTCAGGATTTATCAGGTTGGGGGAGAGGGAGCTTCCATAAAAGTGACATGGGTGATCGTCACACCTTCATAACCTTTTGGGAGCTGCAACTTGTGGTTTGGTGACTCTTAGAGTGTTTGAATATAAAATGACCTTTTAGGGTAGAAGCCAGAAAAAAGGAGACTTAAAATAACTACAACTTTGCAGAAATTGTATCTCTTAGGGTGAAAATGAATCCAAGCCATGCTTAGAGAGTGTGTGAATGAGATTGTGATGTGCAGTGCCACTCAAGTGAAAGTTATTAAGCAATACTGATTATTGCTAATTATTATATTTATAATTATTTTTATAATAATTATTAATTAATTAATATAATTAAGTGGCGTGTAATGAGCAGTGTTAATTCTAATGGTGATTCTAATTCTAATGTGAAAACACACTTTGATCTGTTTATGTCAGGAGAGGGTTGGGACACAGCTGATTGCAATGCCTATGTGCTTTTTGGTCATTCTTGTTTTTTATTGTCACTATTATTATTATTATTATTATTATTGTTATTATTATTATTATTACTATTATTATTTCTTTTACTATTATTATTGTTGTAATAAATTATTATAATTGTCATTATTCAGGAGGTTCAGGTTCAGAAGAAGAAAATGATAATAATCTCGAGAAAGACGACAAAAGACCAGCCAGCAAACAAGTGGCAGAAGCAAGTGATGGTGAAGATGATGAGGAAGAGGATGAGGAAGATGGTAATGTTGATGACAATGAAGACGATGTTCAAAGTGAAGTCGTAGGTGGTGCTACCCTTACTGTTGGAGACTTGATACAGGCAATGAAAACCAAGAAAAAGTTACTTTCAGCTAGTCAGCCAAGCTCTGTGGTGAGTGCTGTGTTCAGTTTGTAATACTGGGATGCAGGGATTATTCTTGAAGATGGCACTGCAGGATTACTGCATAAAAAGTTATTATATCGTCCAAACATTTTGCATTAGCATGTCAAACTTGACTTTGCTTTCTGTTAGAAACAATTTTAAGAGTAATGTGAAACTGATTTTTCCTGCAGGCTTCAAGTGAGGTTTCTGTGTCAACTAAGAAAGCTGACATTTTAATTTGTGGAATCTGCTTGGATGATGTGAGGCAAGAATAAAGATTTCTTTTGTATAATTCTTCTTATAGGGCTGAGCTCACAATAAGGAAATGAGTAGAGGACTGGGCATGAGTTGTGTAAATCAACTGATTGATTGATTGATTGGCTGGCTGATTGATTGATTGATTGATTGATTGATTGATCGATTGATTGATTGATTGATTGAAGTTGTGTGCATGATCCTGTAGAGCACCTTAAAAATTGGAATCCAAGTTTTGGACTAATTGATCGAATAAAAACTGTTAGAATAAATTGCTTTAAATAATTGAGCAATTATTTACGGAGTTTGTGTGCTTAAAGGGGAAGTCACATGTTTCACAATAGAAATCTTTGTTTGGGAGTTTTAAATTAATTGCTGATGTTTTTACTTTGTAGTGATGAAGGTGATGAGATAGTTGAATGTGACAACTGTGGTATTACTGTCCATGAAGGTAAAGAAATCATTATTTAGATGAAGAAACATAAAAAAGGCAAAAGGTGACATCTCATTGAAAGCTACAAATGAAAGTAATATTTTGAGTGTATGACCAAAATTTTAACCATTTTTTTTGTTTTGCAAGGTGACACGGATGGTACTTGGGTTTGAATCCGCCCCCCCCCCCCTCCCTTCCCCACCTATCCGGAAAATAAAATTCCAGTTTAGCTTTGATTTCATACTTCCTTTAAAATTTTTGGCTTTTGAGTCGCCTCACCCCCTCAAAATTTCCGTCAGTGACCATCCATAGGGTGGATATGGACATTTTCTGCAACTACATATTGGAATGAACTTGTGCTCAAGCATGTATGATATTAGACTGTGAGCAGTCTCTCTTTTGCTCTAAAATCCATGCTGGACGAAAGCGAATAGCAAGCATGGTATTTGAGCGGCGAGGAATCCATGAGTTGTGTGGGTGCCTGCTCACTGTTTTCTCATTTGTCTGGCACAGATTCTAGAGCAAAATAAGAGACTGCTCACGGTCTAGTGTGATATGTAATTTTGCAGGTTGTTATGGTATTAATGACGAGGACAGTGACTCTGGAAAGAGTAATGATACAGATTCCCCCACTGAACTGTGGTTTTGTGATGCCTGCAAAGTAGGATTGCAACCTGTAAGTTTATTTCAATTTGTACACCTGAACATGTGCATATGTTCTTTTTTTGATGCTCTCAGCAATAATGTGCTGAGTGACAACTGAATTTTGATATCTGTGCAATACGATTGGACACTCGGAGTAAAATGATATTCTTGAAGTGATCTTCTTCCTTTTTGTGACCATCTCTCATAAGTATCTAATGAAAAAACTATAATGCATTGTAATTATTAAATATAATTATTCAATGACAACAACAACACATAAGTACATACAAGAGGGTTGTTGCTTGTGAGTGAGTTAGCTGCCTAGTAAAAAATGACTTGTTTGTAAATTTATGAAACTCTGAAAAAAGGTCTCATCTGGGAACCTTTATCAAGTAAAACAATGTGACCTTTTGTTGTTGCATTTAACTTATAGGATTGTGAATTATGTCCAAATCTTGGTGGAATTTTCAAGGAAACTGATACAGGCCAGTAAGTTGAAAAAAAACCTCTGTTTGTTTAGCCTGTCCATTGCACACAGTTTTAGATAATGAAAGTGTTTTTAAAATCATTTAGCCTGAATGTCAGTTCTTTCCTTTGTGCACAGACAATTAAATAATTATTTCTTGTATGTGGGTCTCACAAACCTAGGCTAGCGACCTAAAATCAATCACTTTTTAAGGAATAAGCTCAATTAATTATGATAAAATATCTGTGAAAGAAAAGCTGGTAAATCACAGTGGTCCCAGTGCATTGTCTTTCAAAGGCAACTGAGAGAATTTTTCAGAAATCTTCCCTTTATCTCTGTCAGTCTTTCAACATGTCAGAACTTAATATCTAGTCATCTTCAGGATGAATATCTCACATTTTTGACTCAGACTAAAACAGCAGGTATTACTTAACAGTGGTTTAGTAAAAGACTTTTAAATACTGCTGCCATTAGAGCATGACCCTTATTCTAATTTTTTCTTACCTGTGTTTTTTTAATGATGTATTTTCCAGGTGGGTTCATCTGCTGTGTGCTCTGTACACCCCTGATGTAGCATTTGTTAAACCAGAAAAGCTACAGTGTGTCACTTTAACAGAGCTGCCTCCCTACAAGTGGGGAGCAAAGGTACTTATGCTTCCTTTTACCTGTACACTAAATAACATCACAAGCTCAGTAGGTATGCAGCCTTCACTGAATTTAAGTCATTCAAAGTCCAGTGGGGATATACTAGTGGGATATTGGCATATATCCATATCTAGGCAATTGAGCTTTAAAAAAATTGATGAGTAATGTGTTAAGGGGGCTGTCACTTATTTTAATAGTACTACCTTTTTAAAGCTAATAGACATTGATACTGGAATCAAATGAAACCAAGAACAGTTTGGTTCTGCTGTGTACAAAATTACTCTACCAGTTTTCTCAAACTAAAAATAAGCATCTTTTGCTACTGTCTAATGGCTTGGATGGAAATAGATTGTAATGTGAAGAAATGGACAAATTTTCAAGTTCCTCCCCTGTGCTGTAAAAAAAATCACTAAAACTGAATATGGTTAGGTCTGTTATCCCATTAAGAAAATCCCTGGAAATCTTGCTCTTGGTTTCCTAGGAGTAATCTGTGTAGGGGTAAAGGTATAAAATAAGTTTCAACCCTAAAATGTAAAACTCCGTATGGCATGGCCCCTTTGACTGAAAGATGAAACAATGTTTGGGAATTACAACATCCTTCATTAGGTTTCCTTAACATTTTGCTGAGACACTTATCGCTCAAAATACTCATCACTCTCTTGAATACGTGTAAGAAGCATTAATTTCAACTTTGCTTGTTTTGGATGATTAGGATTGTAATCTTTGTGAAGATGAACGGTTTTGCCGGACAGGTGTGTGTATTGAATGTGATGCTGGCATGTGCAGGACATACTTTCATGTCACATGGTGAGTGTAGTAGCATATTAACAATTTTAACATCCAGTGAATAATAAGTAATTTTTTAAGTTTACTTAGTGTTGTTTTCTACAATTTGTGATAAGAGGCACTAATAAAAGTGGTTTGCCACCAAGCCAGATTGCCGCCACCAGGCCTGATTCCTAGGCCTGAATCCCACCTGAGTCCTGCTTTATTTCCACGTGAGTCCCACTTGATTTCCACCTGACTCCTGCCTGATTCCCAGCCCTGATTCCCACCTGAATCCTGCCTGAGTCCCACCTGAATCCCACCTGAGTCCCGCCTGAATCCCACCTGAGTCCCGCCTAAATCCCACCTAAATCCCACCTGGGTCCCGCCTGAATCCCGCCTGAATCCCACCTGAATCCTGCCTGAATCGCACCTGAATCCCGCCTGAATCCTGCCTGAATCCCACCTGAGTCCCGCCTGATTCCCACCTGAATCCCACCTGAATCCCGCCTGAATCCCACCTGAATCCCACCTGAGTCCCGCCTGAATCCCGCCTGAGTCCCACCTGAATCCCACCTGAATCCCGCCTGAATCCCGCCTGAATCCCGCCTGAATCCCGCCTGAGTCCCGCCTGAATCCTGCCTGAGTCCTACCTGAATCCCACCTGAGTCCACCTGAATCCCGCCTGAGTCCCGCCTGAATCCTGCCTGAATCCAGCCTGAATCCCACCTGAATCCCGCCTCAATCCCGCCTGAGTCCCACCTGAATCCCGCCTGAATCCCACCTGAGTCCCATCTGAATCCCGCGTGAATCCCGCCTGACTGCCGCCTGAATCCCGCCTGAGTCCCACCTGAATCCCGCCTGAGTCCCGCCTGAATCCCGCCTGAGTCCTGCCTGAATCCCACCTGAATCCCACCTGAATCCCGCCTGAATCCCACCTAAATCCCACCTGAGTCCCGTCTGAATCCCACCTGAATCCCGCCTGATTCCCACCTGAATCCCGCCTGAGTCCCACCTGAATCCCGCCTGAATCCACCCTGAATCCCGCCTGAATCCTGCCTGAATCCCACCCAAAATCCCGCCTGATTCCCACCTGAATCCTGCCTGAGTCCCACCTGAATCCCGCCTGAGTCCCGCCTGAATCCTGCCTTAATCCCGCCTGAATCCCACCTGAATCCTGCCTAAGTCCCGCCTGAATCCCGCCTGAGTCCCACCTGAATCCCGCCTGAATCTCACCTGAATCCCGCCTGAGTGCCGCCTGAATCCCGCCTGAGTCCCACCTGAATCCCGCCTGAATCCCGCCTGAGTCCCACCTGATTCCCTCCTGAATCTTGCCTGAGTCCCACCAGAATCCCCCCTGAATCCCACCTGAATCCCGCCTGAATCCCACCTAAATCCCACCTGAGTCCCGTCTGAATCCCACCTGAATCCCGCCTGATTCCCACCTGAATCCCGCCTGAGTCCCATCTGAATCCCGCCTGAATCCTGCCTGAATCCCGCCTGAATCCTGCCTGAATCCCACCTGAATCCCGCCTGATTCCCACCTGAATCCTGCCTGAGTCCCACCTGAATCCCACCTGAGTCCCGCCTGAATCCTGCCTGAATCCCGCCTGAATCCCGCCTGAATCCCACCTGAGTCCCACCTGAACCCCGACTAAGTCCCGCCTGAATCCCGCCTGAGTCCCCCCTTAATCCCGCCTGAATCTCACCTGAATCCCGCCTGAGTGCCGCCTGAATCCCGCCTGAGTCCCACCTGAATCCCGCCTGAATCCCGCCTGAGTCCCATCTGATTCCCTCCTGAATCTTACCTGAGTCCCACCAGAATCCCGCCTGATTCCCACCTGAATCCCACCTGAGTCCCACCTGAATCCCGCCTGAATCCCGCCTGAGTCCCACCTGAATCCCGCCGGAATCCCGCCTGAGTTCCACCTGAGTCCCACCTGAATCCCGGCTGAACCCGGCCTGAGTCCCGCGTGAATCCTGCCCGAGTCCCACCTGAATCCCGCCTGAATCCTGCCTGAGTCCCACCTGAATCCTGCCTGAATCCCGCCTGAATCCCACCTGAATCCCACCTGAATCCCACCTGAATCCCGCCTGAGTCCCACCTGAATCCCACCTGAGTCCCGCCTGAATCCCGCCTGAGTCCCACCTGAATCCTGCCTGAATCCCGCCTCAATCCCACCTGAATCCTGCCTCAATCCTGCCTGAGTCCCACCCAAATCCCACCTGATTCCCACCTGAATCCTGCCTGAGTCTCGCCTGAGTCCCACCTGGGTACCACCCAAATCCAGGTCAAATTCGTGGTCGTCCTAGTCATGTTGGTGTCAGAGATGGGATCAGTTTGTCGTTGGTCCTATTTCTGCTCCAAGGGTATATCTGTGGGTTCCCCATTTCCATCTTGTCATGCCTGAAGTTGTGTTGTAGGACATAGTTACTTTTACAGTTGTTTACAGTGATTACTGAACTTTGAACACCCTGACATTTAAGGGATCTAGGATTACAAAGTTTTGTGGTTGGAAAGTACTGTAAAATTTGAATAAAAAGCCCCCTGAAAATACACCCTCCCTAATACAAGCCCACCAAAAAAGCCTTTTGGAAAAATATAAGCACAGGGCTTATTTTCTTTTTGTTAGGACCTTTTGAGAAAGACAAGGGAACCGGTGTTTATGTAAGATGTGAGATTGAACCTGATCAAAACTTAAACGTGACTTTCTTTTGTAGGCTTTGCCCATTTACCGACACTTCAATATTCCATTTTGATCTACATGTAGATCGAGGACCTGTCGATTTCTAATGATTCTAAGTGAATCACCTACCTACAGTGGAACCCAGCCTACTCTTCCCCCCCTCCCCTACCCCCATTAAGGATGGTGCCTCCTTTTCTTACTGCGCATACGTTCTGCACATCTCGGGATATTCGGGTTTCTTAAGGAATTTGCCCCCTAATACAAGAATATTTTGGCGTGGTTTAAAGCAGATATGTGGAAAAAGCAGATATTAGCAAGGGCTATCAGAGTCCAAAAAGAAAATTGGGGGTAACCACGCATTTTTCAGAGATAATTGAGCTTGAATTTGGAAAGAAATTGCCATACAACTGTACATTCTTTGTATTTTAATGCTTTTTTAGAATTATGATTGCTTAGTTACCTCTGAAAAATGCATGGTTACCCACATTTTTCTTTTTAGATTTCAATAACCCTTGCTTAGATCTGCTTTTTCCCCATAGTCATAACCATAGTCAAAAATACGTCTATATAAGAGGCACTGTCATTAATATAACTGCCTTGTTATTACTGGCACTCTGTCTTCACCAGAAGGAAGTTTTTCACCATATATGTGGTGAGGTGGCTTTAGTCGTTTGACTTTGTGGTATTGTTGACTTTGTGGTAAGTTCCACTTCCTGGTGTATTCCATAATGCTTATCTCTATTAATTGCAAGAGAGCGTCTATTAATGCTTATCTATTGCTGTTGCTTTTGTTGTTGGTATTTTGTAGTGCTCAAATGTATGGACTTCTGTCAGATGTTCCAGAAGAATGTGATGAGGTACTTTAAAACAAATGTACATTGAAAATGTTAAAATGGCAGATAGACCTCTGCAGTGTCTTGTTGCTGTATACAATAGAGCAATAATTTCTAATGTAATTATAATGGGAACATCATGCCCAATCATAAGATGTTCCCTGCCATATTATGATAGGAACTCGTTACTATGAGAAAACAGTATGGTTCACGTTGTTGTTATCTTTTGACTACAGTCCATGAGTCTTTTGCTCATGAGCAAGTGAACCCGTTCAGTCACTGATTTTTAATTCTAGTTCAGTGACATATTTTAAGTAACTATAGTTTGTGGGGACATTTATACATGTATTCTTCTCAGTAAATTCCTATTTTTGCACTAGTGACTGGTTGTTCAAGAGCCGATTATTGCCAAACTAGGTTTAACACAATTAACCAACATTTCTGTTTCTCACGTTAAACATTGCCACTTTTAATTTTAAGGTACAAATTAAAAGCAGCCAATGTTAAAATGAGGGAATTTACTGGAATCCACACTGTTAAGCCATCAAACTGAATTATAGTGCTGTAATGCTGTAATATTTATTAATGACACTAATTCTGTGGCGAACAACTGGTCTCTGGTTTTCACCTTGGGAGGCACTATTGAATTGCCTTTTATTACCTGTATGTTTTCATTCCAGGATGTCGCAGATCCATTGTTTGCACACTGCAGGTTACATGCAGATAAACGCACAACAGCAAGCAGGGTGAGTACTTCCACAAAGATATTGAAATGCTTTGAATTTGTGAAAACTGTTTCAAAATATGTCTGTTATCTTGCACTGAAAATTGCTCAGAGCTAGAGTGTTTACCCTGTCTGTTCAGCGATAGCTAGTTTACCCTGTCTAAATAAAGTGTTGTTGTTGTTGTTGTTGTATTGCAACATTGTATCAAGTCACAAATTAAAGAGTTATTATAATTCAAATCTTTATTTCACTTGCTGTGATCTCTTTCTTCATTAGAGACGCACATGGCTGGCCTATCAGTCACGTTACAAGAAAGCTGCTGAAAGAAAATCAGAAGAAGAAAAGGTAGAGTTAAACCTCTTCTTTGGAAGACCTTCTGTAATGACATTATGAGATACATAAGGGGACCCTCCTACAAGGAGACTCCAACTATTGGGGATACCTTCCTTAATGGGACACCTCCCATAAAGGGAATCCTTTTAAAAGGAGACACCTCCCACAAGAGGACATCTCCCTTTTGGGGACACCTCACCTAAGGGGATTGTTCACCCCATATGAGGGAGGGTGCCTGTAACATATTGCATTGTTTTCTGTTGAGTTCAATTAGCACATTACACATGTCAGGTAATCATTAGCAGATGGCACATGTAAGTTAATGTGTATGCAAGCGGTGAGTCGACACGACTGCCATGTGGAAATAAAGTTCATCGTTAAGCTTTACATTGCCCCTTCCAGATGATACTGTTCTCATAACCCTATGAGCAACATTCACAAGGATACTTCTCATGATTCCATGAGGAATGATCAAAGTGGGGGAACAATGGCAATTTATTCTTTAGATTAACAGTTGACACCAACAAATTTTCTCGGTAATTGATCTTCACAGGAAAGAGTAAAGCAATGTTTAGAAGCTGTCCGCCAAGAGTTTCAAGCAAAAAGAATGAAGAACACACCAAAATTCTACAGTAAGTACAAGAGAAGTCCATAGTCATCCTTTTAGTTTCATAATCGATTGGACTGAAACTTTTTTTTTGCCTTTGTAGCTCCCACAGAGAAGATTCCTCGACTGCTGAATACATGTCCAGGAGGTGAGAACTTACAAAGTGTGACAAATGCATGAAATGATTTACTGCAAGGCTTTTTTTTTTGTCCTTGGATTCCTTGTTTCTATTCAATTTGAGAACGGTTAACCCTTTCACCCACAGACATCGTTAAGGTGCTTCTAACTTTTGAGTCTGTGGATGAAATTCTGTGGTGTGACCATTCAATGAAAGCCTCGTCAGCAGTACTTTCACATGGCATTATTTGTATTTGAGTATTTTTAATTAGAAAATAAAATTAGGGATTCATCTTGAATTTTGATTTTAAGAACTCTTTGGAGTGAACGGGTTAAAATTATCACCAAATGGAATTTGCCTCGACAAGGTAATCGTGCAGTGGTCGACCTTGAAACCAGTAATGGGCTCCTGTTGAAACATATTACCCACCCCTCCCACAAAAATTGTACATTATTATTTCAATTGACTATGTACACTGTTCATCGAATGTCTCCAAAATGCAACCATCTATTGGACAACCAGAGGTCGTTCTTCATTCCTTCAACAAATATATTCCATTTGGGCATGTGTGTGTACTCTGATAACATACAGATGACGTCAAAACGTGGTAAGAACAAAGAAGTACGCCACGACCAGCGGGTGAGTAGCGTGACTGATGCAAGTTTTGACGTCCTCTCTATCAGAGTACCATATTTTCTTTAGTAAACGCCGGGACCTCAATTAAACACTGGGTTCAAATGAACGCCGGGTCTACAGGGCCGAGTTTTAAATAAACGCCCCTGGCGTTTAATCGAGAAAATACGGTACACTCTCACGGCTAAAAGGAATCTATTTCTTTTATACCAGGGGGGGCTGGCAGCTACCTTTGATCTTGCCGCTTTTGGCCTCTACATGATTGCCCCAGTAAAGAAATCTGTCAATCATTCGAAAACCCTAAGGAGCATGCGCGAAGTGCAACGAAGTCTCGCGCGAACTATGTGCTTTTTTGTTCGTGGTGACTCGATAGTGGAAAAGGAATTCGTTTTTTGTTATTGTTTATTTGCTGTTAGTATTTCTGGCGACAGTACAGCGTTTGGGCACCACATTTCTCTAAATTCTGGATCTGTGTACACTCCTGCTGTGTATTATGTCAAGAACATGAGCGTGATGGTTGTGTTATCGAAAACATAAGCTTAAACGTTCGCGGTGTCAACAGCCACTTGACCTGGGAAATGGCATTAAAGTTGCAGCTTTCGACCTTCCATTTCGATCCATTTCTGTTTCTGAGACCATCAAAATCGATGGAATGAAGGACCAGCTTTATTTTAGGTTAGTAGAGCAGTCAATATTGAATATGCAAGTGACAAGTTTCGGCCTGAGATTTTCCCAGTTGAGTGTTGAACAAACTACGCTCAAATTATAACTAATAAACTATATTCTAGCAGATGATTGTGGATTTCGTCATCTCAGGAAGATTTATAAGAATCTTTTTACTGTGGAAACTGATGGAATCTTCCAGCCAACAAAGCGAAAAGAGGAGATTTCGATTGCGTGTCTTCTTTAAGTCTGTTTCACAATGAAGACACAAAATCGAATGCGAAGGCTTAGAATGTATTAAAAATGGGATTGAACCTTCACATGCACTTGTCTCAAGTTGTTTGCGTCTTATTTACAGCTGTAAGCGTAATTACGTGTAAAACAACACGTTTATTTTATAGAATTCTTCTTTTTTTGGCTTGAGTGTTTCCCTAGTTCCATATATTGTACTGACATGCTAAGTTTAATTCAATGGAAAATGCAATGAACTATCACATTTCCAAGCATTTTCCCACATTACGCATGCAACTGTAATCTGAAAAGATTGAAGGATTTGCAATTATATGATTTTTTGTGTTTTGCCTGTAGCCTGTACAAGAAGCTTAATTCAAAGGAAAGACATTCAGGCCCATTCAGGCCCAAGTGTCAATGAAAAATTTGTAGTTTGAGTTCAGTAACACCAGGTGATCTATGCAATAATGGAGTATTAGACAATGCAAAAGTTCTAAACTGTCCCTTCTGTTAAAAGAGCAACTGACTTCTGCTCACACCATGAGCTGTAGGAAACATGGAGTTCGAATCGAAAGTTGTTTCAAGGAAACAGCGCTGAAAGATGTCGAGACTCCAATAAAATTATCACCTTACCGTTAGTTCTGTTGTTCTGTGTCATTGATTTCTACATCATCTTCTGCAAATATCCCTATTTCTCCCCGATTCTCTCAGCGGCTGAGTTCGATGGTAGATGCTTAAACCGCCCGCCATTTTGAAATTCACTCAGTCCCAGTTCTACTCAGCTTACCAAAAACCCCTAAAGCGAGTGGGTAGGCTATCTTTGCCAGGCTATCGTCACGAGCTCGTAAGAACATTGCACGACGGACTTCCATATATGGAAGGTCGTCGTGCAACGGATTAAAATTTGCAATTCAAATTAGGTTCTATCTTGGTTCTTCTTTCAGGGGTTTTCTCGGAGATTCAAAAAGTAGAATCAAATTGCGAAACTTAAATTCATTTTTAGTTGAAAACCAGATTGCATCAGTGGCCAGTTCTTTCGTATTCGATTATTAACTTTAGTTTACGCTTACAGTTTGAAGGAGACATTTACTTTCGGGTTTATTTCCCGTTTTCGAAACGAATCGAGCCTGTGTACTCGCTGATCAAATTACCTACGCGTCCATTTTATATTGCGAGAATTATTTTGCGTTGTCGAGAAGGAAAACTGTTCCAATCAGCCGGGAAATCATGGAATTAGTGTGGACGAAGCCTACAAACACTTTATTTTCATGTTAAGGTCGAGGAACATTGCCAGAGACATAAACAAAAACAATTTTGGAAGTCTTTTGAGAGCCGCTTTCTCGGGAACGATTGTAGCGAAGAAACGACGGGTTAACTACGAGGGAGGAAAAACAATTGCCCCAGCTAAGACAATTCACCTACCTAATATCAGCAGTTGAAAGAACAGATGGTTTCAGTGAAACTGTCTGTTCGGATAGCCTGCATTACAAGACCTTACAAGCGTTTATTTAGCCAAGCGCGGAGAGCGAGACGAAACAAAAAATTCGCTTTCGGCGCTCGGCTATAAAATATGCTTCTTCTGTTTTCGTCCTCGGAATGTAACCTTCAACTTGTGTTCTATGGTAAAATTAATGCTTTTTGTTTTCGGCCAAACAAATACATGTATGTTGTATGTTGTTTTTGTGATTGCTAGCTTCTTCGGGGAGACAACAGCTGCTCCGAATTTCGGCAAATGCAATATAATACTGTTCCCTAAAAGTTTCCCAGAAAAGACTCGACAAGAAAATTTTATTTCCGTTTCCGACTCTTGCCTTGTGGGGAGAGTCGACTTTTTCTTACATATGTTTGCTAGTAGGGGACTGGAAAGTTATTTTTGCTCTTACCAGCTAAAGACGAATTTGAAAAACAATAGTAATTGTCTTTTCGGCCCTACGATTGGCTAATGGCACAAATCTCCTAGCAACGGCCCAAGTGCTTCCTACCCAGTGGCTTCACAGGAGAGGTTTATTTCCAGTTAGCTGGGTAGAACTGGGACTGAGGGAATTTCAAAATGGCGGGTGGTTTAAGCATCTACCATCGAACTCAGCAGAGAATCGGGGAGAAACAGGGATATTTGCAGAAGATGATGTAGAAATCAATGACACAGAACAACAGAACTAACGGTAAGGTGATAATTTTATTGAAGCTTCGACATCTTTCAGCGCTGTTTCCTTGAAACAACTTTCGATTCGAACTCCATGTTTCCTATAGCTCATGCTCACACCCTTTCAGACATTTGTACTTCTGATGAGGAAACAGTTCCAATTGCCAAGGAGAATTCAGTTTTTTTGAAGATGGATACATATGAAATACATCAGGTGTGAACTGCCTGATGTAACAAATGTGGCCATAATGCGCCGATCAATTCGAAAGTTCAACATCCCCCCCCCGGGCATTTGAACTTTTGAAGATTGCCTTGTTCAAATTCCCTCCCCTCGGGGCAAGAAAGCCATTCAAATGCCTCACCAATTAGTACTGAACTACCTCTCCTCAAAGGCAAATTTCGTTTTCAATCAACACTGTTCACACTTTTCAAAGAGAGATATGCCGTAATGACACCTTCAAACTTCTTTTAAAGACCCTTTTGAAAGAGTTATTCAGTAACAAAGGCGAAATTCTATCTTGTAAATCCGTCAAACCCTGCAAAAACCGAAAAAACGGCGGACGGGCGTATAACGCCAGAACAAGAGATAAATCTGGTTCAAATTCCCCACCTTTCCAACGCAACGTTCAACTTCCCCCCTCCCTGGGCACGATGTACAGTCAAATGCCCGGGGTATGCCCGGGGGGGGGATGTTGAAGTTTCGAATTGATCGCCGCATAAAGGGCTTGCAGTTTTTAAATGTTTTCAACTTGAGCAGTTGAAAAGGCAAATTTCATCCCGGTCGAGACTGAATTTTTTCAAGTTTGCTTTTTCAACTGCTCAAGTTGAATGCATTTAACTGTGAGGATCATTATTTCAGAACTGTTACCGATAAGGTAGGGGAAAACAGGTCAAAACAGTGTTGTATAGCTGGGTGTCAAAACGAGGCTGGCATGCATTCAGTAACTGTTTGTAAAGGAGATGTGAAATAACCCCAGAATGGCTGATCAACCATGGTTGCTGTAAGTGTGCAACAGTCCTTTTGAAGTGTTTTCAGAAAATTAAGGATTAACATAGCTGTCCATATGTATGTCATCAGTCGAAGTCCCTGTACAACCAAAACCTTTGCCCAAAACATTTTTATCAACATGCATATTGGATAACCAACACCTGCGAGATCCAAAGTGATGGTGTGTTTGCCAGAGTATCTTTACTTTACAGACTGTCAGAACCTTTGCAAACTCCACCCCCAAATGATTGTTTTGTTTGCAAAAGCTGTTCAACATCAATTGCACTGTCAAGAAAAATTCAAGTCCCTTCAGAATTCAAATGCCAATTTTCCACAAACCCATTCATGGTGAAATATATGAAACCAAGGTCACCAAGTAAATATGTGAAATGACTGGCTGAAGTATTGCTGTTAGTTGAGCAACCTGGCCCCTTTAAGTTTCAGTTCTCACCCCAGAGGTGTGATAGGGCGACCCTAAAACGCGGAATGGCGGAATGACGGAACGGCGGAACGGCGGAAAATTACCCCAAATCCTAAAACGCGGAATGGCGGAAAATCACCCCAAATCCTAAAACGCGGAATGGCGGAAAATCCTAAAACGCAGAATGGCGGAAAATCCTAAAACGCGGAATGGCGGAAAATCACCCCACATCCTAAAACGCGGAACGGCGGAAAATCACCCATAATCCTAAAACGCGGAACGGCGGAAAATCACCCATAATCCTAAGACGTGGGAAACAAAATTACATGGCACTGATGAGCTTGACGAAAAAACAGTCAGGCTAAGCCAAATGGCGCTAATGTTCAGCTGCAAGGTTTCCCGCAAGCCCTCACCTGTACAGTGCGAATTGTGACTAACTTCATATTCCCATACTTCACCCCCGCCTTCAAAAGTTTACTACCGTAAAACACAACAGAAGACATCTGCAGATATTGCACTTCTCTTCCTGATTCTCTTTTATTTAATTGTTTATCATAAACATTGGTTACTCAGTAACTTAGATAATCTCAAAGTCACAGCGTCAAAAATAAACGATTTAACTGTTTTATTGTAGTCACTCAATCGTTTATCAGTCGAGTCGTTAATCAAGATTTGTTATTTTTATACTAAAATGCTAAATACTTATTCTAAAATCAAAAATATATTTTGATATTTTTATTCAGTTTCATAAGTCGTGACTTATTTCGTCTACTAAAACAAAGTCCAAAATTACAATAATAAATCATAAAAAACATTAAAAGGTCATAAAAAATCATGCTGGGCTAACATTAACGTAACACTAACTTTAACGGGAATTAATATTAACAGCAACTGTCCATATATGCAGTGCTTTGTGTTTCGTAACCTAAGCCTAAAATAGCAATGGATTAATTTTGGTAATTCAATTAATATGAAAGGAAAATATCGAGCGATTGAATCGAACGATTGGTTAAAACGTAACAAAACTATACTTTAGCTATTTAGTTTGCAAAAAATGAATGAAAATCTAACAGGATAACCTTTCTTTTCTTTTATTTTGAAGAACGATGCCTGACTTTCGATTCGCTTTCTGATGTATTTTAAAAACTGTCGTGTAGATCCATTTAGGAGACTACAGATTTTTGAAACAGCGGTAGAAAGCGTGGAAATGCTGGGCTGCTAAGCTGAAGTAAATATGGCAGCTTTTGTAGGAAGAAAGCAATGGAAAGAAATCGTTCTTCGCCTCCTTCAGGGCATTCGCGAGCCCAGATGAAGGTTGAGTTTATTCGTGAAAAGCCTTTTTTCGGTGTTAATTTGCGGCCTCCTATGTTATCGGGGAAGGCTATATTTTACGTATTTAAGAAGATCGTAGACTGAAGATAATTTTAAAGTGGTCGGCACCGTTGAAAGCATGAAACACACGGGCAGCTCAAAGCTTAGAAATCAATTTTTTTTCTTTAATTATATTTAATTATTTTAGTTAAATTCGGTTTAATTTTTCTTGGGAAACAAAGTTACCCTAGACCCTCAACATGGTACCCTCGACCCTCGACATGAAACCCTCGACCCTCTCTACCCTCGACAAAAAGATAGACTCCTAATTAATACGTTACGTACTCTGCTTTACTCGGAGCTTCAGTCAACATAATGAAAACAATGCCACTACATAAAAACCGTGAATTTTTGGCAGTACGAATGTGTGAACTCTGGGTATGCGTGTACAGATATCTTGTTTATCAATGTCTTTAAATCACGCCATTGCCGTCTATATTCTTTCGGTCATCTGTAGATGATAAGCATTGAATCAATTTGGGGGTCGCTACTATCGCGGGCATCGTTACTTTCGGAGGGTCGTTACTTTCAGGGATTTATTAGCTTTCTCCAATTTTTAACGTTCCGCGTTTTAGGATTATGGGTGATTTTCCGCCGTTCCGCGTTTTAGGATGTGGGGTGATTTTCCGTCATTCCGCGTTTTAGGATTTTCCGCCATTCCGCGTTATAGGATTTTCCGCCATTCCGCGTTTTAGGATTTGGGGTGATTTTCCGCCATTCCGCGTTTTAGGATTTGGGGTAATTTTCCGCCGTTCCGCCGTTCCGTCATTCCGCCATTCCGCGTTGTAGGGTCGCCCGGTGTGATAGACAAAATCTAAATGAAAAATTATTTCACCTTTTTCTCCAAAATAATGAGCTTTATTATCAGGTATACCTATACACTGTAGGCAATATCTGTGACTCACGTGGTGAAGTCAAAGAGCAAAGTGTTGTAAACATCACCTCTCAGCTTTTCACCATTTTAAGGACGCAGGACCCATGTTGATAGCAGTTTTTATAACTGAAATGGTCATTCTGCATAAATATGTTTATTTATTATTATTATTATTATTAAGGTAGTAACATAAGTTGAGCAAAACAGAAAATAATTTGGATCAACAAAACCTCCACAATTAATTGTTGACTCCTCCTGGGTAGTTCCTACAAAGAAAGAAAAATCTACATCTACAATGTACGTAAATGAAACAAGGACAAAGTCTCGAGCGACAATTCTTAGTGAAAGAGGAGAGCGAATCTGGCCGCTGTGAAATGTGTCAGAAAATGCTTCAAAACTCGTAAAATCAGTACCAGAAAAAGCAGAAAGGGCAACCAAATCAGATAGACACAAAGGTAAAAAAAGCGATCGAAACCTTCCCTTGAATGTTTAAACTTGGAATAACGGAAATAATGCTGAACCAACACAAACGCGCGTACACCAAACAACGACTAATTCGGCTAATTCTCCTTCCTCGCCACCGCCAAGTTTGTTTGGATTAAAATTAGTACACAGTCCTACTCGGCCAAATTTCTTTACTGGGGCGATCATGTAAACTCGGTTCCAGACCTCGCTGCCAGCCCCCCCTGTTTTATAGATTGTTTCGATATCGGTTATCCCGCACAAAATAAGAAATGTTTTTTTAAAAATCTTCGTAGTGATGATTTGCGCTTGCAGAACTTTGCAGCTCATTACGTCAATCGTACGTCTGCACTTTAATCACAAACTCCCCTAGAGCAATTAACCCTTTAAGCCCTGATATAAAAATGCATATTCTCATTATGATCTCCATACATTTCTTATGGAACTAGTAAGGAGAATTTGTCTAAATATCAAGACATCTTAACCTTGGTGATCACTTCCTTTATTCTTGTCACTTGAATGTTCAAACAAGTAGTGATCATGTAAAGAGAAATTTCATTTTCATCAGGGCTTAGGGCTTAAAGGGTCAAAACGTGCTTTTTACTCTGTCCCTCGTATAAAGTATTATAATCAATGCATGGTCAAACTGAGGAAACGTGTGTGACATTAATACTGTTTCAATTGTTTACCAGCATGCCGTCAGCTGTTCAAGAAAGCCCAACTCTTAGGCTATACCACAGGACAGGTAATGTGCTCACTTCAGCCTGCCTCTCAAGCTGTGCCGCAGGAAAGTTAATGTGCTCACCTCAGTCGGCCTCTTGTGTCATACCACAGAATAGATCACGTCCTCACATCAGCCTGCCGCCTAGGCTGTGCCACAGGACTAATTAGGTGGTTACGGTACCCCACAGGACAGGCACTGTGTAATCTTCTTTCTTTCCTCGTCCTTTCTTTCTCAGACTCAGAGTGTTGTCAACGTGCGCCGGAAGTGGTTTGTTCAACCGGCTCTCACCAGCGAGTTTGTCAACTATTACCATGGTAAGTGTAGCCTGCATATCAGGCGTAAACGGGGAAGGGGAAGGGTAGCGGGAACGCGGGAGAAAAATGGGGTCTGGGGGATAGGGACGACCCAGTCGCCAGAACCCCAATTTTCTTCCGCGTTCTCGCTGCCCTTCCCCTTCCCCGTTTATGGCTGCTACGCAGGCTATGGTAAGTGAAGCTATTGGTAGGATTTAGTGTGATTTCTGTTGGTTGTTTTGGGCCTTAATTCAAACGACGCGATAGCTATGGGCCATATGAATAAGGTCAACGTTAGTTTATTCCTCTTTTTACAATATTGCTGTTTCTATAACATAAACCCGGGCATAAACTAACGTGTGTACACTACAGTGAACTTAAGAGGACCAAAGAGCAGATACAAATTACAACGGTTCAAAAGTGCATATTGACTTTATTATTTTATCTAAGGCGTTGTGAATAACAGAGACTTTTTGGTCGAGGATGCGGCGAACCTGGAGCAGTAAATGTAGTTCTGAATTCTCAGGTTAGTTCGACTTGTTTGATGCTGTTTCTGTGTCAGATCGCAGTGCCCGATTAAAAGAGATGCAGGAACGCCAGGAAGAGCTTGAGTCAAATAACAAGCGACTACAACAAGAGGAACAGGCCTTGATGGAAAAATATCATGAGGTTTGTACTAATAATCACATATAGTTAGGCTTGTCTAATAGCGGAGCTCCTAAACAGGGACAGTCGTTACATTCAAATAAATAAAATCACTTTATTTAGGTGTCAACGGTATTTAGCACAGAGTGCTAACTGGGTACACCTCCAAGATCGAATTGGAATTTGGATGTGTTGGGTTTTAGAGGGGAAACTGGAGGACCCGGAGAAAAACCTCTCAGAGCAAGGACGAGAGCCAACAACAAACTCAACCCACATATGGCACCGGGACCGGGAGTCGCACCCGGGACACATTGGTGGGAGGCGAGCGCTCTCACCACTGCGCCATCACTGCTCCCCATGGTGTGTAATGCAGGTATCAATGTTTAGACGGAGAGGGGGGAGGGGGGTACGGGCAATGGTTGGGCATTTGAACGCTTCTGCTGTCCCCTCTCTGGGGAATTTGACTTCAAATTTTGCCCCATGCTGCGGACATTTAAATTTGACCGTGCAGAGGACTGGGTCCATTTGAATTTAACCATGCAAAGTACTAGGTCCTAAATTCGTGTTCCAGGAGACGCCGTCTTGGAAAATTGAAGTCAAAGATCGTTACGTGTGTAACGATGGCATGTAATTATTATATTTTTTATAATGCAATAGCGCTACAACGTTCCATCTCGTATTCAGTATAATGTAAAGGTTGTTTGAAAAATATTGTAATTCAATCTTGGTTTAATAAACCAAAGCTGGATTTTCAGCCTTTTTTAATCGTTGAATACAGCTCAGATCACTTAGTACCAGCACAGATAATTGAAGCTCAATTCATAATGAACGCAATATCCTCTCAACACTTTTTCCATTGCTGGGAAACAAGCTACAACTCTTGGGGATTGTTCTTTTTTCCTTGACTTTATTCAACTTCAATCTTCGTCAATCTACCATCGATAACAAGAGTTAAAAACGTTCATTTCAAATTACTTCATTCCTTTTAACACATGTCATTACACGGCTTTGTTATCCCCAGGTGTGGACATTTTATCAAATGCGAACTTTTTTCCAGTCCCAAGGGTTGGGAATTTGACCAAAAAATTGCAAAAAAATTCAAATGCCGCACCTTTGCCCGTACCCCCCCCCCCCACCCCTCCGTCTTAACATTGATACCTGCATAAGCGATTTGCATGCTTACACACCACGACCATCCAAAGCGACTAACGTAGATTTACCGATTTCATGAGTCCCGATCTTCTCCGATTTTTCAGCAGTTTTAGCTGGTATCAAATAATAGGTGCAATCGTAGCTTTAATTTAGCCTTCTTGCAACAGCTGACGCAAGCAGAAAAGCATAATATTTTGAAGGCAAAATTCGGCAGTCAACTGGTAATTTCCACGCAGCTCAGCCGATTTTGTGAAAACTTGCTCACAGTAAACCTTGAAGTCTGGAAACTTATTCAGGTTATTTGAAAAAAACTGTTTGATGAAAATATTGCACCTTCTTTAAAAAAACCCCTGAGTTTTCCAATAGTGCTTTCGCGAGGAATTTTAATTTACAAACGGGAGCCTCCACCCCCCAAAAAATTTCGAAGCTAAATAATTTTGGGTGTACGTTAGGGACATTTTGGCCTGAACAAGACAGCTGATAGATTTCAGGGGGTAGGTCTAATAAAAGGGAATACATAAATTTTGGGTACCCCCAATGGGTGAGCAGCTATAGGTAAAGTCGCGCGCGAGCCAAGGAGGCCCACACGGCCCGAGCTTATCCCGGTTTCTGCAGCATGAAGCAACTGAGAGTATTGCTACTCCCCCCCTGGATGAGATGCTAGTCCATCGCAGGGTTACCCCCAGCAGTATGTCACCGGTACCCATTTATACACCTGGGTGAGAGAGACAATGTGGGGTAAAGTTTCTTGTCTAAGGAAACGACACGATGGTTCGTCGACTGGGGTAGAACCACCGACCTTCAGATCTGAAGTCCAACGCGCTAACCATCGCACCCCCCTTGGGTGGGCAGCTATAACTCAAGATAAACTTGAACTGATGGTAAACCACTCTTCATCTCTCAGCTGACAGAAATGATTCAGCTCCTAGCTGAGGACATCAGAGAAAGAAGACATGAATCATCCCATCTACACCGCTGCCTGTGCAAGCTGGCAGAAAAGGTATTATAATACCTACAGTAGAACAATATCACTAAAGGACCGCAAACAAAAATGCTGCACGTGTGGGTAGGATCTAGTAAAACAGACCTAATCAGCCAAAGAAATACTCAAATGACAAACATAGCAGCAGGCTGATCTGACTACGTAGAAAGATTTGACTCTGCAAGACATCAACACGACACTAATAGAACTTCAACAGAGCAGGGTTACAGCTGTCTACGGCTGCAACCCTGCTCTGTTGAAGTTCTATTAGTGTCGTGTTGATGTTTTGCAGAGTCAAATCTTTCTACGTAGTCAGATCAGCCTTGCTGCTATGTTTGTCATTATTATAATACCGTATTTTCTCGATTAAACGCCGGGTCAACGCGGTCAGATTTGAAATAAACACCCAGACGTTTATTCGAGGTACCGGCGTTTATTTGAGGTCCGGCGTTTATTCGAAACTGAACCATTATGTTACTGGTTCTCATCGAAAATTAGTTATAGCAATTTTAAAAAAGGTTCAAAACCACTACTGTACATCAGGTCAATTTACTGCGCTCATTCCAACTAAAGGCAGGTGACGTAATCTACTCTCCACGCTACTGAGCACCCAATTCTCCCGCCTTGTTTTGAACTTAATCGATTACAGGAAAAAATCGGTGGCGTTTTATTCCTGTTTTACTTATGTTGTGTTCTATTTTGCTGTAATTTTAGTAAACGCAAAGTTATTAAGACCAAAAATTAAAGCTGTAAAAAAGGGTGAAAAATTACCCATTGTAATAAACGCCGGCCGGGTTCAAATTAACGCTGTGTCCACCAGGTCTACTTTTAAATTAACGCCCCGGGCGTTTAATCGCGAAAATTCGGTATGCAGCTTCTTGTCTTAGCTCGGGTCGAAGCCCTATTAAACCCGCAAATGATCAGCATCGGTTTTCTTCTTACAATGCCAATGTGTTTTCAAGCAGCTAAGTAGTGAGAATAGATAAAGCTATCAACAAGAAGGTGATTTGTTAACACAGTTGACTCCCGATAACTCGAACCTCCAAGGGAAATCAAAAAAGGTTCGAGTTATCGGGGGATGAGATTCCTGCTGACACTACTTATCACACGTATCAAAACACCAGGAAACTAAAGAAAGTGACACAAAGGACACAGTAGATGCTTCAAAACTACAATGCTGCTCAATTTTTCGAAAATTGATTGAAAATAAATTCAATGTCATGGAGTATGTTTTGTCTCATTACACTTTGACAAACGAGGTTCAAGTTATCGAGGGTAAAATTATTAAGAAAATGATCTGAAGGGAATAGGAATTCACTTCGAGTTAGCGGGAGGTTCGAGTTATCGAGGGTTCGAGTTATTGAGGGTAAAATTACAGTAAATTAATGTATGGAGCAAATGCAGGGGAAATCAATTTCAGTTCGAGTTAGCGCGAGCTTCGAGTTACCGAGGGTTCGAGTCACCGGGAGTCAACTGTCTTAACTGGCATTATTTATGCAGTTGGTCTTTTCGCCGTTTATTCTCAAGCTGTTTGAATTTTGCAACCACAGTTTTCAAAAAGGTCATTTGAAACCACCCAGATAACACTGTTGTATGTTTCAATGTTTATTTTCAGGATTTAGCGAAGCCCTCCATACTGGAAACCAAGAAACCAAAACTGTCGTCATCACAGACGCCCTCAAAACCAATCAAACTACACATGTAAGTCACACAACTTCAGTGTTCACTGCAACTTAGTGCGTGTCTGCACATTGCAGTTCTAACTTTTTAAATGGATCTTCTGTTTTGTTTCTCAGGTGTAACACTTGCAAAACAACCGAGAATCAGCACCAGTTGGTTCAGTGTGACACGTGTCATTATTATTATCATTTGGCATGCGTTGATCCACCACTAACACGCATGCCCAAGCGATCGGCCAAGTGCCTTTGGTAAGTAAAGATGGGAAAGGGAATGGGAAAGGGAATGGGAAAGGGAATGGGAAAGGGAATGGGAAAGGGAATGGGAATTAGCAGTGGCATATCCACAGGGTGGCTCTTCGTCCACTGTGTCCAGATCGAATTGGAATTTAGGCGCCGTCTACATGAGTTATTTCAGCCCGGGATGAGTTTCAATCCGGGATGACTTGGATCTCATCCCGGGATGATTTCATCCCGGTGCTGAAGACCGGGATGAAATCATCCCGGGACGAACACATTTTTGCTCCAAATCATGTAAACACTTACAGGTAAATGACCAGACACCGAGTTGAAAGTCATCTCGGGATGAGATGCAAGTCATCCCGGGATGAAATAACTCATGTAAACGGCGCCTTAGAGTATTTTGAAGAGAGGGGAAAACCGGAGTACCCGGAGAAAAACCTCTCGGAGCAAGGACGAGAACCAACAACAAACTCAACCCACACGCCGAGTCCAGGACTCGAACCCGGGCCACATTGGTGGGAGGCGAGTACTCTCACCTCTACGCCATCCCTGTTCCCCAGCTCACACTTCAGTAGCAGTATTAAGCCATGTAAGCACTTAATGACTGGCCCCAAGGGAAACAGTAAGTTTTGTTTCCCCTGGACCCTCATTGTTCCCCGAGGCGAAGGGTCGAGGAGTCCCGTGGGGCTAGTCATTAAATGTTTTGTTATACCTCACAACTCAAAAATAGAACAAATAATAAACGTTGCTTCCATGACTACGAAAAAGTTATTTGCTTGACGCGCCACTGACACACACAAATTTCCCGCGGTTTCATCTGATCTCATCTCATCCCATCTCATCTCATTTCATCCCATCTTATCTCATCTCATCTCATCTCATCTCATCTCATCCCATCTTATCTCATCTCATCTCATCTCATCTCATCTCACCTCATCTCATCGCGTCTCGTTTCGTCTTGTCTCATCTCATCTTATCTTTTCTCATCTCATCTCTTTTCGTCTACTCTATGTATGTGTTAACAGGCAGTGTTCAGAGTGTGATCCGAGTTCTGAAGATGATGACATGGAAGTTGATCCTGAAGACACTACACCCATCTCCCAAGGCCGCCAGAGACGGGTCATCAAAGAACCCACAAAATTCACTCCTGACAAAGGAGAGGTAAGACAAATTACACAACAAGGACATGAAACTTTGGTGGAGCAAAATCTCAAACTACGCTAAGGTAATCAATCAGAAGTACCCGACCCTCGGGGGGAGGGGGGGGAGAGACTCCTTATAATGGACTATACGGTGAGGCTCCGCTCGAAAGGGGTGCCTTTTTTTGGGCTTGCAGTATAGAGGGTATAGACGGTCTGAAAAATTACTAAAAGGTATGAAAAGTCGTTATCTTTGTGTATTAAAGGGTCACCAAAACGCGCCGCTAGGTAAAAGAGACAAAAGCTAAAGTTAAGTATATAAGAGGGTGCCAAATTTTGGCAAAAATAACAACACGAAAC
Organism: Siderastrea radians; assembly: GCA_964017195.1. NCBI lineage: Eukaryota > Metazoa > Cnidaria > Anthozoa > Scleractinia > Rhizangiidae > Siderastrea > Siderastrea radians. The sequence continues at coordinate 45,201,367 of OZ024893.1, forward strand.
ACACAAAAGCTGAGGACCTTTAGTAACCGATCCAGGAAAACTGAAAGCCCAGAAAAAAACGTCGCGACAATGTCCGCAATAATCGGATATTCCACGGTTTTGGCTTATCCTTGAGGTATAAGTAAGGGGTACATTTTTACTTTAGGTATATGAAAGGGTTGCCATTTGGGTAAAAATTAGTGTTTTAAAGGGTAAGGGTTTGAGCCTCGGGGCGGAACCTTCTCATATGACCCCTCCCCCCCCCTGGGGGGTACCCAGTGGATCATTTAGGTGTAATTATTGTGCGGAAGGCCTCAGATGTTCGAAATAAATTGCGATGAAAAAGTAAAGTTTTATTTGACAAAATCTCATCTCAAACTTTCGTAACCTGTTGGTAAATCAGTTCCTTTTGTTTTCGGAGAGAGAAATGTGTCGTTTGCAGTGAGAAATAAGGTTAGCTAGAATTGTCAGGAAGCTGACAGCAGTTAGGAAATTCGGGGAGTAAGCCTAGGTTCCCTAAATTTTTCTGCGACTTAAATTTTCAACTAAAGAATCCGAACAGATAATCATGTGTTGGCTCACAGAAATATCCCTTCAAAACGCTCGGAATTAATCTTTTTCGGTTAGGAGCCCTTGTTTGATGGTTCTACCCACGTGCAAACTCGCCTATACTAAAGTGGTCTTACCCTCAGTCTTGGATAGACCTCGTTGTTGTCGCCATGTTGTCAACCTGTGATCTGTTACGGCGCTCTTATTAACTTTCACGCGAGTCACTCATTTCAGTTCATATTTTGGGCGAAATATGTCGACGTGAACGAATCGACTTGCAACACTACAAGAACTGCCGTCTTCTAGCCTTTCGCTCGATCTCCGCTCAAGCGCACTTAATCTTGCGATAACTTCCGTTGACTTTTGATGGAGCTGAAATTTGTGTGCAAGAAAACGTAGGTTTTCTTCGTTTCACGCCATAATGCAAGTTGGCTTGTTAGTATCAGTATTGTTAATCACGCAATAGGCTGCATTTTATTTATTTTGTGTGTGTGAGTGTGGGGGGGGGGAGGGGGGGTGGAGAGACTTTTGTGTTTTTGTGATCTGACTTGAAAACACCTGCATTTCCGTTGGTCCACCAGTTCATATTTTCAACCATGCGTCTTTTTTTCTCATTTGAACCCGGTATGACATTTAAGGTTATGTTAACTTTGTACAATGCTTGTTGCGAATTACGATTTGATGGTTTCTTTTTTGTATTACGTTACAAAATCGTCTCGTGTAATTTGTGGTTTTTATCTCATTTCCTTACAGGCTAAAAAGCGCAAACTGAAGAAGTTTTCTAAACCCAAACCTCCTACAGAAGACGGCAAAGTAAGTGCACGCCTCACTTAGTTGACTGATGTTGCGAGTTTTATTTCTTGTAGAGTGCATTGGCTCAGTATGGTAAAACTCGAACCAGAGTAGACACGAGCAAGAAAACGTAACTGCTGCTAAAGGGCGCCAAGCGAGGGTAAACTTCCAACGCGCGGGACAAATTGCAGTGATTGTCAAGCGCGGGAAAATTTAAGATGAGTGCCAAGCTACAACCTCGGACAAAACTACTTGAGACAAATTTAAAAAAAACGCCGTATTTTCCTATTGCTTTTACTACAAGCGCTCACGCTACTGCATAAGTATCTGTCCTCCCCCCTCCCCTCTTTCAATGTTGTTTTGAAGTCCACAGGATTTGTATGGGCAAGCACCATGGCCAAAACAACATAGACGGGGGTGGGGAGGGGGGCAATTGTGTACATGTCTTGCGGTGTCCAATTTTGGCGTTGATATTGGAAAACAGGCGGGTCTGTCTCAAGAGTTTTGTCCGAGGTTGTAGGTGCGGGAAAACTGGCTTTCAATGGATTTCATCCATAGGAAAAGTTGCAAGGAGTTTGCAAGGACAGAAAAAAAATAAAAATGCTTCATGTGTTAAGAAAGCACACCAATAATTTTGTTTTTTGCTTTTCTTATCCTGACGGGGTTGGTTGAGAAAACAGCGTGTTCGTTCACACTGGTTCGCTTGTAGCATGGGACAGGATTTTTAAACCAGTGTCAAAATCAAGGCGAACACTGTTACTTTTTCTCAAAAGCAGTGACTTAAAAGTCACGAAAGGCTTCACTTCTTTGGAGAATTGTTGTAACTGTAACCCTTTAAACCCCAATAGTGACAAGCATCTAACTTCTCCTTACAATATGACTACTTGATGAAACATGCAAGTCATGAGAATAAAGGAAACGATCATCAAAGACAAGATGTCTTGATTATTGCACAAATTCTCCCAACCAGTATCATAAGAAATATATGGAGAAACAGTGAGGAGAAAATGCATACGGATATTGGGGCTTAAAGAGTGAAGTTGTTCCATTTGTTGATAACCAGCAGGAGAAGACTGAGCCGGACGCAAGCTCAGAACCTCCGCGAAAACGAGGAAGACGTCCCGGGAAAAGGATGACAGATCCTCCGGAGAAGAAGAAAAAACCTGACGATGTTCGCACCGAGTGTAAAGTGTGTAAAGAAAGCGGTACGAACGCCAATCTTGTCAGGTATGGCCTGCTAGAGTAAATAATAAAATTAGGGAGCCTAAACAACGACGACAGCAACGAAAACGTTACTTCAAAACAGAATTCAGTGCTACTTGAGCTACATATATCTTATTAGGTGTTTCGGTGTGAAGTATGCAAACAACGAGTAAAAATATACGGCGATACTTCACACCGAACATCGAATAAGAGGTTTATTATCCAACTTAACCTTTTCAACCTTCTTCAGTAACTTGAAAGAAAACTACAAGTGTAACAGGATGAGCGTGTGCACGGTACTGTACAATAACCAACTGTACAATATCGTTGGATATTTGTACTCATTTCGCGCGCTTTCTGTACAATAACTAATACAGTTGGATATTATGAGTGGTTATTCCAGCCTGTTCAACTTGTACAATGTCACCTAATTATCCAGGAACTGAATTGGTAGGGACGGCGTTCAGGTTGAGGGAGAAAAAGAAAAATCACTGCTGTATGTTCACCTTCTCCGTAAGACTTTGTATGAGGTATTTCACGTCGTTGTTTTGCAGAGGACGGCAAAGAGATGTACCAAAATGTATAACACACGTGACGAGGCGTTTTTTGGCTTGTTCAAGCTTTTGTTAAGTGACTTTCTCGATGTCGTCGTCGTAGCCGTGACGTCGTTCTTAATTAAGCTCAATAAATTCATAGTAGTGGCACTTCTCGTTTTGTAAATTGTGGATTCCGGGGCATGTCAGTTCGTAACCACTGCAATCACACAGAGCGTTTACGTGCTGAAAGTTTGTGTGACAACAGTGCATAAAATAGTGATAAGCCCAAATTCAAGGTAACAGAAAACGTAGTGGCCAGTTTCAGATGACTTTCCAATTAACACGAACTTCTGGTTAATCTCGTAGTTCGTTCGATGACTGAGATTTTGTTTCACTCTTTGTCCCGGACACCAGTTAATCGACGACTAGCACTTTCCTCTGACCCGAGTCACACTCTCCCACACAAGGTTAGGGACGTAGGTTATCTGTGTACTGTATATTTTCATTTGCCGTGATAATTTGCGAATTGGAAGTAGTGTAAACTGGGGGTGACAGGCCTGCACGACTCCCACGCGCGTTCCAGTCCATCTCAGAGTCCATCAGCGTTTTGCTCTTGCGATTATATCTTTCAGTGAACGTCCCCGCTGTGTGAAAGTCTTTGTAAAACATGAATAAGTACACAATATATGTAACACGAGTTAGGGACAAAAGTTTGTTCTTTTTGTTATGAACTGTGGGCATTAGTCTCAAGTCGAAGTGAAAACGCGTCTGTGACGTTTATTCCGAGCGCTCCCAGATAATACAGACACTAAATTTATGTGTCCCTTCTGGTGTCTGCATTAACCGGGTCTCACCGTACCGTTTTTTTTTTATCTCCATTTCTTTTCACTTCTCTATTTTTCATGTTTAATTTTTACAGGTGTGACAACTGCAAGCAATGCTATCACTATCAATGTCTTGATCCTCCGCTTAAGGTAAGCCAGATTTTAATTCCTTTAGGAGCCCTTCCACGCCTGGCGAATTTTTATTTACTTTTCAAATTTCTTGCTCAAAAAATGCGATTTTACAAGTGCTGACACGGTTTTCAATTCGGACCAAATTTTGTCAAAGCTTGCCAAACTTCAAAAGCGCCATAGTCCTGCCTCGAAGATGTTGACTAGTGTTTGGTCAAAACACCAATCAGGCAAAATTGACTCTATCAGTCAGCGGTTAAAAATAGATGTTGAAAATAGATGTTCATGTGGACCGGGTTCGATTCCCGATCCCGGTGTCATATGTGGGTTGAGTTTGTTGTTGGTTCTCGTCCTTGCTCCGTGGGTTTTTCTCCGGGTTCTCCGGTTTTCGTCCCTCCATAACAAACCAACATTTCCAAATTCCAATTCGATCTGCTTGCAAAGCGCATTTGAATATATCCATATAGAAAATGCGCTATATAAGTTCTAATCCATCATTATTCATTTTGACTGATGTGTGCGGTTTTTTAATATTTTTTCGGTTTGAGGTGCGCACATGTTTGCCAAAACGTAAATTGGTAGTCACATTCTGTCATGATTTCTGACAGAGACAAAATTGTTAACCTGTCGAAAGGCCTAGTGACGCACTCAAAGTTTACGGCTATGGGTATGCCTTGCGGAGGGTAATGATTATCTGACGTCAAGTATCATTTGCTTCTGTGTTTTACAGTCTAATCCCAAGACACGGGGATACCAGTGGTTCTGCACGGATTGTGACGAGTCGTCGGTGAGTCATTTGTAGTTAATGTTGCCATCCCTAAGTGTTAGTACTCTTTTTGGTCGTTCTTTGTCATTCTGACTTTTTCGAGTCTTCAGATAAAATTCCTCAATTGAGAACAAAGGAAATGCACCTCGCTCGCCACGAGTCTCCCAGTAGCTCAGTGGTTAGAGCGCCCGACCGGTGTACGGGAGGTCATGGGTTCGATTCCCGTCGGAGACTCAGATTTTTTCGTTGTCCCACGCTCGTGACAAACTGAATATTCCATCTTTCTCGGCCTATTGTTAATTATACCTTGTAATATTGTGGTTTTGTATCTGAATTTATTTTTTTAAATTAGTTTTGTATATGTAATCGCATGAGGCCGAGTAGAATTAAGGAAAAGTTTTCACGCGTATTTTCAAAGTTTTCACAAAATTACGCGACGAGGGCAGTTTGTGAAAACTTTGAGAATACAAGAAAAATTTTTCCTTAATTCTACGAGGACTTAATGTGATTACTTGTTTATAACACAGAGGGCAAAATTTTCTGAAAACTTTTCATGCACATCAAAACACAATCCGCAGTCGGCCCTCAGAATAAACAATTCTCCACACAAGCAGTTTATTTAATCAGCTCCAGAACAAAAAAAAACTGTCTTTTATGCATATGTTCACCGTTTGAGATAATTACAGTTCTAGTTCATTGACAAACTCACACTCAAAACTCATACTATCTAAGACTTAAATTTATTTACCTGAGTTGCGAAGCGACCTCTCACTCGCTGAATTAACCAAGGCTTTCGGTAGTTTTAAAACAAATAACCATTTGTTGTTTCCCTTAAAACATTCAGGTTCACCTTCTGGGATTTCTCTTCGAGCTATCACCCGATTTCCATACCATTCTTGCCAACCAACTCGGTTAAATTTAAACTCTGAAACGATATTCTTATGTTGACCAACTCAAAATCCACTTCAAACTCTGCTTTTCGTTTCAAGACGCTTACAAAATGCAAATGACGCGCTCTCGCGTTCAGCCAATCAAATGCGAGTATTTTTGGCGCTTGGCCAATCAGGAGTCAGTAATTTTGCCCTCGTTGGAAAGAAAATGAAGAAAAAAAATGCCCTCTGTCTCAACCAATCAGCAATCAGTAATTTTGCCCTCTATGTTATAACTAATTAAAAATGGTGGTGATGATGATGATGATGATGATGATGATGTGATGATGATGATGATGATGATGATGATGATGATGATGATGATGATGATGATGATGATGATGATGTAATGCTTTCCCTTGGTAATATTTAGTACACTCTATCTTTTGATTCTGTGGATAATGTCCTAGTGTGAACAGTCAAACGAGAACTAACGATTAGTACCTCCTCGAGGTGCCGTTTATGATGCTGTGCTGCGTGGTTTTAAGTTTTGATTTTGTGCATGGAATTCTAAAGATTGAGAACCCTCTTGCGTTTTACCCAATGTGAAGTTTTTGCACTATGAAGTGTTGATGTCGTTCTCAAACATGGTCACATTAAGAATAAGAGTACCAGGATTGATAAATTGAATTGTTTTACTTTTTCTTGTCAGGAAGAGGAAAGCGAAGAAGATGTGGATGTAGACGAAACAAGTACAACTAATACAAAAACAGAAAGTGCTCCAAAACAGGAGGTAAAAGTCACTAGTGAACAAGATGCAAAGAAAGAAGATCAAGAGAAAGAGAAACTAGACGAAGATGAAGACAATTCTTCCTTAGCAAGTTTAGTGCGAAGAGAGAAGAAGAAAGTTACCTCGTGAAGGAACATGACTTAACTGGAAATGCGTTGTTTTGTTTTGTTATGCGGTTGATTTTCGTTGGCGACCATTTGTTTTACTGAACGAAAAAAGTGAAATTGCTCTATCTGTTTGTCCGTGAGATCTTGAGATCCTGCGAAAATTCGCAAGCTACTGGGATCATCAAGGCTGACGATTTCGTACCCAGATTCCGTAGTTCTTGATACTGGAAACGTCGAAGATCTGACTCTCACTCAAAGTAGTGGAGATTGTGATCAGCGACGTCCGGGAGTGTCACCCTACCCTCACCCCGTCAGTAGCTTTGTGCTATCCCAAGTTTTCCCGCACCAAAATATTCAAGATCGAACTTGTCGGTCAGAAAAAGGTAAAGGAGATGTTTTGAGTTTATCGGGCTTCAAAGAAGAACGTTTACATGAGCAGATTAACCCAACGTTTACGTATGGAACGCCAACACTGTCTTATGTCAAACTCTCTCATTATATGCGGTGCATTTTGCATTTTGCATTATAAGCGGTGCATTTGGCATTATATGCGGTGCTTTTTACATTATATGCGGTACTTTTTATATGATATGTGGTGCTTTTTACATTAGATGCGGTACTTTTCTCATTATATGCGGTGCTTTTGTTATTATATGCAGTGCTTTTCTCATTGTATGAGGTACTTTTTACATTATATGCAGTTCTTTATTTGTCCTCATTATATGCGGTGCTTTCTTCATTATGAGGATGAGGTCGAGATTCTACGGGGATCTGGGTAACAGCTTTTGAAAAACGCCCGGCAGCCGGGCACAGTCTCAAATAGGCTAAGTGCCCGGCAGTCAAAAATTTTAACCAGATTTCCCCAGAAAGCCTTTCTCAAACCTCATGAAACTATTACACCTTTGTTTAGAAATGTCAAGCGATTCCAAAAATTTAATTTGGCTGTGCAGTTGATGGAAAATGTTATGACCTTGACACTAAGAAAATTTTCAGCTCGGTCTCGCCGGCAGTGATCCGCAGTCGGAAAGTGTTACAGAATTTCCACTGCTAAGTTCATACAAACGGCTTGAGAGTATTAGATGTATTAGAAATGTCAAGCGATTCCAAAAATCATTTTGTTTTTTCCAAAGATCATTTTGGTTTTTCAGTTGACGAATTGTCTGAGACTGGGCTCACCATAACTTCGCCATCATCCCGGCATTTAGGTGCTCAGACTGCCGGGTATAAGGTCTCCAATCTCTCCTGAATAAACTAAATGCCCGGCAGTCAGAAATTTTGCATCATTTGGAATCGTTTGACGTTTCTGAACGAACATCGAACACTTTTACGAGGTTTAGGAGAGGCTTTCTGAGGAATTTCTTTCAAAATTTCGACTGCCGGGTATTTAGTTCGAATTTAGTCCATTTGAGACCGTGCCCGGCAGTCTGGGCAGAATTTTTTTAAGTTTCAGTAAGTTAGCGAATTTATAGTGAGCCCAGGCTCAGACATTTCTTCAACTAAATAACCAAAATAATTTTGGAATCGCTTGACAGTTCCAAACGAACATCTAATACTCTCAAGCCGTTTGTATGAGCTTAGCAGTGGAAATTCTGTAACACTTTCCGGCTGCAAACCTCTGCCAGCGAGGTCGAGCTGAAAATTTTTTAAGTGTCATGGTCATAGCGATTTCATAGTATGCCCACGCGAAATATCCCATCAGCTACACAGTCAAAATAATTTTTGGAATCGCTTGACATTTCTAAACAAAGATATAATAGTTTCACGAGGTTTGAGAAAGGATTTCAGGGAAATCTGGTGAAAATTTTGGACTGTCGGGCATTTAGTCTATTTGAGACTGTGCCCGGCTGCCGGGCGTTTTTCAAAAGCTCTTACCCAGTTCCCCGTAGAATCTCGACCTCATCCTCATAATGAACATGATGAAGAAAGCACCGCGTTAATGACAAAAGCACCGCATATAATGATGACAAATAAAGCACTGCATATAATGTAAAAAGTACCTCATCTAATGACAAAAGCACTGCATATAATAACAAAAACACCGCATATAATTACAAAAGTACTGCATATAATGACAAAAGTACCGCGTATAATGGGAAAATTACCGCATATAATGAGAAAAGCACCGCATATAATGCAAAAAGCAGGGCATATAATGCAAAATGCACCGCATATAATGAGGGAGTTTGACATAAGACAGTGTTGGCGTTCCACATTTACGCAAGCATTTTAGTGATCTTTTTATTAAAGCTCAAAAAAGAGTACTGTCAATTGAAAGTTGATTGTAACTAAATGAAATTAGAAGTGATTTCACTAATATAATTATAATTTTATTTATGCTTTGCTCTTTGTCTGTTGTTTTTTAGACATTTTGAGGGGAATTGCCGCTGGGTCATACCCTGGGAACTTCTTCTTTTCTTCCGACTTGCAATACTAAAGAATATACTTTGAATCTGTCACTTGAGTCGTCACAAAGTTTTCTTATGCGTTGCGTGACGGCCGTGTAACGGCTGGGAAGTAGAGCAAATCTTGACCCTAGCTATCTGCCAGAAAAAAATATTTTACAGAAAATCCTGGTCCTAAGCGCTGAGATTTTGATGCAAAAAACTGTTTGAAAAGAAAAAAAAATTGCCCATTAATCAATTTCAATCAATCAGTCAGTCAGTCAGTCAGTCAGTCAGTCAGTCAGTCAGTCAGTCAGTCAGTCAGTCAGTCACGCCACAGATCGAGACTTCTGAGGCTGCGCACAAAAGCCGGAAGTCCGTGATTCGCGGACTTCCTGCTTCGGTCCCTGCCAGAGGTCTCTATCCGTGGCGCTGACCACAAGGATCGCGGCCTCTGGGGACGAGAATGTTCTGGCATTTAATTGAATTCAAGGAACAATGCTCACTGATTTTGACGCATGCGTATTGTTAAGCCTGGTTGATGAACGAGGAGAAGGCCCTGGGGACGAGGTCGGCACTTGCCAGGGGTGGTTGGTACATTGCTGATGTACCGCCTCTTCCCAAAGCACCTACTGTCAATGACATCAATAAAGACCTTAGACCCATTTCCTTGACATCCACCTTGTCTAAGGTTGCGGAGGGCTTTGTTATCGATAAGGAACTGAAACCAGTACTATTATCGGCCATTGATCCCGCACAATTTGGATTCATTCCAAGTTCATGCACCACTTTCGCTCTAATCTCCATGTTCCATCATTGGCTACGCGCTACGGACGGCACCGGCTCAACTGTAAGGACTGCCCTACTAGACTTTAGAAAAGCTTTTGACCTCGTTGACCATCATATATTGGTCGCTAAACTTTTAAGTCTTGGCGTGAAACCTACAGTTGTGAACTGGGTGATCGATTTTCTAAGGAGCAGACAGCAGAGGGTGAAACTGAATGGAGTCTTATCTGATTGGTTGGATGTCCCTGCTGGAGAGCCTCAGGGGACCCGTTTGGGTCCATGGCTATTTCTAGCGATGATAAACGATCTCCGTCTCCAAGAAGGGTTCCACTTGTGGAAATTCGCCGATTACACAACGGTCTCTGAAGTTGTTCCCGCCTCCAAGCTCAGCTCACTACAACAAGCGGCTGAATACATCCACGACTGGTCTCAGGAAAACCATCTGCAGCTAAATCCAACCAAGTGCAAGGAGATCCGCACGCTCCCCCTTGCTTCTTTCAGGTGTCAATAGAAGGGGTCGAGTTCGAAATGGTATCTTCGGCTAAAGTTCTTGGCGTTGTCATAAGCAGTGATCTCAAATGCTCTGCGCATATTGACTCAATCACGACTAAGGCTGCTATTCCGGAACGAGAATACTTGGAATGGCTTTTTGGCGGGTTCTTTGTAACCTGCTCTCAATCCGGAATCGATAGAATGGTAGTTTATGCCATTCCATGTATTCTGCTATTTGGGGCAGAATGAGCAGACTGAAAACGTTGTCAATCACTTGGCAATAACAAAATGGCTGACCAAAGCAACAGCGCATTCGCGGCAAATCTAGATTCTCCCACCGGCGGAGCCTGAGGAAAAAAACCTGCAGTCAGTTTTCATTCCATTTTTGGAACGATCGTTTTCTTTTTTTCTTGTTTGGTATTCCAATAATTGATCATGCTCATTCTGTCCGGCTATTCTCATTCTAGAAGAGACCAAGGAAGCGGGCCCCAAGGAGACCAAGTGACCTGTTGGACCTAGTAAACCAAGAAAGCGAAGTGAAACAGGTAAAGCCGGCAAGGTAACCAAGTTAACCAGCCCATTGAACTCAAGCGAACCAGATAAACGAAGTGAACCGGTAGTGAACCAGGTAAACGAAACCAGGAGAACTTGTGAACAAAGGGAATAGCATGTACCGAATGAACCCATTGAACGAAGTGAACCAAGAGAGCCAAATGAACCAGGTGAACCAATTGAACTAGGTGAATCAAGTGTGTAATGTTCTCAGACTTATAAACGAATATAGTAGAGCGCTTCTCCAATGAGTGCTGCAAAACCAAAACCAAAGCAATTTCCCTAACCAATCACAACAAACTCAAATTATCCAATGAACCAATCAGAACTCGAGGCAAATGCATGTAACCTGCGCCAAGCGCGGGAAAACGCGTGCGGGCAAGTCGGGATTGGCTTGAGTGTTCTCATTTGACTAGAAAGTGGCGCGAGTCTTTTTAACCAATCACAGAGCGAAGTAAAGTAAAACCAAATCAAAACGCGAATTACTTTTGACACTCAATTGAAAAGCGCTTTAACATCTACAAATGTACTAACAAATTCACGTGTAGGAGTCCGACATCTTGCTAAGAACACAAGCCATGCGAAGTGCACGCTTTTACAGATGATGCAGAGCCCTGTTACAGCCTCACACGTATCATTCAAATTATTAAGTATGTTACAACACCCTTTCAAATACATGTAGAAGAAGAGGAAAGGGGGAGAAATTCTTCCTCTCCTTTCCCCTCCCCCCCCCTTCCCCTTCATTTTTTCCTTTCTCTCCCTAGGGAAGGCCTGACGCTCAGGTTATTCAATCATTGGCTCTGACTTTGCTTGCTCGGTATCTTAGGCATGTCGGGCACTGTGCAACCATCTCCACAATCTCAGAGTGATTGCGACTAATCAAGTTTCCAATTTTCCATTCATTCTTTAACTTCCCCGCGGACTTTGACAGGATCTTACAGACAAATGTATGGAAGAAGAGCTTTCCAGCCCAGCCAAATCGCTCAGATTTCACAAAAATGACCTTTCAGATTTTATTTTATTCGTGGGGGCGCGGTGGGCTTCCGATCTGAAGATCGGTGCTTCAAGGCCCAGTCTCCGCCATTGTGTTGTTTTCTTAGACAAGAAACTTTACCCCACATTGTCTCTCTCCACCCAGGTGTATAAATGGGTACCAGCAACATGCTACTGGGGGTAACCCTGCAATGGACTAGCATCCCATCCGGGGGGGGTAGTAATACTTTCAGTTGCTTTATGCGACGGAAATGGGGTTAAGTTTTGCCCGTTTGGGCGTTCTGTGACTCGTGTGCGACTTTCATTTTACGTTTCCAGTCCATAAGTTGTTCATACAGGGTGTGCCAAAAGTTCGTTCCTCTTATTTCATGCGCCATAACTTTTGATCGAAACTTTATTTTTACATGAAATTTCTAAAAGATGTTTATTACTCTATCAAGTACATGTATTCAGAAGTTCAATATCCGGCATACCCCCTTTGTTTCTTATCACATTCTGTAGCCGTTGCAGCAAGGATTGGGATAAGTCATATAGCGTGAAGAGCGGGATATTCTTCCAGGCTTGTCTGAGCCGTCTTTTCAGATCCTTCATGGTCTCAAGGGTTGGGTCTTTGTAGACAACTTCACCATTATGCTCCAAAGATTCTCCACGGGGTTGATATCTGGCGAATTTGAAGGCCAGCGTGTTTTCTCTAAAAAGTCTGTCCTTGGGGTATAAAATGAACCCCAGTGAGACCGCGGCCTGTCATTCCGTCCCAGATGATCCATTTTGAACATTTTTTCATCTGGTATGCAGGAGGCACTTGGCTCACCTGAGACTGCCAAACAATATCATTTTTGGGATTAGGCAGCTGAAACAAATATTTTGGACATTCGTCCGAAAAAATAAGGTTATCCCATTTTCCTGTAGTGAGGTTTTTGTACTGCTTAACAAATTTCAGGCGAGCTGCACGTTGCTTGGCAGTGAGCAGAGGTTTCTCTTGCCTTCTCAGCGGCCTCCAACCTTCGCTTTTCATGAACCTCCAGACGGTGTTTTTTCCCCCAACAAGGCCTTTGCTTGCTAACTGCATGTTGTGAGAGCTGTATCGTCGAATTTCCCCTTTTGCACTTAGCTTTCTTCAGAATTTTTTAGCTGCTTCAGTGAGGACTTTCAGTCTTCCCGTTCGTTTCTTGTCTTCAATACCTTCATTTCTCGACGACCATTTTACCACCCAACGTTCGGGTTTTTCTAGTTTTTTTTTTTTGCAATTTCTTTTACCGATAAGCCAGTAGATCTAAGTATAAATGCTCGGGCTCTAAAGCAGCTGAGCTTTTTTGCGTTGAGAGGGTTCATCTTTCACGATAAACCAAAAAAAACAAGAAAGAGTGCTAGCAATTAGGGCTCCAAAATACCAAAAATATTTGGTGGGAAATATACATGCGCTCGCGCACCTTTGGCGAGAAAATGCACAAATTGAATATTCGAGTCAAAAGATGGCACAACAAATATATAATTTTTTTAATATACTGAAATAGTTTTGTTGAAAAGTTTTGTTTATTGAGTCTAACCGTACTGAATTACAGACCTATAAAGTAGAGGAACGAACTTTTGGGACACCCTGTATTTCAAAATTTGCGGGAAATTATTTTATTTTGCATTTCGGTTTTTTCCCGTTCAACAGAGTGTTTGGCGTCTTGTTTGCCCTATTTCCAACGCTGCCAAGTGTTAGGCAGATCTGAGTAACAGATGTGTTTGAAAGCTTGTGCAGTATACTTCAATCGTTAATTATGAACCTATTGCATCTATCCACCAAGGTATTCTATTACCTTTCCGGTTTTCTAAAAATCGCAGCTGCTTACTTTCTCAATTCTTAAACCATGTTAAAACCTGTTAAACTAGTGATAATTGTCCGTTAAAAGCTGATAACTCATTAAAGAGCTGTTAAGTTGTTTTAAGTGCCTGCGCCTAAGCACATGTCTAGATCTTATCACGTTTTGATTTATGCCATTTCGCCCAGTAACGGCCAAAGTTTATTGATTTTTGCATAAAATGTAAACTCGATAACTACTGGTGTCAGTTCTTTGCTTTGTGTCTCAGGAATCATGCATGAATGCACATGTATAGCACTGCACCTTTTCGAAACCCATGCTCAAATTGACCTAATTAAATGCCGAAACAATGCCGTGCTAAAATTGGACGATTTCTTCTGCTCTTGTGAAATAATTCAGAAGTGGTCCATCTGCCAATATCGTTTAACTGTGACATCTAACAATGCATTTATCACTTACAATCTGTAAGAAGGGCTAAAACCCAAATTATAATTTGATATTTTTTGTTTAACTTAAAAAGCCTTAAAAAGGGTACAGCACCAAAAGAATAGCTTTCTGTTAAATTCCTTACTTTAGGATTTCATGTACAAAACCCAGTTGTACTGCCAGGGCTCCTGTACTGCATAATAAACAGGACCTCAAGAAGTAGTTTTCTTAATAGTTTTCATATGTATGGGTCACTCTTAAGATTTCGACCAAAGACTCAAAAGTTAGAAACACATTGTACAGGATAATAAACAGTACCACACGAAAGTACTGCTCAGTAGCTTTCACTTGAATGGTCACACTTTAGGATTTCATCCACAGACTTAAAAAGTTAGAACCACCTTGTACAGCATAGAAAACAGCACCACAGGAAAGTACTGCTCAGTAGCTTTCATTTGAATGGTCACACTTTAGGATTTCATCCACAGACTTAAAAAGTTACAACCACCTTGTACAGCATAGAAACCAGTACCCGGCAAAAGAAAGTTCAGCTCAGTAGCTTTCCTTTGAGTGGTGACTGAGATTTTATCATGTCATTCGCGGCTAGTCTCAAAAGTTACAATTACTGATTAACATGACACAAGGCTGCTATAAAACCGCAGATTAAATAATCTGAGCCTGTTATAACTCTTGTAAGAATAAGTTGCCATGTTAGCTTAGCACCCCCAGAGTTCTGAGAAAGACATTGGCACATAGTTCCGGATGTGGAATGAGGCGGCTGCGATAAACATGATCGATCGATGGTTGCTGGTTTTGTCTCACGACACGTGTGTTAGAAATGTCATCCGTGAATTCCTGTTGCAATGTCATGAGCAATTATTTGATTATTATTATTATTCACACCTGCTTGATGATGGCATAATAGCTCGCACCTTCACGAATTAGCATTCTCAGCTTAGATCTTATCTCCTTAAGCCGTTTATTACTTTGTTTTGTTGCGCACAATCGCTGAATTTTCCCGGCATGGAAGGGTATTGTACTTGCCGTGGCAGATGCGAAACAGGTGAAAGTGGCGTTGTTCTCATAGTGCACGAGAAAAGCTACATGCACCGTAACTGGCTAAGAACACCGATTGCCATTTGTTTATTATATCTACGAAGCTATAAACATGCAATTAGTCGAGCCAGGTGTAAAAAAAGATAATAAGCTGGCATGTGTTACAAGTACAAAGCTGAGATCCAACCTGTGTGTCAATTGATGTATTTGTCTGATGAAGTGTCTGCTGGTATACACTGAATAGCTTTCATTTGAATGGTCACACCTTTGGGTTTCATCCACAGGCTCAAAAGTTTCAGCTACCTCGTACAGCATAATAAACAGCACCACAAGAAAGTACTGCTCAGTAGCATTCGTTTGGATGATCATACCTTAGGATTTCATCTACAGACTCAAAACTTAGAACTACCTTGTACAGCAAGGATGGTCGTACCTTAAGATTTCATCCACAGACTCAAACTTGGGACCACATTACATTACTAGCAGTTTCGTTCCATAAGTTGGGCTAAGGCCTTGGACAAAAATCGGGTTCAACATTTCCATTAGAGCAAACTTTAATTTATCCATCTTACGGATAAAAATATAATGGATTTACAAAGACAAACTATTTACATGCCCGTAATAAAAATACGGGGAAAAAACTATATAAAACTGCAAGCTGTAAACAGATATGTTTGTTTTTATGTCTTTCAGCTCCTGAGAGCGGCAGAGATTTTAAAGTACTGCTGCGTCTAAACTTGCAGTCATGCTTAACACAGGAAAGTATAAAAAATGTGACTGGGATCCGTCTCAATAGCATTGAGTACTTTAAATGCGGCCTTATCTGGTCTTCTAGCGAGGGAGGGTACATGATCTTCAACAAGACCAATGATTTTAACCCTTTAAGCCCCAAGAGTGACAAGCATCTAATTTCTCCTAACAATATCACTAGTTGTTCCAATACACAGGTCATGAGAATAGTGGAAATGATCGCCAGACATGAAATGTGTTGATGTTTAATCAAATTCTCCCAACTAGTAGCATAAGAAATATGTGGAGATCGGTGAGGAGAAAATGCATGTGGATATTAAAGGGTTAAGGCTCCGTTTCTGTATACGCTCCAACACCATTCAACTTTGTTGAATCCAGGATGTAAAACGCGTTTGAATAACGTTGATTCGTCTTTTCATTTTGTTCTCATTTGTGAACACAATGTTGAATTTGTTTGGCCACATCGTCGTACCACCAAGTTGTATTCAACAACGTTATCCGTTTGACCGAAGCCTTCTGAAAAGCCCTTCCTATTCATTATGCGCAAAGTCAACGAATATTAAGAGAATCAGCGAATATAATAACTGTTAAGCAAGTTTCACTTGAACATTATTTGTTTAGCTGAGACTACACAACTCGTATTAACCAACTGCAACGGGACTTTCGAGAAACGGGCCCCAAAGAGTAAGATGACAGAATAACTCTGAAATGTTCTGTTCACTATTTTCAGTTTTCTTGTGCTTTCATTTCGCCTTTCTTTTGCTGTTCGAGTAATGGTAGTCCATTTCTTGGGTAAACCACATAAATTTCTGTTAACTACACCGTGCAATTTTTGTGCAACTTCTAACACAACTCCATTACTAATCGATTTACGTAGATGGGATTATTTCCCATTGCAGTTTACTTGACGTTACACTTCCTTTTGGTTTGCAACTTGTTTTGGCATTAAAAAGTTCTTGAGAGGCTGCAAGGAAATTAACAACCTATTGACTTAAATAAAACGAGAACAGAAAAGACATGGACCATTGCTTTTCTATTTTTCGTTGTCAGGAAAAGATAAGACAAGAATAAGTAAAAGTTTGTCAGAATGAACTTCTGTTAGGGAATTCAGTAGAGATAAAGTAAACTTTTTCAGATAAAACTGACACGCTCTAGATATACCTGCCACCCTGTCTGCTTAAAGTACGCTTCAAGAGCTACAGACTTCAGAGACCCGCTACACGTGTCCACTGTAAGTACATTTGAAGTTTTAGAAACAATTGCTTAACACTCCAGAAAAATACATATTCATTATATACATATTCATATTCAGGTTCCTTAGAGATAGAATGTCAAAAGCCATGTTCGCTTTTTTTAGGTTTTTCTGTGCTCTTATTTCCGTGTTCGTATCAGCAATCTAGGGTGACCAACGTATCACCGTAGATGACGCATTTTCTTCCCAACTTTCAACACAAATCCATCAAAACCAATTTACTGTCTGGGATCATTTACCATTGTGATTGAAATAAATCCTAGTGAGAACTTAAACAAGTTCTATTGTGCATGTACAACTCCTTCTGTACTCCAACTTATCGAGACGTTACAATGGGAGTTGGGAGTTGACACTGTTCCTGGGGAAAACTCCCAGTTAATTGCCGTCCGAGTCAAATGAGGATGATTGGTGTGTTGTGAATTGCTAGCCAACAACAGACGAGTCCTTTTAATTTAAGATTGTGTTTGTAATGAGATAGAACTTCAGCTTACAAAGGCGTCGCTCGTTGGTTTTATTAGCGCGGTATTCTCATTCACGACTTGCTAGTTAAACGCTAGTTAACGACACGCAAAGAAACAAAATCCGGCTGCCAACGCGTTTCACCCCACGACGGTTGATTTCAACTATTACTTCAATTCCCTGGCATTGAAACAAAGTGAAGAGTCTTCGAAATCACTTGCTTGTGTAACATGAGAGATGAAATAAAGTTCATCTGCAGTCTGTTCTGGTAACGTAAGTTAAAGCAAGTGGCATCGGAATGGCTTAGGAACATACATACATAAAACTACATACTAGACTTACTTAATCTCGACTTTACAGAGTAGCATTTCTGCTAATTTCTTCAAGCTAGCTTAAGTTACAAAATGAGTAAAATACATACAATAAGAATAAAAGAAAGAAATTTAAGCAATACAGACAAATTTATACATTATTGTAGGACAAAATTAGCTGGCGAAAGGAGTTGAAATCGGTTGTAGTACGGTGGTGATCCGGAATCGCGTTCCTGCAGGATTTGGCTGCTAGATGACTATAGGAATTAAGGCCATAGGTACATACTTCAGGTAGGGAGAGAATATCAGTTCCTCTTAAAGAGTAGGTGCTGGATCGCAGATTAAAGATGTCTTTTAAGATTAAAAGACATATGATTCAATATCAGATGTCTTTTAACTATTTAGGAACCACGATACCAGCTAGCTAGAACTGTCTGACAGTCCAAATTCTCTGTAGACATTCTCAAAATCGCAGAAGTAACCCTTAAAAGAGAGGTGTTATCCTCTAAGAAAAATAGTAATACAGACAGCTGGGATCTTCTTAAGTGTCTTTATCGTACCACCACGCGGCTCCGCTAACGCTATTCTTTTGAAACCGCATTGCGGAGCTGACGTGTGTATAGGGTCGGGCGGGTTGAAAGCCGGAACTGGCACTTGTTGTCTGTTAATTTAACGTGCGCACACTTTGACATTCGCTGAGTTTTCACATTATTTTCCAATAAAATTAAGCATAAAATTGGTGGCATGATAACACACTTATTGACTAAGTTAGGTCGGGCCTAACGGGAAAGTATTTACATCTCGGTCATGGCGTGTGGACCTCGCTGCGTTCAGTCCTTCCGTCGTGACCGCAATTAAACCAAGTACTTTCCCGTCCTGTCCTCCCACTCGGTCAATAAGTGCATAATATTTCGGAAATGTCTGTCTTTATAGAGAAAGATGGAGTAAACGACGATATGGAAAAGCGCCTCGTGTTAAATCACTTTATGAACTTTAACAAGTCGTCCATCTGCCAAGAGCTTGTTTACTGTACTGGTATAGCATGGCTCCCAGCAAGTTCAATGAGTGACCACTCGATGTGGCAAGAGCTAAACTCGAGCAGACAGGCTACCTTATCAGCAGGTAATAGAGTTTATTGTTTTTCACGCCATAAATGCTGCGACCAAGCCAATTGTTAAGTCCTCTACATGAAAAACAGTTGGTAAAATAAAACAATATCCGAGTTAGTTAAGAAATTATATAATGTTTTCATTTTAAGAAAAAAATTAAAGGAGTCCCGGTTGCCTAAGAAATCTCTGTGGCAGGCTAAAAACTTTTTTACAACAAAATGTTCTCTCTGTGTTCCCTTCTGTATCTATAAGTTGTCAGTGCGTGTAATTCAGCATAGTAATCCGTACTGATTCTACTAAAAACAAAAATAAAAAATCTTTGTGTTCAGATAACAAGCCAGCTCTTAGGAAATGATTAAAACTCACTCATAGTAACTTGGCTTAATTTCAGCATTTTAACGATTACGGGGTATATACTTTTCTAAATGCTTTCAGTTCTCTCCATATTCTGTCTCTTTTCAAAACGCTACTATTTGTAACTAGTAACAGGGCTACTGAAAACGGTTAAGTGGAAAACAACTTTATTACTCACACTACTGCGAGCAATCTCAGCAAGCTATGTTATTGAACATTGTGAGAATATCTTAGGGAAATTGACCTCCTAAGCAGCGTTGAAAAAGCAGGTGCATTGTTTTCGCGCCATCAGTGCTGTGAACGAACTAATTTCCCACGAAAAAATAGGCAAAAGAAAGCAACCTTTGGGATATTAGTTCGTAACTTGCAGAACTCGAATTTATGCGAAAATACAGTTGTCATGAAGTTCTCAACAAAACATTGTGAAAAAATGATCGGAGAACATCTCTAGAATAGTGCTACTTTTTATTTTATTTATTTTTTTCAATGTCATTATATTCATGGTAGAATAATTTATTTCCGAATAGCTAGTTGAGGTGTTTGGCAGTCAGAGACATTACATCTAGGCTCTAATTTATCGTATTTTTGTTTCACGTTTTGATATCTATTACATAACCCTTTTTTTTAATATAAGTTTTCCCAAATCTGATTTGTGGAAAAAAGTTTCGTCGAAAAACCTAGTGCTTGAAATGCAACATTTTTAGAACCGCTGAAGTGTTGTCAATAACATTATGTTAATTTGCGCTTTATTTAAACTTCAATATAACTTCGGCACAGTCTTGAATTTGTGACCTCTTCATCACGTACGAAAGTCATCGAACAATGCTCTTTTATACAGAGCAAAATCAAATGTTGTTAACAGCTTCTTGGTTCTTTTTGTCTATTGTTTATTCTTACCCCTACAGCTGCCTTTCACGAGCCACAATTGCAAGGCTAGTTTTCAATCTTAAGAGTCTCTCGGGGATTGTTCTCTTGACCAACAAATGCGCCGGAAGATAAAGGGTTTTCACTCGGTCAAGCGACCGCAATTAAGCGCTGTTCCATCGCCCAGAGCAAGAACAAAAGCCTTAAATAAACAACCTTACACCAAACCGTGGGAAAGTTTGCGATTGCTTAAAATATGCACATTTTAACAAGTTAATCATGTATCGGTATTCCTAACAAAATTCACAGTACTTGATGCAAATTGGAAATCTGTGATCCTGGAAACAGGTTAACTTAATCAAAGCGAGTTAACTGCAATTGTGTTGTGTTTTAATGCGCTGGGCTTAATCATTTTAGAAATGTATGCCAAAGATGTTATAAAAGAGACTCGACCCTCTTTGTCTTTCTAAATTCTATTGTCCATAGTTAGTCAGTGCTTATTTACTCATGTAGGATTTTTAACACGCTCCGCTCGCCTGTCCACTTCAGAGCATTCGTTCCAAGAGAGTGATTGTGCGCATCCCATTGGCTGCTTAAACAATGCGCGTTCGTTTCTCTTTTCATGACACGTGCATAACGTAGCGCCGGATGATGTCCCCGTGCGACGCCCAATCAAGTGCGCGGAAATTACTTAACAGAATATCATTTAATTTACTTATTTATATATCGCAGTCTTGGCACAGGAAGACTGCAGTGTTCTAACTACAGGGTCATTTTTTTCGAGTCGAAAAATGAAACGCTCGTTTAGCGAGAGTGATTCCGACGAGGGGGAATTTTTCGGGGGAAAAGAGAAAAAGTAAGTTAAGAGTTGTTAAGTCTCGAAAATGTTGATACTCCTTAATAGCTGATTAATAAGCTTTTATCGTTTACTCGTTTAAGTTCCAATGGAGTTGAGAACGAAAGTCTTGAAGCAAGCGCAAGGAAGAAACGACGCGGGGTAAGGGTATGAAATTTTCTTTCCATGAGCAACAGTCACATACTTTTAAGATAGCAGAATAAGTTCCAATTCTTGTTTTATCTGCAGGAAATCGAAAAGAAGAGAAGAGATCGAATAAACAGCTCACTTGCGGAGCTACGGAAATTGGTCCCCGCTGCTTTAAAAAAGCAGGTGTGTTTAGCTAACATTAGTTGTTCCGTTAAATTCGAATTGTTATAGAATAAGCTATGGCGCGCGCTAAACAGGTCACAAAACTACACGCATTTTAGCTTCACTTGTAATATCTTGAACGAAAAAGAAATCGAAAAAACATCCACTTCATCATAGTCTCCACGAGGATCTAACTTAATATTAGCCGTCGGACAAAAATTCGCTAGAAACATCTATGGTAGGAATAATATCATTAGCGGGCAATATCAACTGTTTAAAATTGTTTTCGTTTCTTAATTCTTGACAAAACTTTTTTGTCTCTAAGGGATCGACTAAACTAGAAAAGGCAGAGATACTTCAGTTGACCGTGGAACATCTGAGAGGTTTAAAATACGGCGGTGAATATACGAGAGGTAAGGGGTCATTGTCAAATGACATCGAGAAAAATTTTAAGAGCTCTACTTCATTTTACTTAACTAATATCTCAAGAAACAAGTGACATCAGTTTTAAGTGTCTTTACCGAGTGTATTGTGGTTATGTAAAAAAATTTGGGCAAATCAAGCTGAAAGTATTTATGTGAAGTTAGACGAGCAACGGAAATAGATAGCTCTTAGATCTTTGTGTAACCTTAAAGTCAAACTGCACTGTCAATTTAAAATGATTAAGATCTCATTTTCTTAGTGTTCGTCTATCATAAGCATACACGCACAATTACCAGAAAATGAGTGCTTAGCGCTAGTGCGCGAAAGCAAGATTGGTATCACGACAGAGACAATGCGTAACCATGATAAAATTCCGTATATCGACACGAAGAGTTGTTAATTATGTTTATTCATCTGATATCTTGCCCTCAGGTTCTGCCATGACGCGCGCGTTCGATGAACGCATAACAGCACACCAGGAATGCATGGGCGATGGTAAGCCATGCTTATCAGCGGTGGTGGATAATTCGGAAACCGCACACCTTTCCCCTATGTCCCCTGCAAGGCGGCAAATCGTAAATCATCTCAACTGGAGTACCTCTTTTTTCGGAGGTCACAGTGGAGTAAGCCCACCCGCGACGGGGCTAGCACTCTCAACAAAGAAAATTGATCCAGAGCTACCGTCAGCAAGCCAAACTTTAACCGCCTTTTCATCAAACGCAAGAGACTTAAGTAAAGGATTTGAAGCTACTCAGGGACAAAGGATACAAGACTGGGGCCTCTCTGTCGCTTTAAACTACCCTTTAATGCTTCCTCTACAAGCACCAGGCCTTGCAAATGTTTCACACGCTCCCTTTGGTCAAGCAGTACCTCTTATCGACTGGTCAATGGCTCTGGTAGCTAAAACTAACTTTGCCACACCGTTTTCTACACCTTGGGCTCCTTGAGTGGTCGTACAGACTCAAACGAAAGCTTGCGTTTAGAAAATGAGCTGAAATATTCATAACATTTGTGTCTTAGAATAAGCAACTCTGTTATAAATGAAAACAATTTGACTCAGATAACTACACCACCTTAGAGTAGCAAGGAAAAATACTTTATCTCGGTGCCGGCAAGTTTTGAGAGTCAATCATCAGTGATATTACAGTAGATTACATTTTTTAGAAATCTAAATGAGCAATATTCAACAAAAAAAATTAAATGTTGATGAAAGAAGCCTTTTTGTTTGTTATTAATCAACCGGTCCTTGGTTCCCTAAGTAAATAAGCTTTTTCTTTTTCCTCAAATTAACATCTGATTATTGAATACTAGAGATACTTACTCCGTTAGTTGAGACCTGTTTTGTATGATAATAAAGGTATTACAAACATTTCCCATGTATAATGGAAGTAGCTTTAAGGGATTACCGACTTAAAGACTTCAGACATCATAATTATGCAAGTCATTAAACCCCCAAAATTTCTGATGCGTTTAATAATTCCGACAAGTCCGATATTTTAAGCGTACCAAAATTTAACCTCCCTCAGTAAAAATTTAAACAAAAAAGAAGAAACGTTTTTAGTTATGGCAAAAGCATGATTCGTCATCTTGGGGAAAAATACTTCTGATTTGGTAGACAAGATGCAATAGAATAGCACATTTGTTGAACACGGAAAAGTACAGTGTTCTTTTTCGTATAATTTGAAGTACTTCTTTTGACGCTACTTATTCGGGGGTTTTGCTCTTTTTCAACCTTCTAAAGCTTAATTTCAAGCGCTTTTTGCCCAAACTTTATGTCCCTCCCCACCCCCCACCCCCCCAAAAAAAAACCGCCCGAAGCAGTTTTAAATGTTATTGTATGCTGTTTGAAGGAATTTGATGTCTGTTTTGTTTGGCACAGAAGGCCAGGACCCCTGGTGCGCGTATCTCGAAAGCCCCGGAAAGCCATTTGTAGAAATAAGAACACTCATTCCACAGAGCTGTTATTTTGACATAGGAATCTCTGGGTAAAGTTCATTCCCAGAAACTTCTTTGTTTAAAAGATAACTTGTGAATTATCGTGCCCGAAATCGACCCGAAAAACGAAAAAGGCACGCCTTGGGGGGGGGGGGGAGGGGTGGGTAGGGAGGGAGGGAGAATTGGCCAATATTGCAACACGACCACGCGGCATACCCTTCAGTCAATTAAGAGGGCAATTCATTGCTAATCTAGTGTACTCTAATGTTTACTTAAATACCTTACTGTAAACTTGCCAATATCTACATTAATTGATTATATGAGTTGGACAACTGAATTCGTTGGTTTATGGTTCTACATAAACCTAATCGCAGGGTTAGGCCGTTATGATGTGGCAAAGAAGGTTTTCAAATCGACTAAGGGTATTTTAAAGTATTCCATTTGTCAAACCGGAACCGACAGGTTCGTGGGGGACGAGGTTAAGCTAACTCTTACGTCTGTGGTCAAGTGCTTCCGCACATACCAGTTCTGAACGCCAGCTCAAATACGCACCCCACTAATTCAAAAAATGCATTCATTCTAAAGACTGTACGAGTCACATACCTTATTGTTGGTAATCTTCGTGGGCCTTAAATGGTGAATTAAAGACCTTCGAAAAAAAGTTACCGCGAAAATTAAGACCCTGCTTTGAATCCTTACATGAAAAATCTGGACTCTTGGTTTGGAAATATGCCTTTATTCATGTTGTGGTTCAATTTTATCCTTGGTTCAATTTTTATTTTCCTTTGTTTTAACTCATTATCTTACATTACCATGGACAAAAACAAAGGAAAATAAAAATTGAACCAAGGATCAAATGAAACCACAACACTCATTTATGAACTTATGATGCTAACCCATTCAACAGAGAAAAAATATTGTAAATGCTGACCTGTGCAGTACAACATCGCGAAAGAAACCGGAACAAGTGAACCTGCTTTAAATTCTATTCCCTTGTTTCAATAGTTCTGTTCGATATCATTGCAAAATATGGCTGTGTAAAATAACAATCTATAGCCCCGATTCTGGGTAATCTGGGACTACCTGATTTTTAATGCGCACCAGCACCTGGAAAACTTTCGCAAGATTTAGTTCTTTTTGACACAATTTTTCTCCCAAATCGCGATAATTGATGTCGCCGATGTGTGAACGTGGTAAAAATAGTTGCCAATCATACTGGGACCGCCACTCTTCAGTTTACGAGATAATTCTTAGGTGCTGCTACTACTAGTTTGACCCTTTAAGCCCTAACGGTGACGAAAATGAAATTTCTCTTTCCATTATCTATACTTGTTCAAACATGAGAATAAAGAAAGTGATCATCAAGGAAAAGATGTCTTGAAATTTAGGCAAATTCACCTTACTAGTTACATAAGAAATGTATGGGGAACAGTAAGGAGAATATGCATTTTTATATCAGGGCTTAAAGGGCTGAAAGGCCAGTTAATCCCACTGGCCAACATTGCTCAATTCATGACTTCTTTTCGTGCGGTTATCTTACTTATGCGATTTACGCGGAACTCTCAACCTTTCTTCAGTTTCCGTCCACCGCGCGTTTAAATACCTAAATATCGTTGCGAGTTTCTCAGACGGTCCGGAATGATCAACTCTTTCCCTCAGAGCACAATACTACCTTTACCGGAAACATCAAAAACTCGCATTATTATTTCTTTTTGCTGTTCGCGTTTTTCCGTAAACGTGATGCTGCATTTAGGGTTGTTGGATCAGAGCTCGAGATATCTTGCGAAGCCGGTTTTTGGAGGGTGAACACAACACTGTGGTTAAAGAAATGAGTGGAAATGATCAAGGGTCATTTTACAAATATCGTTCCGACTGACGCCTGAAAGATTTGTCGACGTACTTACCACTTCTTAACTTAACTTTGGCATATTTTCCCATTTTACAACGAAGAAACGGCCCCAAAATAAGCTTACGCGACAAGGCCGAAAGGCAGTGTGGGTAGCTGAAAATCTTTTGTGATTCGGCTGTAATTTCACGGTTGTCACTCCCACAGGAAGGGTGAAAGTATCATAAGTACTTGCCTATGTGATTTATTTTGTGTAGGGGTGAGCCATAGTTAAGTTTGGTAAATTTTTAAATAAATTACCCATATCACCCTGCGGTCCTATCGCGTTAGCTGTAGGCCAAAGCCAAAGGCAAAGAAATTACGTGACAAAATCCAGATTTAATTGGATGAATTCTCACTTAAACGCAGGCGCGTAAACGTTGAACTCGGGCGGTTCTATCTCAAAGTGCAACAGAGTTCGTAGTTCGCAGTTCCGAGTTCATTTCAGACATCCGTCCGTAACTCACTCTTCTCGGGAGATTTTATTCTTGAATGCACTTGAGTTCATGCATTACATTTCTCCTCAGGAAACCTCTAAATCTCCCTTTTTTTGGGCGGTTTCATCGTCAAATGCAACTGAGTTTATAATTAACATCTTTCTTATTTTAGAACTCCGTCCAAATCTCCCTCTTCTCCGGCGGTTTAATCCTGAAATGCAACCGCATTGGAAGTCTGTGTGTTACTTGTTTGAAAGCTTCTAATGCATTAGGCTCGCTGTCACATTCAAACTCAAACAAAATCTTCCCGGCCTTGACATTGGCCACATAATGGTCGATTTTGCCCTTTCCTTTCCCCATACGACTCCCCAGGGGCTTCTTTGTCATGGGCACGAGCGCCTTGACCATGTACAGCTGCCTCGTTTTGGTTGCTCGCATGATACAGAGGCGCGCAGACTCTAGAGCACAGTCCTTCACGAGCGCAGCTTTCGCGGCGTAGATACCATACTTTAACTGGTCTCGATATTTGTATCGGATCGGAAGTGGTGTTTTGGTCGCGCGATGACAACAGGGAAGAAGGTTCGGGACCTGCAATCAAGAGGTACACAGCTGGAATTTCAATGCAATTTCTTCACATCTAACCTGCGCGCCGCCTTTGCTATTTCTTTGGCTACTTCACATCTAGCCTCCTAGGTATTTCAACTTCTTAAGGACAATACCTCCTTTTGTTACTGCGCATAACTTCTACGCATCTTGAGTCTGGTGTGAGATATTCAAGTTTCATAAAATCTGCATACTAATACAAAGGTATTTTTGCACAGCTTATGACTAAATGGAAAAAGCTGATCTTAGCAAGGGCTACCACAATTTAAAAAGAAAGTTGGGGGTGACTGTGCATTTTTCAGAGATAATGAGCTTAATTTTGGAAAGAAAAAGACATACATTCTTTGTATTTTAAAGCTTTTTTAGAGTTAGGGCTGCTTAATTATCTCTGAAAAATGCATGGTTACCCACATTTTTCTTTTAAGATCCCAATAACCCTTGCTAAGATCTTCTTTTTCCTCATAGCCATAACCTTTGTAAAAATACCTCTATTTAGGAGGCACCATCCTTAAATAGTGTAATAAAAAAAAATCCTTAAATAGTGCTTTTTAGTGGACAGAGGGGGGAAGAGAGAAGTGATAGGCCCACTCCCTAGTACGGATGGGGGAACAGTCCCCTCTATGGCAACTCCAAAGGGTATGGGTGTCGAACGTTTTGGTCTACGAGGAGGTATAGTGTATAATTTGTCCACTTGTCTGAAACAGGCATGGGTAGATTTTTGCTGTTTTGGTCTAAAAGATGGAAAGATTTTATGGGTAAGGCATGAAAACTAAAATATTTTGGTCTGAAAAAAGCTTATGGCTTAACATCCAGTGGACACACTGGCACATCCTTGATAAACACAAGAAACTACTTTTGCTGAAATCCAAGACAGATTAGCATAAGTGGGCAATTTTTCAGTGCCACTTCAACCCACATGGAAAATCATTGAACAAGAAATGGGTTGTGCTCCATGATGTACACAAGTTTGAATTTTGTGTTCTCATCAATTGTAAAAATCTTTGTCACAATAAAAGCTTTGTCTAATTAACAGAAAAGTTACCTTTAACTTAACATGCACTCTTACAGAAGATAATGTTCTGAAATTTATTAGCCCTGGTCCAACTTTAAGTATTTGTTGTATAGGAGACTACTGCAAAGGTTGAGCCTGATAACTGTAAGTTTAAAGGGGCAGAGTCCTAGCTGATTAAGCAAGGCCAGGAAATTAACCTTGCTTTCTTGTATTGAAATAGGAAAAGATAAAATCACCAAAAGTGAGTTAGGAAGGAAATGTAAGCTTATGAAACTCAAAGTTTCATGAGAATTGCAATTTTGACTTCTGGTCAACCAGTCCAAAATCAACAAACTGAGATCCACTTCAATCCTTGTAATTCTGCACTCACTTAATCCACATGTTATCTGATCTCTTTTGCTCTTTATCAGGAATCTTTTTATCAAATTAGCTATAAATTTGGTGGCATTTGGCTCTGTAACAAGGGATTTAGGTAAGTGAAGTTATGATGTTTTGGAGAGATAATGCCTCTTTTAACCTAAACTGTTCACTCACCTGTGATGCTGGTACAGCTGCAGGACTATTCTTTAACCAACTTAGAAATGGCTGGAATACCTAGAACACAATAATGACAATAGAATTATCAACAACAGATAGTACAGTCGACCAAACCTTGATTATCTACACTTTTCTGTTATCCAGACTTTTCTGTCCTTTGTGGAAGTGCAAGAGATCTTTTTGGTTTGTTTGTAGCAAAATTGATTAATCTATCTTGATCAGATCTCAGGAAAGAGTGAATAAAATGTTGTTCTGTGCAGCAATGGTTAGAAACTGAGAAATCAGAGAATTAGCTTGGCTTCTTCCCATCTTTGTGTGGCACAACATAAAAGTAAGGTAAAAGGTAGGTTAAGTTGCACATGAGCCAAGGAGGCCCCCAGGGCCAGAGCTTAACCCTTTTGCTCCCAAAAGTACCTAGAATCAAAATTCAAGATGAATCCTAAATTTCATTTTGTAACATACTTAAATATAAATAGTACCATGTGAAAGTAGTGCTGACAAGGTTTCATTTGAATAGTCACACCACAGGATTTCATCCACAGACTCAGAAGTTAGAATCACCTTAATGTCTCCAGAACTAACTCTGGGAGTGAAAGGGTTAACCCGGTTTCTGTAGCATGAAGCAACTGAGAGTATTTTTACTCCCCCCAGATGGGATGCTCGTCCATCGCAGGGTTACCCCCAGCAGTATGTCGCCGGTACCCATTTATACACCTGGGTGGAGAGAGACAATGTGGGGTAAAGTTTCTTGTCTAAGGAAACAACACAGTGGCAGGGACTGGGCCTCAAGCCACCGACCTTCAGTCTGAAGGTCGGTGCCCCCAACATAGCAGGAAATCCATAAATTACAGAGTTATTTACTAATTTTTCAGTAGGAAAATCAAAGATTTTGGATCAGGGCTTACAAGGCCCATTGGTACTCCCAAGCACAAAGCCTCTGTTGAGTACCCTCACTCCGCCCCCCATCCCCCCCCCCCCCCAAGAAAGTTTTCCATTGTTGCACTATTATTTTGCATCAGTCACAGTGATGTACAAAAGGCTTCTTTTCAGCCCCTGGTGCAAATTGTCTAAGTTCCAACAAAATCAAATGTTAATATCAATCCAATATTAATTATATTAGCACGCGCATTAAATCTCTGATGAAAGACTGCAATTGAAACCTATAAGCAAGAAGTTAGTTTCTTACGAAACTGTGGTGCTGCATCGGTGGGGATGTGAAACACAAAATTTTGGATCTATCAACTGAGTTGATAAGGTAAATTGGCCACCGTAAAGAGATTGAAAGCTGACGTTTCGAGCTTCTGACGAAGGGCTAACGCTCACCGAGCTTCGGGCCATTCCATTTAATATCCACACCCCCCCGATGGAAGAGATTTTCTGAGGGGCCCTTGATTGTCATTTCTGAGGGGGTCGCTGCGTCGGCGCCTTTGATCTTTTGAATATTTCCGAGGGGTTCGGGAAAAAATTGGCTTTTTTCTGACTGGAAAAGAGAATTTAGGCAATTTCTGAAGGAGTGCACGTGTCGGCACTTGTGATCTTTGATTTCTTAGGGGGTAAATTTTGACTGACCTCTTCCATAGGGGGGGGGGGGGATATAGAATGGAATGGCCCTGATCGGGCATTGGTATTGCAGATCAAATTAAATAACGTTCTCTAAAGATCACTTTGTCTGTCAGATTGCTTAAGAATCTCTCATGCGAAATAAGTGCACTAAGATCACACAATTGCATCATAATATGCAAGAAAGCGCTGCAAACAGACGTACCTTTCCTCTACGTACAAGACCCACAGCCGACATCTTGGATTATGGCTGCTCACAAGGTATCCTGGGCTTGAAATTGTGTGACTATTTATGCACATGAGGTATCGTTTTGAGGCACGACCGCTGGCCTCGTGCTCTGGGAAAAGTCGCAATGCCTCGCTGGTTCTGGTTCCCCAAAATAGCCAAAAAATCTGGCAAAAACGAAATGTCAGGGTATGAGAAAAATATCCTCTCCGATCCAACCAGTGATGGAAACATCCATGAAGAGAACGGAGAAGTTCCTCCACCGCGAGTGCCGAGTCCTGTGTACAGATATGAAGAATTCGACCGAAGACCCATTAGTGAACACGATAGCGACTCGCTAACCCAGACGTGCCCTACATGCGGGGGAACAGGCAAGCTAACGAAAGGTGAGGCTGGTTACAAGTTACATTGTTTCAGTGAAAGTTTATCAGAAAATGAAAGGAAGTGGAATAGTGCAGTGTTATAGAACTGCGTAAAGTTTGTTGGTGGTTTATATTATTACTTAAGCTTAAGTTTTTTCGGGTAATCACTTAAAAAGCTGTGGTGCTTAACCGTTCCCGTTGTTTGTTTTTCCCCTTCCCGATCCATTTTTGGTTTGTAGCAAACATGAAAGCAGTTTTGGGGATTTGTGAGTCCACAAGGCTTACTAATTAACTTTTATAATGTGAAATTAGAGCTTTATTAGTACGTGCAACGGCGTGCAAGCTGATGAGCTTAGCCATTGCACGCTCACGCAACCGGAGATTTTCGGACAGGCTCCATAAGCACACTGTTTAACCAGTCATCAGGAAAAGTTTCAGACTGCCTATCGATAAAAAATTTGTAACTGCTTCAAAAATAAATCTGTACTGGTATGACATGAATACTTTTCTGGAGTTTGCTGCTCTTGGTGCAGTTGTATAGCATAACTGGGCAAATTTTTAGTCACAGATCCAAGCTGTGTCAGCACATTATGGTTTTGCGCCCCATGAAACACGTCGATCGAACATGCAAATTAGCTTGTAAAAAAACATACAGGGCATGCGTAACAAGATGCAGAGCTGTCAATCATTTAAGTCCCGAGTGTATATCAATGTTGTAACCATTGTTTCTGCTCTCAGCATTCGAATCATCGACCTATTCATTGAGGAACAATGCCCATAATTAGGAAGGCCATCATGGTTTGACCTCTATTGTTAAAAATAATTCACACCTTAAATTAACATAAACGTGAAAGCAGTATGAACATGTCTCGTAAAGTCCGCAGATTATTAAAAATCGCTTAGAATAAACGTGTGAACTATTAGGAAAACAGGCAAACGATCGATCGATTGTTTAAACGCAACCACCAAAAGTAACAGAACAGCAGGCAAAGCATTGCATGTAATCGGATCAAAATACCTGAAAAAAAATTTTTTTTTTCATCTTTTCATCAAAATTCTCTAGGTATCAAAACACTTGACGGCAAATTAAACCAGACACTGCAAGCGAAGATTTGAGTGGACTAAACAGCGACCTTCGAAAACTACAGAAAGTCTGACACGCATCTGCATGGCCTCGCAAGTAAACAACTAAGTTTATAAATGGCGCCGGCCGGCAAGAGATTGCTTCTTTCTTTCCCGGAACTCAACCTCCACAAAACTCGAATTATCAAAACCTCTCTTTTATCTTTTATACTGTAGGCGAACACGTAAAGAAGATTCTTTGTTTAAACAGACAACAGCAGATGACTGTGTAGATTTCCACACAACTCGTGTAAGCCTACACGGCGGTCACTCGAAGTTTTCTTTGGAACAAAATACTTTTTGCATGTTTCTGGCTAGCAATTTTTAATGTAAAGTGAGAGCATTTTCGCACATTTTCACAATAGCAATAATTCCTATTGTCTTTTCATGGACGGGAATGACAGCCTTATAAATCCCTTTTGGGAATATTCTGTGTTGAAGTCAAAGAGAGCCGAAAATGGCGGCGTGCTTTGTGAACGCGCACAGCATCATGGATACCCCACATTTTTCGGGCGACGCAGTTCATGGGGCGCGAAACCGTAATGCAAACCTTGCACTTCTGTGCATTTAGCAGTGGTAGACTCTGGGTGACATACAGAGAGAAAAAGGCACAGATGTAGTGGGGATCTACCATAATGAGCTGGACTGTGCCTCGCTGGCTAGGAGGGTTCCAGATTCGTTTTTTGTTCTTTAATTCATCAGTCTGGCTAGTAGGTCAGAAAACATAACTTGCCCTGGCTAAATTCTACTTGCCTTTACATGTGAAAAATAGAGTTTTCATATTTATGTGTTGCTGCAGTAGATCAGCGGTAGAGAACAGAAAATTCAGTATGCAAACATTTCATTTATGAGAGATACCACAAAAGATGTCATGCCATAATAATATGAATTATATATCCCTATTAAAATGGACCTAACTCCAAAATATTTTTTTACGCTAATATAAAACTTTGCACCTATTTTAAAAACATTTCGCCATTATTTGCAGTTTCTGACTTTTTTTACGAGCTACAAAACTTACGAAAAACTAAGCATCATTTGTTGCACGACCGAGTCAGAAGGGGCATAGGTTTATTCCTGATTTGACGTCACGAACTGCTTTGCATGCATGTTTACAAAGGCTTAAGGAGATGCAAATCAGTTTGTGATGTCAAATCAGGAATAGACCCATGCCCCTCACTAGCTCGGTCGTGTAACAGATGATGGCTAGATTTCGTAACTTTTACAGCCTATAAAAAGTCAAGACTGAAGGGGATTTCACAAAAAAAGGTGCAATGCTTTTCGAACAGGTGCAAAGAGTTATTTTAGCAAAAAAAAAACATTTTGGGGTTAGGTGCACTTTAAGCCAATTACCCCAGGGGATGGTTGAGTTTTGTTCCATTTAACAAGCAATGTATTTTTTAGGAGAAATGGACATGTCAAGATAAATAAGTGTTACTTCTTGTTTTTCTCAGAACAAGAACACGAATTGGTTGCATTAATTCCTGTGAGAGACAGACGCCTCAAGCCAAGAAGAACGTAAGCTGTTTTCTAGTATAACTCTTCGGTGTAGTTTACTTTAGGCTTGTAGTATTTTCCACTAAGTACATTCACAGTCTATGGTATTCACATGAGAGTAACTAAGCCACAAAACAAACCACATGGAGACTGCGGAGGAGGAGAGTGAGCTACAAGGAGAATTCTAAGGAGAAGAGCTGATGATTTTGCTTGCAATTTATGTGGCCTTTGCCACTTGTTTTTAGGGCACTGCCACTAAAACTTTCCCATTTTGCAAACGATACCACCAGAAACAATGTAGGCTGTTAAAGAGCATACTGACATTGAGGTGTGCTAATTTCTTTTCAGGGTTCTTTATCTTTTAGTGGCAATTTTTCTCTGCTTGGCAGTCTCTGCTGTGGTTGGCGTGATGCTTTTTCCTAGAGACATATCAATCCACTTAGCCAGTGCATTCCCAGTGAATATCACAATACCGAAATCAAACAAGACAGATCCTTTTATTGTTATAAATGTAAGTATTTTAATGTGCATGGTATGTGTAAATGTAGATTTATTGATGTTTTTAACCGATCAAAGATGATGATCCCAAGGTTTAAAGAAGGGCTTGGGAGGAATGGGGGTACTTCTGTACTTTTCAAGCCATCTATTAATTTCAGTTTTTACGCATTCCTTTTACCTAATTGGCGAATTGGTTTTGATATAAGCACCTTCCATGCATCCTTTTCCCTCGAACTCCTATATTGCCTTTCATGTTCTGTTTGCTTGTTTCATTTACATAATCAAGAAAGTTTTAGAGGGAATGAGGTAGGTTTTACTAAGTGAGCTGATAAGTGGCCTTAGACCAGGGTCTGGAAGGGGGGTCCTGATCCCACATTCCCGCTCCTTTTTCACGAAAATCCCGCATCCCACACTTTTTTCATTTCTCTCTCGAATCCCGTTTTTTCTTTCCCAAAAATACATTAAAATAGGCTAATTTCTGCAAAAGCTAATAAATTTAAGATGTAGATTGGCCCTTTTGATTGATATTTTGCACTCGCCTGGTTGATTTGCTTTTTCCGCTAGAACGTTTACTTGGGTCATGGTGATTTCCCGAATTCCCAACAGACAAGAAAAAAAAATCTCACATCCCGTGCCCAAATTTGGGCGAATCCCGCTTCCCTCGTAGCAGTCAAATCCCGAATCCCGTCAAGATATTTTGCGTTTTGCCGAATCCCGTACTGTATTTTGGCCAGATCCCGGATCCCGAAAATACCCTTCCAGACCCTGTTATACCAAATCCCCAAGCTAGAGGGCAAAGGGCTGTCCTTTGTCAGGTCTCTCCCCCCCGCAAACAATCCGTTGAGATTGTCAAAACTCATAAGCTCTTGACTACCACTAGGTCAAGCTGGCAAGTGCAGGGTGAAGATTTATTTCTTGAAACCAAAACAGTGTTATTTACACAATGCCGATAGATTAATACAAAGATATCAAAATACTGGAATTGTGCTCAGTGTGAGAAGGGAATGCCAGCATTTCCAAATATTCTGATTGTTTAGGCA
Source organism: Siderastrea radians (assembly GCA_964017195.1). Taxonomy (NCBI): domain Eukaryota; kingdom Metazoa; phylum Cnidaria; class Anthozoa; order Scleractinia; family Rhizangiidae; genus Siderastrea; species Siderastrea radians. Next base: position 45,235,788 of record OZ024893.1, read on the forward strand.
AAATAACACTCTGTTTACTTGAATCACTTACCCATCTTTGTATTTACAGTTGAAACTCCCCATCAAAGTTCGAGGGATAAGGGGGTAGGCAGGAACTGAAGAGGAGGAAAATGGCATTTGGGAAGTGGGAAGTTTCAGAGCCTTCTCAGCCCCCCCCCCCCCCCCCCCATCCCCACATCATTCTATAGAAATCCTACACATGATCCTGCAGGATCCTGTAGCATCCTTTAAGATCCTCAAAAAAATCCTGTTCAAGATCCTGTGTGCTAGGATCCTTCCAAATCCTAAATAAGATCCTTTACAGTCATCTAGGTTCCTTTAGGTCTTTTTTTTTAATTGGAGCCTTTTAAAAATACTGTCAGATTTCTACCAGGGATAGGGAAGACAAGGAAGTGGGGAGTTCAGATGGCATACAGCTGTAGTGAGTTATACAAAAATGTGTATTTACTAAGCACCTGGCGTGGCAGGTAAAATTTCTAAGTCATCCTTGAGGTTGCTCTTTGTGCCTGTTTTAACAGAAAAATATTCCCCAGGCTTAGTTTCAGTCAAAGCCTGTTAACTGTAGGGGGATAGGGATGGGAACGTAGGGGCGGAAACTACACAGGAAGCAGGAAAAGAGAGGATGGAAGGTGGAATTCTCAAGGTGGTGGGAAGTGGGAGAAATAGGGAAAACATTATGCAACATTGCATCATATTTTGCAGTCATAAAAGGCAAAGAGGTGGGAGCCAATTAAACTGGGGCAGTAACTGGGATTAAAGGGCACAGGAAGTAAAACACCCTGTCCCCCCCTCCCCCCTCCCCTCCCATCTCCACTATGAACAGGCCACTTCAATGGTTTATTGCTTAATGGTTTGTTGTTAGCCCCATTCCTTATTACGATTCTCCTGTTACAATAAATTATTGGCAAGAGATCCCAGCAAGTTTTCTCAACTTTTCCTTGACAACCCCAGTTATGATTTATGATTTTCTTACAGTTTGAGTAACCTCATAAATTTTTTTTGTTTACGTGAACAGACAACAGTTACAATCAAGAATTCCAACTTTTTTGAGGCCACCTTAGATAATTTCAACATTGAAGTGAATTGGGAAAACTATGTAGTGGCAAATCCAGATGTCAATGGAACAGTAAAAGTCAAGTCACGTTCTAGCCTTAATGTACGTTATATTACGCTCCATACTGTCAAATGTTATTTGTTGTCTTGACATTTTTCTATTTCTGTTTCTTTAATTCTTTGCTTTCACCCTTAATTTAATCTCAAGATTCTTCAAGATCAGTAATTAACAAAAGGCCTGAAACACTCTTTTTTTTAAATATACCTTTATGCCTCATTTCCCATTACTTTTGATCTGCTTACTTTTCATCTTTAAATCCATTCATACATTCACTCAGACATTTTTAATTCTTTAGTTAAGTTTAGCTCTGTATTGTTGCCATTGTGATATGGCTGGTTTGCAGAAAATTCAGCTGTTAGTTTTTCTCTGTAATTTGCCTGTAGCTCCAAACTCGTTTTTGAATGTTTTCATGTTCTTGATTTAATGTTGAAAATTTCTCTGTTGAATTTAAAATAGTCTACTTGTTTCTGAAATAAATTTTGGCAGCTTTCTTGAAACTCTTGTGGCTGGAACATTTCTAAAAGAAGAGACCCAACCTGCTGGTCTCACTTGAATGTACTATAGTAGCTTCTCTTCATTTATTTTTTCATTCATACTGGAATTCATTCTTTTTTACACTCAAACGAAGAAAACCGTGAACACTGAAAATATTTCTGGAATGTTCATTGTGTTTTGACCAATTACGTGCGATACCTCGTAACCGCAGAAAACGAATGGGTTGCTCAGTCACGGAAAGGATTTGGTTCTCAATTTGTTTCGAAAGACCTCAAGATTTAACGATTTCGGCCTAAATAAATCGAGTCAGCTGTGCTATCAGAAATAATAGCAGCTTTGGGTGAATTTTAAGGGAGGACATTGCAATTTTTACATCAAGGTGAAACAACTGCCGCTTGAGTTGCTTTTATTTGAAATGCCGGAACCGCTTATCGTTGGGCCGCTATGTCGAAAAATTTTATTCTCCAAAAGCGCTCAAACATATTTCCGCTTGCGTAGTGCATGTGGCTTTCAGATAGAAACGAATAGTAATTTCAATTCCTGTAAGATAAAGATGAAGATTAAATCTTGAGGCCTTTCAAAACAATTCGAGAACCAACTCGATTCCGTGACTGAGAAACCCGTTCGTTTTCTGCGGTTACAAGGTCTCGCACGCGATTGGTCAAAACACACATTCCAGGAATATTTTCAGCGTTCACGGTTTTCTTCGTTTGAGTGTAATACATGTACATGTAGTGTTTTGAGCATGGAAATTGAACAATATAAGCTGTAATGTAACTGTATGTGCACCAATGTTTACTGGTTTCACACAGAATGGATAAAAAACACATGGTAGGGCTGTGTTCTGTGTTGTGATCCAGTAAAATCGTGTACCGGTACTTGCAACCCACTGATTGATTTCAAGAAGTACACTGCCACTTTCCTTCCATATTACAAACGAAACAAAATGGTTGCTTTATTGGTGCACACTATGTTCATTTTTTCTCAACCCTTGTGCATGGTTTCAGGAGCTGAAACTATCACTTGCTTGCAAACATAGCATTTGACTTCCATTTATTGTCATTTTTATAATGCTCCACAGTAATACTTTATGCATCAATGTCAATATTTCTCTGTAAGCCTAGTAACTATTCAATAAGGCATTTCTGAGTGGAAATGTAAGCATGAAAAGGAGTCCAAATATGTAGTAATTGCGTTATAATTTGTTAGTCCCTTTCAAAGCATGCAAACTGTGGTGTATTAACAAATTATTCAGTGGGAGGTAATACATGTACAAGTAACAATATGGCCAAGTATAATATTAATGTAAGAGTTGGGTTTTCAATAATACTCAGCCATATTTTGCAACTTTCTAACTGTATTCGCTACTTAATATGGCCATATTTTTATTTCTTTTGCAGCAAACATTTTATGTGAAAACTACATATGCAAAACAAGAAGCAGTGAAAATAAGGTAAATTACACCTTAGTTTGTTTTTACAGAAAAACAACATTTAACAAAAAGTTTAAAGATTTTAATGTAGCTCTTCCCTTCCCCCTAGGATGCTACAAAATAACAGTTGTATAAAGCCCTCCTTCCTCACCCCAGGCCCCCTCTTTCCTTGCTTTCAATCCCTTGTGCTTATTAAAAATTATAGAGCTCTTTTCAAATGAGTGTCGTAAAACCAAAATCAAAGTAATTACCCTAACCAATCACAACAAACACAAATTACCCAATGAACCAATCAGAACTCGAAGCAAATACATGTAACTGGCGCCAAGCGCGGGAAAACACATGCGAGCAAGTTGCAATTGATTTGATTTTTAATTCTGATTGGTCGAGAAAGTGGCGCGAGATTTTTCAACCAATGACAAAGCGAAGTAAAGCAAAACCAAAGCAAACCACGAGTTACTTTCGACACTCAATTGAAAACCGCTCTAATTATATGTACATGTATACCACCTATAAATGGCCTTGGATGTGGGTCCCTTCCACAATTTTCCTTATTTCCTCACATCAGGTGTAACTCCGTGTAAGAATGTCCTCAGAGATCACTTTACAACTTCAAAGTAAAAACTGGGAAATTATAAGGCAAGGGAGGTGTGGAGCAAAAGCTTTTCTCCCCTTCCCGTGAAATGTTGGCAGATGGAACAAAAACTACTGAAGTGCAGAGGCTGAGTTGATATCATTCCTCCTTTCTATTAATCAACACCCCTCCTTTCTCATGGTTTTGTGCTCTCCCAATACATGTATTTTGTTCATCCAAACTCAACTATCAAACCCAGATGAGCAGAATGCTCTTGTTTGAGACATGTTATTTATTTATTTATTTATTTTATTAGCTATTTATTATCATTTTTTACTTCTTACAGGAGGATTTGCTGTGGCTGGTCATTTAATCTGGCATTCCTGATAACGTAAGTAAAATTCTTCAGAAAAGTAATAATTCTTTTAGTCACCACCAAATGTAAAAATGCAGAATTGTTTCCCAAGTCCTTACCAATATCTCCTTGGGCAAAAACAGTTGATGTACTTCATCTTTTTACTTCTGTAGAAAGAAGATTCTTGACAAGTTAACATTTAAAGGGTTTATAACAAAGGGGAACGATTTTGGCAAATAAATAAATATTGACTCTAAACTTGTGCAATTTTTGCATTTACTGCAGATTTAGTGTACCAAACATTTTCCATGTTTATTATACATGTATGGCTGAACTGGTCCACGCTGAAAAGAAGCTTTCTGATTAGTTCCCTGAGTGGTCTGAATTTTCCTATATGGACTACTAAGATGGACCACTTACTAAAAGATCTCACTAAATTGTGTTTTGGAAAATTTTAGAAGAAAGGACAGTTTTGTATGAAGTTAAAACCTTGTTCTTGCTTTCTTGCCTATAGTTTTGGCAAAAACCTCTGCGAAAATAACATTATGAAAATCGTTTGTTTCCTTCTTTCATCTTTGTAGCACACACTTACTGAGAGAAATACGCTTTGCTGTTCGCAGATTAATTTTGAAAAGAGCCATAATAGTAAATCCTTTATTGAACTAGCTTGTTCGGTCTGTTTTGGGAAGATATTGATCTTGTTCTTCTTTTGGAACTTTATGGAACTCAACCAATATCTTCCCAATACAGACCTCATGCTAGTCCAATAACATAATATATATTGTAAACAAAAACTCAAGCCATTGCTACAGCGAGGTTGGTCTTGATTTTGTCTTCACACAAACTAGCATTTAAAACACAAAATCCATTTTGCATGCCAAAACTGGGCAAGGTTGAAGTGTTGATCTTTTGACCTAAAATTTTGATATAGGCTCCCCTCACATAAATCCTTTATTTTTTTAGGTAATTCAACTTTTCTTAGCTAATAATCAGTAAATTTTGCTCAGGATATTGTGAAAAACGATCTTTCGTGATACATGTACCTAAACTGATTTGGCAATGTCTTAGTTACTTTATTTCTTAACTTAACTTCAATTTACTTAACTTTATTTCTGGTCTCCTATCTACAGGGTTTCAGCCAAAACACATTCATTAACTGTATCATCTGAGGCATCTGACAGTGGATTCAAATACATCAACTGTGAGTTGAATGGTATGGATTGGTGGAAAACCTGTTTTGACTGAAAAATATCGAGTGTGAATTGACACTACATGGTCATGGAACCCTCAGGCTGGTTTGCCGACTGTTAAGTACTAAAAAAAACATATTGTGGGAAAGCCTTAATTGGATACACCTGGAAAAAACTAATGGTTTTTTCCAGTGAATAATATTTACAACATTAATGTAAACTGTTCAATTCTCAATCTCAGTTATTGGATTTCCAGCTTTCTCATTGGTGCACCACACACACACAGGTTATCTGTAAATAACAATGGTTTGCCTTAAAATTGCCTTGGATTCCTGTTGAGTATTTAATGGTTACAAGGTCACTAAACCGATTAGTTTTCCTTCTGCTGACTGAAGTTCTGACTGGATCGTTAGCTGCATACATGATTTACTACAGCTTCAATGGGTAAGTGGGAGCTTCCCCACCCCCCATAGAGTGTTGTCTTACCCATGAAAAAGAGTGTTTTGTAAAAACAACATTAAAAATGTAAAGAAGATCCTTGCAGTTATTAACCCAACTTATGCAGTTGCGAAAAGAAAGCCTGAAAAAATCAGGCTTGCCGGGATTTGAACCCTGACCTCTGTGATACCGGTGCAGCGCTAACCAATTGAGCTATCAAGCCAACTGGCAGCTGCTCATTAAATTGGTTCGTAATATATCCGGGAAAGATAAAGATGAAAATATGAATAAATGAAATTTAATGACCAGCTCCCAGTTGGCTTGTTAGCCCAATTGGTTAGAGCGCTGCATCGGTATCGCAGAGGTCAGGGTTCGAATCCCGGCAAGCCTGATTTTTTCAGGCTTTCTTTTCGCAACTGCATAAGTTGCGTTAATAACTGCGAGGATCTTCTTTACATTTATTTCTTCATTCCGCAGTTCAAATATATGAAGTTCATATATTCATAATTTCATCAGTCAGAAGTGTGTAAGAGACTTTGTCAATGTTTAGAAAGGTTAGAGAGTTGATGATTGTGTTTAGAGCATCCTAGGTGATTACAGGCAGGTAGGTACTGATATTCCCACAGAAATTTCGATTTTGTATTTAGCATGTTTTGGAGTTTACAATTTGTTAGTTTGGGATACCTGTGGTCATATTTGTGACTCCGTTTTTTCTCTGTGGTGTTAAAACCTCAAGAATTACTCCTTACATCCCATAATAATCATTTTCATTCTGCTGTATGAACATTACATTTGTGCGATGTATTTGCACAGAATCTAGAAGAGTTTATTAGTTATATTCCAAATGCTTTTTGTAAGAAAAGCGTGTTTTTGTAACGTACAAGTAAACCTATGAAATTTGTGTTTTTTCCGATTTTTTGTATAAAATAAAATAGATTTAACATTCTGAAATATTCATTTTCTAGTGAAAAATTAAATTAAATTGAACTTAAGTAATAGTTATGAGCTGTGATGAACGTATATTTTCTAATTTAAGAATGACGCAATCAGGAAAACATATCGTATAATCGATCGATATAAATTATTAGAAACCAATTTGAAAGATAATTTATAATGCAGTAAAAAATTTGGAACGATTCTTTTTTAATTCTAATATTCATTACTTCTGTTGTTTAATTTACTCAGTAGATTTTATTTCGGCCAAGAAAGTTGCCAGAGAAGTGGCAGACAGAATGTCATATCTCTAGTAGCAAAATTGACTGAAATACAGTCAAATTTATAATAGCTTATTTGAGGGTTTCGGGCCGAAAAACGTATTATAGGAAGAATTCAGGTTTTTGAGTCGCAAACTGGTCTTCTTTTAAAAATAATTTAAAATGAAAAAAGTTTGAAAAAATATCAACCCAAAACCAGCCAAATTTTTGACAACAAAGTTGCTCTTTTCGTTACAAAAAGGCAAGATATTCTACGAAAAATTCGAAAATTCACCTCCTTGCTTGAAACCCTTCATGTAAATGAAGTCTAAGTTAGACCACTAACTCTTTAAAATGGCGAATCTTCCCGTCAACTATTGTTTCAATATTTAGAAAATGTAACTACAAAGCAATAATAATCGGAAAATCTAAGAAGAGAACGTGTTACAAATGTACATAATATGCAAAGTCGACCTCGATAAGTAACTTTTTCCTAACTGATGAAATGGAGTCACATCTTATGTTTTGTTATGTTAGACTTTCTGTTACATTTTGTAATGAATAAAGTGGCTAGTTTCTAATGAAACTGTAGTGCTGCGTCGAAATCGCTCTGAAGAAGGGCTAACGCACGAAACGTCAGCTTTTGAATTCCCTTACGGTGGCAACCCACGAAACGATGAAGTAGCATTGAAGTTGATAACTGAAGACACTGCAATTTAAGGGGAATTACAGTGAATGCTATGTTGTTGTTTCGCATGAGTCACCACCAGGAGGGGGGGCACTCAGCAGGTGCTAGGGTAGGGAGGTGCGGCCCGGTTGTTTATACCCTAACCCTGTTTAAAGGGGCTATGTCACGCTATTTTAGTATCTTTTTAAAAAGCTAAAAGTGTATTCGCATCAACTGAATTCCAAAAATAAGGGTCTAGCTTTGTTGTTAAAGACTATCTTACGCCACTGAAACTGCTTCCTGCCGCCTGTTGCTACTGACGGCAAGGATGGAAATGGATTGAAACTTGAAAAACTTGGGCCAATTTTTTCAAGTTTTGATGCTCTGTCCTCAAAAACCACCCAAAAAATTATTATGGTGAGCTGTCGCTGATAAAACTCATTTGATATCTTCTTCATAGTATTAAAGGAGCACTTTGTGCATGAGTAAAGGCACTAGGTAATGATTTTAACACAGAATTGACCTAAAATAGCAAAATCCTCGTGACGTAGCCCCTTTAAGGCAAAAATTCCTGATTTTGCTACCCTGTTTAAGACAGATTTCAGATTTTTTGTACCCTGTCTAAGATATTTAACCCAACTTCATACCCTCCTTACGGCTAGAATGAGCTAGTGAGAGACTGTTTCTTATTTCAATGCACTATACATTGGCAAACTGGTAATAAACGGCCCGCGCATTGCGGGCATGTGCGACATCTGAAACTGATAAATAAATTTAGCCGACTGTTACCGCAATGTGCACTTGAGTGTTTTTAAAACGCGATTTGTTTATCATAATTGGACTCAGTGATCGAGCAATGGAAAGTGAAACTCGCTTTTAAAATGAGTTTAAAAGGGTCATGCCTCTTAGTCAATTCAAGTTAGTTAAAAAAACGCATTTCCTAATAAAAGATAAAGTTCAAAATGAGTTACCCATGTAAAAAATTAATGAAGCAAATTTGAAATGAAAATAAATTCTTACCACGCTAAACGGAAAGAAAACCACTGCATTGAGTCAATGCTTTGTGTGACTCTTGGCTGGGGTCATTTAAGAGGCGCTGCCTGTAAGCATCGAGCAAAGTTGGAAATCGGCCCAAAAATCAAAATTTTGAAACTTTGTCAGAATAAAGCCTATTACATGCCTGATTCATTGGCATAATTTGTTTTCTCCAAAACTCGAAAATTTTATTTTGAGACGCGTTCATTTTAAGGGAACATTTTTTGCTGTGAAAACCGAAAAAATGCAAAATTTGAAAAATCGGTAAAAATTTACCAAAAACATTGTAGCCAATGAAGTTCAATGCAGTTGTTAACGACAATTTATAGATAGCAGTCATATATATTTCATCTGGATCAATAATGTTCTTGTCTAAGAAAAGTATGTTCAAAGATGGCTCCTTTTCCTTAATACTCATACAGTCAGAGACTATGCTTCATTTTCCGAGGCATTTCTCAAGTAGTAGACAGACTTTGGAAAATTAGTTTATATGTTTCAAAAGGGCTTATGTTGGTGTAGTTTTTGATGCAAAAATTTCAGCGGGCAATCATTATGTCTTTGCAGAGGAGCTCCTCAAAAATGCCCAAAATTCGACTTTTCTCGAAATGCCTTCTGGGTGACAAGATCTGGAGGACTGGTTACGAGTTACAGAATTTCCAGCGGTGGCAATAAGGACACTGTAAAATGACAAAATCTGCTTTGTTTATTATTTTTCGACGCTGTCTCCGATTTACTACAGATAATTCGGTCGTTTTTAATGCAATGAGCCATACAAGTAAGTTGTTGTAATACCGGACGATTGGTGCACGGGTCGTTGCTCTCTCTACCGGATTTGTTATTCCGACTTTCTCTCAACTAAGAACTCTCTCTCCTTAAACTCCTCTTGTGCAGGGAACCTATAGGTAATCATCCCGCCTTTGATTGACAGACTAGGTACAAAATCTGTTCATGTTACATGCCATCAGATTGTATAGTTTTATGGGGGAAAGTACTGGAAAAAAAACTGGCGACGTAAATTTGCGGTATCACTAACTTTGACACAGGGATTTCGGGAAGAAAAATATCTTCAACCACAAAAAGGCGTAGAAATTTGGTCCAGAGTAGGGATGGATGCCGCCACGCATTTTTGGTCCTAAGTAACAACTTAGCCCTGCAACCATATTGTTAATAATGAAAGGGTAACTAGAATTACTGCTTACAAGAGCACCTATTCAAAAACGCAATTATGGCATTTCGATACGCCTCCTTTCGTCCCTTAACCTTAATGGAAAAGTGGCCAACCATGGAGTGCATCTGGGTCATCTTGAGACTTTCGATCTCTGACTCTGTCATCAGGCACAAGTTCTTTCTAGAGAACAGTAAGGGATGAGTGATTTTCTACTGTAGCGCATCCATCACATCCGAGTGGACGGCCGCCTGCTTCCTCGCAAATTCTTCAGCCTCATCATCGGGATTCGGTGGCATCTCTTCTCTTTCATGTCATTCTAGAGAAGAATAAGAATATTTGTTGGGAACACAGGAACTCCTCCACGGTGAAGATTCGCTTCCCGTTCTCGTCTCTCAGGCATCTCATCTCCTTGGAGACGTCATCTGGGTTGGCCGTGACCCCCGTGGTCTCGCCATGTTTAAACTTTCCCTCCAAGTATCTCTTTTGCTTGGAATTGAACCGGTGGCGTCGCTTAGCGGACTCCCGACCAGCCCATCCCTCCGGCAGACAAGGGGAACCACTGTGTATTTTTAGGACTTCCGCGATGATTTCACTGGCTTTACGGGTGTAGCAGTCATGGGTTTTTGAGGTGGCTTCACTCCAAGGACGCTTCCAAATAGAGCCGAGAGGCCCAGTACTGCACTCATCCACGAACCACTGCAAAGCTGCTATCGTCAGTGTTATCTGGAGGTCTGGGGTATTGTGCACAAATGGCTTGGTTGATGCTGTCATCAGTCGTCGACTGCTTCTCTTCCCGGTACGAGGAAGGCTGGTACAGAGTACTGTCAGGGCTAATGGCCGACCTCTCGAGGTCTCGTGGAAACGTTTCCATATATACTCTCTTCTTGTTCATCTCCCAGGACACTGAAACAGAAACGCTCTGTGCCTACGTTAAAAATGAAAATATAACGTAAATTACTACTCAAATGCTAGCAGACCATAGCATAACGCGGATTTCCGTGTGTCGTCACGGCAACCACCCTCACGTTTAAAATTCCGCATTCCCTTCAAGTAATGCCTAAAGGTTGGGTGTTATTTTGTAGCCCCTTATCAAGTGTAATTCTATCACCTTTCCTACTTCTTTCCTTCATCTTTTATTTGAAACCCTCTACATGTACGTGCATTGCTTTTTTTAAATAAATTATTGGACAAACCTACGTCCTGTGTTGAGACTGAAACGCGGCGGGAGACTAGGGACTAGGAGGGGGGTTGGGTTTTTTGCGGACTTCTTTTTCAAAGGGAAGGGGTCTGTTTGAAGGTCGGAAGCTCCAGGGAAGTGCGAGACAAAAACGGAAATTCCAGGGGAGGTCTCTTAGACAGGGGAGAACCTTCATTTCATATAATTGGCTGAAGCGATGCGCTTTTTCCCCTTTTTCTGCTTTGTCCCACACCCACTGTACCCCCAGACTCGTACCCAGTCGCTTGGTAGTTAAAAAAGAGGGAGAGCGCAAGGAATTGTGAGTCCAAAAGAGGATTCCCCATAATCCTTTGCGTGTCCTCTTCTCGCCCCAGATTCCTTTGCGCGCTTCATCTTCCTACTAACAAGCGACTGGGTACGAGTCTGCTGCATTGCTTGCTATCGCCATAGGAAGCGCACTACGCTCAGTTAGCGAGACACAAGAGAGGCCTGTGGCACAGCCTAGGCTACTAAAATGTTCTCTCTTTATACTTTTTATGGATAGTAAACAAAAGAGAAAGTAATAAAAGAGAAGAGTAGGTCTCTACAGGCATGAGGGACCCAATGCAAAATGATTACGTTCACTATTTTTCCACACCTCTTTTGACTGCTTTTCATGGGTCGCAATGCTTGTGTTCAGCTTTTCGCGGCACTACCGACAGATTACTGGAAGAATGAAAACATATAATAGAGCCTTGTTAGTGGATACGGTAGTTAGTGCGACATTCCTAACAAATAACAATAATATAGATGAATACCTGAGCCGATAGGTGTTAGTGATCCAGTCCTGTTGAATATTTCCTCCGACAGCTTCTTATTGAAAGTGCGATCACCCGTGTGCTTTTTTGAGCGGTGAGATCCCACCCTCTCTGGGACCTGGCAAAGTTTTTTCCACCCTCTCCATTTGATACCAAAGGAATCTCGGTGCTTTGAACACACGCGAAAGTTTACGGCAGCGATCCCCTCAAATACTCCTAATACATAGAAAAGGAGACCGTGAACAAATCACATCCTATAGGGAAAGATGCTGAAGAGAGGGGCATGAAGATGTCCTCACCTGCCCTCATCAAAATCAGCTCTTTCTCAGACGACACGTCCTCTCCGCGCATTTTCAACATATCTAAGTGCCCTGTTATGTCGCGCTGACAATCACTTAGCGCTTGATATTCAGTGATCTCTGTACCTTTCTCAGTAACTGAACCTCACTCCGTCCCGGAAAGCTTTCCAGTACCGCATTTATCCATTTTTGGCACTTTTACGAACAAATTTTCCTGCTACACAATTCACATGCTTCAAGTTCTGGAGTTTGGAGGCGCTTCTAGCATTCGAAGCAGAATTGTTTTGCAATTGATTGACAGGTCGACAGGCGAGGTTTTCTCAGTGAATATAATATCTTGAATTTTGAACTATCCTCCAAGAAAACAACGTTTATGAAATAACATTATATTTTAAAATAGTCAGGCTTTGTGAATTCTGATAACGTGTTTTCCGGGGAAGTGTAGAACAAGTAGAAGTACTGTAGAATCTGGATGTTTTTAGCACCTGTAACAAATCAAGCACGACGCATGCTTTAATTGAATTATAACACTGAACTTTGGTACTTTCCCACGCATGCAAATTGCAAATAAACAAACTCCTACCAACCCTTTTACTCAGCTTCTTTGTTCGAAAGTCCTGGTCTTTACGCATCGTTGAAGGATTTTCTTCGCGATTAAGATGTGTCAAGTGAAGTTTCGTGTATATACTTCTTATGCAAATATTTTTCCCATATAGAATTTTCTAGTGAATTTTCCAAGAGCTACTCTTGACATGCAATATACAGCGGTACCAGTCCTCCATAGTAGAACAAATGCAGGCAATTCATTATCAATGAACAAAAATGTCCATCGACAGGTTTAATGGATTGAATAAGGGTTGCTCGTATGTTTCACGGCGTGCGAAGGTTTAGCTACACCAGCGTAGGGAGTATATCTGTAAGGCTCATCAGACTAGCAGAAATAAAAAAATGTTGGCAATAAAACAGAGACACAGTCAAATAAAAATAAACAAAGCAGTTTTGTCATACTATATAGCTTATTACCAATGCTTGTATTTTCGTTACCAGTCCTCCAGACCGTGTCGCCTAAGAAGGCGTCTCAAGAAAAGTCGAATTTTGGGCATTTTTGAGGCGCTCTCCTGGAAACACATAATGATTGCCCGCGGGAATTTTTATATCAAAAACTACACCAACATAAGTCCTTTCAAAAGGTGTAAACAAATTATCCAAAGTCTGTCTACTACTCGAGATATACCCCGGGAAATGGAGCATAGTCCCTGACTGTATGAGCATTAGGAAAAAGGAGCCATCTTTGAGCATACTTTTCTTAGACAAGAACATTATTGATCCAGATGAAATAAATATGACTGACATTTATAGATTACCCTTAACAGCTGGATTAAGTTTTATTGGCTTCAAAGTTTTTGGTAATTTTTTTACCAATTTTTCAAATTTTGCATTTTTTCGGCTTTCGCAGCAAAAAATGCCCCCTTAAAGTGAATGCGTCCCAAAATAAAATTTTCGAGTTTTGGAGAAAACAAATTATGCCAATGAATCAGGCATGTAATAGGCTTTATTCTGACAAAGTTTCAAAATTTTGATTTTTGGGCCGATTTCCAACTTTGCTCGATGCTTACAGGCAGCGCCTCTTAAGTACTGAAAGGTGACAGCCTGTTAGATCTGTCAAAATGATTGCGTGATTTTATTCACGCGAGCGTGCCGTAGGTAATTCATTTTTGCTTTGTCGTCGCTAGTTGAAATGTTGAGCTTCCGAACAGCATAGTGTTGTTTCTTCATAAATAGTTAGAGTACGTTCTTAACTAACTTTAGGATTACTGAACATAAGCGGAAAACTGAAGTCCCTTGCGAAGTGCATGAATCACACCACATAATGGCATTATGCCAATCTTGACATTCATGTTCGCGTTAAGTTTAATTTCCTCATTTTCCGATATGAAAAAAGTCATAAGTTTATTGCTCTTTCCAAAACTCAAAGCTACTTTTGTTTCATCTTGGTTGGTTATTTATTTGGTGCTTTCGGAAATTAAGCCCCTTTCCAATAAATGATGAACATGAAACGTGCCATACAAAGTTTTTGAAACAATAATACGCACCGATCAGTCGCATCAACAAAGAGCGAAACGTGTCATAATCAGAACTTAAGACGATACACTCGTATGATTAAACAGAGAGCACGCAATCTTACGCTCACACAGCCAAGTTGACCAGCAGTTTTATAATCGAACAACCAAAAATACGTCGGAAATCAAACCAGAAAATTGAGCAAACAAAAATAAAATAAGAAAACCATTATGTTATTTATTTATTATTAACATTTATAGTAAACATGAAGCAGAAACAGGCGAATGCAATATCGTACTCACACTGCGTAAGCTCCTTAGCTTGTGCCAGCATTTTAAGGAATCGAGAGAAACAGAACCCTCCAGCTTTTCAAGAATTCTTTGACCAGCGGTTTCGTTACCTTGGCACTAAGCCGCTGACCAAAAAGCCCGAGGTTTCTGAAAACCACACCCTTCCTTACACGTCCCCGCCGAATAAGCCTCCCCACCGCCAAGGAAACCGCTGCCCCGAGTTACTCTTGACTCAGGAACCCGTACCAAACTCAAACAAACAAACAGAGTCTGAAAGAATGAATAGTATCCCACAATCCTTTGCGTTTGCAACTATATTATCAAAATCTGAAGTGACGTCATCAGTCTCTCGAGGGATCTGGCGGCAGCTTCGTTTGTAACGTGTTACAACACAGGCAGCCCAAATTGGCAGTATGAGTACTAGGAGATTTCGCGCGATTCCTGTGAGTTTTAGTTCTACTGCCTTTCTCTCTTTATATCCTTTACTTTTAAAACTCACAGGAATCGCGCTAAATCGCTCCAAAAACCACATAGGAGAAAGAACAACAGACAGAGGACTTCAGGTAGGGTTTTTTTTATTAAAAACACGTTCGCATTTTTAAATTAAAGTCGGAATCGTTTTTTCCCATACAAATCCTTATAATTTCACTGTTACGCAACGGCCGCCGTTACGCTCATATTACAACACTCACACAACGCAGAACAAATCCTTATAATTTCACTGTTACGCAACGGCCGCCGTTACGCTCATATTACAACACTCACACAACGCAGAACAAAGGTCACACGGTCTATATATCTCCCCTAGAGCTTGGGTTACCTGTGGTTACAACGCAAAATATTCCGTTTCATAATAACGCGTCTGGTCTAGTACTCACGCTGCGTATCAATGGAGAATTTAGTGTTCAGCTGAAAGGTTTTGCCCATGCTGCACTTTATTGCAAGGAAATTCGCTAGAGTTTCCTCGAAAGTCTGCACAGATGAAGGGTCTGATTGTTCTCGAAGTACATAGATGATCGCTCAGTTGAAGAACAGTTCATCGGTTTGTGCAGTCCTACTTGATTCAAATAAATCGCATTTGCGACATCGCCGTGAGTATATTCTTAATTGTCATGTTTCGATCATCGATTCGAATTCGTTGTTAAGACGAGATCCAGCGAGTTCTTGTGTTTACTCGAGGATGTTGCATGCATGTTGATGATTGTAAGCAATGTATTCAAAGTCGCTTCCTTGAATTCTTCCTCGAGTAGTTTTTAAATGCAGAGGACAATGGACAATTAACTGGAACAAAAATTTGCGATCTCGAAGTTTTGTGTCAAACTACTTCGACCATTTCAAGAAGAGACAGTATCGTATTAGTGAAATAGTGGTATCTGTCACCCAGTTGACCATACTCAAGGAGAAAGCAACTGCTAATAACTGGTAATCTTCATGGCTCCTTCTGAGTTCATCTAACAAAACAAAAACGATTAATTCACTCCTTGCTCGCACAGAAAGCACAATAAAGAAAAAGCGCAATCAATCTCCTTTAACCCTGCTTATTACTCCATTACATTTGTCGCGGAATCGCCATGTGAGTTAAAACGTGATACTCGCAATTGCGGGGATTTGGACCATTTTCGAACCTTCAGAAATGTGAAACTGTCGGGTCACTAAGGGTCACTATGGTACAAAGTTGTCCAAATACCTCCTAATTATTGAGATTTTAACTGTTTCTGTAAATTACTCAAACATAAAGAGACCTATAATTAATTTCGTGCAACTCATTGAAGCGGTGGTAACGGATGGCGTGAGACATTGTTATTCAAATTATCTAAAAACCTATTTCTAATGTACTAAATTCAAAAGGAACAACACCTATTTCATATTGAAAGTTGTAAGTTTGTGATTTGAAGTGTGCTATCCCCAGCGAAACGCTTTATCTGTGAACAAATCCAAAGCGAAAACAAGCAAAAACCGCCATGTGTCACGAGGCATTCGCCATCTTCATGAAATTCCATGAGGCAAAGGATTGTGGGATACTATTCGTTCTTTTGTACTGTGTACGTACTGCGTCCGCACAAAAATTCGGCTTGTGGTGAGGGTTCTGTAATTTAACGAACACGTAAGGTCGTGTAACGATACCCTGTTTAAGACAAGCATTGATGAAATCGATACCCCGTTCAAGACAAAACCCTGTGAAAACCATACGCAATAGGGTCGCACGTCCCCCCCCCCCCCCCCACCACTGCGTGCGCGCCACCACATGTTTAAGTGCATGGCAACTATACCGACTGCTGCAGATAAAGCCCAAACCGAAATTCGAAGTTCATGATTTATAGAGCTAAGCAGTTTAACTTGCTGTTTCTGTAAGTCTCTTTCTATCGCATCCTATTTTCTCTTTCTTATTTCTTTCTGTAATCGCAGCCTGTTTGATGAAAGTCAGCTATAGTGCCCCTCGAAATGTTGCATCCTGCGTGCGCGTCTTACAATAAAACCGTTAATGTTGTTAAAGGGGGGTATAGTTCTTAAAAAACAGGATGTGATTAAAAACTTATGAGGAATTAAGATCTTTTACACACGACCATTTAGACTGCTAACAATGCAAAGAGCACTTCAGGTTATTAACGTTACATCTTGATTTTCAATCACCTCTTACATTTCTCGTTTTCTTTAAATTCGTCAATCCCACCGCTTTTTCTTCCCTGGATACAGTTTAAAACGTGAAAAACTTCTCACAAATTTGTGGTACCAAACACCACAGACCTGTTGTAGATATGGAGGTTTGGATTGCCTGAAACCCGAGGGATTTCTTAGGGACCTTACACCTAAAGCATACTCAATCGGCAAGACGGCGTCAGCAACGTGAAAGCTGTTAATCAAAAGGTTTTGACCCTTTAAGCCTTAGCTTTATTCTACAAATTGTCTTTACTGGTCTCCTTACATGTTGTTGAGTACTAGTTGGGAGAACTTGTTTAAACATCAAGGCAATTCGTCTTTGGTGATTATTTCCTTTATTCTCCGGCATGACCTGTACGTTGTATAATGCACTGATATGATTAGGAGAAATTTGATGCTGATCAGTATTGGGACGGTTAAGGCTTTTATTGGTTTTTAGGTGAAAAATGTGTCAAGTTTATCTGTAGGTACCTGTAGGCGGTGAATATTCTTGATTTTCCTCACTGTCTAAAGTGAACGCTGTCCCTCGTGGACAGTTCGGCCGCGTTAGACAAAACTACATCATTTGGAAAAATCGCCAAGTAGCTTAAGGGGGCTATGTCACCAATTTTTAGATTTTATCAGTTTAAGAAACCAAAAGACATGTTTGTATGGATGGAAACATAAAATAATGGTCCAGTTTTGTTTAAAACTACTCTACTGGTGCACTAAAACTGTAAATAAATGCCTTTGGCCGTGGATGGCAAACCATTATAAACCGATTATGTTTGGTTCTCATTTCAAGAATTCACTTGCTTTTTTTGTTTTGTTTTGATTTAACCAGGAGTTTGACCCCAAGCCATAAAAATATCCGTGACATAGCCCGCTTAATATAACGTGAATCTGTTTTCAAGAGGACCTTTTTCTTTTCTTTGCCGTTATAGGTGCTTATATACGTTGAGCCGGTTCTCCTGGAAAATTCGCGTTTCGGCCTCTCAGCCAAACTTTTGTCGAGTAGTCGCTTAAACTGTATTATCAATATAAATTTATACCTTGTGGATGCGAAAGGTCTTTCTTGAGAGATGAGGGTATACCACTATTATCCTCCAAAAATAGGCCGTGGTTTTATTTTTGCTAAAAGGGCGATAAATTTCCTCTAGCAGCGTTAAAGAGATAGGGCATTTCCTTATTTTCGCGCTCATCAGTTAAAAACAGTATCAAACGTGTTTTTCATGTCGGGGAAAGAAGGCTTATAATTGAAGGAATTCAAAAATTTGTTTGTGTTGGGCTCACGGATTAATTAATGTTCGAATCATTAGCCCCTAAACAAATTTCTTGAGTTCAAAGCAAACTTCTAATCCTATGCAGGATTTCTAGTTAGATCTGTTAATTCCTGTTAATTTGTACGGGTTATTTTTATGTTTTTCACTCCCTTTTTGTAGGCCACGCTTCCAGAAAGTTTGCTGGCTGGTGTTTCTATTTATTCACCGTTCATGGTTGTAGGCCCAGAAATTTGGCAGCTCTTATAATCAGTTCGGTCTTAGGCTTCCTACAAAAACGCACACCACATCTCTTGATGGCAGTTTTAAAAAAGAAAGTTTCAATCGGCCAAGGCTAAACTACCAAATACAGGGCCATTTTAAACAGATACCAAACGAGCTGGCTCGTTTGCTCCCTTCATAACTGATTGCCAAACCAAACGAGCCACAGAATACACCCAAAAAAGTTGTCTTCACAGACATAATTTCTCAGAACATAGAAAAAAATATTCTTGAAACATCAACAATTAACTGGAAAGTTAGCCAGAGCTTTCGGAAGTCATCGCAGTCTCTTTGTCAATGATGTGTCATTGACAGAGGGATTTTCATGACTTCCGAAAGCTCTGAGGAACTTTCCATTTAACTTTGATGGTGTTCAAAGGATATTTTCTTTTATGACATGTTTCCCCAACAAAGGAATTATCACGCTCTTATATAATTTCTCGTTCTTTACATCCACTGCTAAGCCAATCGGAACGACGAAAAACTTACGCCTTAATTGTATATTTGCCTTTCCTCTAAAAAGTTAAACCCATGGCCTAGAACCCTTGTTTTATGTTTTTATTATTTTATTTTATTTTATTTTATTTTATTTTATTTTATTTGGACGGTGTTTGAACTGTATTGTCACCAGGCTAACAATTCTTTCAAACTCATGAAATTCAAGGTATGTTTCGAGTTCTAATGTCTTTAAACTTAAGATCTCAGAGATTAAATCTGATTGTTCTGTGTATTTTATTCCGGATTAAGGCCACTCGAAGGTTCCCAAAATTTTAAGACACTAACACAAATTCTCGCCGAGAATTTTGGGAAACGCTGCCCTGGGTTGGCCACTCAAAATCACGCTAAAAAAAAAACCCTGCAGCACCCAGAGTATGGAAGCGCATGCCTAGAACTCGAGTGATCTTGGAATGTTTTTTTTTTCCTTTTTCTGTTAGCTAAATAAATCCGTACTCTTAATAAATTTTGCGTCTCCGTGTTAAAACGTAACATGTATTAATTTCACTTTTCTTAGTATCAGCTTTCTTCTAAACTGCTTCCTCAATGGACGTTTTTTTTAGTTTTAACCTTGTGACTCGCATCATAACAGTACTGTTCTTACGAGTTTGAGAGAACTTATTTGTAGAGTACTTGCAGCCGGGAGAACTTTCAGTGAAGACCAAGTCTTAATTGACTCTTAATTAAAATTAACTCCTCACATATCGCATGTTCTCTATCCCGGAATTTCCATTTTCACTATCGTTCTATTTTCCTTGGGTGTGTTATTTGATCTGTTTTGGACCGGCTACCAGTTCTTCTAAAATCCATTAGTTTGGGTTTGCACAGGAAGTTCTTTCTCAAGTTTCTCAAATCACTTTTTTAGTAATTAACTTTTACACTCCCAAGAACATGTAAGAACGCCCAAAATAAAAGTTCAACAAAACAGCAATTTTTTTGTTTATAAAACACTGACGTACAAGCAGTCGTATAGAAAACCCAGTTGAATGGTAGCTATATTACAGGATTACATCCTTAAACTCAAAACTGATAACCACGCTGTATAGCACAATTAAGTCCAACACTTAAGGATTTTCTTTATAAGCACTTCAAGGCCATGACTTAAGCAAAGTACTTAAAACGAAATTGTGGAGAGAGTTTAATGATCTTTACAGCATTCAGTGAACTCCCACATTGTTCATTCCGTGTTTTGGTGACGTCAAAACCGATGCCTCGTCATGGAAATCAATTAGCGCTCCCGGATTTATGTTTCTGATTTTCATGCTGCGAACATTGTTTATTTGCTTCTTAACAAATGAAACTTTCCTGTGGCTCAACAATCGCCTGGTTAGAACAAAGGCGAATTTTATACTTCTCTTGAGGGGGTAAAACTGCACAGTGATACATGATCAGGGAAAATTTATTTTCTTGGCAACGGAAAAACACCCCGACCCAAGATAATTGATGATGACGTCACTAACACCTCGAAGTGACAGATTCCGTAACACTTTTGCACTTTTGAGCAAGTTTGTGGAACGCAACAAGTTGTAAGAGCGTGTTTTGCCAAGCTTCCAACCGAATCCTTTTATTGACTGGGCTCCGTATTTTCCGTGCGACTTGGATAATTTTACAGTGACTTTTCGTTATTTTTCAAAACATTTCGTTCGCTCCGGACGATCGATTAACAACAATTCAGTATTCGTTGATCAATACATTTCACGTTAACGACGTGCTTCGTCTTTTTACAACAACAACATGGGAAACTCATGTAGTGGTCTGCCTCCAGATTGCGAGATTATTGTAAAAACTGGAGACGTGAAGGGTGCGGGAACGGACGCCAATGTTTATTGTGCACTCTACAACGAAGATAAAACTCGCTCGCGTGACTTAAACTTGGACTGCAAGTGGAAGAATGATTTCGAGAAGGGCTCTGTTGATCGCTTCAAAGTTCACTGCGGCCTCCCGCCCGGCCCTGTCCACAAAATAGAAATTTGGAGAGATGATAGCGGCATCGGGGACGACTGGTACGTAGAGTGGATCAAAATAAAAAAGATGAATACGCCGAGCGAAGAGGACGACATCTTCCCATGCAACCGCTGGGTCAAAGCAGAGCGCAAGTTGATTTTGACTAGGTACGATTGCGTCTTGCCGCAATTTGACGAACACCCGGAGCAGAGAAAACAAGAGCTAGAAGAAAAACGGGAGGTTTATCGGCTGGCACGTAAAGCTCCAGGTATTCCTAAACAGGTAGGTCTTTTAACAATTGTCACGTATATAAGTTTCGAGTACGCAAACAATTCTTACTAGCAGTCTTTCGCGCGTTTTGAGTAAGTCTTCGGCGCGTATTGAATACGTGAAACATACTTTTTTACCACACGCTTAAACGCTAGTAGGTTTCAACGAACTGTTAGACTTTTCATGGTATTTTTGTGTTTCTCTCTATATATTTTGTGTTAGAGAAAATTAGGTTTTGCTCAATTTGATTATGTAATATTTATTGATCAATGAACTCCTAGTGGTCATAATTGTTATTGCCATGGGCAATTTAAGCTTATGTTTTGATTATTGTATGAATACAACGTAGAACTGTTTTCGAGTGAAACTTTTTTCTTGTAGGTCGAGAGTTGCCCGAGAGACGAGCATTTCAGTAACGACTACAAGGTATTTGAAGGGTATCTCAATTCATTCAATGCATTTAACTACTTTGTTAATCTAATTAATTCATGATAGCATTCTCCTTTTTCAGTTTAGGTCTGTTTGTTATTTTACGTGTGATGGTTTAAGAAGTTGTTGGTAGTTGAAGTGCCTGAAGGATTGTTATTTATTATTGTTTTATAGTTGACTAAGTTTTCCTTTTCTTCACTGATTATTCATCTTTTGTTGACTCAATATCATTTCCTCAAACAATCTGTTTTTCCCTTTCTATGGACTTGTCAACTTTGTTTTCACCAGTAATGTACTTTCTATTTATTGACTGACATAATTGCAAAGTTTTTTGCCATTTTTGACTTGAAAAATAAGACCAGATAAATAAAGGGACAATGGAGGAGACTGTTTTGACTAGACAAAAATATGAAGGGGAAACGTTGGTCATTCTCTATATTGCTTTTTTACACATTTGAGCAGTTCAGCTTTGCAGAATGAATTAAGGCTTAACATAAATTAAGTCAGAGGCCATGGTCGAAATTCTTTTGAAACCTCAAAAGTTTTTCATGATGCTCTGCTCATTTTACTCATGTCAGGGTCATGAGAATTTCTAGGTATATTTTTTCCTACTGTCTGGCCCAAGACTAATGGTAGTCAACTAGTTTATAGCCTAAGACCTAGGCTCGATTTCCGGGCTTTATTTCCCGAACAGCGGCTGGTAATTGAGCCTACCTAAGACCTAAACCCAGGTTTGGCTTTTGGCCAGCCATTTTGGCTACTAAAAAACAGCAAACACTCGGTTTGATGTCAAACTATAAATGAGTTTCATGACTGCAAGAAGAACAGAAACCTGAACAACTAGCAAGGGAATATTATACGTGGCCTGTGTGAATTTTTCTTTCTCTTGTAAGAAAAAGTCATTCCTGCATTACCCCTTTGACAACTATATTTGGGGTGGTCTCATTTTCTCCAGGTTTTGGGGATGCGTGCAAATTGGCTGGAATTTTATTTTGAAATTTCCAATCGCGTAGCTGCCAATCAGGTTATTCAGCCAATCAAACTCAGTCTTATGGTCCAGTTGTTAATAATTATTATTATTTTTTTGTTTTTGTAGTGGAATATTCAGCAGACAAAGTACACCTTAGCCGTGAAATGTAAGCTGGCAAAACTCACATCAGATCCTTGGGAGACGTTGGATGATTTTGGCAATCTCTACAAAGGAAGTCTCAACAAGCCCTATGTGAGTTGTTCTCTCTGAACTGAAGATTTACTTCATAGAAGTATTTGCAGATCTCAATTTCAGATTTCGTGTCTTCTGATCAAGGTTTGGTGGTGTAATGTCTAGCAGATTAGACTTTCCGTCAGTCTTTCAGGTGAAAGATCAAATTTTTGGTGGTTCAGTCGGGCTGGTCTTCTGCGACATGTCATGTTGGCTTTGTAAACAGGGAATTTTGAACCACACTGTCTTTCAACCCAGCAAAGTATTAGCAAGCCCAATAAAATGCTAGTACTTAAGCAGGGATGTAGATAAAAGCCGGCAGCCGGAAAAAATCGCTGGCTATTCCTAAAAAATTTCCAGCTGATGAATCTTGGAAGGGTGATACACAACTGCTGAAGCCACACGCAGCTTCTAGTACCTGACGCTTATTACAAGTATTCTTCCACCTATTGAAAATTCTAACTACAACCCTGTTAAGGTGCCTCAAAAGGGTTTTTAATTAATTGGTATAATACTTTTGAAACGAGGAAAGATTCCATGACCATGTGAGCAAACTATGAATATCTAATAACACTTCTTTTGTCGGACAATACTTTAGGGCTGATTGTAACATCATAGCCCGTTACCATAGCATTGTTAAAGGTCCACAAAAAGAACCTCTAAATTTCAGTTTTTGCCAATTATCTGTGAAAAACTAGTACGGTGACCTACCGTTTTTATTACAGTTTTAGAAAGCTCCCTAAATTCTTTAACTTCTCTGGTGGTACGGCAAAAAGTTATTCAGTAGAACTTACACGGTGGGGCCAAACCACCCCCCAAATGGGTCATTTAGACTAATTTTGCTTCTTTTTCATATTTCTTTTCCAAACTTGGCAAAAAACCTTGGGTTGTCGCCCAATTTATTTTAAGTATGATAGTGACTAAAAAGGCCAAATTGTGACGTCATAATGGCTGACGTCACAAAACGAGTTAACTGAAAATTTCAAATTTGAAATAAAAAGTTACGTCATCTGAAAGAACTTGGCAAGGGGAGTAAAATGCTGAAAACCGTACCTCGCTAAGACAAACGTGTCTTGAGTTATGGCAATTTAAAGACATTTAAAGTGTCCCCCCCGGAACCATACTTTTCATCTAAAAACAACCCTGTTGATCTTTTTTGTACAGTTTTTTTCCATGCAAGCTAATAATCTGGTAAAATGGACTTCTTGTTGTTCCAAAAAATCGTATCATTTTAGATTTTAAGTTTTTGGCTTGAAAACGATAATATTAGCAAGTGCATAATTGATTACGTGACACTTAATTACGTCACAAAACTGGTTTGGGGGCTCTAGCTCTGGCAGGAAAAATTTTTTCCGAGTTTTTTTTTTTCATTTAGCTTCCGTCATTTAAGACATCTTATCTGCAACTTAAATGGTGTCGTTGACGCAAAAAAACAACACTTAAATTCAAACGTATTACACAAGGGGGGGACCCTATTTTGAGACTGTGAAATTTTCAAAATCTAAAATGCCATATCTCATCCATTATTTGTCACATCGACAAACTGTTTTCAGCATTCAACTCCTCTTGACGTGTTCTTTCTAAAACACTAGAAAAGATTTACAAATTCTAAAATTTTATTTTAGAGAATAATATGACGTCATAATTTGACATTTGGCATCACCATTCATGTCAAATTGTTTGGCACAAAGACCCATATCAAATTACCAAGTTTGGTAAAGAAATGATGAAAAGTAACAAAATTATTAAAAATTAACCAAAAACCGGACATTTTCATGACCCATTTGGGGGGTGGTTTGGCCCCACCGTGTATTAAGTTATATGAAGAAAGTCTTTTTTTGAATTAAAAAAAATTCCACTGAATAACTTTCCTTCAAACGTTTCTATTTGAATTGGCACACTTAATGCTACATGCATGCATGCAAAAAATCAGGATGGGTAATGAAGCAAAATTTCGAGATAAAAACAAATGCTTTGTGTACATTTTATTTCCAGTTTTGCGCCATATTTTCACTTCTGGTATTTTGCACGCGCAACTTTTACTAGAAATCTCGATTCACTCAGCTGACACAGGCATTCTAGCCATGTCGTATGTAGACTACACGTGCACGCACGGCCAAAAACCCTTTCGAGCCTCCTTAAGGGTAACCCTGCAATGGACCAGCATCCAATTTGAGGAGGGTAGTAAACACTCCTAGTCATCCCAGTTCTAAGCACTGGATTATATTGGAGACAAGAATAATAATAATAGAATAATGTGCCATTTTTTCCCATAATTTTGCTGTTAGTAAGCTTCTTTTGCTGAAGTGGGTGAGTGAGGCTGCGTGTTGGGACATACACTGTACAGCTCCCCCCCCCCCTACCCCCACCAAGTTATTGAGAATGACCTTGTGTCTTTTCAGCTTTGCCATCACAAGTCCCATTTAGTCTATGTCTGTGTACATAGATCTGTTGTTTTGCGTGACCAAATGAATCCTTAATCATTGCAGGGTTATTTCAACTGGAAGGAAGATACCAACTTTGGCCGTCAAAGAGTGCAAGGATGCAACCCCACACTCATCAGGCTTTGCACAGAAATCCCAGAAAAGTAAGAAGTAAAACTTTCTACCTTTAATAACCAAGCTACATGTAAATAAACTTCCACCATAAATCAGGATACAGTCAACATCCATTTTAACAGACACTATTGAGACCAAGATTTGCTGTCCTTGAGAGAAAGAGACAGTTTACTTTGTAATAACAGGACTTGTTTTCAGTGATTTTTCTTTACTGGAATATCAGTTCCTGTCCTTAACAGGGTGATGTTTGCTTGACTTCGCTGTTTACAACTTAACCCTTTAAGCCCTGATATAAAAAATTTATGCATATTCTCCATACTGTTCTTCATACATTTCTTATCGAACTAGTAAGGAGAATTTGTC
The DNA here is from genome assembly GCA_964017195.1 of Siderastrea radians. Classification (NCBI taxonomy): domain Eukaryota; kingdom Metazoa; phylum Cnidaria; class Anthozoa; order Scleractinia; family Rhizangiidae; genus Siderastrea; species Siderastrea radians. The sequence continues at coordinate 45,261,511 of OZ024893.1, forward strand.
TAATTATCAGATATATCTTATCCTTGGTGATCATTTTCATGCCAGTCATCATAACTAGAAAGAGCGTAATTATTATTGGTAAAAGATTTAATTCACATACAAAGTTTGAAAGAAATAGACGATAATACATGGGCGCGCGGAGATATGGAATTTCTCTTCGAGTGTTCAACGCGATATCTCACGAGTGAGCGTAGCGAACGAGTGAGATATCGAATTGAACGCGAGAAGAGAAATTCCATATCTCCAAGCAACCATGTATTATTGTGTTTATTATATAAACACAAAAGCCCACAATATTACTGAAACAATTTTTATTTACAGGCAACATCAGTAAGCGTAAAGGCAAAAGATAAAAGTAATTCCGGTTCAACTCACTCAAACAAACAATTTTCAAATACATTCATTAACACAATAGAAAACTTTTCACTATTATTTTATTTTCATGCTATTATTACTACTCTATTTGTCCGTATTCATCAGTAGACAATCTAAAGTCACCGTACCTTCTAGCTCCAGATTAAACTTGCGACGTAAATAACTGGAATAGCACTTATCGATTAACCCGAATATTGTCATCCTCAAATTCGGCAAAGTCGCAACTCGCCGTTAGTTGTCGAAGCCTACACACAAACTGATCTGCAGTCTTGTGTCAAAATTGAGAAATTCGTTTAAACAAGTGCCTCTCGAACAATTCAACTGTCAAACGTTGTCCTTCGATAACAGACTCGCTGTAGCGTAGGTTTCTAAGATAACGCTCCACAGAAGCGATAATTCCTCTGAGTGTTGTTGGCTCATATTCATTACCAGACTTTTCTCACAGACAACAGAAATCTGCTGAGGTAAGCGTCTCATTCTGGTGGCGGTATGTCTTGGAGTTGTCTTGTTTCGTTTTCATTTGGCAAAAACGACTTCATCAATGCTACGTCGCTGTGCATTTCTTTGAGTGTTTTTGTTGGCTTCAGCTTCGACAAATCTTTCAACATGTTCGTCAGCGAGGGACACGAATCTTTCACTTGCCGAATTTTTGGTTGTTTTTTCTGGTGTACTGCTCGAGGCCATCGTAATCTGTTAGTAGTTAAGACTTATTTCCTTTTTGAACAAGCCAAGCGAACAGCGATCGAGAACTACGAAATCATGGCAAGCCGTTGTCAAAAAGTGGCGCGAAAGAAGGCGCGTGACGTCGCGAAAGCTGATTGGCCGTATTTTCACATGTAAAATTATCGTAATTTTACGTGTACCAAATACGATTTTTCTCAGTGGTGGAAATCTCTATAAAACACTCCAGTTTATATAATAAAAAAGCATTTACAGTTTACAGCTGTTGGCGTGGCTGGGTGCATGCTTCCACCCTTTCCCACCCAGTATATTAAGGGTTACATTGTCTTAACATGTCTCTCAGCTTCAGTTTTTACCATTTGACTACTGAATCTTGATTTAGTTTTAAGGTGACTGCTGAAATGGTAGAGCCATTTCTTGATGGGCTGACACTGGAAGAAGCCCTGAAGAAAAAGAAAATTTACATCTCAAACTTGAAGAAACTCACTGAAATTATGTGCAGGTTCAATAGAGTGGTGAGTTATATGACTTGTTAAAACTTATCATAGAAATTTTCCTGTTTGATCTGCAACCCTGTATGGATAAATGTGTAGGACACTTAGGTAGAAGACTTAACCCATTACAGTGCTACACGCTGTATCGTTGCCACTTGAGCAAAGTGTTTTTATATTAGTTTATGACACTTTTTGACAACTTTTGATGGTCTTTGTTTCATCACGTCCGAGAACCAAGAACCGTAAAATAAGGAGTAAATAAATAAAAAATTAAAAATAAAATTAATGTCCTTTATTTACCCTCGGCAATTGATCATAGCAAGGTGCTAGTGGGGCCGAACGTTTAAACCTTGGAAACAAATATTTCAAACTGAACATAACAAGTTAAAAATCCCAAGTGGCAGGAGGCAGACCAGTTGGCTATTTACAACTGTGGCCAAGGAGTTGAACCTTGGTTGGGCATGAAACAACTCCAGAGCGGGACTTGAACCTGGGACCTCCGGATTTTAAGTCGGGGGCCCTTACCACTCAGCCACACTGCCTGCTCATGGGTAGGACACAATACTTGACCTATTTTGCTCGGCCTTTCACAATTCTGTCATTTTAACTGAGTAGTTGACGCGTGCAATTGGCAGTGGGTAAATGGCAATAGTTATTGTAGGTTATTTTACAATGAGAGCATCCTTTGGTAAGGGCCCTAACTGGAATCAGTGATTTGGTCCCTCAAATGATTTAATACATTTTACAAAAAATTAAAGTGAAATGATATCTCAGCTCCAAGCAGTTTTACTTGTTTGTTTTCATTGTCCATTTTATGTTGTCTTGTTGTGTGAAATTTACTGTTGGAACTTGTTCTATAACGGCCGCTGAAGGTTTTTAAGACAACAAAAAGCTCAGGGAATCAGCTGGTATATAAAGATTAACAAAAAGCAAAATCTTTCAAATCGTAATGGTCAACATAATTTTTAATCACAGCAATCTTGCACTCTAGATTTAACTGTGATCTTTGATTCATTAACCTTCAAATTCTAACCCAAGAACAGTATATATACAACATGGAGATCTACCAGTTTAAATCTTTTACAATACATGTACATGTAAAAGACTAATTGGTAAATTTATTTAATTATTTTATGCTGATGTTTTTTGACCTTTCTTGTTTCAGATTTGCAAGCCAATGGCATTATTCTTTGCTAATGACAAAGGCGAGTTAATGCCTATTGCAATCCAGTTGTTTCAAAAACCAGCAGATGACAATCCGGTAAGTTATAGCGAGCCTCAGCATTGATACTGATCCAGACTTAACAGTCAAGCCAGGTCAAGCTTACCCCCATAGAATGAAAATTTGAATTACTTATTGCAATATTGATTTCATTATTTGTTTCAATAATCCACTCTTCAAATGAAGAATGAAATATTCAGAGTGAAACTCAATCCCGTACTCGATTTTTGATTTGATTAATTCATGCGATGGGCACATTGGAATTTGACAGGTTTCCTGATTTGTGTAAACGGTTCCTAACAGATTCTCACAATGTTAAATTTTTACTTCTGCCTTGCTAAGGCAATCATGTCCTTTCTTCAAAATGCTCCAAGTTTTTTCCATGTTCTAATTTGTTTCAAAAAGCTGGCAGTGGAAAAGAAAAGAAGAGAAAATTATAAAATCAGATGACTGTTGGAACACAGTCTGGGAAAACCTGTCAAACGCCACATGCCTGATGCATGATGTCATACATTTGCCCAATCAATATTCAGCTAATGGATTGAGTTTCGTTTTGAATATTTCATTCTTCTTTTGAAAAGTAGTTTATTGAATCGAATAATGAAATCAATATTGCAATAAACGTTTCAAATATTCATTCTATGGGGGTACGCTTGACCTGGCTCGACTGTAATTCTATCCCTTGTCTTTTACAAAGAGTTGACTTTTTACAAAGAGTTGACTTTTTGCTTGTCTGAGTTCGTACTCAGTAAAAATAATTCTGCAGAAGTTAAAAGTCAGATCAAAAGACCAACTCGATGACCAATATGCTGCTTTGCTTCCACTATTATGGATGAAGGGAGTGAGCATTTTTTCTTTAAGTCCTCAGTCAAATAAATTCAACACCATCCAACATTGTTGAAAAACAACTTCAACATTGTTGAACACAACTTTATTGTATGGTGACAAATGAGTTGGCCAAACAGAGTTTACGTCTTGATATTGATGCAGGGAATCTCGTGAAATTTGGTCATTCTGCTGATTGACGTTGAATTAATCTCATTGAATCATGTAAATTAAAGTTTCGTGCACTTGCATGCATTAATTTAAACGTTGTTGCATGTGCCAGCCAAACTAATTCAACAAATTGGGTTTCACACTTGAAAACAAAACAAAAAATATTGATTGATATTGGATCAAATGTTTGATGTCAATCAAATTTCATTCAACGTTAGCTTTCAACGTGGTGGCCATTTGGCATTTAACATGTTCAGTTCAATGTTGTGGAACAGTGTTGAATGAAAGTAGGGAGCTGAAGCAACAATGATGGCAACACAAAGGACAACATCACTTTAAAATGACTTCACAATCTTTTAAACTTCTCGCAATGATTCTGACTTGTTTAATCTATCTAATGTAGCTGAATTATCCAGGAGCTGAATTTGTAAGGATGGCATTACAGTTCAGGGAGAAAAACGAAAATTCACCATCGTGCATTTACGTTCTACACAAAACTTTGAATTTGGTCATTTCACATTGTATTTGTATACAGAACAACAAAGAAATGTACCAACATGTATAATGTACTTGCAGAATCCTTGTTTTGTTGATTAAAGCTTTTGTTTTGTGACGTTCGAGTTAGCCATTGTTGTCGTGTTTGCTTAAGCTCCGTAATGTTAGATGCCTATGGCTATGGCCTAAGGCAACAACATGATGGCAGGAATCAAATCTTGGACCACCCAGACCTCCAGACAACAAGTCTTTTACATGTTAATCGCCATACTACCTGATACCTTCAAAAAATGTAATTGTACTATGGCTACGAGTCAGGAAAATTAGGTTTTTGAGCTCCTCAATGTAACATTATTTAGCTGTTGATTGTAGGTGTTTGTACCAAGTGATCCCAAGTACACGTGGATGTTGGCAAAGATGTATTACAACAATGCTGATGCTGCGTTCCATCAGTCATGTACTCATCTTGGTAAGTGCACGTAAGTGCTGAAGTGGCTGCCGATGCTGACAACAGTGATGGTGACATTGAGGTCAATAGTGCTGATAATGAGGATGATGATGGTGACGATGTGGAGGTTTAAATGGTGGTTGTAATGGTGGTGGTGGTGGTGGTGGTGGTTATCATGACAATTTTCAAGGTTGATGGTAGTAGAAAATAGATGTCATTACGCACTCTTGACTTAAGGGAGCAGTGGTGGTGATGAGCACCAGCATCTGTTTTCTCAGGCTACAAGAGAAAGCACTAATGGCTCAATATAACGTTTGTTTGAATTGTAACTATTGTCTGCATTGCCATCCAGGAACTTCTTTTTGGAAGGTATGGGGATAGATTATTTTGCAACCTGACAATCACACTTGACAGTTTTCATGTGCACTTTTTTTTACTTTGGCAGGCTTCACTCATTTGGTAGCTGAAACAATCTGTGTGGGAACTCATCGTCAGTTATCACCTTCTCATCCTGTGTTCAGGCTGCTGGCTCCACACTTCCTGTACCTTCTGGCTATTAACTCGTAAGTTCTCAGTCATGTAAAATCTTTAAATGAAGCGTTTTCTGGAAAAACCATGTTGGTGACCATAATAAATAAAAAACCCAAACAGTTGATCTCCTGCTGTAAACGCAGATATCGTCATTCATTATGCAGTTGTCGCTATTCATTTTTTTTCTACTCTTAGCCTTCAGATTTTAGATCATCTGTGTAATTGAATCGAGTAAGTAAATAAATAAATAAATAAACAAATAACCTGGAGTAAACCATAACCAGTTCAAAGTGACTTAGATAGGTAATAAAGATGTCCCACACAAATATGGAACAAGAAGGGAAAAAATGAAAAATTGTCAATAATGGGAGACGTACCCCAAGCCTTCCCAATTATCACAAATCTTTGCATCAGTGGGCATTAATCAATCAATTTGCCACAACAGCAAGTTTCTTAATGTGTGTGCTAAATTGACCAGGGTGGTGTGTACATACATGTATGCTGGGTGCATGGTATGAACATTCAAAGTGCCTCGCATGGATTTATCCAATTTATGAGTATGGCTCTCCACTATGATAAATCACTGATTCAGAATTTTGTCATTACTACTGCATTTGTTTTAGTCTTGCCCTGGCAAAGCTGGTTGCGCCAAATGGCTGGATTGACAACACCATGACAACAGGGGCTGGAGGACTTATGGAGCTTGTTAGTCAGAGGTAATTAGACCACACTTCTCATACATATGTAAGCTTTTATAATTAGCATTGGCAAATGCTGTAAACAACGCTAAATTAAAAAGGAAGAGGAAGACTACAGCGTATCTTAACCTAATTAACCCAAATTTATCGAAAACCGTAATGTTTTGAATTTTACAAGTTAGTACTGCATTAACGTCCTTTGTCTTATATAGTCTAATACACAAAGACCACTTCTATTATGTTCTTTTGTTTAATTTAGCCAACTTTTAGGTCCGATATCTTGGAAAAGAAGCCTTCTAATGAAAAGATAAGAGTAGGTCCATGTTAAACACAAAAAATTAACGTGTATGCAAAAAAGGAGCTAATTTGGACAGGAGCAACTTATTTTTGAGGCAAATTTTCATGTAGCATGGTTTTCGATCAAGCCCTGATAAGTGTGTCTTTTGAAATGCTATCAACATGTAAGAGCAGTTTTCAGCTGAGCATTGTAAAACCAATGTGAAAGTTATTACTCTGACCAATCACATCAGACGCAAACAACACAAGGAATCAATCAGAAGTTAACAAAAATACCTAATATTAATAATTATTAGTATATAATTAATATTAATTAATAATGATTAATAATAATAGTTAATTAATAATAATAGTTAAGAATAATAATAAGTGGAAGCAAATGTACATGTAAATGGCACCAAGTGGAGGAAAATGCATCTGACAAAGACACAATTGATTTTGCTTTTATGTCTGCTGATTGGTCGAGAAAGAGGCAGGAGTTTTTTAGAGCAATCGCAGAGCAAAGTAAAGAAAACCAAAGCAAATGCAAATTACTTTCAACACTCAACTGAAAACTGCTCTATCCTTGTAGGATAGCATACCAGCAAATTAAAAATTTCCACATATATGTAGTGTGGGTAAAATACGTAATAACCCAGTGATTTATTTCAGCGTGCTCTCTTTGGTCAAACACATCACATAGTACAGAATCAGATAGCAGGTTTCAGACAGTATACCTCATACATTTCGCACCGATTTTGTCCATGAGATCAAAATGATGTCACATTTTCAAGTCTAAGTTTTTAATCAAATCACAGTTTTAATAAAGTAAAGTAAACCAGTCAACTTGCATCTGTGCATGTCGCCTGCGATCACAATGTTCCAATCCACAACAAAGCAAGTAGAAGAAGAGAATTCTCGAAAGTTGTGCAAACCATCGACTTCGTCTTGGGATTGCATAACTGTCTCGAATTCTCCCAACCCCCCTCATGTTTAAATCAGGCTATGCAAACACGGAAAAAGTTTCCTATTGCTTAAATAAATTTAAAAAAAAAACCTTTCTGGCTTTTTGGTACGAGAGGATAATGTCTTCTGCCAAAAGACTGTGCCCAGTGAATTGGGTTGTACGTTATACACCAAATCTTGAGTTACATCACAAAGAACACAATAGAATGACAGCAATTTAGACTTGTTATAGTACAACATTGCAATTATAGACTTGACAATTAGACTTGACAGTAGAACAACAGAATAGACTTGGTGTATGAAGCTTACCTTCTTGGCCAACTGTTTATGTTTTAGATAATCTTTCAGCCTCAGGCATTGTCTCCTGATATACCGTGATATACCAGCAGCTTGTACAAGTTTATTTACTAATACCACTTTAATAATAAAGTGTATAGTCGTTTGTCTCGCGATATGGTCACTTGAGTTGTTAGATTGCGATGTTTTGACTGCTTACTGCTAGTCTTCATCAGGCGATGAGGTTGACTGCTTATGTGTCACCTCACCTCCTGATGAAGACAAGCAGTAAATAGTCGAAACATCACGATCTACAACTCAAGTGACCACATCGTGAGACAAACGGCTATAAATACACTTTATTACACTGTATTATTGTATTTATCACGATGAACAATGACCACCATTTCACGACATAATATCACTTTGTTTTTTGGCTTACTTAGTGAAACTTGTTTAACTTGCATTTTTAGTTGGCAGAACTGGCGAATGGACACGGATGGATGGCTGCCTGCTGATATAGCTGCTAGAGGGGTAAAATGACAACACCTATGCTGATGCATTAGAGTGGTTTTTAATTGAGTGTTAAAAGTAAATTGTGTTTGTTTTGGTTTGCCTCATTGCACTCTATAATTAGTGAAAAAACGCTTGCACCACTTTCTCAACTAATAAGAAGTAAAGCTAACACTCATTGTGATTTGCTTGCGCACATTTTCCCACACTTGAAGTTGTCACCACGTACATTTAATTACGTCACGTTCTGTTTTGATCATTTTATTGTCTGTGTCTGTTGTGATTGACCCGACTTATTTCTAAGAAATTGACTTATTTCTAAGCTTGTTTCGTCCACACACGCACTCACAAAAACATTATATATACATCGTCTTTGAACTTCTCTTCTTCGCTTTCTATGTCGTATAAAGTTAGTGAAACTTATTAAGCACTTTTATCTGCATGTACTCTAATGTAAAGCGTCTCGAGTGTACTGTCGCCTTAGCAAAAATATTTGTGTCTAATTATAGCTTAATAGTAATTTGTCTTTTTTTCCTTCTTCTTCTTCTTTTCTGTTTGTAACTGTAATGAACTGTTCTTGTTTTAAAATAAAGTTAGATGTATATATATTTAAAAAAAAAACACTTAATTGAAAAATTCTTTTATTTGTGCGAATTTCAAGCTTTGAGGCTTATGCATGAATTTGTTATTTTGAAGGTTGACGACGCCGAGGCATTTCCAAACTACCCCTACAGAGATGATGCGCTGCTGATTTTTGAAGCCATTTATGATTATGTACGTGAAGTACTGGAAGCATTTTATGGTAAGTATTTGTTTGAATGGCCACTTTAGGATGCCATCCACAGACTTAAAAGCTAGAACCACCTTGCAGCTGACTTGTACAGCATAAAACATCACCACAGGAAAGTACTGCTCAATAGCTTTCATTTGAACGGTCATACTTTAGGATTTCAGCCAGACTTAAAAGTTAGAACCACCTTGTACAGCGTAATAAACAGCACCACAGGAATGTACTGCTCAATAGCTTTCATTTGAATAGTCGCACTTTAGGATTTCAGCCGGACTCAAAAGTTAGAACCACCTTGTACAGCGTAATAAACAGCACCACAGAAAAGTAATGTTCAATAGCTTTCGTTTGAATGGTCACACTAAGGACTTGATCTACAAACTCAAAAGTTACAACAATGTTGTACAACACAATAAACTGTACCACAGGAAAGGACGCTCAGTAGCTTTCACTTGAATGGTTATCAAATAGAATTTTATCAACAGACTCAAAAATCAGAATTACAGCGTAGTCAATAGCATCACAGGAAAGTACTACTCGACAGCTTCAATAGTTAACAGTTGTCTCACAGTTTTACCCTACAATCATTGAATAAAAAAATCTTTGACGTATAGCTAGGGTTATTAAGTGTCATGTCTTCTCTTAAGCGAAGTTCCACCTGAAAGCTATGTTTTTCTTCAGTTTTCAGCTTTTTCTTTTATTACCTCTCTGCGATAGTTTTGTAGTGGAAGGCGCCGTAAATATTTCAGATGTTTTTATAAATAAGAGGAAAAGGGGAGTGAGGCTGATGAATTTTAGAGAAAATTAGGACTTAAAGTTAATAATTAAAAGATGGATACCAAAACAGTCCACTGACAACCCGAATTGCTCTTGCTTGGGGGTGGACTGTCTGGTGGTGTATTCAAACAGTTTATTCCTCTTTATTCCTACATCCTAGTTCATAAAAATTTAGGTTCATTGCCGCTTAATTTCAGATTCCCCGGAGAAACTGACGGATGATTGGGAAATCCAGAATTGGGGGCACATGTTGGCAGACCCTGAAGATGGTTTGGGAATCAAGGTACATAAACCCTTGCTGCCTTAGAGCTCAAAAGTACAACATTAAACTCATTTTCAAATAACTTCCATTCGAGAAACATTGTAAAACAAACAACAACACAGGAAACAACTGTTCAGGAGCTCTTTATGGTTTCGTCTGCAGACTCAAAAGTTAGAACCACCTTGTACAGCATACTAAACAGTACCACTGAAAAGTACTGCTCAATAGCTTTCATTATCCCGCAGACTTAAAGTTAGAACTATCTTTTGCGGAAAAATTTTCATCACCACTGGAAAGTACTGCCCTTTAGCTTTCATTTGAATAGAAATGCACAGAGATTTTATCCACAGACTCAAATGATGGAATGATCAAGTTTTAAGGTGAATAAAGTCTGCAATTATTAGTCTAACTGAAATTGTTGCAGGCTAGAATCACAACCATTAGTTGAGATCTAAACATAAGAGATTAAGACGATTTCCGCTCAACGTTCGAGCAGTAAGTGCAAAAATTAAGTTACCAAAAAAATACTTGCAGCACTGTCACATTTTTAGAACAGATAAGAAGAACTTATCGTTACTTTTGCTCCCAAGCTGACCCCGCGAGAGAAAATTGGATTTGAAGTTATCCATATTTCAATTAAAAAGACGCTTCATGTCAGTTCAAAACAAAATGGCGCCCGTTTTTAGCATACTTTTACGAGATTTGAAATTAATTTTCTTGAGAACGCTTGAGAATTTCATCGCGGGGTCACTTGGGCAAGTGAAGTAGAGGGAGATGTTTCAAATAGCATTTAAAATGTTACCGTGCTATGAGTAGTTTTTTGGTAAATATTTTTTGCACTTATTGCTCGAACGTTGAGCGGAATCCGTCTTAAGTGTTTTTAAATTCGTATTTCTTCGTGTTTAATACATCAAATTATGTGCTTATCTAGGGAGTATTCGGAGATGGAAAATTCACCGATTTGGAGGATTTGATCAAAGCAGTGACGTCCATTATCTTCATCAGCAGTGTGGGTCATTCTGCTGCTAACTTTGCTCAGTATGATGAGTACGCCTTTCCACCGAACTACCCTGCTTTTCTGCGGGGCAAGCCTCCGACTTCCAAAGTAAGGCTTAACTTCGAGCAGTCGTTATTTTTAGCTGGCCGTCGCCAATAATGCGACGAACGGTCTAGTAATGCCCATTTTTTCTTTCTTTCTTCTTTTTCTTCTTCTTGCAAACTTCCGATTCCGGTCATGACGTCATGTAGTTGTGACGTCAGGAATTCAGTGTTAAGTAAGGTGCCAAAATAAAGTCGTGACGTTTTTCACTAACCGTGTTACCACAGTCTTCTCATCACAACATATTTATTCGTCCTTAACTTTGTGGCAGCCGTACCTGTCTTACGTAAGACGCATGCGCAACTAAGCTAAGTTCCTCACGTCGGCTCGGTTCTTGAGTTAAATTTTTTTCACTCTGGGGATGGGGGACGGTGGGGGATGACGGCCGGGTCTAATGCCCCTAGGGCTTTTCTTGTTCTTAAAGGATAGTGGAAGACGTGGAATCGGTAAGATGTTATCACCTTGACTCTCGTGTTTTTGTGATTGTAGGAGCCGCTAACAGAGCAGGATATCATAAATACCCTTCCAGTGAAAGATATGACACTAGACATCATCATTGTGACAAAAATCCTCAGCGATCGCGGCACGAACGCACTTGGAGACTTTGAAGTACAGTACATGTATGATCCAAGAGGAACCAAGCCTGTTGAAAAGTAAGACAACTTTATTTCGCACTTGATAAATCCGTAGTTTGTATATAGTGGTGAGGAAGCCGGTATAGAAACCATAAGGCTGTTGAGATTCTTGGCTTCCTCTTAACACTTGGTTGGGAAACGAACGGATATGGCACGAGGAACTATTTCTTTCTTCTGCGGTCATGGCGTGTTTGGATCTTCCTGGCTCGCCTTACATGGAATTGGATTGCACTTTAAGACTTCGTCTATCCAGAGCCACCTTGTTCAGCATAATGAACAGTATTACATGACAGTAGTGTTCTACAGCTTTCACTTGAATGGAAACCAGTTGAGGTTTTTACCTTCTTCGCGTTCAGTTCGTGAAATTTCTTTCAGCTTTTTATGATGGGCAATTGAGAGAGCAGTGCTAAATACTTCAATGAACTTTTGACTGACTGACTGACGTATTGATTGAATGACGGACTGATTTGTTTTGATTGTAGGTTAAAGAAACGTCTGCTGGAAGTGAGTGACATAATCGCCGAGAGGAACAAGAGTCGCCCATTCCCTTATCCTTACCTGGACCCGAAAGAGGTCCCCAATGCTATTAGTATCTAGATGAAGCAGGCGACGACCGAGAGAACACTGGGAACTACTGTTAAAAAGGATTAGTTACCAGGATTTATCGCTTGAAACGCGTTGTGATGTCTCGTGTTGTATATTTTAGAGGGGCTGCAAAATTATCCTGTCACTTTATCGAAATTGTATGAGGTCGTAGTTTTGGCAAAAACTTTGTTAAGTAACATGACGTTTTCCCGATGGCGCCTTGTTGGTGTCTCGTTGCAAGTTTCGACGTACTCATACTTTCTGTCATTGGATAACAAGAATTGGACACTCTTCGGCAAGTTGCAAGATAGGATACCTTGTGTGACATCACTGTAACGTAAATTATTAACTTAATTACATTTACAGCCGCGACATTTAAAAGTAATCTATTATTGCACAAAATCAACCGTCAACACTCAAATAATATCAAATTTATTTATAGTAAAATAATCTTAACTGCAGATGTAGACATGTTAACGCTTTGTTAGCTAAACTTGTTAAGTTTACAAAGTAAAATGTATTAGTAAGGCTCATTAAATTAAATGGTGGAGTTAGGTTGTGGTTCTGCTACATAGCGAGTAACGTTCCGTGTACATTCCTTGTATTTAATTCAGTTTTGCTTATATAAGACTGCGTGGTTGTCATCTGTGATGAGTAGTTGTTTTCTATTGATCCCTTAAGTTTTGGTGCAGTTTTGAGCGTTGTTATTGGTTTGATTCGTTTTCTCGCGCGCTTTTTCTTGAAGCCCAATACACACGAGCAAATTTCAATTTTTTTTAGATTTGTTAAATTATCTTTGACCCAAAGAAAAAGTACATTTTAGCGTTACGAAAGTAGCAAGAATCACAATATTACCAAATATATATCTATATATCTTTTTCGTACTTTTTTACTACTCCAGATTTTGATTGTTCTTTATTTTCGTTACCATTTGACATAATATATTTTTGCACCAGTGGAGCGTTTACAGTGCAACCAGTTTACTCGTTAGCAAGGTTCATTCGTTTTCGTTACTTTGGACAGCTTTACAGCACGACGTAATAAGATGTGACTAACAAATTCACATGCGTGGGTGGGTGACTTCCAGTTGGGTTATAAAAAGTGGTCGCATATTAGCGTGTCGCGTTGTAACAGAATTTAAACCTTAAAATCATGAATAATATTTATTTTCTGCTCAGTAGAAAAAGTAGTCACAGCTGAAGTAGGTGATACGAACGTGTAAGAGCATGTAATTTTTTGCTGATCAGCACATGGAAACTAATTGTAAAACGGACAACAAGTAAAAGTTAATAAATGCAATAGCCAACATGTATACATTCTTAGGTGCAGTGAAATAAAATGAAAGTTTGTATACGTAAAAGGGTCTCAATCGAACTTCCTTATGAGTATGAGATAAGGTCTTAGACCTCATTTCATTAAAATGGCGGTCATACTATTGTTTGACCCAGTTTACCATGAAATTAATAACGTCATGTGAAAAAAGCATAGCAAAATATCTATCTTCGGTTTTGTGAATCGCACAAATTAAGAGACTTGTATTTTTAAAAAGTGCATCTTGCTACTCTTACTGTTTTTAATGAAAATTAATTTCCTGTAGTCGGCTTTACCGGAAGAACGGGATCAATAATATTGTGTGAAAAAAAAAACGTCTCGAAATATAATGATCTGGAACATTTCAGTGTTTTAGTACGAAAGGTGGCTCGCCTGGATACCGTAAGACCACACCGCCCAACATTTGAAAGGCTGATTTCTTCACTGTCAGAGGTCGGTAGGACTAACGACTTCACACGTTTTCTACGCATTGAACAAACTTTCAGAAAAAGACCCATGTCACCACAGCAACACGGGGATGTCCAACCTTGTTCCCAGGGCTTTTCCCTTTTTTCGTCAAATTTAAAAAACAGCCCTGGGTACGAGGTTGGGCGATGTCGTCAAGCATTGTACATTTTTCTTAATTCTCCAGTTTTCTCAATTTTCTAGGCAGAGGCATCCAGTTGATCTGTTCGGTGGAATATCTGTTTGGATGGCATCAACCGCCTCAGAGTTTGAATTGGAAAAATTGTAACGAAAAACTGGAGTTTTAGTGAAGTATTTTGCTTACTCTCGTTGCGTGACCCTGTGCAAATTATTCTTTTGAGTGTTGAGGAAGAGTGGAGAGTCAAACCTACGCAGCCAGTGGTACTTACACTCGCTGGCACCTTGAGGTCGGGCTTCTGACGTGCACGACGTTTGCTCCCAGGGTTCTTCGTGTTTTTAAAATCCAACGAGACAAGCCTCGCCCCTCCCCATGCCCCTGTTGGTCCTATCACGCTCGTCCCAAGCTCTCTCTTTGGCCATCATGGATCGAAGCGTCGAGGAAAACCGGTAAGCTAGGAAAGTATAATTTATTGGTTTAGAAAAAGAAATTTACTTTTTTTTTTCACGACTCCCTCACTCCTTCAGTCAGTACTCGCAAGGAAAATTGAAACCCTAGAAAAAACCATGAACCATGAGCTAAGAAAAATTGCATCCTGGCTTTCTGCAAATAAGCTTTCCCTAAATATTAAGAAAACACACTTTATGATCTTTAAGTCAAGAGGGAAAAAACCAAATCAAAATGTCTCAGTTAAAATCAATGGACAGCCTATTGAGCAAGTAAAGAATACTAAATTTCTGGGCCTATATATAGATGATGAGCTTACATGGAAATATCATATAGACCAAGTCGTAAATAAAATATCAAAAATGACAAGAATAATGGCTAAGGCAAGACATTACATATCTTTAGAAACCTTACAGACAATTTATAACACTATGGTGTACCCTTACTTAACGTATTGCAATATCATTTGGTCAAGCACTTATCCTACTAGGCTTAAGTCGATATTTATGATCCAAAAAAAGATAGTTAGAATTGTGACTTTTTCAAAATACAGTGAGGAATCCAGGCCACTATTCCTCTCATTAAAGATTCATAATATATATGAGTTAAATATATACCAAATGGCGCTCTTCATGTACACATATTTTAATGATAATCTACCGAGTTATTTTACCAATTACTTCAAAATAATTAACAACATACATTGTCATAATACGCGATCTGCCTCAAACATATATATTGACTATAAAAGGACAAATTATGGGAAATTTTCATTAAAATTTAGGGGGGCACAGATCTGGAATAATATAAGTTACCAAAGGACCTGAAGATATTAAAATCATACAGCCTGTTTAAAAAAGCAACAAAAGTCTATGTGCAAAATCAGATTATTTTTAGGTTATAATATTATTATAATATATTATTATTATAATAATATTATTATTAACCGGCCGTCGCCATGATGGCGACCGAATGGACACGGTGTTTCGTGAAAGCAAGTTGGCTTAACATACGAAGAAAGTGCTGTAAAGCTTGTGGTACGGGTACTCAAGAGCCTTATATAAGACGCATGCGGATGTTAGTCTTCTGAATGTTACCTTCCTATGTTTTTGTCTTTTAATTTACAGTATTTAAGATATGAACGGCGAAGGGTTGTTTAAGTTTGGGGTTTTTTGTACAGTACAGCCCAAAAATAATGCACGCGCAAGAACTTCTTTTTGCGTCCGCAAGCCGAGAACTTCTTGCGGCTACTTGCAGGATGCCTGCACTTGAATACTGCAAGCCGCAAGAACGTCTTTGCGTTTAGAAGTTAAAACCGCAAGAACTTCTTTGTGGTAAGATATCTGGACCGCAAGTAAGCGCAAGAACGTCTTTGCACTAACATCTTAAAAACCCGGAACCCGGAGAAGGTAAAAAAGAGACCACTTTGTAGCGCAAGGCACGTTCGAAATTGGCTGCCTTTGTAACTTGCAATCAGTTGTTTATTTGGTCCCTTGTAAGTTTTTTTCTTCGGTTTTAAATTTTTTATCCGATAAAGAGTTCACTAGGTTCTGAATTTGACACTGGTCGCCTTCTATGTTATTTTTTAACGGCTAGGGAGAAAAGAGACTCAAACGAAGCACGCGTATGTTATTGTTTATGTGTCCCGGAGTCCCAGACATGCGGTACGCTTAGCGGCGCGAAAGATTTCGCTCGATTTATTTCACTTAAATGAGGAACAATGGCAAAGCACAGTCCATCAGTCACATTATTAAAGAACCGACATTCACCTGTTCAGTGTTGCTGTACTAACACGCCTACCGTCATGTTGTTTCTAGTTTTTATACTTTTCTGTCTGTAATCTGTTTTTTACTGCGCGGGAGCGCTGTAATTGGCATATGCTGTAGCGTCTCCCCGGCCAGTGTTTCTGTACTTGTTTATATTATGTCTTTTTCTTGCCTTGTGTAATATGTTTTTGGCCGAAGATAAATAAATAAATAAATAAATAAATAAATACTTCCACCAACATATTAAACTCGGACAAATACTTTTAATTAGTTGCGCTCACACGTGTAAGAAATGAACATGGTCACTCAGATGAGAAGAAATAATACCCGAAGTCTTAATTGGAAAAACACATTATGTTTGTAAAAATAGTTCCACTCATTACGCTGAAGTCGATATCACATTTTAAATCTTCGAAGTAAACCAAAAAAGTCTGAAGGAAACTAAAACTCCGCGATCTGAAAGAAATTCGGCACGTCAATTCTAACCTGAGTAAACACAAATCTGCCGTATGCAAATTTGGTATGATTTGCTTGAATGACATTTTGTAACGCAATGCATGAGCAGTTCTCTAAGCCGTCAAGACAGCAAGCCCCGGGCAGCAAGCTGTGTCGAAAGGCGAATGTGTAGTTGAAATCATATGTCTATGCTATTTCTTCGAGTATCCCTTTTTTGCTGGGAAATTAAACTGGTAAAGATGCAGGGATTCTTGATGACTTCACCCACGCGATGGCATGACCTCCTGCATGTGTAAGTCTTGTCTTGTCTTGCCTGTCAAAGAAGAGTTCGCGCAGTTTGCCACAATTATAGCTTTTGGACCTTTTTGTTTCTATTTCTTGGATGGAATAAAAAACTGAATTGAGTCAGTTCTGAGTTGAACCCGTATCACTGTATCTGAGACACGCTTAAAAAAATTGTTCATGTTTTGTCATGTGCCGGAGATCATGTTTACCGGGTGTTTATCTTCCAGTCGGAAAGCTGGCGGATATTCCATTTCGTGATGTGAATTTTCTTCGATACTTCGGTTGTTCGAACATTTGCTTCCTTGATTTTTTGATTAGCCTTGTGAACTTTCGCTTGACTTGGCGAATTGTCGCGCCAACACGCCAACACGCCAACACGCCAACAAGGCGAAAAATCGCTCGAAAGCTCGGTGATATTTCAAAGAGAATAGAGCGCGAGATTCGCTCTCATTACTTTTGCAATACCTCACACTAACACGAGCACTACAAGTTTCTTCGGCTCGACCCTCAGTACTTCTTGCGCCTTCTTGCGCCTTCTTGCGGCTTGCGGTAACATTAGTAACTTCTTGCGGCTAGATTTTCAACTTCTTGCGTTTCGAATGTTCTTGCGGGTAAACTGCAAAAACCTAGCACTTTCACTTCTTGCGCGGGCTTGCGTGTTCTTGCGGCGCAAGAACTTCTTGCGCCACTTCTTGCGCGTGCATTATTTTTGATAGGATTGAATCCGAAAATAGGATTGAATGCGAAATTGACTGTGTTGTCTGATCTAGTTAGTGGTTATGGTGAAAATTTTTTTAGCGCAGGAGTTTTTTTTATTGGGATTGACATTTTGAGGGGTGTAAAAATGTGGGAGTCAGAAGGATTTGTGAATGTCAGGAGCATATCACGCTTCTGTGAATGCGATTTGCTTTGAAAGTTGCGTTTTGCATGAGAGGCAGTTTCCCTTGGCGTTTTATGGGGTGGGGGGGGGTGGTTTGCGAAGTGGATAGTAAGGTTTCTGATTGGCTAACTTGTATTTCGCAGCGGACAAAAAGGACAGTTGCGTTTTGCCGGCGTGGGCTAGGAAGAGAAGGAATTGGTACTAGTATGATGATGCAATATTAGTTGATTGCACATCAGTACATGATAGTTCTTGTGAACGGAGAGAAATGAGTGTTTATTTGAGGCGAGAAGTTGATACGAAGGAATCGTCATTAATAAGGAGATTAATTAATAAGGCAGGTGTTACGAGTCTTTTTGCATTGAAAGAACGAAAATATCTGAATATTATCGACGGATTTGTGTGGTTTGCGTGTGGTGTTCGCTAAAGGCTACGAGCAGTCTCACTTTCCGTTCAGAGATAGATAGTGAAGGAAAAGAAAAACAGGCGAGTGAGCGCGAAATCGATTGCGGCTCGACAGGCGCGTTAGCTTTCAAAGACGTGGGCGACTTTCGTCCCCGCTCGCTTGTTTACCGGGTTAGCAAACTGGATTTAAACATCACGTCATGAGATATCTTGACGTGCCCCATACTCTGACGATCTGCTCGAGCTCGTGTTTATCAAGCGTTATATTTTGATTCTACTGCTATGTTCACTGTTTGTATTCACGGTCTAGGCACAACAGTAAATATTTCGTCGTCCCTGTGTGAGCATTCTCAGTTGTGGACGAATTCATATCGACATTCAACATTTGAGTGATTTTGCGTTTTTCAGCACAAATAAAGCGATAAGAAAGATAAGCTGAGTCATCAGAGTTTAAACATTACGTCATCCAGTACCGCTATAGTCAAAATATTGTGTCACACAATCACACTTTTCGTCACGCCGGTTCGTAAAAAGAGAGGATCGCGCTAACATTTGTGAAACCTAGGGGTGGGGAGGGTCAGAATGGCCGGTTAAAATGCCCAATGGGCTTTCTTGTATTATACAATAAAACCTGACAGCATTACTCTTTAATATTACATCCATCTGCCACTTAAGTTAGTTTTTTAACATAAGGGGATCTTCTTAGAAAAGCTCAGTAGAGCTTGCTAAGATCTCCTGTCATTATATTTGAACCTATTGTTAAGTAGCAGAGATATATCAATTTATGTAAATAAAAATATAATAGACAAATAAAAAAAAAAAGGAACATGACATTGCGTTACGCAATGGGCTGAGTCACGCCATATACTGAACGAACGTGGTTCACATTTTGACTTCAGGAAGTTGTTGTGCATGCTTTTCTCGTCTCTAGTTACATCTTATAATAACAGTCGTCACTAGTAACCGTTGAGATTTTCTGAGTTTATCTGATCTTGAACGAACCCACAAAAATTTTTCAACTACCAGACTCACCAATTTCTCATTGTTGCGGAAGGTTCATGAAAATACCACTGATATCTTGCGGTTGTTTGTCTGAGATGTAATTTGCATATGATTATTGACGCCTCTATTCACTCAAACAACATGGCGCTTCGATCGCTGTTTTGGCTAATTCTCTTTGTTGTTCCTGCGCCAAGCCTTGCTTGCCCAAAGAAATGCTTGTGTTCAGAACAAGGAAACATAGGATCATCGAGCTACAAGAAGGTTGTTGATTGCGCTGGAAAACTCGGCGATTTGGACGGCGTTCCGTGGAATATTCCAGTGGATGCAACACATCTGTAAGTGAATTCGCTTAGCATGCGTAAATATTTAGGGCACTATTTTACTTTTATTATTAGGTAGATGCTGCGAGCAAATATTTTCCAATTCACGTTAATATTTAATCTTTGTTTGGTGCGCGTTTTTCCCCAAGAGGAGTTCGTGCCGACACGAGCAAAATCTAAGCGATATATGATGGTTATGGAAACAACTCGACCTTGGTGCAATGTTGTACAGAGAACCAAATATATACTGCATATATCTTCAGTCGTATAGTTCGCCGCAATATAACTTTACACGAAATGCCGTTTTTGTAGTTTCGCAATCTTTCGCTGATCTTTAGAAATATATGTGATCCCTAATGTTTTCAGCAAACGTAAACTGTTATCCATAGTAGGGAAGTTTCAAATGTTCGAAACCAAAACGAAAACAACAAGGAACATCAAATAATTGAGGCCAAAATTAGGGTCCTCGTATATTGTCTGTATTTCTTGCTCATAAATTAATACCTGTTAAACATTCTAAACAACTTTTCATTATTCTTTCTGCGATTAAAAGTTTAAAGCTAGCCAGCAGGGTTTTATTTTATTGATAGCGTGCTGTACTGTATTTATACTGCCTCACGCCGTAAATTATTACAATCGAAACCTACATTTGAAATGAACAACGCGAGTATTGCACGACCGTACCGTGATATCATGCAACGAACAACCTTTAAAGGTCACGTTCTTCGTTTGAACGTGCGATTGCCACAATTTAGCCTTGGAAGCCAAAGATTGTATATTTGTTTTCTTTTTAGCGCGCTTTCTAGTTGACATTTGCGTTTGGCACCTAATGTCAAATTGCTGTTGTGGATCGTTTTGTAAAGTGAATAAATTTTAAAACACTTTTGGCACAAGGAGTTCAAAACCAGTTTGTAATGTTACGTCGCACTGTATGTATATTCTACATTTCTAATAAATTCCACCGTTTGCTGTTTATATAGTTAATCCCACAATTAATCTTTTACGAGGTCAAGCATGTGGGTTTGACCTTAGTTAGTGTATACACTATTTTTATATCACGTACGCGATGTACATTGATGCCCGCAAGTTCAATTAACAACTAATTAACGGTGAATTAGAAAATCAGTGTTCGTTTAATACAACAGAGAAGATATTTGAGCTGGCAAGCAAGCGAACATCGTGTGCATTGACGTACAAACATCTGAAACATGACAGCGCGTGTTTTTCCGAAATGCGATATCGCTGTGATAGTTTTGGTCACGAGACTTTTTGCTGATCTTTTTCTTCCTTGGTCAGCCCATAGTTTAAAATTTTTAAACCAAATCATTAATCAAACTTTTACCCTTTAGAGACAAACCGTGACTCGTACTTAAATATTGTTACTAGTCTACTGATATTGGTTCTATTAGAGTCTGTTGATGAAACCTTTGGGGCGTAAACACACAAATGAAAGCCCTGTGAAAGCCTTTCAGTGTAACCTACCCGTGGTGCTGTTTAATTTTTCAGCTTTTCCTATCAAAGAAGTTAAGAAAATTTGTCTATGGCATAGTCCATGATCTATTTTTTAAACTATTTTCGTTTTGGTGTAATTAAATGTAAGTGTTAAGGTCAGCGTTATTTGACGCATCATTAACCATCGCAAGTAATTTCAGTAATTGTTTTAAATTCGTAGCCTAAAAAAATGGAATAAATTATAGTTACAGACGAACCTTCTTGTTACCCATATTTACGGGGCTCTGGGGTAGGAATATTACTGAGAATTTTGGGAGTCAAAACGTTGAATGCTAAAAAATAATGGATGACCAAGAACGTCGCTGTTGTGTGGTATTGCAAAACGCAATGCCCCATATGCGACCGTCCATTGAGTTTCTCAACGGAATTTCGGCCATTTTATTCGTATTATTTTTTAGTTCTATTTGCCAATAATAGTTCTCGCATTTGCATATTTAATCATAAAAGGCCGGACCCAATTGTAACAGGACTACGTTTGGACTATACAAAACATGAAGTCATTGTAAAAGGAAACAGTACTCAAGCCAAGGCTATCAGTGCTGCTACAGAATTTCGGAATTTCCCCTCTTGGTTACATTGCTTTGTATTTATGTTAGAGCCATTTTATTACGGTCATTTCGTTTTTGTTTTTATTTTTATCGTTTTCGTCGCTACACTTTCTTGTACTATTGATTGTATCATTGTAGCAGCCGCAAAGTGGTCGGCTAAGCGTTGTTGTCTCAAACAAGGCTTCCGATTGAAGAAGGTAGACCGCAACAGTATATTACAACCACAAGGCAGTGAGACTGTTTACAATTGCAGGAAATTAAGCTAAGTACTGAGAAACCAAAAACTTTAGCTTTAGATATTAAGCACTGCCGGTAAAGCCGGATACCCCTCCTCAATCCTTACTGCAGTAAAAAATTTAATATCCAATTTGAATAAAATTGGATAAGAAAGATTTCCAAACTGCCAAATACTACAAAGCCATTCTAGAGTGTGTGGAATTCGCAGTTACAGTGATTTTTTATGAAAGCTCCGTTATTTCCAAACTGAACAAGCATAGAGGAATAAAATTGCTGTACAAATGAGTTTCGACTGAAAATATGGAAATTGAGAAATAAAGCTTTTATTTTACGCTAGGGGTGGGAACATGAAGAAACTTGTTGGCTTCTCTTAAAAGTTTATTTCCTTGTATATTGTAAATAGCTGTTCCAGTGCAAGTTTCTGACTCAACTGTAACCTCCTTACGAGTTTTCCTCCCAAAAAATTTAGAGAATTTTAGATGCCTGGAATTGATGAACGAAAAAAAACTTGCAGCTTGTATTTATAGGTTGCATGCGTGCCACTTGTCATATTCGAGATAATCGATTTGACAGATCTACTAAAAGTATTTGTTATTCGACACGTTATGGAGCTGGCAAAGTGACAAGAATTGTAATTACCATATTGTAGGTCGGAAAGCGTTTTTTAAAATTATTATTTGCGACAAAATCGGCTTTTGATTATCATGCCGTTAACCTAGTATTCTTTCAGTAAAGGTGCAGGATCAGATAACCCTAGAAGAACTGCAGCTGTTGTTGAGGATATTGTCTCAAGCAATTTCTAAAAGTCTTGGTCTTAAGTTTTACATTGAGTACTAAACTGAGGCAAAACAGTACTAAGAGTAAAACATTTATCAATATAATTATGCCACATATAACAAGGATTTCTGAGATTCGTGAACCACGTATTTTCATACAAGTCGTCTGAGCATTAATAAGGCCACTGATAAGTGCCGAACCGTCAAAAATCTTAGTAGTCGTTTGCTTCGTAGTACGCTTTCATTGATGTGTATAATTAACCGGTCATCTCGGTTTTATTCGTTTTTCTTTGCAAGAAAATGATTCTTTTTTCTTATATAAATAAGGTAAAAGCAAAGAATCCATTCGCTTTTTCTGGATTTCATCACTATGATCTCGTATATTCTTTCGATATTACCGAATATCCCACCATACTCCCTCTCGATTAGACTAGTACCGCGAGCAAACCCTCCCCCACCCCCCGAAGAAAGCTTGCTTGCAGCCCTTTTCACCACTCCCCGGGCAAGACCTGTAAATTTAGAGATTGCTTCTCATCCAGAGTTATACTTAGTAGCAATCACTCCATTTTATTTAATTCAGTTACCCAACACTCTTTGTTTGCAGAATCTTAAAGGATAACAGTATTGAACAACTCAGTGTTCCAGCCTTTCAGACGTTGACTAAACTCGTCACAGTGTAAGTGAAAGAGCAACAGACATAAAAGTTTAATATAGTTTCTGAAGATATCGTTTGGTTTCAGATTAGCACGCCATTGGGATCGCATCGAAAACGATACGGGTTTTTACGGGTGTTTAGACGGAGCCGATTGTGATACTTGCTTAAAGTACATTTGAAAGAAAAACGCCAATTTTTCTTTCTTTTTTTCTCTACGCTCCTTCTTTTCTACTGGCTTCAGTCTACAAACAACACCAACTAAAAGAAGCTTGACATCTTTTCCGAGGTGTATAAACAAATAAATTGAAAGAAAGGACAACCCACAGGTAAAACCAAAGAAATCAAGAAGCAAGAACAAGAGTGGTCGTGTTTAAGATGGCATTTTACGTTTGTCCCTTCTTTGTCACATGAAGTACGGATTTACACCAAGCGTAGGAAAACATGCGCCTGTTAGCAGGTGGAGAGTGGCTACTGATTTTGCACAATTTTCTCGTATTCTAATCCTGCCAAATAAAAAGCTTTAAGGGGTATATTTATATCCGTTTATACTGATTCAATTATTGCTGTTTGTTTTCCAGAGACTTGAGTAACAATCGCCTGACAACTGTACCTTCAGGGATCTTCAACTTCGCACCTGGTCTTAAAGAAGTGTGAGTGCTGAATTTTACAGTGAAATTTGATATTTTTCACTGATAC
This sequence comes from Siderastrea radians, assembly GCA_964017195.1. NCBI lineage: Eukaryota > Metazoa > Cnidaria > Anthozoa > Scleractinia > Rhizangiidae > Siderastrea > Siderastrea radians. The sequence goes on from OZ024893.1 coordinate 45,285,527, forward strand.
ATGGCCTTTTTGTTTCAGTTGTTTATCGCCTTTAAACGAAATGATATGGTTATTGATTTATCTGGCTTTGTCTTTTACTATGTTTGTTGTTGTTGTGTTGTTGTTGTTGTTGTGGTTGTTGTTGCTGTTGTTGTTGTTGTCGTTGTTTTCAACCGAGTGTCGTGAACCCAACACCAAAGTAAACACTCCAGTCAATCACAACAGTCCGCGAAGTAAACAACGAGAATGGATAACTAGCAAACGCGAGCGATGCACGTCAGGGTCCCAAAGTGTGGGGGGTCTTTGGAGCCCTGTCTTGGAGCCCTGCAGTTTTTGGGCCGCAGTCCCACAGAGCCCTTTGGTACCTTGACAAGTCACAATAGAGTTTAATCTTAGAGTTTTGATTGGTTAAAAAAGGGCGCGAATTTTTTAACCAATCACAGAGCGTAGTAAAGCAAAACCAGAGCAAACGGCAATTACCTCCTACGCTTAGTTAAAACTGTTTCTTTGCATTGGCAGGTACTTGAGTGGAAACCAGTTGACCTGTGACTGTAAACTGTACGGAGTCTACAATGCCTCTCGACACCTTTCAGCATTTACAGGAAGTTGTTACAAGCCAGATGGATTGCGTGACAGGAGCATTAAAACACTCAAGTTATGGGACTTCTGCCGTAAGTGCTCAACTAAAAAGCTAAATTCGTTTTCCCATTTCAAATCAAAGCAAAAACCATACTGTATGATACGGCACATACGTTTGTACGATCTATGGGAAGTATTTCATAAAGGAACGTTGGAAACTTACCTATGGTCGAGGCATAGGCTTAAGCTTTTGGAAATTCCCAGGGGTTCCTAACCGACCTTTAGATTTGAGTACGAGGAGGACTGACTTCAAATTATCACGTCACATACCAATCTCATTCCTGGAGCTTCCTTCTCTGCCGGTAAACAACACGACAGAATGAGGTCTCTGGAAACGTCCCTGGTTTGAAATTCGAAAGTCGTATTCGTACTGAATCTCGTACTCTTAGTCCGATCTAATGGTCGCTCACTGGACGGCTAACCTGTTTAAAGAGAAATATAATAATTCCAAGAGTCTCTGTCTGTCTGTCTGTATGTCTGTCTTATGTTGTTGCCTTTACTTTTTTAGTGAGTCTTGAAACAAAATGTTTCTTAGTGGTTGTTCTTTATTTATTTATTTATTTATTTATTTGTTTGTTTTTTCATAACAGGTGGCTGTGCTTCGGTCAAGGCATCGACGAACGCCGTCATCGACGGGGAGTACTTCATGCAGATCGGCACGAACTGTGACACGCCCGTACGCTTGTTTTGCCGGGGAATGAACACAGATTTTCCTACAGAGTACATCACACTTGTGTCTGGTCAAAAAGAAAATTTCGCTTATGTTAACAACTACAAGCAACCTTACGCATCTAAAGACGACTGTATCAAGGCCAGTGGTGAGGGAATACACAACAGTATCCATAGCCTCCTCTTTTAGGCCTTAAGCTGTCCTTTCTTTCGCTCAAACAGAGTCGAAGGAGAGCAACACGCGAGAGCACGTGAATGTCACCTGTTATGCGGAAACGCGTGTCATCCGCGCGAGGCCTTTCCCTGCGGCCGACAAATTAATTCGCGCTCACGCATGTTCTTTTTTGCTTGAATTTCCCTGAGCGGAAAGACGAACCGCTGGTTGTCTTTTTCTCTCTTCTCGATAAATCCACACACATAGGACATTTGCAATTTTGCCATGGGAGTGGAAGGAAGGGGGTAAAGAGGGGAACAGGGGACTTTTGCGAGACGGGACATTAATTCACAGAACAGAATTCGGAGGGGGGGGGCAGTATTTCTCTCCGCAATAAGAAGCTTATGTACTGATAGAGGAGAGTTTTAAAACGTCATTCTCACGGTGACCCCTCCGTCCCAGCAGTATAAATGCTGTAGGTACAGGTAAGTACAGTTGACCCTCGGTAACTCGAACCTTCAAAGGTCAAAGGTTCAAGTTATCGGAAAGGTTCAAGTTATCGGGATTTCGAGTTATCGAGGGGAAAATTATAAAGAAAATGACCTGGAGGTTCGAGTTACTGAGGGCTCGAGTTACCGGGAGCAAACTGTTTCTGCGTGCGGAGTGGTCTCAGTGTAGTGAACGCGTCTGAATCTGGTTATTAGGGCGTTAGGCTGTCGATCGGAACTGAGGTCATTGGTTCTTGTCCAGGTTTCTGCCATCAAGTTATTACCTTAGATAAGAAATTTTGCTCGAAACAGTCTCTGTTCGCCCAGGTGTATAATCAGATACTGTCGTTGCAAAGTCAAATAATGGGAGATTGTTGCAAATTCTGTCATGAATACGCTGGGAGTAAGCTTGCGATAGACTAGTAAAAAACTTTCAGTCGCTTCACTTTACTCTGTTTTTTGCAAAGTATGAGTATTTCTTGTACAAAAAAACTATTTGCCGTTCTAGTTTTTGATTAAGACGAGTAAAATTGCAAAACCCAAAAGTATCGTCTTCGTTGACAGAACTAAAACTTTTCCTCCTTTCACTCCTTTTATAGGTGGCTCAACATACACCGAAGCAGGATTAACGCGCTTTAGCAAAGTTCGCCTGGATTTGAGCACCATGAATCTTGTAGCAGATGATTTTCATTACTCCTCTACAAACTCTGGAAAGAAGATTAAATACGGCGAAGCTGGAGTTGCTACTCCGCAAGCAAGGAAAACTGTCGCAAAGGAAAATTTAAAATTGATCTTAGGGGAACTGGCTTTCGTCTTAAGGTGTGTTTTAACTGAAGTAAGATGGTATTTAACTGACTTCTCACACGCCACAGTGTAGCGCAAGTCGGTCTCTAAAAGGAAGATTCTTATAAAAACACGAAACAAAATCACTACGCCATTATTTTCAGCCATTGTGCTTTTCTCCCGGGCTATGTGGCGGTAAGAAAGGCGGCGAGGGGGTTCGGAATTGTCCCAGGATCTGCTCGGCCATTCAATGTGGCCGTTATCTTGAATTACCTGCAAGAAGACTGGATACGAGGTTGTGACCAACCAAAAAGGATTGAAGGCAATCAAGTAGCGATTGTGCGACATTTGTTTCAGGTTAGCGCAAAAGCAAAAAGCAAGCAGTTATAAATGGTAGAGTTACTCCTACTTTTCCCCGTGCAATTTTGTTATGTGATAAATCAATCATGCTGCTTGCTTGTTTATAATTCTAGCAAGAAATTGTTTTGCGTACAATATCACATCTCAATTTTCTGCAATCCATTTGTTTCTAAAGGGGGATGTGTACTGGGAACCATACGGCACTCCGTCGGATATTAAGAACATGCTAGACATTGATGAGGACCGCAGGCGCGTGTTTGCTGAGTGCGGGGGGTACTGCGGTGGCTGCAGGGCTCGTGGTGGAAAATTAACAGTTGAAGTGGACTACTGTCAAGAAGGAGTGAAATGTAAGGAGTGTGTTGCCGAACTCATTAAATAGCGAAAAAAAGGTTTAAGAAGTGTAGGGATATATATTTCGCATATTCAGTTGAATTCATTAACTTTACCAGTCAGACATAGCGGTATAAGTTCACCAAAGTGTCACTATCCTAGGTTAATAATGATAATAATAATAATAATAATAATAATAATAATAATAATAATAATAATTTAATAGCAAGTTGAATTCCAATGATTGGTGTAATATTTCAGAACGTGAAGCAGGGGAACTGTGTGGGTTAGAGTAAGCAAGAGCTTACCGTAGTTAACAGTAGTAACGAGGTTCTACTGCAACGAAAAAAAGGGTCCGATGATTTGTGGACAAATATGTAGAAAAAGGCGTGTATCCGTTTTCTAGCACGGCTACATTCCTCGGATTTGATTGTTAACCCCGTCCGTAAACCGTTTATATATTAGAAGTCAAAACTTAGTTTAATTAGTTGACATTTGATGTCCATACAGACCCTACATTTCGTGGCGTGGCCTGATCCCCCCCCCACCCCCTCCCTATTATATTTTTCTAATTTCGAATGAAAACTTCAATGGTCCAATTGCCTTTGTAGCTTGCTATAAAGGTTTAGGAATGGAAGATCGCTCCATTAGCGATAGCCAAATCACAGCCTCAAGTTACAAAACTGACGGAAGCAAGACCTACAAACCAGAATATGGCCGACTGAACAACAGACCCTCAGGGAGGATGGGTGGGGCGTGGTGTGCGGACAAATCGGACACGTCGAGGTACCTTCAGATCGATCTAAGAAAGGAGATGACATTATCGGGAATCTCCACACAAGGACAAAGTGACGAAGCTAACTGGGTAGTAAAATATTCCCTTGAGCACAGTAAAGATGGAACCAACTGGCCTCCTTTCAAAGAGTTTGGAAAAACAAAGGCAAGTTACGTTTCCTACAGTGTATAAACTCTTGTTTTAGGGCTTTTTACCCAGTTAAGGTGTGGGGGGTGCGTGTTTCTAGTGGTGAGGGCGATTGATCTAAAAAAAGGAGATGACATTGTCGGGAATCTCCACACAAGGACAAAGTGACGAAGCTAACTGGCTAGTAAAATATTCCCTTGAGCACAGGAAGATGGAACCAACTGGCTCTTTTTCAAAGAGTTTGGAAAGACGAAGGCAAGCTCCGTTTTATACAGTGTCTGAACTCATGTGTTAGGGGTCTTTCTCAGTTAAGGCGTGGGGGCGCGGGTTTGTAGTGGTTAGCACGTTGGACTTCAGATCTGAACGTTGGTGGCTTAAGGCCTATTGTCTGCCATCATGTTGTTTCCTTACACAAGAAACTTTACTCCACACTGTCTCTCTCCTCCCAGGTGAATAAAATGGGCGACATACTGCTGGGGGTAACCCTGCGATGGACTAGCATCCCATCCACAGGGAAGGGGGGGGTGTAACAATATCCTCAGTTGCCTCATGCTACAAAACCCAGGTTAAGCTCCGGCCGTGTGGGTGTCCTGTGGCTCGTATGAGTGTCCTGTGGTTCGCGTGCCACTTTCTCTTACCTACCTTTATCTTCTCAGTTAAGTGGGTGTTAAAATGACATACGTGCAGACCGGTACGAGACAAAAACGTTATATCCTATATCAGAGCTGCGGGATGAAGCATTAAGTGTAAAGAAGACCAAGTGATCGCAGTTCTTAATGATCATCTCCCAGTTGCCTTGTTAGCTCAATTGGTTAGAGCACTGCACCGGTATCGCAGAGGTCAAGGGTTCGAATCCAGTTCAGGCTTTCTTTTCGCAACTGCAAAAGTTGTGCCTATAACTGCGATGGTCTTCTTTACATTTAAGTTTCAATTTTGAACGAAATGGTTAGAACTGAAAAGAATAGGAGAAGAACAACCATATCGCGTTTATACGAGGCGAATGCTTCGTGTTGGAAATAAAGATACTAGCCGAGAACAGTTGAGATCGAATCGCATGTTTCTCTTTTCCCGTTTCAGGATTTTGAGGGTAATGTGGACCAGAACAACGTAGTGACTCATTGGTTTAATGAGCGATTTCGAGCGCGGTTCGTAAAAATTGTACCTAAGACGTTCAACAGTCCAACGAACACAGTTTGTATGCGGGTTGAACTTTATGGCTGTGATACAGGTTAGACTCATACGACAGAACCACAACACTGCTAATAAATGAGTAGTTTGTCATGTATGTTCGCCCGGAGTGTCCATTTAGTCCTGAATGAGATGGTTAGACACCTCCAGCCTGTTCTAAACTCCGAGATAGTGGGGGAAAGCGCGAATTGAGAAAACGAGTGCGAAAAACTCGTGGGGGCTTTTCCCGCCACCGCCCCCATTTTTCCAGATCCCGCGCGTCTTATTTTCGAGTTCCCTTTCTAATTTTCGTGCCGTCCATACTATGAGAGCCTGGAAGAGGCTACGACGGCTCTATATTGCGGAACGTTTTGCATTTCCTTTATCTAAAATAGCCTGTGGGCACTCGTGTTAACATTATTTAAGTCATCTTTACTGTCCAGTAAGGCGGCCTATCCTTGGTTACCGTAATGATTCGAAGCGTTATGGAGCGATATCAAATCGCGCGGCCATATGCATTTTCGCGTTATGGGAGCGTTTTGTGGCTGAACAAAAGGCGGAATAATAAGTAAACGCCTGTTTTAATAACTTATATTTTGATTGCCTCTAGTAGTGAATATAAGTCAGTTTGTGCAGGGACACTATGTTCGAGGGCATTTTAAAATTAGTCGGACATTCCAGAAATTTGGTCAGGGGATATCATATGTCCGACTGTTATTTTTTCCAGTTGCTTTATCCAAGATCATTAAAACCAGGTTGACAGCTCTATAAACCGCTTTTATCCATTTCTCACAGATGTCGCCTCTGTCGTGATTCGAAGCTCCACAACCAAAAACTGCTGGAGTCCCCAAGCAAGCTCCAATCCGTGTGAAATAGGGGATGGGACCCTGCTCTCTTTACAGTCGTACTGTCAGGGGGAGGGTGTGATGTTGGCTTTGCTCCGTGATGGTACCATAGTCCACAGTTGCAGTGGAAAGTGCGTGTATCGGAATGCGCAGGGATTCCTTGCTCTCAGAGATGGACGATGTGACACGTTTACGAAGCGCGAAAATCCTTCTGGGGCTATTGTGCTTAGCCACCAAGCCAGTGGCTTGTGTGTTAACCTGGATGCCACTAAAAAGTTGACTTTGTCCAGCTGCAATACACCATATTTGTTTGAGGTGACACAGTCAGGTATGGACTAGTCCAGTTCTGGCCGCTCCCTCTCAGTCACGCAATGAAGGGAGTTGCGTGATAGAGAGATGGGGGCCAGAACTGGACTAGGTATGGACTGGTTAAGTTGGTAAAATTGCAAACAGTGCCAGAGGAAAGTGACGGCGTGACCTAACCCATGCTGTATCAAATCTTAAGCCACGGCTACACGAGCAATTTTTGCCTGTGATGGTGATGCGATTTCTTTTTAAATTGTCGCGTCGCCAGCGCGTGACGAAAAACGCATGTTTAGCCATGCTTGCACAGGTGATGTGACAGCTAAAAAAGTTGCAGAAAACAAATCGCGAGAAATTCAATGAGTTGAAATTTTTGCGACAAAATCATGGACTTTGTCGCCAAGCGTAGCCACCACTGCGCGCCGGCGACGCGAAAATTTTCAAACAAATCGCATCACCATTGCAAGCAAAAAATCGCTCGTGTAGCTGCGTCTTTAAGGGGGGATTACTCGTGGATACCTTTTTCCCCAAATGTTTTAGCCTTTTTTTCTTAATTATCTCCAGGAGATTTCGCTCAATCCAAAAATGCTATCATAGGATCATAGTGCGAGTTCCCATAAATCTGAGCGAATTTTTTCGCGGTTTTTTTAAATTAAACGTAAAGAAGGAGAAGGGGATGGAAAATTGATGAATTTTAAGAAAATTGAAAATTGTTAAGAATTAAAGGTGAGTCAAAATTAAATTTTAAAGTTAATAATTAATAGACGGATACCAAAATAGGCCACCAACAACCCCAAGTGCTCTTGCGTGGGGTTGGCCTGTCTGGGAGGGTGTACAAAAATTTAATCCCTCTTTTATTTCTTTCTGAAATCTTATCCTATTTCCTCAAAATTCAGGTATAACCGCCCCTTAAGGCAAGCTTCCGGGGCATGCTTAGGTGTCTCGCAAAAAAAGAATGAAGTAATCACCAATGTCACGCAATAAATTGCCACTAAGGAAGCGTCACGCAGAGAAACTTTTGGGTAAATTAAGCTAAATATTCTTTGTTAATTATTTTATCACAGGTCTTCAACCAATTGCCCCCAAGTTTAAGATGGCTAGTCCCCAGTACCTCACGGTTGATAAACCAGGCTGGGTTCACTGTAAAGTTGCGTCGGATCCACGTGCTAAATTCTTTTGGAGTACAGCGTCTCCTTGGCCAAATGGAGAGCGTCTTGATATTCTTGAATTTGTACCTTTTTCAAACGGATCACTGTTCGTGAGAAAGGCGAAAAAAAGCTACGAGGCTGACTACTATTGCGTTGCTGTAAACTCTGCAGGATACAAAATGCAAGGCATTAGCGTCAAAGTGGGAGGTCAGTATAAAGAAAGAGATCAAAAGCTATTTCCCCTTAACATTCTTACAGTACTGCACGTCGTCGTCGTAGCCTTGCAGCTTCCACAAAGTTTCTTATTTATAAGTTTTTGACAACTTTGTAACACCTTTTGTAACACTTTTCATAGTATCGTGAAAAACTGGCCAACTTAAAGGAGCTATGTCACGGTATTTTCGTCCATTTTTCTGATCTGACAAAATTACTGTCGCATTGAAGGAAACCTCAATAAATCAATAATAGTTTCCTAAGGTAGAAAAATACCAAAGAAGTAATAATAACCCCAACCGAAACAAGGATGGTTACGACTGAGGGAGATTAAGAGGGATTACGAATGACAAACTTGAAAAAATTTGCCGGTTTTTTTTTCAAGATGCGTTATCCATGACATAGCTTCTTTAAATGAATGAACAGTGAGAGGCGGAGTTGTGAAATATTTCACGTTCGTGCTCACGACTATTTCTCTCATAGTCCTTGGATGTGATTGGAAGGATGAAACAGAAGTCATCGAAAGGTTGTTTGGGTTGCCCTGGTTAGCTGAGAGGCGGGACAACCTTTGTATCAAGACCCTTACCAAATCCCACCCATCTACTGTAATTTCAGGATGTGTGCGCACTTTTTCACATCTTTGCCACCGTTAGATAATGAGATATTTATGTCAGAAGTGCAAAAAGTTATCGTCAAATTGCCAACTGTGTTGTATTTCCTTTCTGTTACAGCAGCAAAACGGTCTTCACCATGAACTTTTTCAAATAACGTTTTTAATCTCAAGTTTTCAAAACTCAGAAATCACTTTGGTGCCTCCCACTTTTATTGCATCACGGGACGCATCTTGTCCAATCGCGTGCAAACAAAAATGTATGACGGATTGTAACAGACATAAGAATATCCTTGAAAATGCAAGAGAAATTGCTTGAAAGCTAACTCCTTTCCTTCATTCTCAGAACCACCTGCCATTCTTGAAGCTCCAAAAAACTTGGAAATTTCAGTCAATCGGACAGCGAGGTTTGACTGCAAAGCCAGCAGCGGTAGTAAGATCACTTGGTTCAAGCAAGTTCAAGGTTCATCTTCTCCTACCTCTATATTGAGGCTGGGCAGGCGATTCAACGTTTTCCCTAATGGGTCTTTGAAAATACACCCGGTACAGAAAGTAGACGAGGCATTCTATCGCTGCCGTGCTGAAAATTTCATAGGATACAACTACGCTCGGGCTTTCCTACGAGTTTTAGGTACGTACGGTTTTATCCTCAACAGTGATTTTTCAAAATTTTCAAAGACCTTATTCGGTCGGGTTCATCTTTTCCCGCGCCTGACACTAGTTTATGTTTTCCCGCGCTTGGCACAGGTCGTATGTTTTCCCGCGCTTGGTGCTGGTTGTATTTTTCCTGCGCTTGGCACCACTTGCACGCTTTCCCCCACTAGGCTTGGATAAATTCTGCTCGTAAAATGGCTTATTCTGCCTGCTGGCAGTGCTCATAAAAATCGCTTTTTTTCTGCTCGGACACCCTTATTCTGCTCGAATTCTGCTCGGTACCCGAAAAATTTTCGGTCCTTGGGGCCTCATGTATTTTCAGAAATACGGAAGGGAGCCTGGGCCTAACCGCTAAATACTTAATAGATGTTCAGGTCATTATGCGTAGCAAAATTGTACTTCATCTTACATTATATCACTAACATTACACGAACAGTGAATTTTTTATGAGCATCCTTGCAAAACAGAACTTCAAACAAATGCATAAAGACTGTGTAATTATTTTTGTATTTATTTTGTTTTCATTTTTTTTCTTACAACAACTGTTATGCATATCATTAGTGTCACTATTTTCCCGTTATTCTGCTCAAATTCTGCTCGAAATGCCTTATTCTGCCGGCAGAATGCTCGCCTCAAAAAACGCTTATTCTGCTCGAAATTCTGCCGGCAGAATTTATCCAAACCGAACGGTTGGGGGTGCATTTTTCCCGCGCGTTTTGCATCGGTTTTTGTTGCATGGTTTTCCCCGCAGAGCATTTTTCAGTGTTTTGAGTTCTGACTGATTTATTTTGTTTTTATGTTTTTCTGATTTTTCAGATATCGTTTTAGTTTTCTGAACAGTTCTTCATCAAAAAACCGCTTTCTTCCATTTGCTTGAGCATCTGTTATATTGAGCTCTGTAAGTTCAGGAAAAATAATTTTGAGCGAAACAGAAACAAAACCAAAACCAGTTTACTAGTAAAGAAAAGAAACTAATATTAAACAAATTATATTTTTCAGTTCCTCCAAGGTTCACAATCATGCCACGTGGTGCCGCTGAGCCTTCTGGGAGTAGCCCTGTGTACAACTGTCAAGCCGCTGGGGACCCTGTGCCCACAATCCGCTGGACCAAGGTTGGCTCGGTCCAGAGCCCTACCGAACAGTTGCAGAATGGCAGTTTGAGGATAAGGAATATTCAAAAAGCGGACGAAGGGCGCTATGCTTGCTCGGCATCCAATAGTCTGAAGACCATAAAAAAGGAAATTACGATTAGCGTTTACAGTAAGTTTTTCCGTTTCGTCAAGAAAAAAGTTAATGACTTGTAAAGAGAAAATGGGATGCTGATGTTCACTGTTAACTTCCCCGTACTTCAGTTGTGTCCACCAAGTTTTTTTTTTTTGTCGAGAGTTAAAAAGAAAAAAAAAACAGAAAACAAAAAATCAAATTCTTTCCTTACTTAAACTTGAGGGTATATTTTCATATTTGAAACAATTTTGTTAAGGAGGCTAATATACGTGTTAGTAATATTAAGCTGTTCAACGCATTAGTCTCCCTTCATCAGGGTTTCAAAATGGTCACTGACGAGTCATTGGAGTACTTAACAAAATTTGGGGGTTACCAGGCGATGGACTAGCATTCTATCCAGAGGGGTTCATGTTACAAAACTCCTCTTCGCTTCAGGCTAAGGGAACCTTGGTCTTTCAATTATCTTCTTTTGCAGCATCTTTTTCCGTTCGATTTTTAAGTTAGTAATACGCGAGCGCTGAGTTTGAAATGTAAAGAAAACCATCGCAGTTACAGACGCAACTTTTGCAGTTGATTAGCTGACGGGTTTTTTACGTTATTTTAAACGAGTTCTTTCTTGTTTGAATTTCAGCCGCTTGTAGAATAGATCCTCAGCCACATGTCGTCCGTCAACCGAATCGCTTGTTCTTTGCTGTTGGAGGAAAAGTTGTCGTCCGCTGCAAACCAGGCTTTGAGACGGAACAGGATGGAAATCTGACGTGTCAAGATGATGGGAATTGGGACAAGAATATCCCTCAGTGTACTGGTAAGCTTTAAAAAGCAGAACATTTGAAAATACTATAATGAAGATGTTATATTCAGCATGTCTCAAGTGTGGAAGAACTGACGAAAAGTCTGAGTCCCCGACGGGAATCGAACCGATTGACGGAACCACTGAACTACAGGGAGACTGGGAGACTGGAAGACGGGGAGACCGTGGGAGACTGGTGGCGAGCTAGGCCCCATTTACTAGGTTCATTGTTTGTGACACGCTTCCTTTTGTACAGCTAAGATCAGCAGTGTCGAAAGCGTTTTGGGTAGTAATAAAGAAAGAAAATTGACAATTTTTTAAGTTCGGTCATGAAATAATAACGAGATCACGAGTGGTCAAGAACGACTACCCTTGTAATCTTCCTTAAGGCCATTCCCCCGAGATAAAATTTAACGTACGATTTTTGTCAAACTTTCACAAGGTGTTATCTATCGTGCAATGCAAGCATGTGCAATGTTTTGAAATATAAAATTAAAAGAATAGGTCTACGTGCCCGTTTACGAGATATCATCGTCTCAAGTTACCCCATAATTCTTTGCATTTTCGAATAACGAACACATGTTTATTTGTTCAGTTCACATAAGAATTGTAATTTTAGATATTTAATTGTAATTTTAATCTTAAATTTAAATACACGACCCCACAAGCTTTTAGCTTTTATTATTATCGTGTTAAAATAAAGTTTTATCTATCTTATCTATCTAACAATGTACTATATGTAAAATATCGGTAACAAGGAACAATTTACTAGAAGTTTTAAGGCGGATGCTCGAAGCATCAGACGAAATTGACTTAAAACCTTCCTTACGTGCGTGTTCTCGAGGTCGTGATTTCATCTCCTTGAGTAACGCGTTTCTAGTAATAATTTGTTTTTCGAACATGTGTTTTTTTCTTACTCTTTGAAAAAGAAGAGGATGAATGGTAGGTCAAAGATAATTGGAAAAAAAGATAGGTCCCCATGCTTGTTTAAGAGTAAATAACTATTCTTTTCCTCTGGTGAGCTTAGCCTCATAGGAAACTCCCTGGACGTGCGCGCGCTAATGATGCAACAAATCGTGCGCAGTAAGGATGTGTAATGCAATACAGGGGAATGACCTTAGGACCCCGCAAAAGAGGAAACATTGTTGGGGAAACAAGTTTCTTAGAATCTTTCCTCGTTTGCGCGTATATTTGTTGTGGAAACTTTTTTTGTTTCCGAGAAACAAAAAATGTTTCTGATTTTTTTTCAGAAACATTTGTTTCCGCACCAAATATTTCCGCCTTTGTACGCCAAGGAAACAATGTTGACTAGATTCTGTTGTCGCGTAGGCTCTATTTCCTAGATTTAGCATGCGCAAACTTTTGTTTCCAGTGAAATGTTTCTTGGGTAACCTGGCAAGGAAACATTGTTTCCCGGTCGTTTGTGCGCCAAAGAACTGGCCATTCTGGGGAACAATGTTTCCGTAACAATGTCTTCTCGTTTGCGGGGCCTTTAAAATCCTGTTGAAATCAGTTGCATTTTGTAAAGTAACACTCTTGCCTCTTTGCCCAGATATCAATGAGTGTACAATCCTTGATTCTAATCCAAACAAGAAAAATACGAGCGGTCTTCAAAGCTGTCATGAGAAAGCTCGCTGCGTGAACACCGCGGGCTCGTACAGATGTCAGTGTATCAAGGGATACGCGGGGACTGGATTCACGTGTGTTGGTAGGCCACAGTTCTATGTAATAATAATGTGAGCCTTCTCTATATTGTCAGAGTCAGAGAGTGTAAGATTTAGAGAGAGCCTACTGCAAGGTGTTAAAACCATCAGCACACAGAAAGAGTACAATGTATGCTGCCGTAGAGTTCCGAAAGTAGCGGTCCCCCGCAAGTAACGGCTACCCGAAAGTAACGTTAATTTTTGGACCTTTCTAGTAATTCTCCAAAGTAGCGGCCCCCCTGAAAGTAACGGCTACCCAAAAGTAAAGTCCATTTTCGCCCTTTGTGACACAATACGTACTACCAACCGTCCGTGCAAACATCAACAAGCTTTATTGTTATTTCCTACTAACAAAGTAAACGAAAGTCGCTCAATCTAGCAAGCATTTTATTCATGAAAACTTTGAAAACTCTGTATAAAGTGACGCGAGGGGAAGTCTCGACTTCAGTGATTTCATTAGGCTTATTGTGCGGTGGTGTTCACCATTTTTCTTCAATTAATGAAGTGTTTTAGCTACCCCGAAAGTAACGGCTACCCGAAAGTAGCGGCCACCCGAAAGTTGCAGCCCCTTAGGCCTGCTAATTCCAAAAGTAACGGGGGCCGCTACTTTCGGAACTCTACGGTATTCTAAAATAGAATGGCATTTACCGTGGTTTATTTTGCAGTGCTAAGAATCCGATTAGCTATCGATAAACAATGAATACGCTCACTCAGTTTGAACTTAAAAAGTAAAATGCGAATTTGTTTTTATTGTAAATTTATTTACCGTTTGTTTATTACTTTATTGCTTGTTTAATGTTTGTTGTTGATTTATTTATTATTCTTTTAATCTATTTCCGATTTAAATTTTACATTAAAATAGCTGATATGAGTGATTTTCCCGTAGAAAACAAAGCGACAGTTTAATTGTTAATTGGCCCCATATCGGAAGAGCTGAAGGCCTTAAAATTTTTTGGGAAGTTAATGAGTGAATTACGAAGATTTTTTTCAGGTACAAAATAATTGCGGGGAGGGGGGGGGGTGAGTTGCACTTTAATTAACTTGAAATTTGTGAATTGCTAAGGCCCGGTTCCCGCGCTTGGCTCAGAATCATTTTAATAAGTTTCTTGCGTTTGTTGGGATTGATAAGATGTGTTTACTTTTATTCAAGGATTTTTTTTTGGCTTGTACAAAATATCGGAATAACGTTCTCTGTTATGAACGTTTTCTTTCTTTGTCTTGTTGTATGTAGCTGTTTGTATGCCACCAACGCAACAAGCAAATGGAGAATGGACACCACAAAAACCAAACTACCAGATCGATGAGACTGTGTGGCTGCAGTGTTCAACTGGGTACGAACTCACCGATCAGAAGGTTTCAAGTGTAACATGTGGAAAAGACACGCAGTGGAGTACCCCTAGTCCAACATGTCGAGGTAAGTCGAGATGTAGCCTGCGTGGCAGGGACAAAAGTGGCGGGAAAGGGAGATGCGCAAGCGCAGTGAGATGTAGCCACATTTTTTTCATCACGTACCATCAAGGTGCAGTTGTTGAGGTTAGCGTGCTGGATTTTAGATTTCAGGTCGGTACGCAGATTGAGGTTGATTGTTGGCCCCAGTTGTTCAAAAGTTGGATAACGCTATCCACCGGATAAATCACTATCCAGTCGATAAGTGTTAGGGGAACCAATTGCGTTATCCACTGGATAGTGATTTATCCGGTGGATAGCGCCATCCAACTTTTGAACAACTGAGGTCTGGTCTCTGCCTTCGTGTGTTTCCTTATACGAGTGCCTTGTGCAGCTGGCGGTATTGTTCAGTGAGCGGTTGAGTCACGAACACACACACTATCTTAGCAGGCATATTTCTTGCTTTCTTCAAGGTTTCGTTCGCGCTAACATATGCGAACTTATGAAGCTATGAGGGGCGACGGTAAAGACAACGTCCTCTAAACAAACGGTCGAATTAAAAAAAAAACGAGCAAAGAAGTCGAAGTTTTGTGGAGAACTTGAAAACGCGACCGTGAATTCTCCCTTCTCTTTCTGACCTGCATAGTTAGGCCACATTCTACCAATTGCACGAGGTGGAAAAATCGCGAAGAAGTTTAAAATAATTTGAATGTGTTCTTCAAAAAGACGTTTAGCATGTCGTTGCCATCGTCTTTTCGTAAGATCCCTCTTAGAGAGTGTAACGCAGGCTACAGAAAAAGAGACTTTTCTCTAAATGGCAGTGGAGTCGTTCCACCCAGGTGTATAAATGGGCGACGCAGAACTGTTGTCTGCATCTGAATTTATTTCACCATATTTTTACAATACACTGTATCTTTACAATATCTTTACTGTATTTTTACAATACACTGTTTTTACAATACACTGTATCTTGAGGGGTAGAAGCTTCCCCCCGAAAAATATCTCAAATTGTGTCTCAAAATGCACCAGATTGCATCTCAGCGCATATTCATTTAAAAAAATTTCCGGGGAGCATGCCTCCGGACCCCCCTAGGAAGCTCGTGGCCTTCGGCCATTCGGGACTTCTCCCCCAAACGATAAATCCTAGATAGAAACCCTGAAATGGCACAGTTCCACCCGCAAATAGCAGAAGCTACTAGAGGTGGGTAGAGGCTTAGATACAGTATAAGTGTATATAAGTCCCTATTCGCATTAATGTGCTTGAATATATTACAAAAATGAAACCCACTGGCAAAATTCTAGGGGTACCTCTACGATGGACTAGCATCCCATCCAGGGGGAGTAGCAATACTCTCAGTTGCTTCATGCTACAGAAACCAGTTTAAGCTCATGTCGTTGAAGTATAACTTAAGCTTTTTTTACAGCCGAAGACGGCGTTGTTTAGGTCATTTTTTTTTCATTGTTACTCAGATAAGAATGAGTGTGAAGGTGAAGAGGGATCTCGCTGCCACAAAAACGCTGATTGCATCAATACCGTGGGCTCCTTTAGGTGCAGATGTAAGGAAGGTTTTGAAGGAGATGGCGTAGAGGACTGCAAAGGTAAAGATAGAAATAGATGTTTTCCTTACACCAAACGTTTAATTTCAGATTACAACGATATAAGTCTGATAACACACGCACGTGAATCATACTTGTGTTATTTAAGTTTCGCATCAGATGTTGTTGTCTGTGATCCGTAGACACCATGTAAGTACAGTGGATTCCCATGAAACGACCTCCGACAAAGGGCCACAAAAAGTGAGGTCCCATTAACAGAGTGGTAGGATAAATGAGGTTTTCCACGATGAGGGAATGACTGCATTTAGTTTTTTTCGAGATGACAAAAAGTCATAAAGTAAAAAATGTTTTAAAAGGTGATACTTTTAACCCCTTGAGCCCCAAAAGTGACAAGCATCTAATTTCTCCTAACAGTATCACCACTTGACCAAACAGACAGGTCATGAGAATTAAGGAAATGATCACCAAAGATGAAATTTCTTGATGTAGAAGAAATTTCTCCAAACAAGTACTGTAAGAAATATATGGAGAACAGTGAGGAGAATATGCATATTGATATTGGGGCTTAAAGGGTTAAAGAGCTGGTCGTAGGGCGGGGTCTCACAAAATTGAGCGAGACCTGAAATTACGTGAAGTCAAGCCGCCGGTCGTAAACCAACAGTGCCTAGTTTATCTTTTTAAATGTGACCTGTGCGATGCAGGTTATGTTGGTTTCACGTGCCGGCACTTGCATCAACGCATCGAGGAGCACAACAACGTGTCGTCGTCTACTTTGGCAAGCATTTTCGCTCGGAACATTCTCTGGCCCCTAAGGATCTTAACAACAATTTTAAAATTCTAAAGAAATGTAAAAACAAATTTGACTGCCTCATTTACGAAATGTTTTTTATCCATGAACTGAGACCAAGTCTCAATGTACAGACCGACTCAATTCGTGCGAAGGTTTTTAAATAACTAGTCTTTACATAGTAAGTTTTTTACATGCTTTTATTGTTTTAACAAATTCTTTTTACACATACGTTTAGCTACTTTTACATATTTTTACTTCATACATTTTCCTTACATATTTTTGCCCCTTTGCCACTTTATATATCTATGCAAATTCATATTCTCCACATTTCGCTTGATAATGACCGAAAAGCGGTCGAAACGTCGTGAATTTTTACCGTTGGTTTTTATTGTCAATTATTTTCCATTTTGCATGGGAAATGTTTTTAACTAATGATCAAAATTTAGACTGTTATTGTTATTAGTACGTGTAAATAGGTTAACTGATTTTTTACATTAAAGTCATTATTGTATTTTTCTAAAAATTATACTTTATCTTTTTTGTACCGCTGGGTTCACTCTCAGCAGCGCAATTTTTGTCGGTTCAATATGCGTACTCAAGATATATAAACCGTTGGATTTTCAGAGGAGAAAAAGCGCTTTGTCACAGCGGCTGTGACAGGAAAAAGGTGGAAGTTCTCAGCCAAGATGGACGGTCTCATCGAAAAGGTAGAAATTTAGTCTTTATTGATGTAACCATAGTATTCAAGTCAATTTATTGCACAGTTTTCGTAGATTCTTTTCTGTTTATCAAAGGAATTATAGATTTTCACAGTTAGCCAAAGATTCAGTCTGTCAAATTGTCTAGAACGCCAAAAACGAAGCGAACATTGAGGAAGCATATTGGAGTTGACTTTTTAAAGCTTTTTGTTTAAGGACATTTCGCACCTTTTCTCTTGAACAGATGCAGCTGTTTGAAGAGAAAAAAATTACCGCTGAACAACTCTTGGATGTTGTCCTTAACTCCTCGGCCTCAAGCTCCCAGCAGTTTCTTCCTGGTGATCTAGTCGTGACACTGAAAGCGATGCGCACTGCCTTAGCAAACATGAGTGTTGAGCAAAAAATGTCGTCCGCTAAGGTAAAGAAAACTGTTAACATTTATTAAAACTCTCTTCCTATCTATTTTGTCGTTTTGTGATCACTTATTCTTTTTTCTTTCTTCGTGTTTTAGCCTGATTTCACCTGCGTATGACGTCAGATAGCTATCTCGCTTTTCAAAATTTTGGAAGGAAATTACCTGTTTGCTTTGGTTTTGCATTTTTTTTTGTTGTGTTTTTTTTCTGTAATTGGGACATAAACTAGTACAAATTGCTCCAGCCAATCAGAGCAAATTGCTGTTTTCTTAACCAAACAGAAGCGAACCAAATCAAAATGCCTGGCCTGTTTTCCCGCGCTTGGTACTGGCTGTATGTTTTTCTTTTGAGCTCTGAGTGGGTAATTACGTAACTCCCTTAGGTTTGATTTTGCGATATTCCCTAGACATTTGTTGCAAAAATCCACCCTCAATCGTGTCGTTTACTGAATTCCACGCTGTTTTTATTTACCTTTTGGCAGCCAACTATACAGATCACAAGTAATCTTTTGGATAAGCGCAACAAAGAGCAATGGAGTGAAATACAAAAGGTAGTTATTAGCGTTGACTTTCCCAGACTTATTTCCGTTGTCCGCTGTTGTAAGCCTGTTCAATAAGTTGGTGAATTCGAACAAGTTATTCGGGAATTGACTCAGAAGGTAACGCCCATTCACACGACGTTTAGCCTACAAAGCTTACATTCTTTCAGCCTGCGTGGCAGGCGCTAAAAGGAGGGGGGGGTAGGAAGCGCGAGACGAGCACGCGGAACTCGACGAAAGGGAAAAGGTGCCTGCCGCACAAGCTAACGTTATTTGGGCTCGTCACGTGCCCCTACTCAGCGAGGATAGATGCGTGACGATGATTGGACACGTTACAGTATCACTGCCACATAAATGATTTGTCTCTATTCATTTTGTTTCGTCCGATTAACATTAAAGGACTCCAAAGGTGTCACTGATGTGATGTCTTTATTGGATGAGTTTGCCATGGAGCTGGCCGCTGACCTAGAGAAGCGAAGTCCTACAAGTGATGAAAATGCAACTATTGATGTGGAAACGGACAACGTTGGTAAGTTGGCAATTTTTACTTATGCTGTCATAAACGGGCCCAAATAGAGTTAATCCAAAGCCATACGAAGCCACCTGGCCGCCAGGTCTTCGCAAGAAGGTTTGTATTAAGGAAAACGCTATTAGCTTTCATCTTGAGGTGGACATAAAAAATAATTTTACTTGGGGAGGTGGATAGAAATTTTCTGCGAGTGGAATCTCACCGCACTTTTGACTGAACTCTCTACAGCTATAGCCTGGATATCCTGCCATTGTGAAGTTACGTGACCGGATAAGAATTACTGAAAATAACTACAGATCTTGCGGATTCTCCCCGTTGCGAACAGCAACAATGAACGCAAAGATCGCCTCAATTGTTCATATTTCTCAGTTCGCCACTTATGTTGCTTTCTTTTCTTTCTTTCTTTTTTTTTTTTTTTCAGCAATGAGGGTGATGGTTAAGGAAACGAAGAAATTTTCTGGCGATTTTCAGTACCCTGAACGAGCGAAAAAGAACAACGCAGGCTCTGCTGATATTCGCTTGTCTAAAGAACTGTTTGCCAAATACAAAGGTGAGCCTTCTTCATGAATTTTATCCATTCACTCTAGTTCTTCTTTAAATTATTAGCAAATTCAACAGTTTTTTGAAACGGTTTTTGATTGACTGTTAGGTAGAGAAAATGTGTTTTGATTTGGTTTGAACTTTCTTTGTTCTCTCGTTGGTTAAAGAACTAACACGTGCAACTTACTTTATCCAATCGTAACAAGCGTACGGGTTTCGACCAATCAAAACAAAAAGCGAAAACAGTCGTTGCATTGTTTGCGCTATCTAGCAACGGGTGCGTGTTTCCCGCTTTTGGCATCGGTTGCCGGTTTTCTCGTGCTTGGTATCACATTTTTGCTTTGAGTTCTGATTGGTTCACTGTGTAATTTTGACGTTTCTTGTGACTGGCCACAAGAAACGTCAAAATAATAGTTTGTTTATTTGTTTGTTTTCTGACATTCGCCCAAAAAATTATTTTTAAGTAACAAAAATTGGGATTTATCAACTGAGTTGATAAGGTAAATTGGCTACCGTAGAAAAATTGAAAGCTGACGTTTCGAGCGTTAGCCCATCGTCAGTTCGAATCAATTGTGGGTTCGAATTGTGGGTTGCGCTTGGTTCATACGGTGGTGCTACGCTATTGGTAGGAACATGGTAACAAAAAAAAAAAACAAGAATAAATTAGTTGAACGAAAAGCGTTCGTTGATACCGTGGGGACTAAGTGTGCCGATTTGAAAAATGAATTTTTGTGCTAAGTTTTCACGGCTTTCCGTGTTGCCCTGATGTAAGGAAAGGCCGCAGACCGTCATGTGATGGCCAGAATGATTAAGGCGTGTTTTTCATGTTTTCCAGATGGCACGATCGTAAAAGTAACAGGTTTCTTCTTCAAGGACCTGGCTGAACTCTTGCCTAAGAGAGGAGTGGGGATTAAAAAGTAAGTCTTGCTTTGCCCAGTCTGAAAGTTCGTTGTGTAAATTAAAATAGAAGAGCTTCTTTGCTCATATTTTATTTTGTCTCAGTTCATTTATTACCAGCTCACACATTTTAAATGTAGATGG
Organism: Siderastrea radians; assembly: GCA_964017195.1. Lineage (NCBI taxonomy): Eukaryota > Metazoa > Cnidaria > Anthozoa > Scleractinia > Rhizangiidae > Siderastrea > Siderastrea radians. Next base: position 45,306,000 of record OZ024893.1, read on the forward strand.
TTGTTTAGGTCTAAGATGAGCAAAAGGGTCCACCTTATGACGTAACTGTTTATTAGTTGCAGGATTTTATACCTGTTACTGAAAGTTAAAAGCTTCACTCCATCTAACAGAGAATAAGTGCAACACCTTAGATGTAATCTTAAAATTAAAAAACAGGCTTCTATTGTCCCAGTTTCATCGACCAAATTTCAAAAGAAGGGGCACAAAATACTTTGTTCACTTTAAGTATATGTGTTAACCTCATTTCCTCAAGACTAAAAATCTACTATAAGCAAACAAAAAATAAAAAAAAAACAAACGGCTTCCTTTTTTTTTCTATTCACTTCTTTTTCTTTTCAGTTTTGTTCCAATGTTCTTTTGCCATGATGTGTAATAATTGTATTTAAACATACCTTCTGTAAATTCCGCTTTCTTTGAAATAAAAAATAGATAAATAAATAGAACGTGCAAGTTATGTAATTAAATAGTAGTTGAGCCAAAAATGAAGCAAAATGCACACATGATAGTAAAACGAAAAGGGAAGTTTTTTTAAAAAATGTATGCAATGCTCTCATCCCCTTATTCAAAACGTCATGCTGTTTTGTTTTTTCTGTTCCCTTAGGTTTGATGTGAGTTCACCAATAGTTTCCAGCTTGTTATCTCCCTCTCCATCCGATGGAAAACTGGACCCGCCTGTCAGAATAACATTAACGAATCAAAAGGTATGCATCTGTGAGTTTTATAACACTTAGAAAAAATTATAGGGTGCAACATAAAAGGGTGGAGTCAGTGAACAGTTGGCCGAGAAGCGAAGTTTCGAGGGAAACTGTGAAACTTTGACGACAATCTTTCAGCCAAGGGCAATATCTTCCGATAAACCAACAAGCCAGGAGGGGGTTTATTTACTTTATAACCCTCCGATTAATTTTTATATCACGCACGCTTTATTGTGGTAAAGGGAAAACATTCAGTGAGGATCACAGCTTATTTGCAGCTAAACAAATTCAAGCTGGTTAGTTTACTCGATTTTATTACACCGTGATTAGATCTGAAAAGTTAAAACCTGAAAAGTTCCTTTCTTGTTTTCTCTCGTCAATAAAGTTGGACGAGGGATATCAAATCGGACGAGAGGTATCACCTTATACCCGCCGTCCGACTTTGTACTACGTGATGTGTTTCGTCTAATGCGCGCGCGAAAATTAATCGGTGGGCTACAATGCATCATATACCTTGAGCAGGGAACCAATCAAATGGCTGAATCTACAATATCCTGTGGTTAATATATTATAATGTCGGTTACCAAATGTTTCCCTTGCAGCCAGCCGAGAAAGAAGCGGTTACCAGATGTGTTTATTGGGACTTTGAAAGGTGAGTTAATATTGTTACGAAATTTATTAAGCTTCCTCGAAAAAAGCGTAATCACCGTTTTGTAATACTGCAAGTTCCGACGTTCTAAGAGCTACGATAAAATTTAAATCTATTACAGGGCTGGTGCCGTACCTTTGCCTCTCGCAAAAAGTTATCAAAAAAGTTGCCAAAAACTACTCAAAGATTATCTTCAAGTGACAACTGTATGGCGCATAGCGCGTGGCACTGTAAGGAGCGAACCCCAAACGGTAAGGGCGCCCAAGAGATACTGTATACATCCAAAGAGTTTGCCTGTTCCATCGTTGATAACGTAAAGAGTAAGAGACCCAAGGGCAAAGAAAATCACCACTTATAAATAAAAATTTTCCTTTTCTTTCATATTGTCAAGATTACTCTCACATGGATCGGTCCTCGGCCGATGTACTTAACGCGTTTTTGCTACCCGATAAGTATCGAACCTCGGAAAGTAACCCCCCTTCTCCCACGGAGGTGGCGAGAAGTTAAACTTCAGTGCATTGCTGTGTTATAGAGGGAAGGGTCGGGGGGGGGGGTATCTCGGCTTGCCCCTTCTATCCCCTGGCCTTCCTCTTCTTTTTGTTTGGAGATCTTGTGCCGTTCCTGCCGCCTTTGAATAACTGCCTTCCGGCCTTTCTTTTATTAGCTCCAATGTTTTTTGTGATTTCCAGCTCTCGGCAATTTCCCATTAACTGCTGGCTGTATAAAAAGTTGTGGTCTCGTTATCTTTTAACCTTAACCCTTAAGCCCCAATAGTGACAAGCATCTAATTTCTCCTTACAGTATCATTACCTGATCAAACAAACAGGTCGTGAGAATTAAGGAAATGATCGCTAAAGCTGAAGTGTCTTGATGTGTGAGCAAATTCTCCCAACTAGAACTATGAAAAATATATGGAGAACAGTGAGGAGAACATATGTGTTGATACTGGGGCTTAATGTGTTAAGAGAAATCAGGCCAAGCTGACCACACGCTGACACTTGCGGCGGTCACAACCAGATTTGTCACTTCCTTAGTGGTTCTCTTCCGTCCACAAATTGGAGACCGGACTCCCACGGGACGGGACTGCCCACTCCATTTTCTCCCGCGAGGTTCACTGACCGTCTTCTACCTCACTGTATTCCCAGTTGAAACAAACCTGACCTTTGGTATCTTACTATTTCAATCTAAGACTGATGAGCTTAGAAAATGGTGGAAAAGACTGCTGTTCTTTCCAGCCAAAGTTAGTAGTAAATTTAAGGGTGGGGTTGAAGATGTTTCAGAATGGCCCAGGGTTCTATCTAGGGTATTTGAAGGGTACAGGCTTTCCCCCCAAAATGCCCAGCTTCCGCCCCCCCAAAAAAATTTTTGTTACATTATGGTTATCATTACAGTATATAAGAAACTATATCGGAAAAATCATCCAGACGCGACGAGGTCAGTACACATGAAGTAAGTATTCCCTGTCTATAATACCACTGTAACATTATCTTAAAATTGTGTCTCAAATGCACCAGATTGCATCTCAGCGCATATTCACTTCAAAAAATTACCGGGGGGACATGTCCCCGGACCCCCAAAGGAAGCTCGTGGCCTCGGCCACTCGGGACTTCTCCCCCAAAGGATAAATCCTAGATAGGACCCTGAATGCTCCCTTGGTCCCTCTCTTAGATCCGTCACTGATATCATACTCTCAAAACGTTATGACTGGTATTGTTGCAGGTCCAAGGAACTCGGTGGAAGCTGGTCATCGGACGGCTGTCGACTGGTGTCTAGCGCGAGTAATGGAACAGTGTGCGAGTGCGACCACCTTACGAGCTTCGCTTCGCTATCTGTTTATGACAAGGTAATCTTTCCTTTATTGAATGACGCCATTGGTTGTCCACCTTTTACTACGTTTGACGTCTTAAGGCGAACTAAAGCTCGGGTAAAACGAGAACGAGGTGTTGAAGAAAATTCACTTTATAACTTCGTTTGACTCTCATTCTCGTTGAATTTGTAAGATTTTGAATCTGTAGAATTTTCATGAGGGTTAATAAGACCTCAATTTCTCGCTCTCATATGATCGTCAGTTTTCGCAATCCCTCTTCGACTTTCATGCGCGACTCTTATGCCCGTTTTTAGAATCTGTTCATTTTTCATGGGAGACGATAAGAGTTAAATCTTCCTTAATTGTTTTTCCAGGAACTGGAGTTGACTCTTATCATTTACATTGGCTGTGGCGTCCTGCTCTTGGCCGCACTAATATCCCTGATAAGACACTTCTATATCTACTGGTCAGTGGTTATCTGCTATCCTTGTTGATACTTGAATGTGCACTTAAAGGAATTGTTGAAGTCGAGAGATGTCGAGTAGAAACTGTAAAACTTCCGGAATTTGCCAAACTTCCCATTGCTGGAGTAGGCGATTTATACACCACTATCGTAAAACAAAACCCATTTAATGGAATCTGACCTAACGTAGCACACGCAATTAACACAGTGAACGAATCAGAACGTTAACTTGAAACAAAAACACACAACCAGTGCCAAGCGCGGGAAAACACAAAACCTGTCCCACTCGTCCCACTCCCAAGTGGGGGAAAGCGTGCAAGTGGTGCCAAGCGCGGGAAAACATACAACCAGCACCAAGCGCGGGAAAACATACGACCTGTGCCAAGCGTGGGAAAACATCAGTATCAAGCGCGGGAAAAGATGCAACTGGTGACAAGCGTGGGAAAATATGCCACCGATGGCACGAGCGGGAAAACACACAACCCCGTGGCAACCAAGAGAAAACGCGCGTAAGCCACGTCTGCCGATTATTTCTTGTTTTGCAGGCTTCTGATTGGTTAAAAAGTTTAGTTGCCGTAATGGGTAGAGCACGTTGCACGAGTTATAGAGCTCAACTAACGTAAAATCAAGGCAAACTGAAATTACTTTTGATAGTCAATCGGAAATCACTCTTACTAATATCCTTTATCAGTAACAGCTCATGTTGAGCCTTGTCTCCCTCTACAGTAAGACCAGAGCGGAACGTTCCATTATCCACATCAACCTTTGCTTGGCAATAGCCGTTGGCATTGGTCTCTTCCTTGGCGGACTCAAATTGACGAAGATTAAGGTGGGAAATAACTAGTCCAAAAAAGAATTTAACAGAATTCGCAGACGTTCGCCACGGTCGACTGCGAACACTCAAAACTGAATGACTCAATGTCATTAAAGATGTGTTTATTTGGTCAATCTTCCTTGTCTATTTAAACAGTAGAGTGTTTCTCTTGATAGACTACCAGCTGTTATTGCACAATGCTAAATTTTGGCGTGCTCCCATTGGTCGAAATCGATCACGTGATGCGATAGTGTCTCTCCTCAGCGGGAGCCTATCACCGAATAGTGCCCGTCTGGGCAATTTTCGCTCAAAATTTAGTGTTGTACAATAAAAACAATAGAGTTCTTCTGTCTCAGGCCCTATGTGTGATAGGTTCCCTCGGAAATTTGATGTTCAAACTTCAGCTAATATTTGTTGTGAACATCAAATTTCTCGGGCAACCTATCACACGATAGTACCTTCGAGAGAAGAACTCTATTGTTTAAAAAGTTACCCGTAGAAATTTGATGTTCTTTAAAACAAATATTAGCCACAGAGGCGAAGCCTTGAGGGCTAGTATGTTAACTATATCTGATAACGCACTGCAGTTAGTTTCACTATAGTTTTTGTCAGCAAAACAATGATACGTCAGTGAAGTATGATCGTACGGGTGAGTGTAGTTCTGAGAAGGACTGTTTGTGATGACACTGACTGACGTTTCGACAACCTGAGCGGAAGTCATCATCAGAGTCTTGACTCTGCACTCACCAAGACGATCATACTTCACCGACTTATGATATGGCTCCTGGGTTCAAACCATTTACAGTTTCACCTTTTTACCTCGAAAAACAATTATATTAAACAAAGTGACAATACGTAATTCGCTCACGAACTTATGTTGTTAGGACTGGTGTACTCTCTTTAAAGTTGTGTTAGTGATCAATAAGATCGTCTGAAATGTTCGAAAAAACCGCTAAGAGAATTCCTTGTGTTCTTTTTTTACAAACTTTCCGAAGTTAAAGTATTCCAAATGTTCTTGTGTGTTATTTCAGGAGGCCTGTATTGTGATAGCTGCTCTGCTTCAGTACTTTTTCTTTGCCATGTTCTGCTGGGCCGTATGCGAAGGACTTCAACTCTTCACGACTCTAACAACAGGAAAAAACAGGGAATCATCGCGGCTCAAGTACTTCTTTGTTGTTGGATGGAGTAAGTTGACTACAAACTTTTGCTGTCACTCCTGGGTCTGTCACTCCTTACAACATTGAAAAATAATCGTCAATATTATTTTCAAATTATTGATGAAAATAAAAGTACGGTTCAGTAGCTTCCGTTTGAATGGTCACTCTTTAGGATTTCATCCACAGACTCCAAAGTTAGAATCACCTTGTAAAGCATAATAAACAGCACCACAGGAAAGTACTGCTCAGTAGCTTTCATTTGAATGGTCACACTTTAGGATTTCATCCACAGACTCAAAAGTTAGAATCACCTTGTACAGCATAATAAACAGCACCACAGGAAAGTACTGCTCGGTAGCTTTCATTTGAATGGTCACACTTTAGGATTTCATCCACAGACAGAAAAGTTAGAATCACCTTGTACAGCATAATAAACAGCACCACAGGAAAGTACTGCTCAGTAGCTTTCATTTGAATGGTCACACTTTAGGATTTCATCCACAGACTCCAAAGTTAGAACCACCTTGTACAGCATAATAAACAACACCACAGGAATGTACTGCTCAGTAGCCTTCATTTGAATGGTCGGCACACTTAAGCATTTCGTCCACAGACTCCAAAGTAAGAACCCCCTTGTACAACGTAAGAAACAGTACCACAAGAAACTACGCAGGAAAATACACAGGAAAATGAAGGTTTGTCTCGTAAACTTGTTTGTGAAAACAGATGGAATGTTGTAACATGTAAGTCTTGATTCATCTAGCTTGGGGGTTTCTGTTGTGGAAGAAATCGACAATCGTTAGCAACAGTTGCTAACAATTGTTGAAGCTCCGCAGAGGAAGGAAGATTATACTGTGTTTTACGAACATTGCAGTAAAAAGCTTTCGAAGCTTTATTTCGTCGACTCTGTTGTATTAGAGAGGAAAAATATGAATTTCACACTTTGCTGAGGCCTGACAGTTTCCGAAAATCGTTCGAGCTCTTCCGAAGGCATTGTTCGGCCTTCGTTTTCTTGGTCGTAGAAGGTGAACACGATTGTGATACCAGAATTTTTGAGTTCATTACTCTTGTTTCGTGGAGCCACAAAATGATATCTGTTTTCTTTCTTTTTCTTTTTAGTTCTTCCGTTGATTGCTGTTGGAATCTCACTAGGTGTGACACAGCTGCAAGGTTACGGAGACGGCGAATGGTGAGCTATTTCTGTTTTAGTTTGATAAATGGTATTATTATATAGACAAGAGTGTTTCAGTGGAAAATAGACCACTCGTAAAGTTCATACGCAATTACATCCGGGACTCGAGTGGCTCATTTTCCATATCCTCACGAGTGAGGATATCGATGACGTCATTTCCCGCTTTAACACTGTTGTTTGTGCAAAAATGCTCTCGTCAATATAATAAAAAGAAAATTACACAGGGGCTTGAAGATATGAATTTCATTTTCTCGTGGTAAAAAACAATATTTTACGAACGAGTGCAGCGAGTGAGTAAAATATTGTTTTTACCACTCGAAAATAAAATTCATATCTTCAAGCCGCCGCGTAATATCCTTTATTTCTGTGTCGGTTGAAACGAAATATGCGTTGTGAGTTCTGTATACCTTTTGTAGGACTTGAATGAAGCAGAATTACGGGTGTTGGCTATCATTCATACAGTGGGTATGATATTGTTTCGTGTGTTATTGTTTGTAGGTGTTGGCTTGATTACGCTACTGTATTGATGTGGGCCTATGTTTGCCCTGCTGCAGGATTTATTCTTGTGAGTGTATAACCATCATTCTAGTGTTTCCAAAAACGGACCGTATTGTCAGTCAGTCAGTCCGTCCGTCCGTAAATCAGTCAGTCCACTGGTCAGTCAGTACGTCAGGCAGTCAGTCAGTCCATGGTACGTCAGAGAATCAGTCATTCGTCAGTCAGTCCTTTAGTTCGTCAATTAGTCCGTCAGTGAAACAGTTTGTCCATAAATAAATAAATAAATAAATCAGTCAGTTTGTTAGCGAATCTGTCAGTCCAGCATTCATTTCGAAACAGTTAGTCAATTAGGGGAAGCCAGACAGTTGAGGCAGCCAATGAGATAGTCAGTCGGTCAGTTGAGTTTGTCGTTCAGGTAATCAGTGAAACAGTCAGTCAATCCGTCAACCAGTTAGTCAGTCATTTACCTAATCAATCTATTAGGCAGCCCGTCGTACTGAAGTCAGTCAGTCACTCATTCATTTCTTCAGTTCGTCTGTCCGTCCGTCAGTCCAACTATTCTTCCATTCACCAGTTAATTGAAGTGCACATTGTCTCATTCTAGGTCAGCCTCGTCTTGATTGTCATGATACTTTGTGTGAAAGGAAGGGTCCCTGACTCTGCTGACAGCAGAAAAGTCTGGTGAGAAATTACTCCTAACGTTCTTGAAATTATTCGCGTCTCACTGAAATAAAGCATCACCAGAAATGTTCTTCTTCCTTTTCATCTTTAAATCAGTGTGAACGTACAGACTCGAACAAAACTTTCAAACACGTGTTTCATACTATGGACGTTCTTCTCACCCTTGTCAGTTAGCTAACAAATGTACGGTGTTTTTAGACAGCGGTATTTTTTCTCCCCAGTCTTTCGGTCCTGTTCCTTTTTCTTCTGATTCTTGCAATCGCCGGGACCTGGGTTCTAGCTGCCATTTACGTCAAGCATCACGAGAACAGTATTTGGCAGTACGTGTTTGCAGGAGCCTGTGCGTTACAGGTAATATTTCGTGACGTCATGTTTGTCACACTGTGATGGTCACGTACTTTCAACTACATCATTGTAATGCGATCCTTTGTTGACTACATTTTTTTTATTTTAGGGAATTTTGCTGCTTGTTTACTGCCTTTTGGATCAAACCGTAAGTGACTTCTATTCTTTGTTTCTTTTCGTTTTTTTTTTGTCCGTTTTCTGAAACTTCAATTTAGTGGACATGTTCTCTTCCGTAGTTACATGTCAATTATTTTTAATCTCCTAAATATAGATCTTTCTTACCTAACGTTATAAGCAGAGTTCATTTGTTAAAAAAGTACTATATTACCTGATAAGATAGCTATATTACCTGATAAGAAGTTTGTCCATGTTCAAGACTTCTCAAACGAGAATTTTGGTACTGTCTATTATGCTGTACAAGGTGTTCAAACTTTTGAGTCTGTGATGAAATCCACAGACCATTGGAATGAAAGCTGCCGAGCAGTACTTTTCTGTAGTTGTTTGTTTTATTTGTTTAATATTTTCCAAACGAAATTTGGATTTTTCCAGCTCTTAGAAGTGAAAGTGTTAGGTAGACACGTTGCTTAATACACCTCTGTGTGAACTTTTTTCTCTGATTTCTAGTATTTCTGACTTTTTGAGCTTCCTCACCTTTTAATGTTTCATGCATTTCAGATTAGGAATTTTACGTTCCATTATAAGATCAAGAAACTACAGCACAAGGAGAAACGGAATTATTACAGCACAACCGACACTGTTCAGGTTTGAGGCACTAGACCACTATTTTATGTTTACCAGCCCAAATAACAAGGCAGTAATCTGATCCAGGGGTGGGGTTGAGGGGTTGCACCCCACCCCCCCCCCCCCTCCATCCCTTTGTCCGGTCTTTTGTTTTCAAATTTGTCTTTCTCTTATTGCTCTTACTGGCAAAATTTACCGTCTGAGTCATAAACCCCTGGGCCTATGGAGGATTGCCTTCCCCCTAGTAATTCCAACCCCCCTCCCTCTCAGAAGATCCTGGGTCCGCCCCTGCAACAAGAAAGATCTGGTGCGTTGAATTCAGAATTTGTGCTATTTTTAGCAACAAAATGGCGGGAAATTCAAAATTTCAAAGTCCCATGAAAACTGAGATTTTTGGGTAACTTAGAAACGGCTTTTTTCCTTTGAAAACCGTTTAAGCTAAGAAACCAATAACATACAATTGTTTCAAATTTGAAGCTCATTTCTGGTAAGTTTCATTTTTATCCGAAAAATATTTTAAAAGTACTTTCAAGATGTGTTTTTTTTTAAGTCGATTGTACAAAAAGTAAAAAGAAAAACTCATTCGTGTAGCCTCGGCCTAAAGCGAGAAATATCGACCGCTCTCTGCTATTGCTTACATTTTAGGGCTGATTTGGACGGTACGATTTTTGCCAGGGCGCTTTCGTCGTGAAAAAAAAACGTAGACATCTGCCATCATTCAACATTGTCTGCGCCTGACTCAATTGTCGTAGGGTTTTCTGGACATGTTTCAAAATACAACAATATTTTCGTACCGTACAAGATGATCGTAGACAATTTGTACATTTTCTAATTTACACGAAACAATTAGTTTCGTAGGTGTGTTGCATGCAAAAAAGTTGTACTGTAAAAATCGGCCCAAAAGGCCCCCGCAGAAGAGAAAACGTTGTTTCTTGGGCTCGCAAACAAGAAAAGACTGTTGTGGGCTCGCAAACGAGTTGGAAACAAACGTAATATTTCCATGTAAACAAGAAAAAGGTTGTTGTCACGCGTAATTTAAAAATCGTTCACATGCCACTGATGAAGGGCTAAACCCGAAACGTTTGGCTTTGAAAAAAACTTTTTTGGTACTTCATTACCTTTTGTTTTTAATATTTTCATCTGAATTAGTGCCACGCAGTACTGTGAACTTTTGTTCATCATTTATCTAAAAACGCTCTGGCTCGAACGGAGACATTTGCGCATGCTCAGTTTAGAAGTGCAGCACTCGAGACCCCGGAATCTAGTCAACATTGTTTCTTCAGCGCGCAAACGTGGAAACATTTGTTGCGGAAACAAACTATTTCTGGAAAAAATAAGAAACGAGAAACAAAAACGTTTCCGCAACAAATGTTCCATTCGCGCGCAAACGTTGTTTCTCTTAATGTTCCCGTAACAGTGTTTCCTCGTTTGTGGGGTCCTAGACAAATAACTTTTGGTTTTTTCAGTATTATGGATCAAGTAATGCAGTTGACGGGAAGACGTACACAGTGACAAGGCCTTCGATCAAAGAGTCCAACACTGATCTGCGAGGCTCATCCAAGAGGCTGTCTCGAATAGGGTCTACCACAGTAGTCCACGAAAATGACCCCGATTATTACCCATCCCCTATAATGGACACACCGGCACATATGGACAGTGCTCTCAAAAGGTAAAACATGTTTCCGTGGTGTAAATGAGCGAAGTTATGCTACCTTAGTTTGGAACGGACGGCAAAACCACATTTACTTTTTGCTCTTTTACGTCCGACAAAAGTTCAGACTCTTTTAGAGCGAACAAGGGTCGATTAGAACACTTGCGATTTAGTTGTCGAGCGAGAGCGAGAGCGAGAGTTCGTCAAGTTCTAATAGTACAATTTTGGTCCGCTTTGACGTGGCTAATTATGGAGACCCAGTATTAATCTCGATTTAGCCTTAAAGTAGGTCTAACTTCAGCGTCTTTTACAATTGGCACTTCTTAATAATAATGAAAATTCAAGGTAATTTAATTTCGTCATAGCGCTTGAGAGTGGACGAAAACTTACTAGAGCTGCAGGCCAAGCGAGGGCTATAGATAGAATTCTAATTATTTGTATTGAAGATTCGAGTCATGCTCTTTGAAAGAACACGGGAGTAGATAAAAGTTCACGACTGTTGGCTCAAACTCTTGTTCTGGTTTCCCTGAAATTCTCATCCGTTCCTAGAGAGTTTGAACTTTCATCAAACCTCGCTGTTCTTGTTTTAAACGGCCTGTAGTTCGGATGTAGCCTTCAGAAAGGCACCAATAGAAAGTCAGTCACAAATCTTCGCTTTCAAAAATTCCACTCCATTTGTCGTGGTTTAATAACTTTACGCAAGTCCAAAACGTTTCTTGTAAAAATGTATCCACGTGGATAAGTTTTAACCTGGTTTAAGTTCAATTTTCCATTTATTTGTAGACATATCGAAGGACAACCAATCCCAGACACCCCTGCGGGTGAAGTGATCCATTTGCAGACGTTTCCATTCCGGAAAGGGAGCTCGTCCCATTATTCGTCGATCCCTTCCGAATCGGCCAGCGATCGGCGCCCGGATGGAGCCGAAGAACCCGATTTGGCTACAAACCACCTGTATGGAGAACGAAGGAGCTCGAGAACGAGCATGATTAAGAGTTCAGATACGTTGTCGAGTCACTCCAAGCTGCAGCAAATTCCTGAGCGCCAGCCCCTGATGAGTACTGCGGGACACCCCCAAGAAGAGTCGCCGCCCCCGTACAGCACTGAACCGAGGCACAGACCTTATGAGGTTAAGGTAATTTTTACGCTGGACACAATTTTATGTAGCCTAACTCTACCTTTAATTACCCTGAGAACTAACACTCATTTATTAGCACTTCAATTTACTACTTGTCAATTTTTTTTACCTCTGTTCCACAGAAGTTAACCCCATTCGAGGAGGACACTGTCGATTCCAAAGAAACTTCTCTGGACTCCTCGCGTCGCAAGTCGCGTCGTTCTCGCCGAAGACTCGAAGAAGAGTTCGGAAAACCCGACAGGGAATCGATCGTACAACGCAAGAGGAGCCTACGATATTCGTCTGACTTCTTCAGCGGTGTCACAGTTGACCAAGACACCCAGAAAGTGGAAAAGCCTCATGCAAGCCTTTGAAGAGAAAGATGAAGATTAGCTTATTTTTGCAATTCAAAGTGTCTGCCATTTTTGTGTGGATTCAGTAGAGATGGCCATGGAAGGAATGCGTCACGTGAAAGTCATGTGACCTTACGTCGTTGCCAGCGGTCACGCGACACTAGACGTTTCAACCAAGATTCAAACGCTGGTTATATTCATTACCCATACGTTAGTCTTGAAGACGTTATAATTAAAATACAAGACAGACTAAGCCAAAGTGAACTCCGGTAGATTATCTAATGGTAAATACCCGGCCGAGTGTGTTGTACCTTTCATTAAATCGTTTAATTATTAGTAAGCTATTTAGAATAGCATTTTGCATACAGAAAATTTAGAGCTTCATTTATCGCAGTTCTAATACAAGGCAGTGTTCAGAGCGTATTAGAAGTTAAAAGCTTTGAAAAAAAAAAGACGAGAAACTCAAAGAGTTGTTTGCGTGCGACTGTGTTCGAAACTGTTTCTCTCATGGAATCAGAGCGTGTAAACTAAGTATAAGCCACAATAAAGACTTCAATCATCTCGAAATAAGTGTGTACATTGTTCTTGCTGTCGGTTGAGCACCAGGATCTCGTCCAGGTCTGTACGGGTTATTTACCAGGAGCGAGAGGGTATGTGATATACAGTATTCACTTGGTACTACCCCGAGGACGTATACCTCCGATGGACCGGTCAATAACATGCACACCTTTGAGTTGCTGAGGTTTTCTAATGCAAATATTGGTGATCTCGAGAGCAAAATTCCACTCTGTGTGAATTACAGACAAGTCATTCCGCAAGGCCTGTGGGATTCGCACGCACGTGATGAAGTCGAACGGTAAACAAGTTTTGCTCAGTTTGAAAATTTGCATTACACGCTTTGCTTCACTGCAAAAAGCAGAACAGGGAGGAGAAAATTTACGAAGTATAGCATTCAAGGACTTTTCATGGAATTACCTTGTCGTCATATCTAAAAGAATGAAGCGGATTACATGTTTGCAGGGAAAAGGAAAACACCAAGTTCAGTAGTAAGGCAAGACGTATTAGATTACTGAGGACTATAGATTCCGGTGGAGGTATGATTCTTTCGAAGGTTTCTTTGCATCACTAGTGGTCGAGACGAATTTAGTTCTATAAGAATGCGACTGGTAAAATTGTCGCGTTTCAGTTAATTGTCTATATTCATTGATAAAATGATATGCGTTCATTTTCCCTTTTCGCTGTCAAATTGTGATTATTCTTTGGGGTGGGGTGGGGGGACTAAGTGGAAGGAAATATGTTGAGGGGAATATATTGCATTGTCTTGCTATTATTATCAGCTATTGTTTCAGCCTCGCACTCCCCTGTTACAATCAATGCCGCCGCCGCCACCTCTTTCAGACAGCGAATAAAATCAGGGAATAAAATATTCCCCTGAAAAGAACAAAGACTGAACCGAGTCAACTGAAAAATTAGTATATAATTATTATATAAGTTAGAGCGGCTACCTATTATTAAGCGGGCAGTTTTTACAGTCCCGAAGAGCGTTTCTCTTATTCACTGTAAACTTTATTAGACGGTCACCTCTATTAAACTTTTAATGAAGGCACTTGTAAGTATTGTCTCATATGGAAGCGGTCATGTAAGCTATATTCAATCAAAAATCTCCGCCATATTGAAAGCGAAAAGAGGCCTGGGGATAAGGTACAAAGGCACTTGGTGTAGGCACATTACGGTCCATCACCATAAATGGTCCCTTGTGTAACCGTGGGCGCGGTGGTGTAGTAGTTAGCGCGTTTCTGTGCTATTATACCCCACCATTAAACAGACACAAAACACACAACCAAACGGAGAATAATGAATGTGCCGCGTGAAACCAGCACTGTTTATTACAATCTATATATAAACATCAAGTCCAAATACAATGTGAACTCGTGGAAAAAAAAACACTCCCCGGGGGTTGGATACCCCAGCTCGCGTAACACTAGCTTATATAATTAGCTATTAATAACGCAAATGAACTTAAGGGGACGGCGTCCCCACTTGAGGCGATACTCGAAAACAAACTAATATTGCGGAAGTACCAACGAGCATCCATAGGATGAAAAGACCCCATCGTGCTCGCTGCGATAACAACGGGGAAAAATCGCGGCCCTATGGACAGCACTTCCCGACCTGCCGCGCTCGGTCTGGATATGAACCAAGGCTAAAAGCCCGCAAGGCAACCTACTGGACCAATAAAAACTATCTAGACGTTCATAGCACGCATAATCTCAACAAGATCATCAGGAACAGCCTCGAGATAACGAAACTTAGACTTAGGATTCTTCCATCCAACATGCCTATCCTTAAGTGCAGAATCTAGCGACCTGAACCCTGGATCGTTTGCCCCGCCTATTCTAATACTATGGGTGCCATACAAACGAGAATCTGAAACAAAAGGAGTGATATAAGACCTGAAATTACTATATGCAGTGGAATAACTTATCCCTAAAGACTCATGGAATCTTTGTTTCGAGAATTTAGACTTAACAATCTTGCGAAACACAGGATAACTAGAGCCTTTGGAATCAGGCAACAAAGAAAACAATTTCTCTGTAATTCCTACCGGACATGTAGGTTTGCGAGACCTAGCTATCACTGAAACGTGCCCGTCTCTGTATTGATCATTCTTACGTTTAAGCAAATTAATTTTCATGAAATCATCAAAGAAAGCAACATCTTTCACTCTAATATCTAAAATCTCACTTATACGAAAAATACCTGCATAACCAACCAGCAAGATAAACAGAAAACGAATGTCCGCTAAAGATGCGGAAGCAGTACTCAAACTTAGAGTAATATTAGCAATAACATCATGCGACAACGGCTGCTTGGGCTGCACAGGTCTTGCCAGCTTCCTTCGCGCACCTTCGACGACACCTCTCACCAAAGGATGGCCTGTTGAAGACTCCATCCCAGCTAAACGATGACCCCAGCGGATACTGTAGGAAGCAGATTCGATAACGGAAACGGAATGGCCCTCACAGACAGCGCGATTGACAAGCTCCGTCAAATAAAGAGCAACCTGCAACGGAATCGCCGGAAGCACAGGAACACCGAGTTTGGACTGAGACCAAGCCTTCCATTTCTGCCAACCGTTACTGTACTTCTGAACCGTGTTAGCTGCACTGGACTCCAATAAAAGGTCAATCAAGTCAGGAAACAAGGGCTGCAACGATGGATCCTCAAGACTCGTTATGAACCCCCCGACCTGCATAAGATCTTAGCAAAAAAACAAAAGAGAGAGAAACAATAAATATATAAATAAATTAATTAAAGAAGTCAAACAGCAAACGCTGCTACACATGCAAAGTAGCGACACGGCCCGGTAACCGCAGTGCAACGCAACCTGCACACGGGCTCATCAAAATATATTACTAACTTCCGGTACCTACTAGTACCTGGCTATAAACACACCTGGCTGCAAAATGCACGCAGCGAAACATACCGCCCGGTAACCGCAGCACAACACCAGCTGCACACAGGCTCGTCACAGATAAATCTTCAGATATACCACCGATACCTGGCTATTGACGAAAATGGCTGCAAAATGCACGCAGAAAAACATAACGCCTGGTGACCGCAGCACAACACCAGCTGCACACAGGCTCGTTACAGATAAAACTTCAGGTATACCACCGATACCTGGCTATTAACGAAAATAGCTGCAAAATGCACGCAGCAAAACATAACGCCTGGTGACCGCAGCATAACACCAGCTAAATACTCCAAGAAATACGGATCTAACCTGAAATCTATGCGTAAAGCCAGCATTGTGAATTTTGGGCAACCGAAAAAAACAGACGGCTTGCCACGATAAAACACCTTCTGACGTGGACCAGGGATAATCAAATCAGATCTCTTAGGCAAAGAAACAACGTCTTTGACAAAAGAGGCAAATCTGGAAGGACGAGGCTTCAACAAATGCCAAAAGTAGGCGGAAGACCATTCTGCAACGATGAGTGTACCGGTCGAGCAGCACGCACGAGCATGTTTGATCACATCCACAACCATGGATACAGGTGGACAAAGCCAATTATTCTCCCCCCGCCAATCCTGGGAAAGGGCATCAACGGCGCTACAGCCCGGAGACATGAACTTAGAATTAAATCTAGGTACTTGAGCATGGTAGTGGGATGCGAATCGGCCAACGGAATGTGGACCCCAAATACTGTCCAACTAGGTGAAAATCTCTGAATTTGAAGACCAGTCGTCTTTGTCAACGAAACGACTCAGAAGATCGGCTCTGCTATTGGCCTCACGAGGGATCCACTGAGCATAAATCTGAATGTCACTCTCTACACATAGCTGGAAAATATCGATTGCCAAAGACTGAATATGCTGCTTCGGGCTGCCAATCGATACAATTCTGGAAGCGTTCTCATTATCAGTGAAAACTTTGACTTTCTTATGCCTCAGGGAAACAACATGCGCTTTAAGGTGTTTCGATACAGTTTTTTGGGGACCATACCTAACTTTTTTAATCGGCTCTTAGACAGTCTTCTCCTTGTCAGATCAACGTGAAATTTGCAATACTTGTTGGTTTTGGATTGAACTTTAGCGTGGTTTACAATTTGTAAAAATCGATATTTCCATGACAACGATAAACAAAAATCCTCGAAAACAGTAAAATTAAAATTTTGCACAATCCAGATTTCGCTTCGAAAAGCAAACACCAGCACCTTAAACTGTGGTGTATGGCAAACAAAATATACAAGAACAAAAAAATTCTGTTTGTTTGTTTTGAAGTAAATCGCAAAAACATTTTCAACCTTAGTTTTGCCTAGTAATAGTAAATGCACCGAAAAATAATCAACACTTTGATGAAATGGCTAGTAAATACTGTTAAAATGTGTCTTTTACTTACCATTTTACGCCTATAAAGTTTTGTTGAAACTGGTGTTCGCGATCTCGAGAACGACTTGTTTTTCTAAGATCATTCGCATAATAATTTTGTGGTAATTTTTTATTTTGAGCGCTTTTGCGAAAATTTTAAGAACGGCTTGATAGATTTTTTTAAAACATTAAACACGCGTGCTTGACGATGTGACCAATTTTAGTTTTGAGTCTTATTAACATTGATTCACTGGAACACTTTTAGATTTAACGTTAAAGAGGATGTATGAACCGACGGAAAGGCTTGCGTTACATATAAACAGTTGGCAAGTAAATGCTAATATATTCAAAGTAATGCGCAATACATTCCTCTGTGATTTTTACTTTTCGTTGTAATCTACAGTGCAACAAAGAACAAAGAAACCGGATAAAAATCACGAAGCAATGGATGACGCATTACTTTGAATATATTAGCATCCAATCCCGTATCCGTTAAAGGCTTCGATATTAGAGAACCAGAAACGCAACTCCTCCAACAATAAAACGGAAATAGAAAAGGAACAGTCCCAGCGCGGACGATCTTTAATAGTCGAATGAATCTGCCTGGTAAACAGCCTAGCAATAGGGCCAACTGCTAGATACAGCGAGTTGATGAAGCCGCCCACCCGCGCAAGATCCCTAAATGTAGCAGTGCGCGCCGAAATAATGGCATCCAGATTGCTTTTTAGCTTAGCAATTTTCTTGGTCGGAACTCTAAACTGCATTTTAATCGTGTCAATTATGAAGCCCAACCACTGCCCTACTTGCATAGGCTCCAACACCGACTTTTCTTTGTTAATTTTCAAACCACTCAGTTTCAAATCTTCCTGGTGCACTAAACTAGCCGCAATCGCAGAAACCCTCTCTGGAAGCCCCGAGATACCATCGTCCAAATAAACAAAACAACAATGGCTCATCGAGCGCCAACGCTTCACTAAGGGACGCAACAATTTCGTAAAACAAAAACAAGCAGAACTCACTACAAATGGAAGAACCTTGAAAGTGAAAAAACGAACCCTACCATTGAAGGGCCAAGCAAATCCCAAGAATTTCTGATGCTCGCTGTAAATATCCACGTGATGGTACCCTGACTCAAGATCCCAGGCGAAAAACCAGTAATTTTGTTCAAAAACTTTAGACAGACAACGCAAATCCTCGTACTTAAACGAATGCTTGTAAAGACAAGGGTTAACGTGTCTGAGGTCAATGACCAGCCTTAAATTTTTGCCCTCCGCAGCAGATAAAGGTATCACGCAGTAAGGAGGCTCGAAATGCTCCTGAATGCAATCGTAAACCAAGAGTTTGGAAATAGCTTCCTCCACAAAGTTAGGATGCTTCTCTGCTGAACGATTGTTCCTTATGTAGCAAGAATCTGGAACTCGTATAAAAGGTAACTTATAACCCTCGGATATGACATCTAGAACAAACCGTGGGGCACTAATAGTAGACTCCCAATAACTTATACTGACACTGTTTCAGGCGACCTTTCACGCCAGTGGAGCCTTCCACAAACTCAACCCCACTATTCAAATAATCAACAATGAACGGGTACTCATCAGTTTCCACAATGTCCACATCAAGATCAGAAGTAGCTTCTGTAGATAGTCATCCCAGGGTAGGCGGGCGGTCAGATGAAGTAGAACTGGCAGCAATGTTAGGGCAGTTTCGAATCAAATCAGGGTCGTAACGAGGTATGTGGGATGAGGGATCGAAGGGGTGGGATGAGGGATCGAAGGGGTGGGATCAGGGATCAGAACGGTGGGATCTGGGATCACAGCCCTGGAACCAGGGATCATAGACCATGGGATCGGGATCAGCAGTTTTTCTAGGGATCAGGGATAGGGCTGTACCATATTGGTGGGATCAGGGACGAAAATTGGTCACGCTTTTGGAATCAAGGATCAGAAATTTGCGTACAAAAAATGGGTTCAGTGATGAAAAAACATACCTCGTTACCACCCTGATCAAATGGCTGAAATCCCAACACTGAAATAAAAACAGAACCATTAGGCATGAAGAAAAGTAAACTGAAGCAGTGCTGGTAACACGGCGAGAGAATGAACTATTACCAAACACATCCTTAAATACTTGCTTAACAGAAACCCAAGAGACTGCATAGCATAACCAACATACAACCGTCCGGAATAACCGCATACTAATGAGCGGATTCCAAAACGCACAGAATACAAACATATGCTAAACTTCGTATCGCACATATTAGGCTATGGATTTCAGACCAGGAGGTCGTTGGTTCGACGCCCAGTCCCTGCCATCGTGTTGTTTCCTTAGACAAGAAACTTTGCCCCACATTGTCTCTCTCCACCCAGGTTTATAAAATAGGCACCGGCGAAATACTGCTAGACTGCGATGGACTAGCATCCCATCAAGGGAGGAGTAGCAATACTCTCAGTCGCTTCATGCTACAGAAACCCTCGTGTGGGCCTTTAGCTCGTGTGCAACTACCTTTTTTTACGTAACCGCCACGTTCATGAAAATGAAGGATCATTGTGTGACTGCCTACATCAAGTACTTTGTCAACTGGCTTTTAACCTCGAACAATCTCTGTGACGTCATTTTGATGACAATAAATCGAATTTTTTTTCAATTCATGTAATGACCCATTTATGATAGAATCTTGTTGATTTAGTTTTTCATCCGGTGACGATTGACTTTCGAGTGTGACTTTGCCCTTCGGCTTTACAACAGAAGGCTTAATGTCGAGTTATGGCTGTTTTTCCTGCCGATAAGTGCCATTATTAAATTTCCGTTGCTAAAGACCAAAGTTGCAATCTTAATGACCTGTTATGAACAACTTGACTGGCACCGGGAAGTGTTCACGTCAAGACAAACCAACTTCTTATGGCGATTAAAAGCAAAACACACTTTTAAGAAATAAACAATCCCATTCACAAAATTATTTGTTCGATGGTCGAGTTGTGTTCAAATTCAATCCGGTACATTAGACATGAAGTCTTCATATTTAAGTGTTTTGTGCTATTTTTTAATGTTCAGTTTATTTCTTTGCAAACAGAGAAAAATATATCTTTCTGTCTCCGATATATTAAGGCGTACAAGGTTTAGTTTCCCTCTGTGTTCATTGTACATTTAGTTTCAAGTGACGTTAGTATAAAACTACTCTTCATCTATGACAAATTCAATAAAATTCAGCCTCAGATTTTAATAATGGAACGTTTCTGAAACGTTTTACAAAACTTCAGTCGATAAAATCATTGCACGACAAACTGTAAAAAAGAACACTTGTTTAAATTACTTTTTTACTTCAGTATAGTAAAGAAATCGCGGTAGCAGACTTATTTTCTCTGATGTAGTCATTACGTAACAAATCAGTATGTGCCATATCCTGAATTCAGTGTTTAAAATGGCAAGGTATTCAGGGTTGAATGGATGAAACGCGGTTTAAATCAAACGTCAATAAAATCGCCGCAATAATAATACAAACTAAAAATCAGTGATATGTTAACGTCAGTTTTGGACAAAGAAACCTCAAGCTTTTCATCGAGAGAAACTTTCAAACTGTGAAATTATATTAAAAAGTGTTAAAATAAACTTCTTGACCGGCTCCTCTCTGTTTGCTTGAATATTTATAAGTACTTTCAAAACGCAGCACATTAAGAAGGTCTTGAAGTACTCAAGTTTAGAAATATACTTTTTCGCTAAAATGTTTATTAAAATAACAATTTTGAGGGTCGAGGCATTAAGTCGGATTTAATGATAATCACTAACATCGTCGGAGACAATTACCGTAATAACTAAAACTTTCTTTGTTTGAATTCCGAGCAGATGTAAGCGTGTTTCTTTAGAAAGTAAATACCATAAAATATCTTATACAATACTCTAGCAATTGTATATTCTTGTTTCATGAGATAATACACTTCACTTTTTTACTTTGTTTCAGACTCTGAAAAGCTTGTTAATTTAGTGATCTCCATTTCGCAATTTTGGTAAGCTAGCAGCCGATATTACACTCATCCGATACTTCTTTCTTTTATCTGTGGTGTTTCAAACAATTCACGACCATTCCTAGAAAAACGGCCTCTTAACCGACCCATTCGGAGGAGACATTGATTCACTACAAAACATACAATCCTTTCCTTTCACAGTTCATTCTCAATTAGGTATTGTGCTAAAAGAGGCGAAATTTGTGCTTAATGAGTTGAAAGTTGCAGGTGCAATAAATTAATGAATTTCACCAGACTTCTCGTAGTTTCTAATTATTTGCTCTGTAAGACAAATATTTAGCATCAATGTGCGAGCTTGGAACTCGCTGTGATAAGAATTAAACAACCCATAACATATAATCGTGTAAACCGTTGTAGAAACTTTGGGTGGTCTGACAACGTGTGTGAATGATTTTGGACCGATAGGTAGTAAAAACGTTAAAATGTTCTTTAACAACTCAGCGATAAAATAACATTTCCTTATTTTATCTTCTCAGCTTGATGTGAAGAATTAATTAAGGTAAAATGACTTTCGATACGGTATCTTTTAGCTTAATTAATTTACAGAAAAATGTAGGAAGACGCGATTTATCGCTTTTTCAAAAGACGTTTGTAAATTGGTAAGTGGTGTGGTTAGGGGATTTGTTAGGGAATCAAAGATTACCTTAAAAGTATTTCTATGAACCCTAAAAACGTGCAAGACTGCACATTACCAACCAGCGAAGCCGAACATTATTTCAGCGGTAACTACTGACAAAGTAAAACACTTATTTCGGCGTGAAATCAGTTTTTTTCTCAGCAAGCTTTTAAGGCAAGCTACAAATAACACACGGCCTTCTGTGGTCTCCCGCATAAATTGATACGAGCGTCAATTCATGTCGCGTCTGTTTATTTTCCTCTTTTTAAAAACAAATTTAACTCGTGAAGAGATAAAGAGAACGAAAAAATATCAAAACAATTTGAAACGCTATCTTTAAATTAAGGAAGGAGAGGATCGATCACACTTCGGAAATTCAATATTTTCAAAAAGATGAACACATTTAAGATGAACACATTTAAGCTAAAGTAAGTTTGAACTTTCAAAGTGAGTTAGTTTTAGTAAATATTCGGCCTAACATCAATTAATTTTGCATATTTACAGCTTTTCTCCTTATCATCGTGGTACAATTCTTCTTCCTTTTTTATTTTGTCTTACAGTAAGCATAAAAACTTGTCCTTCTGCCTTGACCAGTTGTATATCGCCCTGATATGAAATTTGCGTGAATCATTTCACGTACAACTCCCCCATTTAAAAACTGATTCTTAATTAAGTTTTATGTGCACTCAGTATAAAACAAAAGTAAAAATCCTTTCGATTGAAAATCGGTTAAATCGAAGCATAAACCCAGCTTTACAGGTGATTCGAGATTAGATTTATTGAAAGGGGACCTCTTAGCATTTAATGACCCAACGTAGCTTAAGTGAAAGCTCCCCGCGGAGACTAAAACTAAAATCCTTTCATCGAAACTTCAGATTTTTAAACCACCATTGACTTTTTATCAATTAAATGCTAACATAAAATAGTTACTGACAAAGCGTCCTCAATGGTCGCAGTAGAAGATTTTTCCTTCTGAAATTAAATTTATCAACAAATTTCCAGTTCAAACTTTGAAACAATAGTTTGACGGAGTTTGAAAAGTTAGTCTGTTGCAATGATCAATCACTGTAAAGCGTTCATGCAATTTTACTTTTCGAATGAATGATTAAGGTCGAATGAAACATGTATAAAGTCACTATCAAGTCAGTTCATGTGGTTATTTTATTACGCATTCAGTATCCGTTAAGGTAAGCTGGGCAAACAACTGATATTGGACTGTTGCCTGAAGCAAACAAAATGTTAAACTGATCTTAATAACTTAGAGAAATCAAACAAAACGAACGCTTGATTGTGATCAATTTGTGAATTGCTCAGTAGTCTTGAAGCGAGTAATAGAACGCGCTTAATTCGCCTAGTTAAAACAATTTAACCAAATTCCCGAAATTAAACTTATATCTGCAAGAAAAAATTAAGTTCATTTCTAATTATTGTCATTTTTCATTATTTCCACGTATTCATATTAGTGTTTGATTTAGGCTTTGACTTTTCATCGTGTAGTTACTTCAGAACACAAAATGACCGACTGGCGAAAATTAACTGACAAGTCAGTTCAGTTATACGGGGAAAATTGAAGAAAGGCAATTCGTGTAGGGCAGTTTCTTTTAGCATAAAAGAGAGTCCTGTCTTAACTGAACAATTTGCCCTGCTTGATAAAGGAAACATAAAGTTTCTCGTTGCTGCGAGGTAGATAACGAATATATTTTACAAAGTCTTCGTTAATACGACCGCCGTCCGCTTGTCCGGCCCTCATCTGTTACCACCATTTCAAAAACACAAAGAAGGTTATCTGTTTCTTTCCGCCTTATTTGAATACATTTTAAACTATACTGATATTTATTAAGATCCTTATATTTTTAATCACCGATCTTTCAAAGAATTTCTCTGTTTTATGATTCAATTCTGCGCTAAGAGGACAAAAAAAATTTGAAATCCGGTTTATGTCGTTCTCTTTTAGCAACACCATGTTATGCTAATAAAACCGAATTTGTTTTTCACTTACAATTTACCTTTATAGACTTAAACTCAAACAATTTACCCCTGTCAAATAATTAAATCAATAACTTTGCCATTTGCGAATTACTCTTAGGCATTTGTTGATAAATCCGACAACGATACTTCATCCGTAAAAGCTTTTGCTTGTAGGAAAAAAAACAACAGGGCCATTTTAGAGAAGACGTTACACTGTTTTGCTTTTGCCAGTCGCAAGAACTTGTAAGTTAGTCGAATTGTCACCTAATGATTATTGGTAATTCATGGAAGCATAATACTGCCAAAAATGTCTGTGAATTTGTAAAAAGAAGTGAAATTTCCGTTTGGACAATTTTGCGTCAATAAATAATCAGAGCGCTTCCGACTTTGAATTGGTAAATTTTTCCGCCCTGTGGGCCGTCAAAAACAATCTGCCAAGGGGATCTTTTTGTGATCTTTTATTCTAAAGGATGTTGTTATTTCGTTGTTGAAAAAAACTTCGGGAAAACATTTTTCACCTAGGCGAGCAACAACTAAAAAAGAAATCATGTTTAATAGAATTGGAAAAGGATTATTCTAAGGTAGAAGGAGGTTCCGCCATTATTTTAAAATCGAAGACAAAGTGATCTTTTTTAATTCACTGATTAGCGGATATCCATTAACGTAATGAAATAACTAAATAGAGCCTATTCCACTTGACATTTTAAATACAGATTTTATTGCGTTTTACGAGCACGTCGTTTATGAACGCGCAGACGTTTGAAGTGTGACTGTTTAAAACGTTATTTCGAAAAAAAAACAAGCTAACAAAAGCTCTTTGATCAGTGAGTTTGAAAAATGATCAACTTCTTAGAAAGCCTGGAATTTGATCATAAAAATATTCAATTATCTTCACCAGATTTATAGCGCTCTTAAGTGCCTTGTCACCAGCTTCAAATGCCAAACTGACATGGCGCCATAATTCATAACAAGGTGTATCAATTTGGGTGTTTATTTTGCGAAATTTACTTCGAGTTAGTAAATGCTGATGCGCTTATTTCGCGCTTTCAAATGGCCCTAGATAATTGTTATGAAGTGTATAAATACAATAAAATGAGGCTAAAATTGCGGTAATAACCCCATTGAGGTCACTTACACCTGTGCCATCTGCGATGAAGAAACCAATCAAATACAGAAATCGATCTCAGCTGGGGAATTCCACCAATCACAGCGCAGAGTGACGCGTCACAAACACACTGAAACGTTAGTCAAACAATTGCAAAGGTATCCTTGTTTTCAATCCCCCTTCTTTTCATGAAAAGTGCAATTTACATCAACTGATACCTAAACAATTGTCTCTGTTAAAGCAACTTCCTTTCTGGGCTTAAAAAGGTATAAATTTCGTAAATTTAAAACAACAATCTGATTTTAATATAACCTGAAAAAATTCAACTTGTACAACCTCAGACCCTTGTGCTCACCACACTTACATATATTTAATAAGACTTTTTTAATTTTTAATGAAGTTTATAGTTTAACACAATTTATCATTTCTTGACGCCTGAAATTGAACTATAATAGACCACGGTTTGTAAAGTGTCGAACGGAATACTAATAACCTTTGTTAATAAATGAACTCTCGGAATAATAAATGATTTTTATTATCTCAGCGACCCCATAAAGAATAGCGCGCAACGATCATAGCACATTGATAAAAGCTCCTTTTGAATTTCCTACCCATATAAACCGTGTATTCTTAATCTGAGCAAACACTTCGCACGACGTGAGAAGACAACGAAGGTTCGAGTTCAGTGAATTCATCATGCAGAACTCATCCGCGTTTACCGTTGATTCCCTAATGGGGAAGAAACCCCTTGAGCAAAAAGCCAGTGATTTGGAGAAAGACAACGAAAGAAAGTCTGCTTTCACTGTGGCTCCGCCGTTACCAAAGCGAGAATTTCCACCGAGTGTTTGCAATTGCCAGCCTTGTCAACAAACCACCGGGTTTCCAGCCATTAGCCAGTCCGTCCCGGAGCCTCGCTTCATGTCGCTACAATCAATGGCGGGAGCAGTAACAGTACCAGCGCCTGTATACCTCCCTAAAGGTGAATGATGATATTCTCTGATAAAGTGTGATTTATTGAATATTTTCAGTTTAGAGGGGCATCGTTTATATAAAAGTACTTTAGAAGTACTTGAGTTGTAGTTAGCGACGGGGTTTTGAAAGAAAGAGTATCTTTTTCTGGCTTAGTTGAGTGAAGTCTCTTTGAGGTTAAGCCTTACAGAACAGTTGAAAATTGTACATCACTTCAGTTTTTTTGCTTTGCGTTTTTGTCCAATAATGAAAACATTTCTACAATCTTTGAAGTTTCCCTTCCTCATGTAAAGTATTTAAAATTTTGCAGCGTGTCTTCTTACTTAAAAAAGACACGTCTCTTATCGAAGCAACAGAAAGATAAAAAGGGATATATACGTCAAAATCGACTTCTATGATTGCTCATTTGTTTTCCTGCACATTTATAAAACGCCGTCTTTTATTGCTTATTCATGACATAAAATGTCCTAAATATACCATTTAATACCTGTGTACAGCTAGTTCAAAAAGGCCCCTTTCGTCTGTTACCTTTCCGTTTAAATATCCAGTAAAATTGGTGGGGTACAATTAACTAGTTGTTAATAAAAACACGATTCAAAATTTTCTCGACACATTTACCGGAGCAATCAAAGTATAGTCTTTTAATGAAAGGAAGAGTCATTTTATTTCTACCTTTTTTAACTCTCGCTTTTCGTGTGACAAAGTATTTGCTCAGATCTGACCAAAATTTCCCAAAAAATGCGTTAAATCAATTTGTTTTTCAGTATAAAATGAGCATGAATACCCCCAAAAATAAGAAATGAGTTTTATGCACTTTTAATCGTGAAGTTATTACCTTTGTGAGTTTATTTTCGCCGTTAATTTGTGAACTGATCATTGTTCAACGTGAATTTCTGCTGTGACGTGCTTGTTAATTTACCAAGATATACCCGAACAAGAAATCGAAGTCAGTCCTTAGTCGTTTTTTTCCCTGTAATTTCCATGAGAGAAATGTAGGACGCGAATAGTATTCCCCTGGTATGTGCGGTCAAACCAGTCGCACTTTCATTTTGTGAAATACATTTTTCTAGGTGGGGCATTTTAAAAGCTTTTGTTCTTACTCCTTCGCGTTACAAGGAAACTGATCCTTTTTAAAACCTATGTTACAAAGAAGATCTTTTCTCGAAAGAAAAATTTTGCTCTCCTTTTTCATGACCCGGTGCAGTTTCAAAATCATGCGTTACATAATGTCACTCCCATAGCTGTTTTGCAAAGTATACGTGATACACAAACAAGTGTTTGTCATCTACTCGGAAATTGATTTAATCGCTCTCAAAGCACTCATACACACATGCTAACATTCGGTTTTTCTCATATTTAAAAGCATGCTGATATGGTGGTAAAAGATAAGTGGTCCGACCAAAACTTACTGAGATGTTTATACTTTGAAACAGTTTGAGCGCCATTTAGTGAAAGATAGAGTATTCAGTTATTTTGTTAAAACGCTTTTGAATGCTTTAATTTCAAAAAGCGTCTCTTCATAACACGGCTGTCGCGAAAGTAAAACAGTCGATAAAATCAAATGACTTCAGTTAAAGCCAAGTTAGTATTAAAAAAGTCTTCACGAACTTTCATAAACCGAAGAAAGTTAAAGGATAAATTGTTCACGTCTTACAATTGGCTTTAAAAATCTGATACTGACTCGGACGACAAGACTTATATGAATTCTTGTAGAGAATTATAAACCAAAAAGAGCAAGGACAAAAACCAATTGGCAGCAAAAATATATTTGTAATAAAAATGGCGACATAACATTTAATCGGGCTCATCAAGTAATAGAACGATAATGATTAAGGAAATACAAGAAATCTGATTTCTCTTTTCGTTGTGCAGTGAACTTTCGACCCTGAGAACAGTTTAAAAGAAGACAGATGACGCAATACATTTTGTTTTTAATTCCAAGGTCGGAGGAAGATAGTTTTGTTTGTGAAAGTTCTTTTGATCAGGTTTCTTAGAGCCATTAGCAAGTGTGCTCGAAAACAAAAGCGAACACACAACTGTTCTCACCAATATAATTAAGTGGCAATCTATTGTTGTTTGTCTTGGTGTTGCACTAAAGAGAAAGGAAACTTGAAAATATTGCTAATGGCAGCTCGTTATAGGAAAGATATGTTAAATTTTAAACAGCCTTCATTGGTGAGGTATTCGTCTTCAATATTGGCAGCATACTGAAACATTTTTTCACTTCACATTACGATATTTTAGCATTTAGCTTAGTCTTATTTAACCCAATTTTAAGCAATTGTTCTGAGCCGTTTTTCTTTCCTTTCAGCGACTTTTCCGGATGTCAATTTTTTTTACTGAAAACATATTTTTGAATTCCCACATTAGAGAACCATTTTGTTATTATTTCAACCTGGTTTCAGAGATTTGCGATTTATGTTTGGCGCATACGATCTTGTTACAATTCCTGGTTTCCGTATTAGTAATAGAACGTAGGAAAATAAACTCCTACAGTTCATGAAAAAAGGTCATGAAATACAACGATGTGGTACTCTTGTCAAAAGAAAATATCAAGGCAATACGATCCTCTTAATTTTGATATTATTGAGGTTTTTATTTTCCGTTTGAGTGGCCTAATTAGTCTCAGTGTTTTGTCAGTTCTGTGTAGGCAAAACTGCGTTAAATTTTCCTTGGAAACAAACATGGAGGTCCCCTTTATTTTGATATTCGAGGGTCTTATTTTCCTTTTACACGACTTGATTAATTCTGGGTTTTTTTCTTTACCGTGTGCTTTAAAAGTGGAAACAAGTTTACACGCATATTCGCCGTTTCCTACATCCAAAGTTTAAGCCGGATACATATTTTTATAATTACGAAAAATATATAAAGTATTGATAGGTATCAAAAGAAATATTACCTCAGTGAGAATCGTGTTCTAGCTATTTTCTTTGATTTTTTTCAATTTTGCGTGGGTATTTATGCAACCAGATTATTTTTTGCGGTTTACAAAAAAATTGCTCTTTTTTGATACTGCACTACACAAACAACAAGATTTTCAATGACATAAAAACATACGAAACGATATCATAAAAACAGATTAAAGAAGTTGCTCAGTGTTCAGATCGGTCGAGCAACACTGCAAATAAGTTAGTGTCACTTCAATCTGATTTCTACCTCAGCGGCCGTAAACTTGGGCATTAAAAACTTTTAAGCACTGGATACAATGCACTAAATCAAACGGACATTTAAACAAATCTTAGTACGGTTTATTATAAATTATCCCTCCATGCCGCTTTTGCTCTTCAATGTCACTTTTTTCTTTTGAGTTTGAGTTTCAGTGAAATCTTCATTGATGACTCAGTATGAAAGCTAAAGAGCAGTACTTTCGCGTGGTTCTGGCATAATGCTACACAAGCTTGTTTTACGTATTGAGTCCGTGGATAAAATTCTTGAGTTTCACCACTTCAAAGGAAGGCTATTGAGCGGTACTTTCCAGTGGTATTGATTACTGTGCTGTACGAGGTGGCTCTAATTTTCCGTCTGCAGATGACTGAGTTCTTAAGTGTCATAATTCAAAAGTGGAGCTTTCTTGTTTGAAATTCTTTGATCTTTCTTGTTCTTTTTTTAGTTTGGTGTGATAAGAAATTTTTGAAAATTAAATAAATTTTTACTTTTGCATTAACAAAACTTTGTTTTTCTCTTTTAGCTCCTCAAAGACGCAAGAGAAAAGAAAGCAAAACAAGACGTCAGCGAACGACCTTCACTAGCGAGCAGACACTGAAACTCGAGCTTGAATTTCACCAAAATGAGTACATCACACGCTCTAGAAGATTCGAACTCGCAGCCTGCCTCAACCTGACAGAAACTCAGGTGAAAATATGGTTTCAGAATCGCCGAGCAAAAGACAAGCGACTGGAAAAGGCACAAATGGACCAACAGCTGAGAATAGCGAGCTACGCAGCAGGGGCTGGAATCAGTTATCCGCCTTCTTATTTCAATTACTACTCGTCCCACTTCTACAAGAACAATCCTGGTATTTCTCAAGTACCCAGCTCTATCAGCCAAAGGGTTGTATAAGTTTCAGACTTCTGGACAGTAGGGCTGGGAAAATTAAGGTGCATGTAAAGAAAGTGCTAATACAGTTGAACAAAAAGCTGTGTCTGGTTTCAGTCGTGGCTATATATGCTTTCCCTGGTTTTCCGTTCCCTGTTCGGTTTTCTGTTGAGATTTCACTGTACCTTGTAAATTTTAATTTTTCTTTGAGAGAATGGGTTGTTTTGATTTCAGGAAATTTGAAATGGTATATCGATTGTACATACAAGTCGTTTTATAATACCGTATATCAGTTCTCTTTTCAATGTCTCCTCTGCTGAGTCAAAATTCGTTATTCTTATACTTGCATGACCAAAACTACTAAGTTACTTATCAGTTCTATGTGTATAGAATTTGAGCATAGGGACCAGGTGTAGACGTATTGAAAGTGTTGGGTAAAGTTTATGTACATACAAATAAATTCCTTTTTCCTTCTAACGAGAAGTGGTGGTTTTCGACTCGATTGACAATTGAAATAAATTTAGTTTGTTTTGGTTATGTTCAAAAATCCTTACTCTTTAGAGCGCTTTTCAAATAAGTGTCGTAAAATCAAAACTAAAGCAATTACACTAACTAATCACAACAGAAATAAACAAAATGGACCAATCAGAAATCGAAGCAAATACAAGTAATTAGCGTTTAAGCGCGAGAAAACGCGTGCGAGCAAATCACGATTGGTTTTGATTTTACGTCTCATTGGTTGAGAAAGTGGCGCGAGATTTTTTAACTAATCAGAGAGCATAGTAAAGCAAAACCAAAGAAAACACCATATTACTTTCGACACTCAATTGAAAACTCTCTAACCAATCAGAACAGACATTGTGTATTTTCCACCAATCAGGAGCAACCGAAGCCAATCGCACGACCGCATTAACGACTGTTTTCCCGCTCTTGGTACCGGTTGATGTTTTCCCGCGCGTGGCACGAGTTGCATGTGTTTTGGCTTCGGCTTCTGATTGGCTTATTGCACTAGTTGCGTTTGATTTGATTTGTTACGTTATATAGTACGCGCACTTTAAATCCACATTTCTCGTTGTAACTTCATCTTTTTAATACTGCGTATTGTCGTAAAATTTTTAAGTTGAAAAAACATACCGCGATTATGTTCTTTTCCCATTACCTGGCGTATTGAATGAAGTTTTTGCAGAATTTGAAGTTTCTTCTATTCAAATCAGTTGCCGGCGGTTTGTTTGTTTGTTTGTTTTTTGCAGTCCACAAAAAGAGATCCCGCAAAAATACATTCTATAAAGTATGCTCCACAGACTGTGGAAAAACCATGTGAATATCTCCAATTCAAAACTTTTGCGATAAACAAACTTCTAAACAACATGAATGCCTCTGAGTCAAAACGAAATCGCGAAGCGTTTTAAGCTTTTATGCTTTTAGAAGGTGGACACTTGAATGAAATTGCAAAATTCTAAACAACAAACCCCCAAAATGGCCGCATGTAGTTCCCAACACTGGAGAAAACCCCTCAACCTCGTTCCCAGGACTTTTTCCCTTTTTTAATTTGGCGGAGGCCTTTTTCCCGCCTCCGCAAATTTAAAAAAGGGAAAAAGTCCTGGGAACGAGGTTGAAAACCCCTGCAAAAAAATCGTATTATACAGTTTGTTCACTTATCTTGCAATGTAATGTAATATAATATTATTGAAATTCATATTCCTCAGATCTCTAATAAAAAATTGAATTGATGAATTTCGTTTTTCTTTTTCATTCACTCTTTTTCTTTCATTTTTCCTCCCGTATGTCGTAGCTAACCGAGAATTGCTCCAAAAAGCAATGGGTTCCTGGATCTTTTAGTTGTCCCAATCCAAGTTGGCGGCCGTCACTTTAACGTCAACTAAAACACTTTTCATATTTTAGCTAAACCGGGAGACTGAACAGAACTGTACAATTATAGATAGAACGGTTTTCAAATGAGTGTCGTAAAACGAAAACCAAAGTAATTACTCCAACCAATCGCAACAGAAACAAAGAAACAAAATGAACCAATCAGAAATTGAGCTAAATCAAGTAATTTGTCAAGCGCGGGAAACGCGTGCAAGCAAGTTACGATTGGTTTTGGTTTTTCTTCTGATTGGTCGAGAAAGCGGCACGAGAGAGCAAAGTAAAGCAAAACCAAAGCAAACACAACATCACTTTCGACACTCATTTGAAATCTGCTCTATTTAACAATTAGATTATTCGCTCTCGATTTCTATCGCGTGATAGTTGATGAGGCCGAAGGCCGAATCAACTATCACACATAGAAACCGAGAGCGAATAATCTAATTGTTTTAGTATAAACCTACTAGACGTTCAAAACTTAACAGCAGACACTACACGTTTTTATTGAAAAATGATATAAATAGGTCACACCGCGCGCGGAAACACTCTACTCACTATCTACAACAGAATAGATAGTGAGTAGCGTAGCCAATCAGAGAACAGCATTAGTGATTAACGCTAGTAGATTTATACTAATACATAATAAACTCTAACCACTGCTTTTCTCTCAGAAATTTTCAGGTTAACAAATATAATGGGAATATTATCCACCAAAGTGTCCAACCATCACTAAGTGATGAAAATATAGAAAGCCATCAACTTTAAAAAGATGTTTTATGCTTAGTCAGTCGAGAGAGAAATAGTCCGCGATGACAAAAAATAAACGGCACCACAGGAACGTGCCGCTCAAAAGAATCCGAAGGCGCCAGACCAAATAAGAACCACAGTCGTCGAGGGTTGACTAGGGTTTAAACTCTTAAGAGAGTTTATGAGAGTGTATGAGAGTTAGAAGCCAAAGGGGAAATAGAATTTAAACTTACTCAATTCTAAAGAGATTCAAACTCTTTCAGGGCTTTTGAGAGTCAACGAGAGTGTATGAGAGGAAAACGAGAGTTTTAACTTAAATACATCGAGTCTAAATGAATATTTTAACAGATTCAATTTCTTTGAGAGTGCACAAGAGTCAGCGAGAGTGTATGAGAGTTAGAAACCGAACAAGGGCGAGAATTTTTAACTGCAGTCTTTTCCATTGAAAGTTTAACCCAATATCCACCATACAGGTTCTCCTGAGTGATCTCCATACTGATCTCTATAGCATTAGTTGGGAGACTTTGCTAAAAGATCAAAACAATTTACCTTTCGGCCGCGGGTGACAAGCTGCTCATGAATAAATTTATAAGGCAAAATTTTGGTGGAGGTCTTACGTTAAAAAACTTTATATCTTGAACGCGTTGGAGCCGATTCCGTTGAAACTTAGCAGAGAGCTGCCGGAATGGTGGAAGTGCAACAAGGTTGTTTTTGGTTTGATATATCGCCCTTCTTTGTAATGCTATAAGTTCCTGGAGTTAAGATTTCGTAAAACGCGACTCCGTGTCCAAGTTTTCCCCTCGTGAAGACAACACTTCTTGATTTTACCACTCACTGAAAACGTTAAAAGCTCCATTGTGTCACAACAGAAGCCGATTATAGGATTTCGAGTTCCATCGAAAGTTGTAAGCTTTTAAATGAGTAAAATCATCCTTGTTTAGATGTGAAGCCTTCAATATTTTCTTAAAAAGCCTGTTTGAAAAAATTGCTCCTGTTGTGACAATCAACAATACACCTAGATTATCTGCTAGTTGTGTCAGTTCAGGAAATAGTATATCCGTGTTGTATTCTTGGACACAAAATGAAATATTTGCCTGCAAATAGAGTTGTCATGTTTTTTCTCTGATTATTTGTTGTTTAGTGATTTACGTGAAGCGAGGGACTGTGGGGAGGACTTATTGGGCATTGCTGCCACCCCCTCTATTGTCTCTATGTTGGTCACGTGATCGCACGCACCATGTGCTTGTCATTCGTCTCGAGACAGCCGCGGATCAAGACATGTTTT
Source organism: Siderastrea radians (assembly GCA_964017195.1). Taxonomy (NCBI): domain Eukaryota; kingdom Metazoa; phylum Cnidaria; class Anthozoa; order Scleractinia; family Rhizangiidae; genus Siderastrea; species Siderastrea radians. Next base: position 45,339,648 of record OZ024893.1, read on the forward strand.
TGTCACCCTCCTCCTCCCCATTCCCAGTCCGCTTCTCTGCTTTATTCTTTTTAATTGCTGTCTGCGTTTTTGGTGCCCTCACCTTTACTGGGCCAGACTATGTATCATTAATGTTTCAATGAAATGTGATATTTTAATAAAAGCGGCTATTGGCCTTTGCTCATAGCCATACAATGCCAATCGTGTGTGTTTCTCCTGCTGCCCAGTAAACAGAGCTCAGGCAAGGCAGTTTTGGAGGTCAGTTTCATTGAGGGTTGAAGAGAAAAGGCATAAATTGGTGGTTTTAGGGTTTCCGAAGGCTTACCGAATAAACACGAATGTTTAAGGTAAGATTATGCAAATTATGGAAATTAAATTCTAACAGCTATTGTCCACAAAAGAACAATACCGTCAATACGTTGCAAATTAAGAGATCGCAAATATTTGAATTGAAGAATATAAGCGTTTCCGAAGCTCCATGTTAGCTATGAGGAGTATTGCTTTAGTTTTTGCTTTGTTTTGTGGAAAAGGTTCTACAAAGTTTCTATTAACGTTTCAACTTAAAAAAAAAGCCGGACTTTGAGAGTATTTTTTCTTAAAAAAAAATGCTGAAGAGTCACAAGATATCCGTAGCACACGATTTAACGCACGTGCAATTATTGATTCAGAAAATGAAAGTTTTACTGAAGAGCCTGTTCGTGAGTATTTCGCGCAATGTCGCCACCATTCGTCACACTTCGTGCATACACTTTAAATAAATGAATGCTGATAATCTAGTTTCTCACTCGCGGCCTTAAGTGATCATTTTATTAATTCTTATAATGTTTTCTCTTGATTGCGTATTGATATTCAGAGGAGAAAATTGATGTTGGTCACTCTTGGGCCTTAAAAGATTAAGCAGTTTCAAACCCGTGGAGAGCGCAAGATTCAAGTCCTCAAGAGCGCACGCGAGTTTCAGGCTAAAAGAGGGTGAGAGATTGAACCGTGTCAATCAACGTTCGTCCATTTGCAGCCGGCTAGTAGACTTTGACACTTAAATAAAGTTATTCATATTCATTCATTCATTCATTCATTCATTCATTCATTCATTCATTCATTCATTCATTCATTCATTCATTCATTCATTCATTCATTCATTCATTCATTCATTCATTCATTCGTTCGTTCGTTCGTTCGTTCTTTCGTTCGTTCGTTCGTTCGTTCGTTCGTTCATTGGTTGGTTGGTTGGTTGGTTGGTTGGTTGGTTGGTTGGTTGGTTCGTTCGTTAGTTCATTCATTCATTCATTCATTCATTCATTCATTCATTCATTCATTCATTCATTCATTCATTCATTCATTCATTCATTCATTCATTCATTCATTCATTCATTCATTCATTCATTCATTCATTCATTCATTCATTCATTTGTTCACTCATTCCTTCGTTCGTTCATTCGTTCATTCGTTCGTTCGTTGGTTCATTCATTCGTTCATTCATTGAAGTATGACCCCGGCTTTACCCACAAACTCAAAAGCTCGAACCACCTTGTATAGCATAATAAACAGCACTTCCCTTGTCTTAGGAGTAGTATTATTAAACTTTATTATTGTTATAGACTAGGCCATCAGCAGTCTCTCTCTAACACCTCTTACTCCGCGCGACTTTTTCTGGATGGTTCCAACTATTGCGTACAGCTCGATAAACAGTACCAAAGAAAATACTTTCATTTGAATGGTTACACTAAAAGTTTATCAGAACAATCTTGTACTTAGTAAAAAGCACTAAAAGAGAATACTGTCCAATGTCCTAAGGGGGCAGTCTAGTTTACTAAGGATTTTACAATCCACATAAACATGGGCGGAAGGCTTGTTTCCCTCTCCTGTGGGAGTTTCTCTTGTGTTGTACGAGGCGGGGTTTCGTTTTGGTGCCAAGTAATTTAGCTTCGTACGCAGCCTCAGAATAACTAAAATAAGCCAAATACAATCAAATACTACATACCCGTGGATTTTTGGTCCTTTTTTCCATGCACTCAAGTTGCGAATTTGCGAGAATTTTATTCTACAAGTGGCCTTATGTGCCACTCGGTACGAAGAGGATGAGTGTGAGGGATATTAAATATTGAATGATCACGGTGTGGGATTTCATCCACAACCCAAAAGTTAAAAATTAAGCTAAAATTATCTCGTACAGCAAAACAAACAGTACCAGAAAAGTTCCTCTCCATTGCTCTCATTTGATTTTTCTGTTGGTCAAACTAAATGTTACGCTAGTTGAAAGTACTGGTTTCGTTAGCTACTATAGCAGTGAAGTTTTGACTGTGGATGAGAAAGGGTTATTAGATAACTAACAGCTCAAATTTCCACTTTAACACAAGGACACTCGAGAAACGATGTAACGGAAAATCAAATATGAAGGCAAGTAACCCAGATCGGTGACCAAAAAATACTGATAGAGTTCCGTATCTGATAAGACTGATAAATTGATCTATTGTGAAATCTATGGACATGGTTTTCTGAATTGTGTAAGTAAGGTTTTCTTGCGCCTATTAAAACGATAATGTGAATGACAACCTCATTTTCAAAAATTTATTGCGACGTTCAAAAGATTTGTCATTTACCAACAAGCAAGATATATTGATTGGTGCATTTATTCATGTACGTAACATTATATTTCGATCAATTTCCTTCAGTTAATCGAAATACATTTGTATGTCGTCTTTCTGACGATAGTTATTCCAGCACACTGTATCCCGATGTAAAATACCTTAATCTCATTATCTAGTATAGTACTCACTTTTGCACTCCAGATTGTAATGTTAACGAAAATGGTATGTCTTACTGGCATGGAATCTCGACAAAAAATCAAATAACAAAACTGGTAGCAGTTTGATTTATAGGTAAGGGGTGATTTAATTGTCGCATTTGTGCGCGTCCAAGACGATTTTTCCAGAATCGCGTGTTTGTTATAAAGGCAGCCCTATGAATGCGCCGACAATAATGTCCGCGACATTTCCTCTCAGCTCTTTTGTTTATACTCTTAGTTGAATATGCAGCAAATTAATTGTTCTGTTTAGTAGTCTATATCACGATCAATTATCAACGGTAACGCCAAGGAAATATATATGACTAAGTAGACAATTATTTTGTACATACGATAGCCCCTCTGGGCGGATATCACGGAGAAAGTTAAAATTCGTTGCCGAAGGGCATCTTGTGGTTGTTGGGTGGATAGGTTAAAATCATCCACTTTTTTCATCAATATGCTCCCATTTATAGCAAAAAGGCATGCTAGGGAAGAAGGAAGACTGTTATCTTTCTTACCTGGTTGTTCTATTTTATTGGCGATATATATACCCTCACTTTATTTGGCTATACGCTGAAATGTTATGATTTCAGTGTTATCAATCATCTTCACACGTGTGTAGGTATACCGGAATATATTAGCTGTATATTCGCGTTGCAAATCGCGTTAAGCTCCCGTAAAAACCATTAGTTATGCCATTTTAGACAAATTTAGTTCATGATAGCTCTATGAAATTTTAGCGTTTGTTTTCCTGAACACAAGCCAAATCAAACAAAAGTTAAAGTCACAGCGAGTAAGGTCTATCGATGTGGTATTTTTCTGTTGCTTCAACCTATACAGTAAAGCAACAAAATGTCGAAAAAGAATGTCAAATTGGCGATCTAATCATTTGATCTCCGTGGACGATAGCTTTCCACCATGGATAACTCTTTAGAAATAAAACGATTAACTTAATTAAGGTACAATGATCAAAAGCATTTTAATTCTTTGCCAGAACAGAGGCACAAAAGCCAATTAAAATTGAATTTCCATCGCTAATAAAGAAAATCAGAGGCACGAGATCAGCATGCAAAGAAACCTGTCGCAAACAAAAGCCTAAGTTTATTACCATCGGAAGATTAAAAAGAACGCGATTTCCTGTTTATAGCCCAGTTGTCGTAACACTTTACAAATCAGGACAAAGAGAGTAATTCTATGATCCCACGCTTTTACATTTGCATGAAAATTAATTTTGTCTACATTTGTTCCTTTGTGCGTGATTGTTGAAGGGATTTTGAAGCTGTGGAACTGAAAAGCAAACAACTTTTGTGTAAGTCCTCTAAATAAGGCATCGGACCTTGAATGTGTACTTTGAAATGTATACACAGACTTGTACAGTTTATTACCAAACGTAGGTCGTGAAGTTCTGATTACTTGTAAAGTCGTTTGCAAGGTTCACCATTGGTGGATAGCAGACAGCTTTTCTATAACCTTGAATTTCGAGGGTGGTGTTTAAAACGTGTAAATTAAAGGAGAAATCTCTTTTATGAGTTAGTGTAATGGCAACGTTTCCTATAGTTTGATCCCTTAAACTGGCTTCTCTACCCCCCGTCTTGATCGTTTTGCACTCGTTAATTTCAGATGACAGATGTGACACTAACAGGAAGAGGAGAAAAATGTCAAATTGTAAGCTACAAACGGTTTTCAAAATCTGTCTAAATCTTAAGGCCAACAAAAGATGTTAGGAAGACAGTAGTTCTTAATCCGTGAAACTTGATCTTTCTTTGCTGGTATTAGAGCTGGCGTTTTTTGTTTAATTTGTCGCCAAAGCCTATCCTTGACAAACCCGAATGGGGACAAATTGGATTCGAGGTTCTATTGTCCAATTTCTGTGGCAAACTTAGAAGTGATTGATATTTTCATTGATACGTTAGCAGTTCGACAATCAAAGTGGCAATGTGGGCGACTAAGAACTCTGAACAAATTATATCTAAATTAATGCTAATGAGGGCGTGATGCTGCTACTTTGGGCTTTATTCAGGGTTCATCAGCATTCATTAACAAAAGATTAGAAACTAATTGTCGCAAAGACTGCCAATCACAGCGGTGGATAGTAATTGAATTTGCGAATTGTGTGTGAATAAGGCGATAGCTAGAATAACATCAAACGAGTGTACATCGCTTCATAAAAAGGACACCCCGTCAAGGCAGTAGACGACCTAATTCACCATCAACCGACATGGAATGAGCAAGCCTGCTTGAAAAAGTTATTGCGCAAAAATGCAGAATAGGTCCTTTAGAATTGATGATATCCTAGGCGGAGATCTTTCCAAGGAGACAGCAAAACCGAAACAGAAGGAAGAAGTGCAAATGACGGCTGTTCGAAGGCCAATTTTGCTGCCAAGAATACAACCTCTCGTTTGGGGACAGTGTATAAACAATTGTTGTAGCTCTCCCCCAAACTGCGTAAATGCTCGTGAGCCGAGGCCGTGTTATCCACCGTGGTGTTACAATAGAAATCCACATGCCTTTCAAGGTAAGTATGCTTAGCACTACAGTGAGTCGACGTTAAAACACTGTGGTCTCGTAGTTACACTGTTAGATATTCGATGCGTTGAAGATAAGTGTGGTTCAAGGCCTTATCTTTGCATTGTGTTACGTTGTCTCCTTAGACGAGAAACTTTACTCCACTTGTCTCTCTCTACCCAGAGGTATAAATGGGTGCCTTTAGCCCCTTAGGGAACCCTACTGGTAACTCTTGCGGGTAAGTGCTGCGGTTAGCTCTTGCGATGGACTAGCGCCCTATCCAAAGAGAGCAGTTATACATCTTGTTGGTTCATTTCAGACATTTTACTAAACCGGAGCAAAGCACCGGCCTTGTGAGGTGTTTAACGCCCCGTGGACGGCTTTACCTTACCTAGTTAGACTTCATTCTCTGATAGCCCTCTAGATGCATCGCATTGTTCCCGACTTAAGTCTGGAGGTACTCAGGGGGCTAAATGGAGCGCATCGAGGAGACCCGTCCACAAACATATAGTTAGGTCCCCGGACAAGGCACCTTTCTACATTCCGTAATGTTTCCAGAGCAACGATGCCCCGAAAGCAGTGGCCCTTCGAGGACCTTGGAGAAAAAATTGTTGCTGTTACGTGCCGAAAGCATAGTCTCCACCGCCCAAGGAAACGATCTCAAACCCAACTTGATCATTGCCAAGATCTCAACTGTCGAGAGGGTAAAACATTCATTGACAAGATTAATCTGCAGAGAAACGGTCTGAGTAAGAACGGTTCTCCTTGAAACGTATTGTAAGAAAAACATTTTTTTGAATACCTTTTTGGCAAAACCATTGCCAATTTTATTACATTTGTGACGATATTTTGTGATAGATCAACCCAACATGTACTTTAATCTGCACATTTTGAGCTAACCGAAAAAGCAACAACCGAAAGTAAAACAACGCCTAAAGCAACGATAGTAAAAGGCTGCGAACTCTAAAAACAAAAGAGGGCAAAAGATTTACGATATTGCCCTATATCCATCCAATTGTTTAAATAGGGAATGGGCAAATTGTTGGATAACCTAATAAAACTTTGAAAAATGGTGACTCTAAGATCGATTATATCGTCCCATCCTGAACGAAGAGAAGTAAGGTTCCCATACTCGTTCTATTCCAAAGAAACGACTTTTGAGACATAATGAGACATTAGTCTTCTTTTATCGTTTTCAAGGTGAACATCCACTTAAACTGGGCTTTTTTACTTATGAAAACATAAGTAGACTTAAAAACTTAAACCGATTTAGGCACAGCCCTTAGCTATCTTTCCAAGACAAGAGCGCAGCCACTTTTGGAGACCAATGATAGTACAAGGTATTGAAGGCTATATGATGATAAAGAAAGAACGATAGTGTGCGGAACATCACGAGCTCGATTCCCTTCTTGAGGACTGAGGTTTTTTGTCCCATGCTGAATATTTTTTTGTTCTCGTTATAACTTATCAAAACAAATTGCTAGGGGTACGTTTACTGAGGACTGTCACTGCATATTCCAAAGCTACTTCCCTCGACAACATTCAAGCGGTTGCTGCAATATACATAGAAAGTTAATGAATGTTAAATTCGGTTATGCGCAGTGGAACTTTTTCTCCACACCTGCGAGAATGCTCTAACAGAGAGATGGCTTGGCGAGAAATGTCAAGTTCGAATTACGTCAGTACTGCAAAGAGAAGGGATGTCAAAATCCTTAATGCGGTGATAAAGCCGGAGAAAGCGGTGGCAGGAAAAAAAAACGGTTTGAGATCTTTGGTGCTAAGAACAAAACAAATTGCTCATACAGCGGTCAAAAGAATCAAATGTACTTCATTGAGGCATTGAGCTTGTGCGAATATAGCAAAATAACAAAAACCTCGTTAATGCCAACCAGGCTGGTGTGACGCAAAATAAATAAGCTCTTACGTCAAGAATATAGACTATAATTAATCATTTTTACATGTAAAGTAAGGTCAATTATCATTACTTGAAAAGGAAGGATTGCCATAATGAGTATTAAGTAGTGGTGATTTTGGTTTTTAATTCCTCAATTTGTGATGGAAACCAAATTAGTTGGTATATTATTCGTTTAAAAATTAGACAGTGACTTTTCTATTAGCTTGTGTACAAGTTCCTTAGTTGGAGGTTAAAACCCAAGAAAAAGCGAAATGCAAGAGAAACTATTCTTCATTCTTAACTATTTGTTGCACTCTCTCCCTACTGAGTGGTGTGTTCACAGGCCATATTTCTGTGAGTTAAAATTTACGAGGTAATTTGCTGGAAACATTGCGAGGTGTGACACCACTATAAAATTAAACTCACTTCGTCTTTCAAAATGCGCCATTTAAATGTTTTCTTTTTAATTTCCCATTGTACAGCTGATTACTCTCATCAATATTTACACTCAAGAAACTTCTCCATGAATGGAAAACAACGGCGGCCCCGCACAGCCTTCTCCAGTCATCAGCTCCTCACCTTGGAACGCCAGTTCCAGGCCCAAAAATACTTGACTCGGCCACAACGGTACGAGCTTGCTACCAGGCTCATGTTAACAGAGACTCAAGTTAAAATTTGGTTCCAAAACCGGCGAATGAAGTGGAAACGTTGTGGCAAGAGTGCAAGCGTTAGAAAGCCAACGAGGGATAAAAATGTGATAAATACGTCGCTACCAGACACACGAAAAGATTAATGAGCACTCGATGAAGACCTGGACTTAGAGAGCGGCTTTCATTCAAAGTTGGCCGGAAGTTATTTGTGCCTACTTTGGTTTGCTGGATTTGATTCACAGGTGCAGCAAACGTTTCTGCCTGGTTTATTTATACGCGTGAGTGAAGGTTTTCGCTTTTCAGCTGTGGGAAAGTTGGTCGCTATTTCTTGCTCTCGCCCTAACTCTTTCTACAGGCAGGAAAACATGCGAAACGCTTACTGACACCATATAAGTATATTCTTGCAAAAGTGAAACGCAATAATACTCTTAAGCGGAACAATTTTGGGGGAGACACACAAGCTGTCAGTTTTAGTGTGGGAAATGATATTAAATGATGGGGTCTCCAGAAGAACACGTTTCTATCAGTCACAATTAACTTCTAAAACCTTTAAAATCTTTTCATTTTTTTTATTCTAATGCTTTCTGCGCAATGTCGTCCCAGATGTACTCGCTGCAACCAAGGAAACAAGGCTATAAACAATAAACACGGGATCAAAATAGTCTCGTGTAACACGGCTCTTAGAAATGATCTAATTGTGAGTTGCCTTTCAAACAAAACCGAATTAAAATTCATTATTTCCAATGTCACGTCATGTTGTTTCGCTTGTAAAGTCTAGGAGTGCGTTTTTTGGGGATAATCCATAAACAAGTTTCTATGATAAGCGACTTCTCTACCAGAGAGAGAGAGAGAGAGAGAGAGAGAGAGAGAGAGAGAGAGAGAGAGAGAGAGAGAGAGAGAGAGAGAGAGAGAGAGAGGAGGGAGGGAGGGCGGGAGAGCGGAGATGGAAAAGAAAAGTCAGGAAAAATATCAATGTTTCTCCCAGCGCAGGGCCCGCAAGATTGTTACTGGTACTGTTTGGGATTAATTGACGAGCTCTCAGCCAATCAGGACGCTGAAATTTTTTCATGTATTTTATTACAAACGAAATTTCTTCAGTATTGCCCTAGAATGGATTACGAAAATCAACAACTGAGAAAATTCGTTTTAAATTCTAATTTAAAAATATGTATTCTCAAACACAGAACTGGTTTACGAATGAAATTATCATGACTAGCTGTGATGTTGTCTGCCCTTCAAGAGAAATTTTACAACCATACGGCTTTAGTATAATTGCTCTGCTGGTGATTATATAGAAGCGCGCGCACGTCTTATCTTGCTTTGTAGTACAACGTTAAATTTTGGCGTGCTCCCATTGGTCGAAATCGATCAGGTGATGCGATAGTGTCTCTCCTCAGCGGGCGCCTGTCAGCGAATAGTGCCCGTCTTGGCAATTTTCGCTCAAAATTTAGTGTTGTACAATAAAAACAATAAAGTTCTTCTGTCTCAGGCCCTGTGTGTGTTAGGTTCCCTCAGAAATTTGATGTTCAAACTTCATATTAGCCCTCGAAGTACGTTCCCGGGCTAATATTTGTTGTGAACATCAAATTTCCTCGGGCAACCTATCACACGATAGTGCCTTCGACAGAAAAACTCTACTGTTTAAATAATCACCGCGCACGAGGTGATTGTAACACTGAAGCACTAATTTTCAAAATAGCCACCGCGCTATTTTTTGACGTTTCTGGAGAATAGAAAAAAGAAAATGCATTTGCTCTGATAATCACCTGAGCAATTATTCTAAAACAGTTATTCTCCTCAAGTTCAGCGAATTTGTGAAAAAATCCCCTCGACTTCGTCTCGGGGATTATTCCACAATATTCACTTCGCCTTCGGCGAATAATTGTTAAATGAAATCTTTCCTTAGTTTTCCTTTTCATGCATGATACAAAAAAACCGGATTTTGATATAACCTAAAGAATCTGTCCGAAGTAAGGATTTTATAAACTCATGTTCTGAAGAAAACGGACAGCTCTTATATCGATCTTACATTAATTTTTGTTATGAAGTCAAAATATCCAGCCCATTCCTGCGTAGAGCCGAAACTGAAGGGACCGAGCCTGACAAGACTGACTGACTATTGTTTTTAGTCTTCATAACCCATATCATAACCGTTAAAATGACCAACCAGGTCAATAAACAAATAAGGAGGTTAGTTTCTAAGTTAAGAAACTGTGGTGCTGTGTCGGCGGGGAAGTGAAACACATTTGGATCTATTAACTGAGTTGATAGGGTAAACTGATTGGTCACCGTAGAGAAATTGAAAGCTGACGTTTTGATTGTCAGCCCTGACGAAAATTCGCCGTGACGAAGGGCTAACGCTCGCTGTGGTGGCCAATTTAACTTATCAACTCATTTGATAAATGCAAATGTTTGCGCAATTAGGTGAATAATTCAGGCCCGGCCAGGGGGTAGTGGGATACCAATATACCACATTTCTTTCCCCTGGGATACCAATATACCTTTAAAATGCAAAAACGTTGATAACAAATACCTAAAATTATTGTAATACAGAATACCGTATACCTGAAAATTTTGGCAAAAAATACAGAATACCTTAGTACAAAAACACCCTAGATACCGTATACCCAAAACCACTGGCCGGGCCTGATACTGGAGTCACAAATGCCATCAACTGACGGTACGTGTTTTGTTAACTCTGATGTGACTTTCAGGTTCGTATCAGCGATGCTTCGGCAAACTTATTTCCCGACTTTTCGATTGTTGGCTTCCGGATAATGCGAGGGAAGACCAGGGAACCTTGTTTCGGAATCGCTCTCGAAATGACATATTTGTAATTTCGAAGACAAAATACACTAATTTTCCCATGTCACAAACATCTATGGTAAAATACTCAGAAACATTAAAACGGTGTTTTGCAAGCCCCAAAACCACGCCAACCAAGTAGAACTTCATGTTAATATTTTTGAGAGTTTTTCTTTCATTTCAATCACTTTAAGAGGCGCTAAAACTTTTTAGCACTCCTTCAGGAAGACTTTGTTGGTAATAGAGTGGAAAGCCTGTGAAAATTCCAGACTTGAGCCTTACTGGTCAGCGGATAATTATTTTTCTTCCCATAATGCAACGCAAAGGTTGGCTCTTTCTTTCAGTGACACGACATCTTTTGATCCTTTGGGAGAAAATTTCCGGTAAGAAAAACATTGTTTTTCTTCTTCGTTTCCTTTGATCGTTGGCTCCAATCGCTTTGGAACTCTTGTTAAGTCTAAGTGTTTGTATTTATAAGGATTTAAATAAAGAAATGGACCAGATCACCAACGCTCTTGAACCATGCAAACAGTTCGCTAAAGACTCCATGAGACTGGTGAAAAGATGTACGAAGCCAGACAGAAAAGGTATTCATCTTGTTATATTCTTTACTATTCCTTGTTTTTCCTTTTTATTGGAAGGTTGCATTATGTTTTAATAATACGTTTTTATTGCAGGGCACTCTTTAACCGAGCCTGATTGCTGAAATTTTCGCGACCAAATCAATTCTCATATTGTTCACCCAAGATCGTGAATTTCTCGATGGCTAAAATGCATTACCTGCAATTCCTTGCTTCTTATGACGAGAAGTTCGTCTCCCACACATGTATATATTTTTTCACTTAAATGGAATTTTATCTAAGAACAGGTGAACAGTTTTCATTTCTCAGTTGTTCTTTCGTAGCCAATTTGGACCGGTACAAGTGACCAAATCAGACCTTATGCTAAAAAAATTTTCCACAATTCTGTCCCCTTGTGTAAGTTATGTTCCTTAGGTTGAATTTTTTTGGTTGAATGTTTTTATCAGCTTTTCTCCGTTATCCTGTACGCCATTTTTATGTTCCACATTTCTATCACGAAGGGGATTTTATGTGTCCCCTGTTACTAATGCGCCAATCAATTCGAAACTTCAACATTCCCCCCCCCCCGGGCATACCTCGGGCATTTGACTGTGCATCGTGCCCTTGGAGGGGGGGAATTTGAACATTGCGTTGTAAGGGTGGGGAATTTGAACTGGATATATCTCTTATTCTGATATAATACGCCTGTGAGTTTTTTCGGTTTTTGCAGGGTTTGACCGATTTACAAGATATAATTTCGCCTTTGTTAGTGAATAACTCTTTCAAAAGGGTCTTTAAAAGACGTTTGAAGGTGTTATTACGGCATATCTCTCTCTGAAAGGCGTGTAAAGTGTTTGATTTGAGACGAAGTTTGTCTTTGAGGAGAGGTAGTCCAGTACTAATTGATGGGGCATTTGAACGGCTTTTTTGTCCCGAGGGGAGTTCAAAAGTTCAAATGCCCGGGGGGTTGCCTGGGGGGGGATGTTGAACTTTCAAATTGATCGGCGCATAATAGGCTAGTGAAGGAGTTTAAAATCCAACAAACCTCTTTAATGCTAAGTTCACAACATAATAAATTATTTTGTGCTGTTACAAAAGTCAATCAAAAATGGTCTTTCATTCACATTTGCCACAATTATCTGTGGTGCAAGCTCCACTTCATAGGTCTAGCCTTTATAATGTGAACACTGAATACAGTAGGTCTTTGTTCCCCCTCAAGCATAGTGTGAACAAGGAACTGGATCAACTTTCAGACATATTCTTTTGCAGATTTTGCACCAGCATGAAACCTTTGTAGTACACTGTGAATCGCAGTGTGCTGATGTCATTTCATTCTATTTTGTATCAGATAGGTTTCAATGTATAATTGCCAATTATTCACCGACACTGAGGTATATACCAAACCAGTGGACAAAATAGTCTCTTTTTTTCCGAGAAATGAGGAAAAACTCGCTTGCAAAATTCAGAAAAATGTCAGGAGATAAATTAATAGCAGATAGAAACTTAAGTTTGAGTAGTCAGTGAGAGAGTGCAAAAAACATTCCACTGGTTTGGGGGGGGGGGGGGGGACAGGGGGGCGGGAGACCGGGAGAAAAAAGGGCGGGAGGTGTACGGGAAGCGGGAGAAGAGGGGGTGGGAAGCGGGATTCCCAAGGTGGCGGGAAGCGGGAGAAAAAGGGAAAAATTGTGCAACATTGTGCAATATTTTGCAATCGAAAAAATGCAAAGGGGCAGGAGCCAAAAAATACAGGGCCGGAACCGGGATTAAAGGGTACGGGAAGTGGGAGGTTCAGACCCCCTGTCCCCCCCCACTGGTTTGGTATGTACTAAATCAAAATATCCATTGTAGTTCGGATTAAGCCTAAGGTGGAGTGGGATTGCATGCTAGTTTTGTATCTTTCATGCTTTTCATAAAGCAGAGGATCTCTCCTATTTATATTGAATTCGTTTATTTTGTTTGCAGAATTTCAGAAGATCGCCTTGGCCACTGCCATTGGTTTTGCTATCATGGGATTCATCGGCTTTTTCGTCAAACTTATTCATATTCCCATCAATAACATCATAGTACAATAGCACTCACAGTTGGTAAGTGGCTGTTCTTTGCCAAAAGGCAACTATATCCTTGGTCACTGAACATTTGAATTTAGAATCTGTGTTAAGTGAACAAGCCTGTAACATCGACAAGACACAATTTTCTTATGTCAGTCATGTTTTCCAATGGTTTGCATTTATTTAAAAACTAAAAAGAGTTAACTGAGGCCTGGTTCAGATCTTGAACTTTACATGTGCTAGGAAAAATGATTAGGAAAAATGATTAGCTCTTGCTCATTTACATTAGGTTTGGCATATCATAGAAAAGTTCAATGTTTGAAGTAGTCTTATGTGTTACAGCAGTTAACCCTTTCACTCCCGAGAGGGCTTAAAATCAAAATTCAAGACGTATCCCAAATTTCATTTTGCAAAACACTAAAATATAAATAGTACCATGTGAAAGTACTGCTGGCGAGGTTTCATTTGAATGGTAACACTATAGGATTTCATCCACAGACTCAAACGTTAGAACCACCTTATACAGCATAATAAACAGCACCACAGGAAAGTACTGCTGGCGAGGTTTCATTTGAATGGTACAGCTGAAACACTATAGGATTTCATCCACAGACTCAAAAGTTAGGATCTCCTTAATGTCACCATAACTGGCTCTGGGAGTGAAAGGGTTAAGGACCTTTCACTCTAACTGTCCACTGCTTATGTTTCATTGGTTATAAATAGTATTCCATTCATTTTGATTGACAAGTGTGGTTTTTGAATATGTTTTTTTGTGTGTGAATGTGAATGCCTGTGCCAAAACTTTTGTGATGAAAGAGTTTGTAAGTGATTGGCATTGTTAGCACTGCATACAGTTATTTCTCTTGTTTAGACTGTAAAGGCCTGTCCAAACGGGAAATGTTTGACGATCAAACACGATCAAACATTGTTTGGTCATCAAACATTTTTTCGTTTGGACACCTTGTTTGATCGTGTTTGATCGTGTTTGATTGTGTTTGATAAAATTTGAGCGCCGTCAAACATTTCATCAAACATCGTCAAACATTTGTTCGTTTGGACGGCTTTATCAAACATGTTTTATGCGCGCGTGCGTTCTGGGCTCGATCATTGACTCGTATCCATAGAAACCACATCTGTTTGACAACAATTAACTTGTTTCATAATGGCGGCTAGTGAGGAGACCGCAACACTGATATCACGAAAGCTTGTGCCACACGATAAACAAAATACACGCAAGCATGACGACAGCTACACGAATTTCTCAGAAATCTATTTTATTGGCTTTAAATTTAGAAAGCTAAGCCTGTTCTGCGGAACGGACAGGCAAAAGTGGAATGAAATGAATTTTATATTTTTAATTTTATGACATGATGGCATTTTACACATAAACACTTGACAATCTTACTTGGTCTTCAATCCATGTCATCCTTGTTTACACTTGTCCTATTGTACAATGAGTAACTAATTTCGCCGTCTTTAAAGCTTCCTGTAGGACCGACAATTCATTTTGGCAAATCTTTCTACGATCTAAAATGGGCACCGTTTATTTCTGGAACACAGCGCGATTGCCTTCTCGACCCAGTTCCTTGCGGCTAAGTCTCCTTGTTGATCAAACATGTTTGATGCCGTTTGGACACTCGGTATCACGTCATCATGTTTGATGACCAAACAATGTTTGATCGTGTTTGATCGTCAAACATTTCCCGTTTGGACAGGCCTTAAGACAAGCTAATAATAATTATTAGCTTGTCTTATAAAAGTTGTTGCATGAGTGACAGTGTAGTTTGGAATACAAACGTGACCTTAGATCTTAAAGTCTTGAGTGAAAGTGAACATACTTTGCCTGCTCTAGTGGGCATAAGTTGGTGAAGTATGATTGTCCAGGTGAGTGTAGTCCTGAGAAGGACGGTTTGTGATGACATTGACTGACATTTTGACAACCTGAGCAGAAGTTGTCATTCGAAGTCATCGTCACTTACCTTAGTGAGCTTGTGAGGCTTACAAAGATCTTAGATTTTATGCCTCTTTGCACAATCTTTTGAGAGTCTTGTAGTCTAGTTTGGAGTCTCAAGAGTTCTCGTGGGCTTTTATTTGAACTCATAGATGTTGAACTTTCATCCACCTCACTCAGTGACTTTTGGTCTCCTCACAAAATGACCTTTTTTGCTCCTTTTTGTTTCAGATACCCAAGTCAAGACTGTACTGCCAGCAAACAATAACATGAATATCAACTGAATGAACTACATCAATGCCAGGGACAGTCTTTATAAGTTTCTAATAATTATGATTTTAAATTTTTTGTATAGGTGGCTGTATTACATGTACTTGTTTATCTGATGGAAGAAAAAAACTGGTACTTCTACTGTTAGATCCACACAGTTGAAAAATACATATGTATCATGTTGAGTTTAACAACAAGTGCAATAAAATGTGCCATTGTAACCTTTTTGTAGTCACCTTTAAGGGCAAAGAGCACAGTGCAACCTGCTTTTGACTAGTGACATCACTCCATCAATATGGTTACCTCTCTATTACTTCCACTGTATTTTGGTCTATGCAAAAGTGCAAGCAGTGGGGTATGGTAGTGTAATGGTTAGCACATTGCACTTCAGATCTGAAGGTTGGTGGTTTGACTCCCAGTCTCGGCCATCATGTTGTTTCCTTACACAAGAAACTTCACCCAAGTTTGTCTTACTCCACCCAGGTGTATGAAATGGGTACCAGCAAGATACTGCTGGAGGGTAACCCTGTAATGGACTAGCATCCCCTCTAGGGGGGAGTAGCAATACTCTCAGTTGCTTCCTGCTACAGAAACTGGGTTAAGCTCTGGCCAAGTGGGCCTTCTTGGCTGTGTGTGACATTATGTTTACATATCTATATATATAAAAGTGCAAGCAGTCATTTTGTTACTGGAAGACTTGTGGGGACATTGGTGGCTGAAAAGGGCTATGCAATAATATTTCAGTGGAGGGGGGAGGGGATTGAGGTGGGGATTTGGCTAAAATACTGTGGAACACCATTTCAATTATCATTTCTCTCTTTTTTCTGTTTTTAGGGTGTTGAGGGGAGATTGACCTGGCTGCTCTTTCCCTGTTCCTTTTTTCTAAAACCAGCATATTTGTACCTTGACAAGTCCTTCTATGTGAACGATTTTAATTGTTTAAAAATTTATCTGAAAATTCTTTAAGAGGGCATAATTTCGTCCCGTCTACTCAGGCCAATCACCTGCTCTCCCCATCACCTACAGGGGTAGCTTTCTCCGCAGTTATTTTAGGGGTGTCACATTACTCTCCCTTAAAAGCAATTCTAAAGCATGAAGCTGGCATGAAACGTCTACTTACTACACCAATCCACAGACCCAAAAGAAAGGGATTTAATAAAACAAACGTGCAATTGGCTATCCAAACAAAAATACATCAAATGCCTTTTTTTACCCAAGACCTGGAAAAGTTCTTGTCCAAAACTCTGCTATCCCAATAAAGAAAATACCAGGCATTTATTCCCAAAAAATACCAAAAGTGAGCATGGCTTATGCCAGATTTTTTTTAAAAACTTCTGACCTCCAATCACTTTCTAACATTTTGTCAACTACCCCTTCATATTACCTCAGAATAGTAAAATACTCGATTCTCGTGCCAATTTCACATTTGTTGTCGGGAACCTCGCGATCGAATCTACAACCTCCTCAGCCTGTGAACTAGCTCCTTAGAGGGCTACATGGCACAAGAAAAGTCCACTCTCAACCCTTTCTTTTTGCCCCTCTTCCCAACAGACAGGGTCCCAAAGGGATTTAGGGCTCGAGTGCTCCAAGACAGAAAAATCGGGTTTCAAGAAATCCGTGGCTGTACTCAAGGAATCCGCTTAATCAGAAAGATTTTTTGTCCGGGCTCCAAGTTGAAAAACAACCTTTGGGCTCCGGGCTCGACAGCAAAAAGCCTGGGGCTCCAGGGAGTACAAGGCCCTCCACCTTTGCGCACAAGTTGCTAGAATGTAAGAACAAAATAATAAATGAAGAAGGAATGAATCAGTTGAAATGAAATAAAATAAAATACCCAAATAGTTACTGCATGAGTAGGTGTTATCTTTCACGGTCACGCGAAACTTGTTTAGTGTCACGCAATTGTTTATTACAATTAGCCTTGCATGCATCGCCGGCTTTATTCATTCCAAGTTGTCACGCCAGGAGTTTGTCCCTGGACACGAAATGTGCTAATGACCCCCGCTAATTGGAAGAATTTCACTCACTTTGCCGATAACAAGAAAAAATAGGCGCTATTATGAGACACTTTTTTTCAGCAGGTATTTTTTGGTGGATTTCATTGCAATGCGAAGCTAACACTGGGCTGTGGAATATCAATAGGGTATTTTTTTAATTGTGCGGTGAGATCGCTGAGAAAGGTCGAGAAACGCGATTGGAAACTGCCTGACCTTTATCACATTACACCAGCCCTCTGTTGTCTTGACAGCTCGATTAAACTTAATCCCAGCTTGAGCTGTCTCAAGTGACAATATCTTGCCATCCAATTCTGGATTTTTAGAGCTCGTGAAACATTAAATCTTACATCACACGAGCTATGATTTTTCTTAAGTTTCTCCTTTCGTATCTCTGCTTTCATTCGTCCTTCGATCTACCGAGAAACACGAGAAAAAGGTCTTCTTGGAATGTTGCGTTACAACCACAATCATTTGACACCGCTTAAAACATGCCAGACGACAAGAGCGTGGTATTTCATAGAAACACAATACAAAACTTTATTGATAGAAGCATCTGGGGTGTGATACCCTAGATGGCAAAATAGCGCCGCATTGTTTGCTGTCTAGCGTGCAGAAGACCAGGGGCTGTTCACTGGAACCTTCATGCTTCAACCCTGTTGAGCTACTTGGGTTGAAAAGATGGGGTTCTTTGCCTCAAAAATAGCGTTTACCGTTCTCCTTACGTTATGGATCTGCAGAACACAGGCCCAACACGGCGGAATGGGCGGTGAGTAGCCGTTGCTTTTTCGATCGGCATAAGATTCTTGGCTTGCCTCTCGGTCACGGAGCGCAGAAATTCCTCCCACACACGCTCATGTTCATTCCAGAAATGTGCACGAGTTTCTTGTCAGTTTCGCTACAACGAGAACGCATTATGTTGGCTTTCCTTTAATTGCATGGGAAGGGTTTCATTTTCTCGTTGAATTTGCGTCCGTACTTGGGAAAGCGGCCTTTGCTTATGAAAGCTTTATTGTTCAACTCTCCATCTTGGCTTGCAAAAATCACTGCGAATAACATGAAAAGTTTTAGGCTTCCCTCGGCTCTTTGTATCCAGGCATGAACTTAGTCTTTAGCCCTTATTTATATTCTCTTGAATGTGTCTAATACAGTAGATTCTGAGAGCTCAAATAAGTCTCATATTTGCACCATGGCCATGGCCGAAACTGAGCTCTTTTTAGTGTGATAATCCGAGCAACATGGTAAACTCTGAATTTTTCATATGATTTAATCGAAAGAATGTTTTTGATTACAAGAAAGCTTGCACATAGAAAACATAAGAACATTTATTTACAATAACATTTGAGAGTTGAAGCAAATCGAGTAGAAACTGCTCTGTGGATATTTCAACTGGGATTTTTTCCTGATATCATCTTACAGTTATCACATACCAGCTCACAGGACAATCGTTCATTCAAAGAACTCACATGGTCAGATTTCTGTAGCCTCTTCAGGCTTTGAGATTGTGATGGCAAAAGGCAGAACTGGCGCGCGAACGGGAAAAATAGGGGAATGAACAAGAACGATTTTTTTGTTCGTTTTGTGGACGCATTTTCCTTCGTTTTCCACAATTTTCTGAGATCCTGAAACTAGCTAGATTTCTTATTGCAAATTGTAAAGTCCTTTATTTATCACACCCTGTTTCTTGATCTGCATCATAAACTGCGTTTTTCACACGGATGTAGGGTAATTGCTTGGGAATATCTGGGATGTGAAGTCTTGGTCAAGTTCTCCAAGAATTTTTGTCTGCCGCGCAAACATTTCTCCTGATCTCGCGGGAAATCTTCCCCTGCGAAATCAAATTCTCGCGCGCGTGATGCGAGACGCAAAACCTTGTTACAAACAACATTACAAGATCTTAAGGCAAGAGTCAAAAGAAAAGACTTTTTAGCAAACGAGCGAGATCTTGTTCGACAGTTAACTCAAAAAAAATAACGAAACGGTTGAAAACAGTAAGTTATTTGATATCAATAACAATAACCCTCTGTCAGCCCATAAACTTTTTAGACTCGTAAAAGACATTCTTACATAAGGGAACAAAGAAGCAAGCAGATTTCTGAAACGATATGTATTTGTATGATCTACAGATGCGGATTCTGTTTTCTGTTTCTGTTTCTGATTTTTTTTTTAATTCATTCACATATTTCAGGTTATCTTGCTTTGGGTGATTTTTTCTGAATTTTCTAAAAAATTACAGCATCGATGTAGTTGCGAAGTCGAAATTATCCAGTATTCACATATGATTTTTCAGACTAAAATGGCAGTTTTCCATCTACTGTAGCTTTTAATATTGCCGGGTTGCACTGTCACGTCATACAAAAATAAATTCGAAAACATTCGATAAAAGAAGCCAAGAATTTTAAATGTTATCAAAGACTAATAAATAAACAACTTCTCCAAGTCTCAGGTCTGTACGATACAGCGTTCTTGAGTTATTTGCCAAAACGTTCTACGGAAATTTATAGAGCTTAGTATGCAGACGCCATATTGGAGGGTGGTAAAGGGGGGGTCTAGAGCACGTTTCACGAAAAATAAAATGGCCATTTCACGTTTCACGGGAAATAAAATGGCCATTTCACGATTAAAAAAATTCCTTACTTTTTGATGAATTACATCCAAAGTACAGCTTTGTTTGTTGTCCTCACTGACCGTCCACTCAAGGCAACTTTTTTAAAAGCCTAACTTGTGAGCAGCACTGTGCAAACTTAAATTGTAAAACTTCTTTAAATATTCTCCTACGCTGTAGGGGAACTTCCTCAGCGAATTTTACAACAATTACAACGGCTTGTATTTATACACAACGTAGCCACTAGAGCTATTTTATTTATAACGTAAGCTGTAAAACTAATTTGCGGATATTGTGTCTGGGATTGAAACAAGCTCGTTTTTTGCAAAGCATGACTAAGGTGTAGCATATATGTGTGACATTTGATCAACTCCATACGCGTGGCATATTTATTTTGGGGGGCCACAGATTTAAATCTGTGCCCTCCCCCCACCAAAAAAAGATTCTCAAAAAAATTGGCGTTTCCGACACTCTTCTGTTCCGCCACACGCTGTTTTCCACCAAAATTCAAGACGTCTTTCTTAAATGATTACAGGTTTTTTTGTGCACTTTGCACGACAACAGGACTTTAGACTTTTCTTTCTGCACCAAGGCTTTCTTATTAGCGTGTACTTTACCTTGCAACCGTTCAGACACCCTTCCGCAATGATCCCCAAGAAAACCAAGAGAAAAGGTGGAATGAGTAGAGTGACCTGGCGTCCAGCACGATCTGCACTGGTCCACACGTAGTTTTGGTTTAGTCTTGTGGTCTCTTTACCACACGTAGTCTTGTTTTTTAAAACACTTACTAGAGAATTTTTGCATGAAAAAGAGAATCATGGTTTACAGTCACATTTCAGGATAAAAATAAACAGTCATTTGGCAATTCTCGTGAAAAAACGGTGATTCGCGGTTCAAGGCTCTGTAACCAAATCACGTTTCACGAGGAAAAAATTTGCCATTTCACAATTCACAGGAAATGAAAAGGGCCTTTCACGGATCACGAAAAAACCCTTTACCACTCTCATATTGGTGTACCGCCGTGGTACACCAATATGGCGGCCGGATACCAAAGAAAACACCTGGAATTCACTTTTGCTATTAAAACGATTACTTTTCGTTCGTGAGCTAGTATACTTTCACGTTAACACCTCACCTAATATTTGAAATGTTCAAACTGCGAAAAATCCTAAGGAGAGGCCTTTTTTCAAACAAGACAGCTTTGTCACGGCGCCATCTTGATGTCACGTACGGCGGAGAACTCGAAAATTCAAAATGCTCTAGTTTAACAACGAAGGACGCTACTGAGCTGGAAACTTGGAAAAGATATATTTTTATGTCATCTTACACCTGTTGACGATAAAAATTCAGCAGGCCTAGCGAGTTTGATTTTAGAATTTTATGACGTCACGTGCAAGCCAACAATTTGTTTAGAATTTTCCCCGGATTTATGCGTCAAGTCGAGGCTACAAATCCAACATGGCGGACCATCTGCAGCAGAATGTGCAACTCGCATCTTGCTAACTTTGAAAGTAGCTTAAGCCTCAGTTTTGCAAAGATGGTTAGAATTCTCCATTCCTTCAGTCGACTTATTGCATAATTTGAAGTTCAGGTGTTTCTTTTGAAATTTAAAGCCATCTGCAAACATTTCATATATAGGATTGTTTGATTTCTCGAAGCCTAACTTTGAATTTTCTGTTTTAATTTCAGTTCCAACTATAATAGACCCGGTAAGTTTAGATATTAATCTTCAGCGTAGGATCTCCTTGTAAACAAGGTATCAAATAAGGCCTTTATAGGCACTTTAGGCACTTTTCTTGTTTGTTGTTAAGCTAATAGACTTATAAGAAAGTTGAAAGGCAAGCATCAGACTGAATTTACTTGTAATTTAGCCAAAATTTCCGATTTTTGTTTTTTCCAATAATTATATCTTAATCTTAAGCTAAGCATGGTAAGAATACAAAACAGAGATTGACTATGGAAGTTCCAGAAGCAAATTGGGGCTATACCTCGGTGTATAAGAACCTGTGAAACTCACGGATGACGTTAAGCAAAGGAAACAAAACATTTTAAATAAAAACCTTCAACGTAACCATAGCAAACAAACAAATAAAAACTTGTCAGGTTCTTACACCAAGGTAAACTCCAAATTGTTAATAGATTCTGTTGTAGGTGTAAAATGCTTCAGTCATGATAATTTTATGCATGGTATGCGATTCTATACTTGTGAGTTTAATCATAACAATTGAAAAGACGATTGTTTGTTTTTTGTCCAGGCCTTAAAAGGTGAACAAGGCCCACAAGGAAATAAAGGTCGAGTTGTAAGTATTAATTCTGTGATCCTTAAGTATTAGCTTTAACTTCTCTGTTCCTCTTTTTATGTTCCTTGACCCTGATCATGTATGGCTCAGATGGTTGTGTAACTGTAAAGTAAGAGGTCACACGTTAGAGTCGTGAATTCTTCAGCTTTGGCTGGTACCATCGTTTTCATTGAAGGATGGCCATGTCATGAACAAACATGACCTCGTTACTTGGGCCAGAGGCCATGAGTCAAGGTGTGCTGTGCGGTTCTTCTTGTTCGTGTCACGATTGTAAGGCCGTATGGGCTCTGGGAATGAGAACATGTAATCGTTTGTTGATTGCATCACCATCTGAACCTTTTGCGAGGGTGTTAGTGTCTTGGAGTTCAACGTTTTTGTGCTTTTTGATGCAATTTTGCTCTTGTTTCGGCGTTTCTTGTGCTTTCAAGCCGTTTACGGCCTGAGTGAAGGCTACAAATAGCCTCTTGTTTATCAAAATAATGTTACATGTTTTGATGTTTAGTGCTCAAAGTAAGATGTTTATTACAAAGTTTGGGTGTAATTTAATTCTGTCGATAGTGCCTATTGCATACTTGTGTACATGATGATGTTCATTTGCTTTAAAATGTTTTGGGTTGTTGCTGGATGATATCTGATTGTTTGGGGTAAATTGCATGACAAAATATATAGTGTTGAAACCTAAGACTAGAACATAAAATTGCATGTTTACTATGTAACATTCGTAGGAGCCAGTGTTGAGCATTTCACTTTCCAATACAGTGTTTAATTAAATTGTTTTATTCAAGGCATCTGGCAGGATGCAGTGGTACCGTTCCACATAGTTCTTTAACATTAGCATAGGATTTCATCCACAGACTCAAACGTTAGAACCACCTTATACAGCATAATAAACAGCACCACAGGAAAGTACTGCTGGCGAGGTTTCATTTGAATGGTACAGCTGAAACACTATAGGATTTCATCCACAGACTCAAAAGTTAGGATCTCCTTAATGTCACCATAACTGGCTCTGGGAGTGAAAGGGTTAAGGACCTTTCACTCTAACTGTCCACTGCTTATGTTTCATTGGTTATAAATAGTATTCCATTCATTTTGATTGACAAGTGTGGTTTTTGAATATGTTTTTTTGTGTGTGAATGTGAATGCCTGTGCCAAAACTTTTGTGATGAAAGAGTTTGTAAGTGATTGGCATTGTTAGCACTGCATACAGTTATTTCTCTTGTTTAGACTGTAAAGGCCTGTCCAAACGGGAAATGTTTGACGATCAAACACGATCAAACATTGTTTGGTCATCAAACATTTTTTCGTTTGGACACCTTGTTTGATCGTGTTTGATCGTGTTTGATTGTGTTTGATAAAATTTGAGCGCCGTCAAACATTTCATCAAACATCGTCAAACATTTGTTCGTTTGGACGGCTTTATCAAACATGTTTTATGCGCGCGTGCGTTCTGGGCTCGATCATTGACTCGTATCCATAGAAACCACATCTGTTTGACAACAATTAACTTGTTTCATAATGGCGGCTAGTGAGGAGACCGCAACACTGATATCACGAAAGCTTGTGCCACACGATAAACAAAATACACGCAAGCATGACGACAGCTACACGAATTTCTCAGAAATCTATTTTATTGGCTTTAAATTTAGAAAGCTAAGCCTGTTCTGCGGAACGGACAGGCAAAAGTGGAATGAAATGAATTTTATATTTTTAATTTTATGACATGATGGCATTTTACACATAAACACTTGACAATCTTACTTGGTCTTCAATCCATGTCATCCTTGTTTACACTTGTCCTATTGTACAATGAGTAACTAATTTCGCCGTCTTTAAAGCTTCCTGTAGGACCGACAATTCATTTTGGCAAATCTTTCTACGATCTAAAATGGGCACCGTTTATTTCTGGAACACAGCGCGATTGCCTTCTCGACCCAGTTCCTTGCGGCTAAGTCTCCTTGTTGATCAAACATGTTTGATGCCGTTTGGACACTCGGTATCACGTCATCATGTTTGATGACCAAACAATGTTTGATCGTGTTTGATCGTCAAACATTTCCCGTTTGGACAGGCCTTAAGACAAGCTAATAATAATTATTAGCTTGTCTTATAAAAGTTGTTGCATGAGTGACAGTGTAGTTTGGAATACAAACGTGACCTTAGATCTTAAAGTCTTGAGTGAAAGTGAACATACTTTGCCTGCTCTAGTGGGCATAAGTTGGTGAAGTATGATTGTCCAGGTGAGTGTAGTCCTGAGAAGGACGGTTTGTGATGACATTGACTGACATTTTGACAACCTGAGCAGAAGTTGTCATTCGAAGTCATCGTCACTTACCTTAGTGAGCTTGTGAGGCTTACAAAGATCTTAGATTTTATGCCTCTTTGCACAATCTTTTGAGAGTCTTGTAGTCTAGTTTGGAGTCTCAAGAGTTCTCGTGGGCTTTTATTTGAACTCATAGATGTTGAACTTTCATCCACCTCACTCAGTGACTTTTGGTCTCCTCACAAAATGACCTTTTTTGCTCCTTTTTGTTTCAGATACCCAAGTCAAGACTGTACTGCCAGCAAACAATAACATGAATATCAACTGAATGAACTACATCAATGCCAGGGACAGTCTTTATAAGTTTCTAATAATTATGATTTTAAATTTTTTGTATAGGTGGCTGTATTACATGTACTTGTTTATCTGATGGAAGAAAAAAACTGGTACTTCTACTGTTAGATCCACACAGTTGAAAAATACATATGTATCATGTTGAGTTTAACAACAAGTGCAATAAAATGTGCCATTGTAACCTTTTTGTAGTCACCTTTAAGGGCAAAGAGCACAGTGCAACCTGCTTTTGACTAGTGACATCACTCCATCAATATGGTTACCTCTCTATTACTTCCACTGTATTTTGGTCTATGCAAAAGTGCAAGCAGTGGGGTATGGTAGTGTAATGGTTAGCACATTGCACTTCAGATCTGAAGGTTGGTGGTTTGACTCCCAGTCTCGGCCATCATGTTGTTTCCTTACACAAGAAACTTCACCCAAGTTTGTCTTACTCCACCCAGGTGTATGAAATGGGTACCAGCAAGATACTGCTGGAGGGTAACCCTGTAATGGACTAGCATCCCCTCTAGGGGGGAGTAGCAATACTCTCAGTTGCTTCCTGCTACAGAAACTGGGTTAAGCTCTGGCCAAGTGGGCCTTCTTGGCTGTGTGTGACATTATGTTTACATATCTATATATATAAAAGTGCAAGCAGTCATTTTGTTACTGGAAGACTTGTGGGGACATTGGTGGCTGAAAAGGGCTATGCAATAATATTTCAGTGGAGGGGGGAGGGGATTGAGGTGGGGATTTGGCTAAAATACTGTGGAACACCATTTCAATTATCATTTCTCTCTTTTTTCTGTTTTTAGGGTGTTGAGGGGAGATTGACCTGGCTGCTCTTTCCCTGTTCCTTTTTTCTAAAACCAGCATATTTGTACCTTGACAAGTCCTTCTATGTGAACGATTTTAATTGTTTAAAAATTTATCTGAAAATTCTTTAAGAGGGCATAATTTCGTCCCGTCTACTCAGGCCAATCACCTGCTCTCCCCATCACCTACAGGGGTAGCTTTCTCCGCAGTTATTTTAGGGGTGTCACATTACTCTCCCTTAAAAGCAATTCTAAAGCATGAAGCTGGCATGAAACGTCTACTTACTACACCAATCCACAGACCCAAAAGAAAGGGATTTAATAAAACAAACGTGCAATTGGCTATCCAAACAAAAATACATCAAATGCCTTTTTTTACCCAAGACCTGGAAAAGTTCTTGTCCAAAACTCTGCTATCCCAATAAAGAAAATACCAGGCATTTATTCCCAAAAAATACCAAAAGTGAGCATGGCTTATGCCAGATTTTTTTTAAAAACTTCTGACCTCCAATCACTTTCTAACATTTTGTCAACTACCCCTTCATATTACCTCAGAATAGTAAAATACTCGATTCTCGTGCCAATTTCACATTTGTTGTCGGGAACCTCGCGATCGAATCTACAACCTCCTCAGCCTGTGAACTAGCTCCTTAGAGGGCTACATGGCACAAGAAAAGTCCACTCTCAACCCTTTCTTTTTGCCCCTCTTCCCAACAGACAGGGTCCCAAAGGGATTTAGGGCTCGAGTGCTCCAAGACAGAAAAATCGGGTTTCAAGAAATCCGTGGCTGTACTCAAGGAATCCGCTTAATCAGAAAGATTTTTTGTCCGGGCTCCAAGTTGAAAAACAACCTTTGGGCTCCGGGCTCGACAGCAAAAAGCCTGGGGCTCCAGGGAGTACAAGGCCCTCCACCTTTGCGCACAAGTTGCTAGAATGTAAGAACAAAATAATAAATGAAGAAGGAATGAATCAGTTGAAATGAAATAAAATAAAATACCCAAATAGTTACTGCATGAGTAGGTGTTATCTTTCACGGTCACGCGAAACTTGTTTAGTGTCACGCAATTGTTTATTACAATTAGCCTTGCATGCATCGCCGGCTTTATTCATTCCAAGTTGTCACGCCAGGAGTTTGTCCCTGGACACGAAATGTGCTAATGACCCCCGCTAATTGGAAGAATTTCACTCACTTTGCCGATAACAAGAAAAAATAGGCGCTATTATGAGACACTTTTTTTCAGCAGGTATTTTTTGGTGGATTTCATTGCAATGCGAAGCTAACACTGGGCTGTGGAATATCAATAGGGTATTTTTTTAATTGTGCGGTGAGATCGCTGAGAAAGGTCGAGAAACGCGATTGGAAACTGCCTGACCTTTATCACATTACACCAGCCCTCTGTTGTCTTGACAGCTCGATTAAACTTAATCCCAGCTTGAGCTGTCTCAAGTGACAATATCTTGCCATCCAATTCTGGATTTTTAGAGCTCGTGAAACATTAAATCTTACATCACACGAGCTATGATTTTTCTTAAGTTTCTCCTTTCGTATCTCTGCTTTCATTCGTCCTTCGATCTACCGAGAAACACGAGAAAAAGGTCTTCTTGGAATGTTGCGTTACAACCACAATCATTTGACACCGCTTAAAACATGCCAGACGACAAGAGCGTGGTATTTCATAGAAACACAATACAAAACTTTATTGATAGAAGCATCTGGGGTGTGATACCCTAGATGGCAAAATAGCGCCGCATTGTTTGCTGTCTAGCGTGCAGAAGACCAGGGGCTGTTCACTGGAACCTTCATGCTTCAACCCTGTTGAGCTACTTGGGTTGAAAAGATGGGGTTCTTTGCCTCAAAAATAGCGTTTACCGTTCTCCTTACGTTATGGATCTGCAGAACACAGGCCCAACACGGCGGAATGGGCGGTGAGTAGCCGTTGCTTTTTCGATCGGCATAAGATTCTTGGCTTGCCTCTCGGTCACGGAGCGCAGAAATTCCTCCCACACACGCTCATGTTCATTCCAGAAATGTGCACGAGTTTCTTGTCAGTTTCGCTACAACGAGAACGCATTATGTTGGCTTTCCTTTAATTGCATGGGAAGGGTTTCATTTTCTCGTTGAATTTGCGTCCGTACTTGGGAAAGCGGCCTTTGCTTATGAAAGCTTTATTGTTCAACTCTCCATCTTGGCTTGCAAAAATCACTGCGAATAACATGAAAAGTTTTAGGCTTCCCTCGGCTCTTTGTATCCAGGCATGAACTTAGTCTTTAGCCCTTATTTATATTCTCTTGAATGTGTCTAATACAGTAGATTCTGAGAGCTCAAATAAGTCTCATATTTGCACCATGGCCATGGCCGAAACTGAGCTCTTTTTAGTGTGATAATCCGAGCAACATGGTAAACTCTGAATTTTTCATATGATTTAATCGAAAGAATGTTTTTGATTACAAGAAAGCTTGCACATAGAAAACATAAGAACATTTATTTACAATAACATTTGAGAGTTGAAGCAAATCGAGTAGAAACTGCTCTGTGGATATTTCAACTGGGATTTTTTCCTGATATCATCTTACAGTTATCACATACCAGCTCACAGGACAATCGTTCATTCAAAGAACTCACATGGTCAGATTTCTGTAGCCTCTTCAGGCTTTGAGATTGTGATGGCAAAAGGCAGAACTGGCGCGCGAACGGGAAAAATAGGGGAATGAACAAGAACGATTTTTTTGTTCGTTTTGTGGACGCATTTTCCTTCGTTTTCCACAATTTTCTGAGATCCTGAAACTAGCTAGATTTCTTATTGCAAATTGTAAAGTCCTTTATTTATCACACCCTGTTTCTTGATCTGCATCATAAACTGCGTTTTTCACACGGATGTAGGGTAATTGCTTGGGAATATCTGGGATGTGAAGTCTTGGTCAAGTTCTCCAAGAATTTTTGTCTGCCGCGCAAACATTTCTCCTGATCTCGCGGGAAATCTTCCCCTGCGAAATCAAATTCTCGCGCGCGTGATGCGAGACGCAAAACCTTGTTACAAACAACATTACAAGATCTTAAGGCAAGAGTCAAAAGAAAAGACTTTTTAGCAAACGAGCGAGATCTTGTTCGACAGTTAACTCAAAAAAAATAACGAAACGGTTGAAAACAGTAAGTTATTTGATATCAATAACAATAACCCTCTGTCAGCCCATAAACTTTTTAGACTCGTAAAAGACATTCTTACATAAGGGAACAAAGAAGCAAGCAGATTTCTGAAACGATATGTATTTGTATGATCTACAGATGCGGATTCTGTTTTCTGTTTCTGTTTCTGATTTTTTTTTTAATTCATTCACATATTTCAGGTTATCTTGCTTTGGGTGATTTTTTCTGAATTTTCTAAAAAATTACAGCATCGATGTAGTTGCGAAGTCGAAATTATCCAGTATTCACATATGATTTTTCAGACTAAAATGGCAGTTTTCCATCTACTGTAGCTTTTAATATTGCCGGGTTGCACTGTCACGTCATACAAAAATAAATTCGAAAACATTCGATAAAAGAAGCCAAGAATTTTAAATGTTATCAAAGACTAATAAATAAACAACTTCTCCAAGTCTCAGGTCTGTACGATACAGCGTTCTTGAGTTATTTGCCAAAACGTTCTACGGAAATTTATAGAGCTTAGTATGCAGACGCCATATTGGAGGGTGGTAAAGGGGGGGTCTAGAGCACGTTTCACGAAAAATAAAATGGCCATTTCACGTTTCACGGGAAATAAAATGGCCATTTCACGATTAAAAAAATTCCTTACTTTTTGATGAATTACATCCAAAGTACAGCTTTGTTTGTTGTCCTCACTGACCGTCCACTCAAGGCAACTTTTTTAAAAGCCTAACTTGTGAGCAGCACTGTGCAAACTTAAATTGTAAAACTTCTTTAAATATTCTCCTACGCTGTAGGGGAACTTCCTCAGCGAATTTTACAACAATTACAACGGCTTGTATTTATACACAACGTAGCCACTAGAGCTATTTTATTTATAACGTAAGCTGTAAAACTAATTTGCGGATATTGTGTCTGGGATTGAAACAAGCTCGTTTTTTGCAAAGCATGACTAAGGTGTAGCATATATGTGTGACATTTGATCAACTCCATACGCGTGGCATATTTATTTTGGGGGGCCACAGATTTAAATCTGTGCCCTCCCCCCACCAAAAAAAGATTCTCAAAAAAATTGGCGTTTCCGACACTCTTCTGTTCCGCCACACGCTGTTTTCCACCAAAATTCAAGACGTCTTTCTTAAATGATTACAGGTTTTTTTGTGCACTTTGCACGACAACAGGACTTTAGACTTTTCTTTCTGCACCAAGGCTTTCTTATTAGCGTGTACTTTACCTTGCAACCGTTCAGACACCCTTCCGCAATGATCCCCAAGAAAACCAAGAGAAAAGGTGGAATGAGTAGAGTGACCTGGCGTCCAGCACGATCTGCACTGGTCCACACGTAGTTTTGGTTTAGTCTTGTGGTCTCTTTACCACACGTAGTCTTGTTTTTTAAAACACTTACTAGAGAATTTTTGCATGAAAAAGAGAATCATGGTTTACAGTCACATTTCAGGATAAAAATAAACAGTCATTTGGCAATTCTCGTGAAAAAACGGTGATTCGCGGTTCAAGGCTCTGTAACCAAATCACGTTTCACGAGGAAAAAATTTGCCATTTCACAATTCACAGGAAATGAAAAGGGCCTTTCACGGATCACGAAAAAACCCTTTACCACTCTCATATTGGTGTACCGCCGTGGTACACCAATATGGCGGCCGGATACCAAAGAAAACACCTGGAATTCACTTTTGCTATTAAAACGATTACTTTTCGTTCGTGAGCTAGTATACTTTCACGTTAACACCTCACCTAATATTTGAAATGTTCAAACTGCGAAAAATCCTAAGGAGAGGCCTTTTTTCAAACAAGACAGCTTTGTCACGGCGCCATCTTGATGTCACGTACGGCGGAGAACTCGAAAATTCAAAATGCTCTAGTTTAACAACGAAGGACGCTACTGAGCTGGAAACTTGGAAAAGATATATTTTTATGTCATCTTACACCTGTTGACGATAAAAATTCAGCAGGCCTAGCGAGTTTGATTTTAGAATTTTATGACGTCACGTGCAAGCCAACAATTTGTTTAGAATTTTCCCCGGATTTATGCGTCAAGTCGAGGCTACAAATCCAACATGGCGGACCATCTGCAGCAGAATGTGCAACTCGCATCTTGCTAACTTTGAAAGTAGCTTAAGCCTCAGTTTTGCAAAGATGGTTAGAATTCTCCATTCCTTCAGTCGACTTATTGCATAATTTGAAGTTCAGGTGTTTCTTTTGAAATTTAAAGCCATCTGCAAACATTTCATATATAGGATTGTTTGATTTCTCGAAGCCTAACTTTGAATTTTCTGTTTTAATTTCAGTTCCAACTATAATAGACCCGGTAAGTTTAGATATTAATCTTCAGCGTAGGATCTCCTTGTAAACAAGGTATCAAATAAGGCCTTTATAGGCACTTTAGGCACTTTTCTTGTTTGTTGTTAAGCTAATAGACTTATAAGAAAGTTGAAAGGCAAGCATCAGACTGAATTTACTTGTAATTTAGCCAAAATTTCCGATTTTTGTTTTTTCCAATAATTATATCTTAATCTTAAGCTAAGCATGGTAAGAATACAAAACAGAGATTGACTATGGAAGTTCCAGAAGCAAATTGGGGCTATACCTCGGTGTATAAGAACCTGTGAAACTCACGGATGACGTTAAGCAAAGGAAACAAAACATTTTAAATAAAAACCTTCAACGTAACCATAGCAAACAAACAAATAAAAACTTGTCAGGTTCTTACACCAAGGTAAACTCCAAATTGTTAATAGATTCTGTTGTAGGTGTAAAATGCTTCAGTCATGATAATTTTATGCATGGTATGCGATTCTATACTTGTGAGTTTAATCATAACAATTGAAAAGACGATTGTTTGTTTTTTGTCCAGGCCTTAAAAGGTGAACAAGGCCCACAAGGAAATAAAGGTCGAGTTGTAAGTATTAATTCTGTGATCCTTAAGTATTAGCTTTAACTTCTCTGTTCCTCTTTTTATGTTCCTTGACCCTGATCATGTATGGCTCAGATGGTTGTGTAACTGTAAAGTAAGAGGTCACACGTTAGAGTCGTGAATTCTTCAGCTTTGGCTGGTACCATCGTTTTCATTGAAGGATGGCCATGTCATGAACAAACATGACCTCGTTACTTGGGCCAGAGGCCATGAGTCAAGGTGTGCTGTGCGGTTCTTCTTGTTCGTGTCACGATTGTAAGGCCGTATGGGCTCTGGGAATGAGAACATGTAATCGTTTGTTGATTGCATCACCATCTGAACCTTTTGCGAGGGTGTTAGTGTCTTGGAGTTCAACGTTTTTGTGCTTTTTGATGCAATTTTGCTCTTGTTTCGGCGTTTCTTGTGCTTTCAAGCCGTTTACGGCCTGAGTGAAGGCTACAAATAGCCTCTTGTTTATCAAAATAATGTTACATGTTTTGATGTTTAGTGCTCAAAGTAAGATGTTTATTACAAAGTTTGGGTGTAATTTAATTCTGTCGATAGTGCCTATTGCATACTTGTGTACATGATGATGTTCATTTGCTTTAAAATGTTTTGGGTTGTTGCTGGATGATATCTGATTGTTTGGGGTAAATTGCATGACAAAATATATAGTGTTGAAACCTAAGACTAGAACATAAAATTGCATGTTTACTATGTAACATTCGTAGGAGCCAGTGTTGAGCATTTCACTTTCCAATACAGTGTTTAATTAAATTGTTTTATTCAAGGCATCTGGCAGGATGCAGTGGTACCGTTCCACATAGTTCTTTAACATTGGCATCCTCCGCATCTTCAGAGCATTTTCCGCATAAAACAGAAAAATTTGCTTAATATTAGTGATAAAGCAGCTGCTTTCCATCCTCACAAACATAGAAGTCGAAGAGATTGATTATTTTGAAGCAGTTGTTCTCCTAAACATTGATGAAAACATGCCGCTTTGTTCACAAGCAATTTTTAACCTCCAGATGTTCCACGCATCTTTTAGCGATAAGTCCTGGATACTAGTTTTGTGTTTTGTTGTTGGACGAAAAGCATTGACATTTCAGCAAATAATAGTAATTGATCAGAAGCTGCATTTGACGACTACTTGTGCGAGAAAACTTGAATGCCTTGTCTTCTTTTGCTCATCCATCGTCTCAAAGAATCATCTTGCGGTTTATAGTAGGGAATAGTAAGGATAAATTTGTTATCAAAATCTTTACTAAGCAGTTCACATAACAGCAAAACAGTGGAAAGGGACAATTATCAGTATTATAAATTGTTTAAATTTCTGCATAATCCAGGGTGTTTTCCACATAACCAACATATTTTTCCACATAGTATTCCTGAAAATTTCCGCATAATTTGTGATTTTCTTCCGCACCCTATCGGATGGCCTGTTTATTTGTGACTGTTGTCAAAGATGGTGCCTCCTAATACGAGGTATTTTTGCACAGTTTTTAACTGTGCAGGAAAACCAGATATCTTTAGCAAGGGCTACTGGAATCCAAAAAAGAAAATTGTGGGTAGCCACATATTTTTTGGAGATAGTTAAACCATGATTATTCTAAAAAGCTTTAGAATGTATAACAATGTATGGCATTTTCTTTCCAAAATTTATGCTCAATTATCTCTGAAAAATGTGTAGTTCCCCCGCCAACAGCTCTTGCTAAGATATGCTTTTTCCCACACAGTCAAAAACCATGCAAAAATACCTTTGTAGTAGTACATGTGTATGGAAAAGAACCTCGATGTAACAAACCCTCCATATAACGAACCAATTTCCCCAGTCCCTTGGCACTACGTTAAATCGAGGTTCCACTGTTCAGTACTCTCCTTAAGAAATCCAAGTTTCTCAGACCATCCCGAGATGCACAGAAGGTATGCGCAGTAACAAAAGAAGTCATCACCTTAACCCTTAACCCCTTCCCTACCGGGGCCTTGTACACCCACCAACCGGCAGCCATCTTGGATTCTTCACGTTCGCATTCGTCGGGCGAATCTTCGACGTTTTCGTCGGACATTTCTTCCTTTGAAGACTCTTCAGGATCGCTTGGCTCGTTAAAATCACTTTCTTCATCTAAATCACTTAGGTCCGAGTCCCTATCGGCGAGAATTTCCACAAGAGCTTCGAGGGACAGCTGACATTTTGAAAGTCTTGCGAATGAAAACAAAAATATTCTTAGGCGATACACCTGGTCAGCGGTCTTCATAAATTAGTGCCAGACTTTCCTCAACTACCGGAGTGAATGAACTCAAGCAATGTTGAACGACCGGACTCTGAATGATACCATTTGTACGAGGACGTATATATACGTCGTTGGTTGTTGAGTGACACTAGGGAGGACGTATATATGTCGTCCTTGGTAGGGAAGGGGTTAAAGCCCCCAACAGTGATGAAAATGAAATTTCTCTTTACCTTATCGAGACTTGTTCAGACATTCAAATGATAAAAATAAACAAAGTGATCACCAAGGATAAGATGTCTTGATATCTAGACGAATCCTTCTTACTAGTTCCCTAAGAAATGTACGGCGAACAGTAAAGAGAATATGCATTTTTATATCGGGGCTTAAGGGTTAAGTAAGCTCCTTAAGGTATCAGGGTACCCCAAATGACAACATTGCGTTTTCACCGTTTGAGCGTCAGGCGTTTCAGAAGGACCCTAACAAACTGTATATTTTCTGAAAGCTTAATAACTGAAGATTACGAAAACGTACTTAGATAAAGAAAAAAGACAACTGTGTCGAAAATAGAGACTACGTTTTTAAGAAGTACATCGTTCACAAAATTGGTTCCGCTCCAGTCGACAATGATCTGGAGAGAAAGACGAACATCGCGCCGAATTCTTCACACCTTTGTCTCAAAAACCGTGTCTCGGAATTTTTGTATCTGGCCTGGTTTATTTTCTGCACTCAGTTAAACTTTGAAGTTCGAAGAAACACCTCTCCTCTTTCTTTTACGGCTCATAACTTTTGAATGAAAGCAAAAAATAAAATTCGGAGACATGGTTTTGGTGTCAAATTATGTGGCAACATTGTCGCCAAATTTGAGCTAAAATGGTTGAAAACTCGCTGAACGCGAACTTAAAATGTGCGCCCAATTTCTTGAAAAGTTAGTTTCGAGAAAAAAGCCAAAATATGATTTGGAAACTTTTTCCGGTCTGAGGAGATTAAAACGCCCAGGTGTCAGGATAATTACCTGCGGTTGACAGAGGGGAGGCTCAACTTACCGCGTTACAACTATAGCGCAAACATTCCGACAAGAATGGTGTCAAATTCTGCGTGTTTATATGCTGGAAAGCGACTTTCGTTGAGTACGAGTGCCGTTCAAAGGGTCTTCAAATGCAATAAACGGAAATTTTAAAGTCATAATATCACGTTGGCTGTAAAATGCCGAAGGCATCATCATTTGAACTGGGTAAGACTACCCAAGCTGCCGGGACCTGAAAGACGAAAGGAAAGGCGAAAGGCTAGGAAAGCATATTGAAATCTGCGAAGAAGCCGCCACGTGTTCGGCTCAAGATCTAAGAGAGAACATCCTGTCAGAAATGCGAGCAACTGGGAAAAAAATAAACTTCTTTATTACTGGAGACAAATTCCGTACTTTCCTGGACATGCCGTTTTTTGCGCCAAGTTGATTCTTTGATACATTTGGCTTTGTAGAAATGTTATGGAATTTGAATGGATGGATTGTTTTTCGCCGTTCGCGTTACGAAAGGCGAGCTGGCAGTCGAAGCTTATCACACTGACAAGTGAGGAGTCAGGAAGCGCAAGTAATTCCTCAACGCTCGATCTTTTCTCTCTCTCTCTCTCTTTCACAGATATGATCGAAGCCACTTTGTAAACACACTCGAAATAAGCGAGAACTGCTACGCAATCGATCGCGTGTCAAAACATCGGGGCCCTGTTATATCACATGCTATTTTCAGCGTTGTTGACAGATGACAGATGACTGTCAACACATGATTAGAGAAAATTAATGCCACAAATCTTTTTTCGTCCATAACTTTGCGTAGAAACAATCTTTTTTTCTGAAACTTTTTGTAAAAGAGAGGTTTGAATAATATCTATCTGAAAATGACAGAAGTGTATTTTTCGAAAACATGGTCAATTTTGGGGTACCATGATACCTTAAGGCATTTACCACGTTCCATAATGTTACTTGACTTGTGCAATTTCTGGATAAGGCATGGGTCGCACTAGAGCAAAGTTTTCAAAATTTCCGGTAAAAGTGAGGGAAAAACTTTGAAAGTGCAACCGGAAAGCAAAATTTTTGCAGTCAATTGCAGGGTCGCACTCGTGGGAGATAATTGTTATTGAATACACCTAATGTCAACTGAAGTATACCAGTTGCACACAAGTTCAAGAGTGAAAACCCAAATAAAGCTGCGTCCTGTTGAATTGAAGGTTTGGCGATTATTAAATTATGTTTTTATTCTTCAAAAAATCTGTAACAGCTTTTCTTGTTGAGCATCTTGTACGAGAGAAACAAATGTTATTCGTAGTCAGCTCCTCATCCTGTGTGATCATGTTTTGATTTTTCGACTTTTGCTATCCAACGGTACCACAGCAATTCTTTTGCAACAGCTTAATGTAACAAACACTACTTTTAGCCACATTTTAAACAAGTACTCAGCACAAATGAAGGAGATTCACGCTTATTTGATTGTGTTGTAAATGTTCTGTTTTTTCTTCCATTGACAAGCGTTGACAGTTACCTCAGTCTGTGATTCCTATTGTTCAGCTTGATTTTTCCAAAATCTGCCTGCCCCACCCAAGCACTACAGCGTCTTTGATGTTTTGCCGATTTTCAAAGTTTTTGCGAACCAGAAAAGTTAGGGTCGCACTAGGAAAATGCGCTGTTGACAGATTTTGACTGCAAAGTCAATAAACTTTTGCAAAAATTTGCCAAGTGCGACCTGTGCCTAACACCTAAAGCTAATCTAATCTTCGTTAATATTTATTTTGGATTGGTAATTAGGGAGCACGAGGTGTTGCTGGGCCGAGAGGTGATCAAGGCGAGCCAGGAGATGCTGGACTTGATGTGAGTACAATTGAACAAATGTGCATTAATATTTTTTTATAATGTATAGTTATAACAAGGACTAGGGTAATTACTGGACTGAATGTGGCTCCACAATAAGGCAGGTTTGTCAATGGTTTCTGTAGCATGAAATGACAAGGAGCATTGCTGCTGAGATCTAATATAACAAACCCCTATGCAACCAACGATGGAAACGAAACCTGATCAACAAACCCAAGTTTTAACAAACAAATTTTAATAATAATAATATATATAGTTTGTTGGACATCAATATTCGCAGTCAGAAGACTGAACTGCCATTGAATAAAATTTACAAGAATAAAATATATCAAAAGGAAGTAATAAAATTACTTTTGACAGCAATTTCTAAAACCACAATATACATAACTATATAACTATATATATATATACATAACTTGGCACTTTGTTATATCAGGATTCCACTGTAGAAATTTAATAGTGTTTTTTTGCTTTTGACAGGGGCCACCTGGGCCGCGAGGTCCACCTGGAGAAAGAGGACCACTTGGTCCCCCTGGACCTCCTGGACAAGCCATGGTCACAGTCATCGGCGTCCCTGGAGTACCGGTAAGAAACTTTCAGATATTCATTATTTTTCATGTTGGTTTAAATGAGGTATGGACCCACCCCAATGCTAAATGTAAGTAGGGCTGCTAACCCTAACAGCCTAACAACCCTGTTAACCCCAACAATGATGGAATTGAAATTTCTCTTTACGTCATCGCTACTTGTTCAAACATTCAAAGTGATGAGAATAAAGGAAGTGATCACCAAGGATGAGATGTCTTGATATTCAGACAAATTCTCCTTACTAGTTCAAAAAGAAATGTTTGGAGAACACTAAGGAGAATATGCATTTTCATATCAAGGCTTGATTCTAATAGTAGCTAACTGAGGTAAGGCCCAGGTCACATTTCATGGAAATTAAAAGTGTCATTTCCTGTAAATCCCAGTTAATAACTGTCATTTCAGGTGCATGTCAATTCCGGTTAATCGTCTCTCACATTGTTATGTTTGGTGGTTGCAAAATCACATTTTACAACATCATCCTTGGTGACCATGATGGTGGCTTCTAAATCACATTAATGACAAATAAAACCTCAATTCTCAATACAAGGGTAGTAATAAGGGGAAAATTATATGGCTACCTAGCAAATCATTCATTGCTAGGAAGAAAATGGCCATTTCGCATTTCACACCAAAAATGTGGCGATTATGGCTCACTGAAATGCCTTTACCCTCTCAACTTGTCAAGGGCTAGTAAAATAGCATGTTTGGCTAGCAAATTTTACCTATTTACCAGCCATTTGGGCTACAAGAAAAACAAAATGCCTCAGTAGCAGGCTAAAATGGGCTGTCATGAATGCAAGAAGCACAAAAAGATTAATGGCAAGGGAAAAGCTGATGAAAGAAAATGCTTAATCACATTTATCTGCAAAAATTCTTAGTACCTTTAATTACACTAGTCTTCTTCCATACTTTCTAGCTTAAACAGAGAGCATAACTAGCATGCCTTTAGCCACTTTGAAAAATAAAAAATAATTTTAAAGAAAGCAAACTTTTGACTAAGTTTTGAGTTTCATGACAGTACAACTTGTGAAAATTTAATTTAAATTGGTGAAAATTTTTTGCGGTTTGGGTACACTTTGTCCTACTGCTATCCATCTTTGGAATCCCCCTTTTTTCAACCAAAATAATCCGTATCCTTATTGCTTATTAATTAACGAATTTATTTCTTCTATTATTCACTGTTAGTTTTAATTAAATTATCACATCAATTGCAAGCGATAAGTAAATGTTCACTGTCCCATGTTTTGTATACATGTATGTTGATAAAGAAATACTTTTGTCATAAGTTAAGGTTATTTTGTTACTTTCTTGTTTTGAGGAACTGTAAATAAAACACTATTGGATTACTGACTCAATTAGCTATTGCTGCTGGGTGATCCACCCCCTATAAGCAATTATGGGGAAGTTGTTCCCTTCTTATTACATTGTGTGCCCTCTTTGATCAAGTCTTCTACTTTCTCATTAGCTTGATTGATTAAGTCGAAAGTGCTCACATGTCAACGTGATGCTGAGTTCTGTTTCTCAAAAGGGCTTTAATTTCCCACTTTCTTGTCTATGTGCATTCTGCTCTAACATAAATATGTGTATTCAGTTTCCCACAGCAAGTGTTTCCCAAAGCAAGGGGATCATGCTTGTATGCGACTGCCAATTACTAAACTATCTTAAGAATTCTATGAAAAAGGACAGCCCCGCAGGGTCATCAGTGTTGACCACTGTCACATGTTTAACCCTCTTAAAATAGTCTCTTGATTTGATTTGATTTGATTTGACAGCACTTTTGATTTTAAAACAAGACATGTTTAAAATCCTTTGGAACTTAACTCGCAACTGATGATGATTGTAGCATGATTGAAACATGTCTTGTTTAAAAATCAAAAGTATTGTCCTTTTTGTTAAAATTTTACTACGCTTTACTTTATGATAAAAAACTAAAGATAACCTGGGACTTCGTTGAATGCGATTTGTATATTTTCCTGTAAACAGGGCAAACGTGGTGAAAAAGGTCCTCCTGGAAAAGATGGTCCCCCGGTAAGTAAACAGGGTGGGTGGCCTGTGTTATAGCTTATATATTATGCACTGGAAGGCATACCTGTGGTATGTATTATGTACACACTGGGATCCCTGTGATGACTATATTATGGCACAGAGTGGGATTAATGTGGTGTATATTTTGCACAGGATGGGATACCTAAAGAGCAGTAGGTAACCTGTGGTACAGCATATGCACACAGTTGCATATCTTTACATGTAAAGGAGTGGGAGACCAATGGTACAGCTGTATATCTAATGCATCTAGGGTGGGAGAATACTTTCGTACTGTAATAGTAATGGGAATTACCATGACCAATGAAAATGAATTTTAAATTATTCTTAAATTAATTATTTTTTACTGGAAACATGGTTCACCCCTCTTACAATTAGTTTGACTCTTTAATTTCTGATTGGAAATGATTATTTGCAATTTCACATGTAACTGGTGTTTCTGTTCGTAGTCCTAAAAATTGTACTCAAATCTGTCACTAAAAGTCTTCTGTGTTTTTTTAATAGTATTAGTATATTCATTTCGAAACATGGTTTATTTAAATTTTAAGTGTAAATGGTCAGTTGTAGTTGCGCCATAGTGTAACTGGTGTTGTTAACTGTTCTTAGTTCTGAAAATTGTACTTTAATATGTCACTGTCTTTTTTCTTAGCATGCATTTCTTTTCTTGCTCTTTTTATGCGCTATCAGTAATTCAAGCATTCGGCACCATTGTGTATGCCACATTACAGATGTCAGTGTTAAACATTTGATACTGATAAAGCCACTGCAATGCTGCCGAAAGCTTGCTAGCAAAAACAATAAAATCTGCGATCCTGAAAAGGAGGTGGTTAAAGGCTGCTGCCTAAAAAAAATTTAAGGGAGCCTTTCAGGCTCCTAGGCTTAAAATTAGGAGCCTGAGCCTTCAGGTTGGGAACCCAGTGAATGATGTCTCATAGCAATATTAAATGTTTTGCTGACATTGCGTGAAAAGGTGTAAAAGTTTGGTTAGAAATAAGTATGATCAGCGACTCACATTTATTAAAGATTATTGATACCCACTGTACACCTTTCTTAGAAAAAACTGTTTGAGCCAAGGTGAACATGTATCATGTTCTCTTTTGTGATCATTGGGATGAGAAGGTTAGGTATTTTAAGGTATTCCTGGAGGCTAATTTGGACATTTTTGCCACTTATTTTTATGTCCCAATTCTGTAGAAATATTTGTTCACACTTGGTCATATCAACACAGACAGTACAACATTAAGTGTAGATTCGTCAAAAAATAGTTTCGTTCTGAAAGTATGTAAAGAATTCCTGTAATCTGATACTTTTGGATGTGGTCAAAATATTCGTGGTTCTCCATGTTTTTAATATAACTCAAAGAGAATTCATTCAACTTCAAAAAAGCTTTGTCCGATCTATGTGTGTCATCAAAACCTAAAATTTTGTGGCAGTACATCACAGAAAAGGCAAATGGAAAAACGTTATGCTGCAAAATTCAATTTTGCTCGTTTATAGAATCCTTGAAGTCATCGTGGGACTGATACTTGACAAAATTTGACGTACTGCCAAAGAAGACATCGTACACACATCTAGTTTATGTCCTGCAAGTTTCAAGTCCATTCGATGAACCAAAGAATAAATATTGTAAGATATAAATCCCCACCTTTGATGAAACTAGTATTTTTTTAGCCCAAAATCATGCTGGAATGGATAGAAAATTGGTCTACAGCTTTCCTCCAAAGTGTTTTCCTCAGCAGCCATGTTGTTGAGCCCTTCAGTCATTTTTTCCAGCAGAAAAATGCAAAATTAAAGTGCCCTTTTTTTAGTCCCTCCTTCCTTTTAGGGTGGGCTATTTTTCCCGCGAAACCAATCAGAAGTGCTAGCATAAACAATGACACCTTTTCTTGGCAACCGATCTTGTGGAGCGCGACGTTGACAGAATTATTCATTCGTGTCACAAATATCAGTCAGAGTTATTCCATGAAGTACTAAAGAACCTCTGCTCTTTATGATAAAATGAAACTTCCACAGATATTTTTAAACACTGTGTTGTAATTTGCAAATGACAAGATTGCGATCGCAGCGACCTGTAATAAGAAGTTGTCTTCGATAACTCTGTCCGACGGCTAGTATTTTGATGTCACAAACAAAACTTGTGTTGCTCCGTCTTCGTAGAAGAAAAATTTATTTCAGTACACTTCTACCGCTAAAACACTATTGTATTTCATGAGAGAAAGGTAACTTGTAATATTCCATTTAAACTGGCGTGAATAAGGCACATTAAGCGAAGAGTCTGTGACTTATGATTTTGCAATCGAAACTTGAGATTGTAAACTGTCCAATTCGCGCGGCGTAGGGGATGTTTTCGTAAACCGCAATTACATTTTTTTAGCTGTCTGCTGTGGTAATTTTCCCGCAAAATTTTCCTTGGAGACAACTTCAGTTGCTTATATCTCGCTAAATACAAATTCCCTTCAACTGAAAACTTGCAAACAGACTCATCTTGTGACAAACATAAAGCTGCTTAAAAGTCAACTGATTTGAAAGTCCAGGAATACCTTAACTGCATGGAAATAGAAGTGATTACTATCATGGAAAACGTTAGGTGCCCTGCCCACACAGGCTCCCAGTACAGAAATTTGGTCACCCACACTTGAAACTTAGTAGCCTGAGAAAACAGCCGACATTTCATGAGGTTGCCACTTCAGCCCTCGCAAAACGACGTCTGAGTAGCGAACGCAGAAATTCCATACTGATGACTTGTCTCTACCCAGATCTTGGTAGTACTTCTAATTGGCTGGAATTTTCTTTCAACCAATCAGAAGCACTACCAAGATCTGGGTAGAGACGCGTCATCAGTATAGTATGGAATTTCTGGGCTCGTTACTCAGACCTCATTTTACGAGGGCTCAAGTGGTGACCTCGTGAAACATCGGCTGTTTTCTCAGGCTAGTAACTTAGGCACTCCAGGCTGATGAGCTCTCATTTTGCAGCAGCCTTGTGATTACACCTTAAAACAGGATCTGGAGTCAATAATTTTCTTGAATTCAACGTTCTTCTTCATTTCAGGGTTTACCTGGAGAACCTGGTTCTCCTGGTCCTCCAGGAATTCGTGGATTGCCGGTAAGTTTACATTAATTTTGTAGCTGCCCTTAATTATTTATTGTAGGCCCTATCAACACATGTATAGGCTGATTGGCAGGCACTCACGTGGGAAAAGTAGCATTTGGTAAAGGGATGAGTAATGCAGTTACTTTTGAACTTAACCCTTTAACCTCAATGGGAAATGCCATTTTTCTAGATTGGTAACTACACACGTACGTGTGCAAAATCAAACTCGAGGTCATGGGTTTGATTCCCGTCGGGGACTCAGATTTTTTCTTTGTCCAATGCTCGCGACAAACTGAATATTCCATCTTATTTCTTTCCGAGCTTAAAATTTACCATATTAATTTCTTTCTTTATTATCACACGCTGTGCTTTCAACATTGCCGATCCTATCAGTATGAAGGACACGTGTCACAACGAACTCCGTAAATATGACCTTGCTCGCCACAAGTCTCCCAGTAGCTCAGTGGTTAGAGCGCCCGACCGGTGTATGGGAGGTCATGGGTTCGATTCCCGTCGGGGACTCAGATTTTTTCTTTGTCCCATGCTTGTGACAAACTGAATATTCCATCTTTCTCTATATACATTTTCAAAGTTCTTGTTGGGTACATTTCATAAAACATATCAGTTTGTATAGAGGGAAGTTGTAATGGCTTTGAGATAAACAAGTTTAAAACATTAAAATTCAGCAGTTCAATAATGTCCCAGTACAAGTGCTTGTGTATTGTAGGCATGCGTGTACCTCTAAATGTGAGACATGCCTAACAACACACAAGTGATATGGAAAAAAAGGTAAAACTTATGGGGTGGTCAGAATGTTTTTCTTTCAATAAGCAGATTTTTGCTTTCAGTGAACAGATTTTCACAAGCTAGTATGGTAACAAATCCATGGAACTAACTATTCACCAAGC
The DNA here is from genome assembly GCA_964017195.1 of Siderastrea radians. Classification (NCBI taxonomy): domain Eukaryota; kingdom Metazoa; phylum Cnidaria; class Anthozoa; order Scleractinia; family Rhizangiidae; genus Siderastrea; species Siderastrea radians. Next base: position 45,383,175 of record OZ024893.1, read on the forward strand.
AATGACATTATGTGCCAGTTGGCACTTATATATCAACTACTATAGATTATTTAAAGCTGCATACAATGATTTGAATAATTTTTCATTTAATTTAATCGTGTTTCTTCCAGAATTCTATGACTTTTATGTGGAAAAGCAATTAGTCAGATTAGGCCTTTAACCCTTTTACCGCCAATAGTGACAAACATTTAATTTCTCCTCACTTTTTGATCAAACATGCAGGTCAGGAGGATAAAGGAAATTAACACCAAAGAAAGATATCTTTAGTTAATTTTAAAGCACATTCTCCCTAATTGTACCATAAGAAATATATAGAGAACTGTTAAGAGAATATGCATGCTGATATCTTTTTTTACAGGGCACTCCTGGGGCTCCAGGTGCAATAGGGCAGCCTGGTCGACCGGGATTAAATGTAAGTTATTAAAAGGATTAGTTTGTTTATTCTCAGCTACTTGTGAAGTGCCAGCCAAATGAATTCAACATCATTCAATATTGTTCAACACAACTTAGTTGTGCACTTTTAAAGGGTTTAGCAAAGCAAATTTGACATTTCAATTGAATCTCTGTCAAAATTGAGGATTTCAAATTGTTGATTTTGTTTTGTTACCCAATTTGAGTGAGATCAATGGTGTTGAACATATCGGCCAAACAAATTTAGTTGTTGATCGAAACACTACAAAAAAAACAGTACAAAAAATACAAAAAAAGTACAAAAATTAATGCTGTGTGTTATCGAATAATACACTCGATGGACGTGAAACTATCTTTAACACCTTGAACAACGTTGAATTGAAATTTTGGATCCTTTTGGTTGCCACATTTAAATCATGTCTCAGTCTCCCTGGTTATCACAGTTAGCAGGGACCTTCTCCACTGAGTGGAAACTTTTTAACAAGAAATTTTATTTAAATGGCCAATCTTAAGGCATGTTACCCAAGTATGCAGATGGGCCTCCCGTAAGCAAGTCCAAGTAACTAACCACTATGCCACCACGCCCACACCACCCCCCACCACCCCCACCATGCCCATATATGGGAGGTGGTCACTTACAAAAATCTCAGTCCACAGGGGTCTAAATTTTGAGCCATGTTCTGCAGGAATTTCAGAGTCCTTTTCATGCACAAATTCATTTCCAACCCAAAGTGCAGTGTCATAGCTTTTTAATAGTCACAAATAAAAGTGATTTAAACTTCATTTCTTTTACCAAACCTTTTTGCTCATTCCGGTGTTATTTTGATACTCTTTAGGTATCAAATTAAAATTATCAACTTCAGTTGAGAATACATCTACCTTATTACACCCCTGCAATAGCTACTGGCTGCTTAGCACGTTATGCTTACGAATAAGTTGTAAACAATATTTTTTTTTTCAGGGAACACAAGGTCCAAACGGATTACGAGGCTCACCAGGGCCACCTGGCCCTCCAGTAAGTTTGCAGTTTTACATAAACTCTACCACTGTAATACAAACACCTTCATATAATTTTGTGATGTGGACACTCTTCTCTGTCTTTCAGTGTCTTATCAAAGAGGTTTTGACTGAATGCAAATCTGACCGTATCAATCACCGTTGTCTAATTGAAGGGTTGAAAGCATGACTATCCTATGTTGAATTTTAGACTGTTTTTTTTTTAGATCCAAATGCCTGAATTTTTGCCTGGGACTTTCAGTTTATTTAAAGGTCATTGCCCATTTTTTCCCCTGATTTGTGCTTTGCTTCCTTGCAGAACCTCTTGCAATATGTGATCATCATCATGATCATGATCATGATCATCATGATCATCGTCATCATGATCATCATGATCATCGTCATCATGATCATGATCATGATCATGATCATGATCATCATCATCATCATCATCATCATCATCATCATCATCATCATCATCATCATCATCATCATCATCATATTCATGATAATAACAGTTGTATGCATTTTTAGGGTGACAAAGGGCCTGATGGACCAAAAGGTCAAGATGGCTTCAAAGGTGATAGAGGATTCTCTGGAAGAAAAGGACCAAAGGGCATTCGAGGTGTACAGGGTAAAAAGGTGGGTTATTTTAACAAAGTTATTTACAGCTACTCACAACAGAGTGGCAGAGTGATGACATTAGTAGTTTCCTATATATTTGCTGACTATTTTTCAGTCATTTACTATTGGCTACAGTACGGTTAGAGAAACGATTATTCACTATATTATTATAGTGGTGATATGTATCAGATATGTATCAGATCAGTTTGCTTGGAAATTACAAAGTATGGCACTACCCTTACTATCTCAGATCTCTGCTACATGTATCTCAATCAATTTTTCATTTTCCTGGAAAGTTCTAGATAACAAATTTTTATTGTATTATTAACAATTATAATTTTGTTACTAATTTTTACACAGGGTAACCAGGGTTTTGCTGGTACCCCAGGCCAAAATGGAACAGACGTATGTAATGGCATTTTTGATATATTAAATAAGCACTGCTGTCCTAATGTAATTCTGGCAAGTGATTGTAGGTTATCAACTCATTCTTTTAATTAATTTTCTAGTCTTCCTTAACCCTATTTAGCCTGGGGGGGGGGGTGCATGACGTGTCTATGATGATTGATGTTTCCATAGGAACCGTCTACTCAGAAGTGTATTTTGACTATCTTCTGTCTTCAGTCTTTTTTCGGTTTTTTCCCCTTCGTTTGGAAGAAGAAGATAATTTTTTACTTTTGTGTGCTTGTTTTGAACAAAATCAAAAATCAAAATCATATATTTTTTGGTGATGTCATTGTCAGCTGTATGACTGCGGGCTTGGGATTCGAGATGGCGGGCTCAAATTCAAAATGGCGGGTTTGTGACATTATTGTGACATCACAACATGTCATAACTGACACCTCATAAGCCCAATCTGTTAAGCTAATGACGTGCTAAAAACGTGCCAAGTTTCATCGCAAGAGCTTTAATACTTTTCAAGATCTATAGGAGGCACTTTGTGCCCCCCCCCCCACCCCCAGGCTCAGAAATGCAAAAAAGCTCAGGCAGAATAGGGTTAAATACACGAGAATGAGTGCAAAAAATAAATATATCATTACTCATTATATGTTGGTTACTGTCAAAGGGATTTTTCTGTAGATTTAAATCAGGTATATCCTGTGTTCACATGCTTCTTGTAACTGTTGTGCCTTTTCAAACACAGTGTGTTACTATCCTTAATAGCCATTTTCTTCCTCCCCCCTCTTCCAACCCTTCCCCTCTTCTCTCTTTGCCATCCCATCTCCAACATCTCCCCTTGCAACCCCATCTGTTCCACACTCCCTTTGCTACCCCATCTCCTGCATCCCTCCCCTTGCCACATCATCTCTCACACCTTCCTGTGACACCCCATCTCCTCCACACTCCCCACCCCTTCTCTTCCACACTCCCCTTGCAGCCCCATCTTTTCTGCACTCTCCTTTCCACCCCATCCCTTGCACTCTCCTTGCCACCACATCTCCTTTGAACTAACCATCTCCTATCTCCTATCTCCTCCACACTTGCCTTCCACCCCATCTCCTTCACACTTGCCTTCCACCTCATCTCCTCCACACTTGCCTTCCACCTCATCTCCTTCACACTTGCCTTCCACTCCATCTCCTCCACACTTGCCTTCCACCCCATCTCCTCCACACTTGCCTTCCACCCCATCTCCTTCAAACTTGCCTTCCACTCCATCTCCTCCACACTTGCCTTCCACTCCATCTCCTCCACACTTGCCTTCCACTCCATTTCCTTCACACGTGCCTTCCACCTCATCTCCTCCACACTTGCCTTCCACCTCATCTCCTTCACACTTGCCTTCCACTCCATCTCCTGCACACTTGCCTTCCACCCCATCTCCTTCACACTTGCCTTCCACCCCATCTCCTCCACACTTGCCTTCCACCCCATCTCCTTCACTTGCCTTCCACCCCAACTCCTTCACACTTGCCTTCCACCCCATCTCCTTCACACTTGCCTTCCACTCCATCTCCTCCACACTTGCCTTCCACTGCATCTCCTCCACACTTGCCTTCCACTCCACCTCCTCCACACTTGCCTTCCACCCCATCTCCTTCACACTTGCCTTCCACCCCATCTCCTTCACACTTGCCTTCCACCTCATCTCCTCCACACTTGCCTTCCACCTCATCTCCTTCACACTTGCCTTCAACTCCATCTCCTCCACACTTGCCTTCCACCTCATCTCCTTCACACTTGCCTTCCACTCCATCTCCTCCACACTTGCCTTTCACCCCATCTTTTCCACACTTGCCTTCCACCCCATCTCCTCCACACTTGCCTTCCACCCCATCTCCTTCATACTTGCCTTCCACTCCATCTCCTCCACACTTGCCTTCCACCCCATCTCCTTCACACTTGCCTTCCACCCCATCTCCTTCACACTTGCCTTCCACCTCATCTCCTCCACACTTGCCTTCCACCTCATCTCCTTCACACTTGCCTTCAACTCCATCTCCTCCTCACTTGCCTTCCACCTCATCTCCTTCACACTTGCCTTCCACTCCATCTCCTCCACACTTGCCTTTCACCCCATCTTTTCCACACTTGCCTTCCACTCCATCTCCTCCACACTTGCCTTCCACCCCATCTCCTCCACACTTGCCTTCCACCCCATCTCCTTCATACTTACCTTCCACCCCATCTCCTCCACACTTGCCTTCCACCTCATCTCCTTCACACTTGCCTTCCACCCCATCTCCTTCATACTTGCCTTCCACCCCATCTCCTCCACACTTGCCTTCCACCCCATCTCCTCCACACTTGCCTTCCACCCCATCTCCTTCACACTTGCCTTCCACCTCATCTCCTCCACACTTGCCTTCCACCTCATCTCCTTCACACTTGCCTTCAACTCCATCTCCTCCTCACTTGCCTTCCACCTCATCTCCTTCACACTTGCCTTCCACTCCATCTCCTCCACACTTGCCTTTCACCCCATCTTTTCCACACTTGCCTTCCACTCCATCTCCTCCACACTTGCCTTCCACCCCATCTCCTCCACACTTGCCTTCCACCCCATCTCCTTCATACTTACCTTCCACCCCATCTCCTCCACACTTGCCTTCCACCTCATCTCCTTCACACTTGCCTTCCACCCCATCTCCTTCATACTTGCCTTCCACCCCATCTCCTCCACACTTGCCTTCCACCCCATCTCCTCCACACTTGCCTTCCACCCCATCTCCTTCACACTTGCCTTCCACTCCATGTCCTTCACACTTGCCTTCCACCCCATCTCCTTCACACTTGCCTTCCACCTCATCTCCTCCACACTTGCCTTGCCACCCCATTGTCAACCTTTTTTTCCACCTGTCTGACTTGTGTTCTCCCATTTTCCGGCTTGTCTTGTCCTCTTCTCATTCCCACCTTTCTTTCCTTTCTTTCTACCCTTCTATCAACCCTTTCCTTTAACTATTGCCTTCATCTTGCTACCCCTCTCTCCTTCTTCCCTCACATTCCCACCCCTCTTCAATTCTTCCTACCGCTCCTATCCTCTTTCTTTCTTTCCTTCTTTTCTTTTCCCCTTTTCATTTCTCTCTGCATTCCCCTTCCCTGCCCACTCTCTTTCTCCCATTCCCTTTTCAACCCTTTTATGTCCTTCTGCCTTCCATCTTTTCACCATATGTGTTTCTCTTCTCCCCTTCCCACCCTATTTCTATCTCTCCCCTTCTCTGTCCATTTTCTTCCTCCCCCTTTCTGTGCACATGGAACAACCATAACTCCATTTTACTTTTCCATTTATAGGGTGCACCGGGTGAACAGGGAGAGACTGGACCTGACGGTGCCCCAGGAGCACCAGTAAGTTGACTGCCCTGTTGTTTTGTATCTTGTTGATGTACATGAAGGTGAACTTTTTTGCATTCTTGTTTACTCCATAACAGGGACCTCTGGGCCCAAGTGGAGCTAGAGGACCTCCAGGACAACCGGTGAGTACCGTGTTCTTTTTTGTTCTTCCAATGCCCATTAGGGCAGGCTTTTAGCTGCAATTACACACCTCCCAGTAGTTTTGTTCTTGTGATTTGCCACACATTTCTTTGCTGCATTCATGACAGTTCTTGTGAGGAGAAACTAGTGGCTGATCAGTCTTAAATTCCACAGGGACCGCCAGGTGTTACAGGGACAGCAGGTGCACCAGGAACACCTGGAGAGAAAGGAACGACAGGAGACTCAGGTGTACCTGGAGAACGTGGAAAACAGGTCAGAATATCAATTACAGTGTACACAGTCAAGGCGGATAAAGTAATTTCGATAGAGACTTATGTTTCTCTCTCTGGTCTCTGTGATAGAATTCACTCTGACAAATTAAGTGAATGAGCCTAACCTGATTAAAATTAATGCAATGAGAGGTCTGGTATTTCCTCCTTCTCATTTTTTAGGGTCTGCCTGGACGGAGAGGTCTGCCAGGTCCTCAAGGAGACGCTGGCGTTGATGTAAGTTGTGCACCTCTTGAAATTTTGTAATACATGTCAATGCCATCAAATTGTTGTGATAACATCACTAAGTTAACAGTTATAAGCAGGGTGCTTATCCAACAGAAAAAGAAAAAAAAAACATTTTTTCTAGGAATTTTTAAAATTTGTTTCAAAACAGTGACACACCCACTTCAATTGACCTTTTTGCATTGACAAAACTACCCAAGGCTAATGTTTTGGTAACAACTGATTTACCCTGATTTGTGATTTAATAGAAAAAGAAACAAAATATGTTTAGGTTGCTAATTTGTTCGACCGTGTTAATAATAATAATAATAATAATAATAAAATATTTATAGTCAGTTACACTGACTAGTAGTTCTGAAATAATACTTGTAGGTGCTTTTCTTGTAGGTGCTTTTTCTTTTCTTGTTTGCGATATCTTTTGCTTTCTTATCTTTGCAATATCTTTATACCATGTTGTTCATTGAAATGTAACTGAAAAATATTTTAAGCTTCATCTCATTTCTATTTTATTCTCTTTCATTTTTGTTAAGATTATCCAACTATTTTCTGCTGATTGCTTCAGGCCATTACTTTCTTTCCCTAGATTAATCACCAGTACCTTGCTGAATTAGAAAACAATTTTTTTTCAATCATTATATTTAAATAATGTAAAACATAGTAGCCCCTAGGTAACTACTGAAAATATCGTTGATCTCTGTACCCAGATTGAATTATTTGAGATAACATGAGGTTAAGATAGCCAGTAGAAAATTCCTTTATGAGAGCATCCAAGGGAAATTGTACTTTACTTAAATATATTAAGGTTTTTATTAATCTTACTTTTAATGAAAACATGACACCCGTGAGTTTTACAAACTTGTGTTGGCAGATATGTCTGCCATCTTCAGTGTGAATTTGAACATAGTGTATGTAAAACTCAAGAGCGTCGCAAATTTATAACATCACTGCTATTATCCAATTCTTACTTTTATATTTACGTCTCATTTCTGATGTAGGGTACTCCTGGTTTGGATGGTGCCGAGGGACAAAAAGGAGCACAGGTAGGCTGATTTTTCAAAGCTTGACTTCCTATATAACAACTCCTTTACAATGAAGTCCATGGTATAGTGAACGAACTTCTTTGGCCCAGTCAGAGTTGAAAAAAGTTGTATGGAACAGAACCCCAGTATCGATAATGAAATCCATTTTAAGATAAACACAATCCAGAGGGTGTAAATATCTACCTGATGTAACAAATAAGTGTCACCCAACAGAAGTCAGCTCAACAAAGATGTATTTTCATTACTTACAAGGCACTTCATGGTCTGGCCCCTACATATCTATCGGAACTGCTCACTGTCTATAAGCCATCCCACTGTTTACGCTCCGAAATCTCTAATCTACTCATAGTCGCCACATGTAGAACAAAATTGTACAGTGCAGAGAAAGAGCCTTTGCAGTTGCAGCTCCTAGATTATGGAATAAACTGCCTAGTGAGATTAAGAACTCTGCATCTGTAGCCGCTTTCAAAACGAGTTTAAAAACCTTCCTTTTCAAGAAATAATTATTATGATTGTTATGTTAGTTCCTAGCTTTGAATAATTATTGTAAATTAGTACAGATTTAGCAGAATATTATTTTATTGTAATTAGTAATAGTATTAGTTAGATTTCTTTTATCTGCATAATTTTAAGAGCACTGAGACTCTGTTTAAGTGCTCCTAAGGCCGAAATGTTATTATTATTATTATGTACAGGCTGTATGCACCGTCACACTAAATCATGAACATTATTAACCCTTAAGGAGGCTCGCAACAGTTTTTTTGGCCTTGGAGTGTATCTTTTGAAGTCAAAATTTCGCATAGAAGGTAAGCTTCGATTTCCTTAATACTACACCACCTTTTCAAAATATGATCAAAGTTTATTTTCTCGCTGGTTTCCTAGCAACAGCTGTTACCATAGCAACGGTAATGGACAACCCCTCATTTGAAATAATGTCGAATATCTCGAAAACTAGTCAGACACTTTACGACGAAACTTGAGCTATTTGAACTACACAACCTACACAACTTGTATGCGAAATTAGGGAAAAATCTGTAAGAGCGTTTTCGAGTAAATCATGATTCATTTTTTACGGGCTGATTTTGGTCATTCCAGCAATTTTCTCCAATATTTCAAGAAAGATAAAACTTAACACTTTCTCTTTTCAGTTGAAGGATCTTTTACGATATCAAAACATTCTTAATGTACTTTGAGCTTTCTAGGTGGCTGCGATTTTAAGATATTCATATTTAAGAACTGCTAAAATGCAGCACAAATCAGCCAAAAAGTTCGTAATTTGCATAAATAGAAATATTTCTAAATTGCCCTTACAGTTTTCTCTCTTAAACTGATTGCCGTTAGAATAATAGTTCTTTTTGATGTTCCAGTGAGTTTTAGGCTGAATAAACATTTCTGTTATTAGATAAGAAGGCTGAATCTCAGTCAAGTTTCAGTCGTTATTAACTTTCAACGAGCAACAGTTTTATTTTGTTTTTCCTGGTCTATTTCACGGTTATTCACGTGCAATGAATATTCACGCTGCGCTTGTGTCTTCTCGTGCATTTATAATTCCTTCTCACAATAATAAAAAATGTTCGTCTTCTGAGCTTCTTCCTGGAGACTCTTTTCCATTATTCTTTAAATATTGACTGACGTTTTAGCATTTTTAATTACGGATTTAATTACACTGGGGCCGAAAAATGAACAAGCTCAGAAGACGAATATATTTTTTTATTATTAGGAGAAGTAATTATAAGCGCACGAGAGGACACAAGCGCAGCGTGTATAAATATTAATTGCACGTGAATAACCGTGAAATAGACCAGGAAAAACAAAATAAAACTGTTGCTCGTTGAAAGTTATTAACGACTGAAACTTGACCGAGATTCAGCCTTCTTATCTAATGACAGAAATGTTTATTCAGCCTAAAACTCACTGGAACATCAAAAAGAATTATCATTCTAACGGCAATAAATTTAAGAGAAACATCTGTAAGGGCATTTTAGAAATATTTCTATTTATGCAAATTACGAACTTTTTGGCTGATTTGTGCTGCATTTTAGCAGTTTTAAATATAAATATCTTAAAATCGCAGCCACCTAGGAAGCTCAATATACATTAAGAATGTTTTGATATCATAAAAGATCCTTCAACTGAAAAGAGAAAGTGTTAAGTTTTATCTTTCTTGAAATATTGGAGAAAATTGCAGGAATGACCAAAATCAGCCCGTAAGAAATGAATCATGATTTACTCGAAAACGCTCTTACAGATTTTTCCCTAATTTCGCATACAAGTTGTGTAGGTTGAGTAGTTCAAATGGTTCAAGTTTCGTCATAAAGTGTCTGACTAGTTTTCGAGATATTCGACATTATTTATAATGAGGGGTTGTCCATTACCGTTGCTATGGTGACAGCTGTTACTAGGAAACCAGTGAGAAAATAAACTTTGATCATATGTTGAAAAGGTGGTGTAGTATCAGGGAAATCGAAGTTTACCTTCTATGCGAAATTTTGACTTTAAAAGATACACCCCAAGGCCAAAAAAACTGTTGCGAGCCTCCTTAAAGTCCCAATAGTGACAAGCATCTAATTTCTCCTTACAGTATTACTACTTGATCAAGCATGCAGGTCATGAGAATAAAGAAGATGATCACCAATGATCAAATGTCTTGATTTTTAATCAAATTCTCCCAACAAGTAACATAAGAAATACAAGGAAAATAGTGGGGAGAATATGGATGCTAATATTGGGGCTTAAAGGGTTAACAGAATGCTGAATGGTGCAAGGTAACACATTAACGTGACACATTAATCAATTATTACCCACCCCTGATGAAGTAAACATTTTCACCAAGGTAACTGAAATAGCTGTATGTCAGAGAATGATACACAATGCATTGCTTGTTTCTTTTTTCTTGGGAAAAATTAACCTGAGTCTTTAAAATTTTACGGGTGCCTTACTTTGGCATACTTTCTATGGATGAAGGGAGCATTCTCTGATCATACTGTACATTGTGTAAGATTCAGGGAACATTCAGCAGGTGTACTGTTAATCACACAGTCAGCATCAAGGTTTGTTTCTTGATGTAAAGAAAGTTAAATGAATTAAAAAATAATAAACAAGTTTAGGAACTTTTATAGTGTGATTGTCCTCAAAGGTTTGCCTCTTCTGGATTTTATAGACTGAGGGGCTTTGTTTTGTCATCTGAATGTAGATGATTTTGTAATCATTATTATCTTTTTCAGGGTGACCCTGGCCAGTTGGGCCCACAGGGGTTGCCTGGACCTCCAGGACGACCGGTATGAGCCTTAACAATAGTTTTTTAAATCTCATGAGGGTAAAATTGTTAAATGAACAGAATCTTTGGGAAACAATTGAAGTAAAGGAAATATTGTGATGCTAAGGCTGGTTTTCCACTAGAGTGATGGAGTCAGAGTTGGAGTCATAATCAGAAGCACAGGGCGTTTTGATCTAGTGAAAACAATGTTCTGTTTCTGCTTACAAATCTTATGATGCAACGATTAAGTAAAAACTAGGTTGTCAGAGTTGTAAGCAGAAGCGGAAGAACTAAACCAATCACAGAGCATGTGAACAAACACTGTAGTTGGTTTATCCCTCAGGCTTGTCCATGACAGCCGACAGCCGGCAGAATTAACCGGCTACTTTTGTGATATATGTTTTTCCAAGACAAATTATTTGTTCCTTTACTGGCGCAGATATATGAAAATGAAACTTATTTCCCGTTGCAGTTTATTGACTTAAAAATAATCTGGTTGGCACAGGGATACACGATTATTAGTTCATTACATTGAGTTCTGGGAATTACGTGTAGAAAACCGCTGAAGGCATGAGTTTATACAAGTAAAATTGAAAATTTACGATTACTTTTGGAACTGACATTATTGGAAAATTGTGCTCAGAATCAAGGAGATTCTGTTTCTGGGGACTTAAAATGTAAAAATTTCCTGGGGGGCATGCCCTCGGACCCCCCTAGAAGGGATCGCCTTCAGCGCTTGATAATCACTGTCCGGCTACTTACAAATTTTTGCCACCTACTTGAAAAGTTGTGGACAACCCTGTCCCTCTGTTTCTGCTTCCAACTCCGACAATCTGGTTTTCACTAGATTGTAAGCGATGGCATAGTGAGTGGAGTCAGAAAAAAAGGAAATGTTCTGATTATTCTGACTCCGATTCCATTGAGCTTATGACTCCGCTTATGACTCCGATTTTTGATTTTCACTAGGTCATAAGCGCCCTTGCGACTTTGACTCCTACTCCATCGCTAGTGAAAACCAGCCTTAAAAAGGTGGTAAACCCATACAGCCCCCCAGACATCCATCATGGGTGATGGGTGATGGAAGCATCTGATGTGGTAGTGACATTCTCTTCTGCAGCATGTACAGGTGACAGCTGAAGCTTGTCTGGAGGTATTGAATGCCTGAACAAGGTGTGCCCCTAACAGCCTCATTCATTCCCCTTCAAAGCCAGAAAGCCCCTTTATTCTACACTTCTTTTCTCCAGGATCATCTGTTTGAAGTTGTGTCTTGAAATGTGCTTAGATGTCTATGTTGAGCACCCTGGGGTCTTGCTTGCCACCATCTTTGAAGTGTAGTCAGGGTCTCTTTAGATTGCATCCTGGGCAGGGTTGTGGGGGATCAGAGAAGCTGTTGACCACGCAGTGAAAATGCATACAGCTATGAAATGCTACTCACAGTTTTTGTTTTTTATTTCAGGGCAAGGCTGGTGAAGATGGAAACTCAGGTCCTCCTGGATCACAGGTATATATTATAGGGTTTATTAAACTAAAAAAGGATGTTGCATCCCAATACAGAGGTGTTTCTGCAAAGGTTATGACTATGCGGGAAAACCAGATCTCAGCAAAACCTATGGGAATCTAAAAAGAAAAATGCGAGTAACCACACATTTTCCAGAGATAATTAAGCAACCATAGTTCTAAAAAAGATTTAAAATACAAAGAATGTTTGGCATTTTCTTTCCAAATTTAAGCTCTGAAAAATTGTCTCTGAAAAATGCATGGTTTCCCCTAATTTTCTTTTTGGATTCTGATAGCCCTTGCTAAGATCTGCTTTATCCACATAGTCATAAACTGCACAAAAATACCATTGTATTATTAGGCAAATTCCTTAAGAAACCTGAATATTTTGGACTTGACCCGAGATGAGCAGAACGTCTTTATGCACAGGTACAAAAGGAGGCACTGTCCTTAAGTGTCCTTGTAGTCCCAAAATTCTGGTTCTATTTTGCTATTTAGAGCCTACACATTTGTTGGCATTTGGCAAATAAAACATGGAAATTGGGGTGGAGAAATTTCAATATTTTGGCAGGATACTAGCCTTTTAAGAGGTGAAATCAATAAACATTTTCACAGTTATCTCAAGTTTACATTTGGAGGTTTTGTTTTTTGCCTAGGGTGAACTTGGTGTGCCTGGTCCCCCTGGATTGCCTGGACAGACTGGTTCAAGGGTATGTGTAATAATTAGCAGTTATTCCACATAATTGAATTAAAGAGAGGGTTTCACAGTTCGGTGCATTTACAAGCTATGATGTTATCCCATTCAATTTCATTGTTTATGAAACAGTCAGTATTTACCTTTGAAGATTTTACGGTCAATGGCAAAAATGTGGTGGTAGAGGTGAGATTTTTCATTAGAATTCCATTTGTATCTTCTGACTCATGCAATAAAATATCTTTTTTCACTTCCTACCTTTATGTCTTCGGTTAAAAAACCCCTCACATATACTTGATTAGTCAAAGACAAATGACCAAATTTCACGTAAGATATTTCAACTGATTTACACCAACAATTCAGAAATTAGCATTTACTATCAAATTATACTTCGACTGGAAGGATTTATTCTGGACAAATGCATGAGTTCTCTACTCACTTCCATTGGGTTGTAAAGAGGTGAATTCATTTTGTTTACTTCATAACTAGCACGTGCGCCGACCTGTGAAACCCTCTCTTTAGACGAGGGCTTTACCAACAAAGCACACCGTGCTGAAGTGGCTGAGATTTCATTTACAATGAAGTTGAGTGTAATTATGGCTCAATTATATTGATTTAGACAACCTATTCTTGTGTTCTTGACCTGGCAAGAACCATTTTCTGTTCAAAGAAGCAATATTTTGTTCAACTTCTGTTCTACCATCCTGTACAGTCTCTCTTTTGGTTCTTTATATTCTATCCCCGCAAACTCTGCAGAACCAATCAGTAACTTTCATTTTGTTGTTCCAGGAAATACTACGTGGAACGGATTTTGGTGTGAACCCTTTACCCCTCTGGAAATTCCATTTTAGCTCCATTCCTTTGTAAAAGTTTCGCTATTGGACCCCCCCCCCCTCCCCTTAAAGTTTCCAGTATCTGTCAGTGAACAGTGTATAGTGTAGTAGTAATTAGTGTGTACTATGTATGTAGTACAGTATGGTATGGTATGGTCTGGTCTGGTCTCAGGTATGGTCTGGCATGGTATGTTATGGTAAACTTGTAGTGTTTGTTTTGGCCCCTACGTAGTGTGAGGGATTTTGTAAGTTCAGCCACAAAATTCTAAGTTGCTGTTTTTGCTGTATTCCTGTTCCTTGTGTCCTTTCCTTATGTGATGTATTCCGTTGCAGTGGCAGGGATTTCAAGATTATGCTATGTATTTTGCTTGTGAATCGAGTGCTGAATGAGCTGGTGTAATTAAAGGAACAACTGGAAATTCGGGCTGTTCCTATGTACATGTACCCCATTTTGACTTGATCGTTCTATTTAACCCTTTCACTCCCAAGAGTGCCTAAAATCAAAATTCAAGACGAATCCCAAATTTCATTTTGTAAAATAATAAAATATAAGTAGTACCATGTGAAAGTACTGCTGAAGAGGCTTCATTTGAATGGTCACACCATAGGATCTCATCCACAGACTCAAAAGTAAGAATGATGTTTCCATAACTGACTCTGGGAGTGAAAGGGTTAAACCACAACAGTATGGTATGGAATGGTATGGTATGGCATGGCATGGCATGGCATGTTGTGGCGTGGTGTTGTTTTCTTATTCTCTCGTTACACACCTTTCATTTTTTTTTTTAGGGAGATGTTGGAGAATCTGGTGCACCAGGTCCACGTGGACCCCCAGGAAGGCAGGTGAGTAATCACTGACTTTTCACCTCATTAGTCTTGGATAAATTCTGCTGGTAAATCGGTGTATTCTGGCTGCCGGCAATGCTTGTAAAAAATAATACTAGGTTCTGCTCAGGCAACAATATTCTGCTCAAACTCTGCTTGGTACAACAGATATGACTTAGATATTTATTAGGGGCTCTATTAGTTACTGAGTTTGTTATGTTCTTGCTAACTGTGAATTATGCTGCTGTTTGTTTCCACCAAGGAATGATTAGCAACAAATTTTAATACAGTGCTCAATGTACCAAATAAAACCCCCTCAGTAGCTTTTGGGCTGTATGGTACATACACGTAAGAGATATTTTCATGAAGTTTTAAATAATTATTTTCCATGTGTCTTGTTTTCAGGGAAGACGTGGCAAGCAGGGACAGATGGGAGCAGCTGGTGAGCAGGGTCCTCCGGTAAGAAAACTGAAATCTTGACTGTAGTACTCGTGTACGAGTCCTTGCAAACTACTGCCTGGTTGGGATACCCAGGTTATGAATCACTGTAAACAATTAGAGTCATTTGAATGGGAATGTTTTAACCCTTAACAACATACACTGTATATTTTAATAGTTATGGCTTTATTCAGCAAACTTTTTTGTCTCAGTAGGCATATAATTCCACTAGTAGTTTTTTAGGCATTACTTTAAGAAATAACTGAAATACAATCATCACCACGCTCCTTGAAACACTTTGTTCAGATATGAAGCCCAAAGCATTAAACATGAAATATAATTATGTCACTGTACCACATGTCCCACACCCCATTGTTGTGAACTAAAAATTAATTAATTATTATTGATTGCTCTTTATTTTTAGGGTGAGCAGGGTCCCCAAGGTTCCATTGGGCCTGCTGGTCTTCCTGGTTCTGACGTAAGTCAATATGGACAGTGAGCGTCAAAAGTGTTGACACAATCCTATCTTTTTAGCATACCTACATGTACAAGCATTTGCAAAGGACTTAAGACACTCGCTACATTTCCGGTCAATTTGGACATTCTAATAGTCAATACACAGTTACCCCCCTCCCCCCTTATCAATGTTGTTATGGATTTAGTAATGATTTTTCAAAGTAACAAGCAACGACATTGAAAGGGGGAGCAGGGGGGGGCAGAAATGTATTAAAGTTTTCCATTTGTTTTCAAGAGTGCATTTTCAGTTGGTAATCCACTGTTTTAGGAGGATGTCTCAACAATTTTGCAACTGCTTGTTAGCTTTAAACCCCCCCTTTCACATGAGGATATAGCCCCCCTTCCCCCCAAACAATGTTGAAGTTGCTAGGGGGGAGCCAGTGTTTATTCCGGTACAACATTGGAAAGGGGGAGGGGAGGTTTGTGTTAGGAAATCTTTTCCAACCAGGAAAAAATGAAACAGAGTAAACTGTCAGTCTTTTGTAGAAAGTGTCTCAAGTACAGTCGCTCAATGGAGCTTGAGATCAAATTAATAACGTAGTGCAGATGGTGATGAGGAAATACTTATCGTCCCTTGAATTAACCCCCTTTAAAAATCAGCTGACATTCTTATGATTCATTTGCACATGGTTGACAAAATGGTTGTTTTCACTAAGAAAAAGTTTGACTAGTTAAATAAAAAAGGGAATGAATGTTCGAATACACATTCACAATCCAAGAGATAATCATCAATTCAATTATATTTCATAGGGAGCATCTGGTGAATCAGGGCACAATGGCAAAGATGGACAAAAGGGAGAAAGGGTAGGTGGTGCTGTCTTTTATCAGCACAAGGTAGCTGAAGTAAAAACACAGCAAGCTAAAGCCCTGGCCAAATGAAGTCACAAGTTATCGCAAGTTGAAAACTTGCATTAACTTGCAACTCTGTTTGGCCATGACTTGCGTGTACTTGCAATGGCTTGAGTTGACTTGCATTCACTTTGATTGAGCTCAAATTTGCACACAAGTGAATGTGCACAGGGTTTCCACTGTTTGGCCACCATGCAAATTGATTTCAGTATTGTTTTCCTTTGAATGGGCTTGCATGCAAGGCTGCACTGAAATGGCTTTCTTGCTACTTGCATTGAACTTTCGTGTACTTGTGATTCCGTTTAGCCACCCATCACAAGTTTGTGTTCGCAAGTTCTTACTTCCTAACTTGCATTGACTTGCAATTCCGTTTGGCTGGGCTTAAAACTGTAAGTCACATCCCAGGGGGCAAATGGCATTGGAATTGCAGGCTCAAGGAAATGAAAATTTCAGGATACACTTGAAAAAAAATTATCAGTTCACTAGCCTTTCTGACTTCTTTATGCCAAGTAGAAAGACAAATCTTGTACATGTAACATTAAATGATACTAAACTTCCACTTGTTGTATAAATTTATTAAATTAAGAAAATAACCAAAGCACAATTTTGTGCTTTGCAAGGTATTAACCCCCCGCTCCACCTCCAAAAACAAGAAAAAAGATAACTCCTTCTCATTCCTCTAGGGTAATAAGTCTCCATAGGGTAATAAGTCTTAATACAATGTGGCAGACATCCAGGTTGTAACATGTCCCTGGAAAAGCAACTCTTCTGAAAGTTTTAAGACGGAATCCATCAGGAAATCGAGGAATTTTAATTTTCGGTGGACAAAAATCTTGTACCAGAATAATTTAAAGCATAATTGTATTCTTTTTTACACTTTTTAAGAGCTATGGATGTAATTTGTTATCTGTAATAGCCCAAAGACAATTTCTTATGGAAGCCGGAGAAAATAAATTTCAAATTTCACAAAATGAAATCTTACGCATAAAATATCACCTGTGCTTACACAATTCCTGTGAAATTTGAAATTTAATTTCTCGCGCTTCCATGAGAAATTGCCTTTGGTGTTATAACAGATAACTAATTACGTCTATAGCTCTTAAAAAGTGTAAAAAGGAATGCGATATACTTTAAATTATTCTGGTACAAGGTTTTTGTCCACTGATTACTCAATTTCCTTATGGATGCCATCTTAATTCTTTTGAAGAAGATGTTAACCTCTGGTGGTGTGTTTGTTGTTTACAGGGACCTGATGGTATTGCTGGTGAGGACGGACTGCCTGGCCCAAGGGTGAGTGAGTTTTACTTCCGACTGTTAAATTGTTGAGTTTTGGAATTGCCTTGGAAGCTTTGCCCTGCAGATTACCCAGTCACGTGGACTGAGTTACTGAAAGAGCTAATATTTAACAGGTAAAGTTGATTAGAGTAATGTCGATGGTTGTGTTGAACATAGTTTTTTTTTTGTGATAGGGTGCCCCTGGACCCCCTGGCCTTCCAGGAACAGATGGCAGAAACGGAGATAAGGTAAGTATTTATGACTCATTCCCTACCTAGAAATCAGGAAATATCTTACACCTCCAAGGGTAGAGAATGACAGAGTCCAGTGAACCAATTGAAACTAAATGGAAATGCATATAAAGAGGATATAAAGAGAGCGTGGAGTTTGATGCTTTTTTCTGTTTTCTTTCCCACTCTTGTTTGGTTTTGTTTATCAAAAGCAATGCACATAGCTTCTCCACTGGGAAATTTATGGGCAGATCGCCTAACATTTGATTGACATGTTCTTAGCTCTTAGCCCATCAAATTTTCCATTTGCTGTTGCACAGTCTGGGAAGCAAAATCTCAACTCTCCTCCTCCCCAGTTCCCTTGTGGTTCTGGCGTTCAAATTTTGCCCTCATGCTAATTATCCTGCCAGCCTTGCAGGCTAAAATCTATACCCTACTTTAGACCAAAATGTTAAAAGTCTATGATATTCAAATTCAGACTGAGGTACATTGTAGCTAAAAATCGTACCCTTAATGGGGCAGGCTAAGGGCCATTTGCAGTGAGGTGGTGTCATCGGCTTGGTCTTTGTATCGGCTGATTGCATTTATTGTTTTCCTTAAGGGTGCTCGTGGAAAGGATGGTGAGCCAGGAAAAGCTGGGCCTCCGGTTTGTGTTGAATTGTTGTGCTATGTGTAATGTACAAATATCTTTTTACTAACAGTATTGTAGTTTTTATTATCCAACTGTACTAAGCAACATTAAAATAACGTGTGAGACAAGTACAAACTTTCAATATTTGCATATGTACAGTACCAGGTGTGTGCTCATTCTGTCACATTTATTTCCCATAGTTTTTTTACTCAACACTGAAAAATGTTAATTTGGATGATACAGATCTTATGAGATTGGCCATCATAGTAACTTATTTATTATGTACCGGTTGCAGTAAGTTAAGCAACTAGAATTCAAAACAAATACACACACCAAGTGCAGAAAAATGCGTGCAACAAGTTCTTGTTCTACTTTATTGGTTGAAAATTTAGGGTGAGGTTTTTAAAACCAATCACAAAGTGAAGTGAAGCAAAATGTAAGCAGTGGTGAATTACTTTCAACACTTGTTTTGAAACCTGTCTAATGTTGTGATTAAAATTTTTTCCTAATAGGGACCTCGTGGACCTAATGGTGGAACAGGACCGAATGGCCAGAAAGGAGAACAGGTTGGTGAAGGAAATTGTTTAGTACATTAGGTAGAAGATATTGCATAGTGCAGGGCTTGACACTAACAGTGGTCTGCTGGCCATTGGACTGTAGAAATAACACTTGGCAAGCAGAAATTTGGAACAACTCAAGCCATTTTGGCCAGGAGAAAATAAATTTTGAATTATTTAGGTACCTTACTAAGTGAACTTCATAAGTGTTAATTTCTTAGGCATTTGAAACAAAAAACATTTTCCAAGTTATGGTGCTACCTAAATTATTAAACACAAGCACGAATCATATCTCCACCATGTTGACTGGGTTGGTCCTGAAGTAATGTTGGTCAGTCTCTTTCATAACTGTTTAGAAGTTATACTTATGATAAACTAGTTAATAGAAACGTTTCTCATTAAATTGCTCCTACATGTGGCCAGTAAAACTTACAGTTTGGCGAGTTAAAATCTGACTGAGGTGGCCAAAAGGGCCAGTACTCCACAAAGTTAATTACGAGCCCTAACAGTGGTTTTAAAAGGCCAAGCAAAAGACTTCCAATGCTGTCTAAAAGTTGCCCAAGGTTATCCAGGACTTTGAAGTTTATTGAAGATCACCTGAACACTTTTTTAAGATTGCCAAACAAACTCCAAGTACATGTACAGTCTGTGGGGGAAAAAAGGGTGAATGGCCCTGCTAGAAACGCTTAGCCTTATAATGCTTTTCTGCAATTTGTCACGCATAACATTTTACTTTAGTCGTACAAAACAGTGAAATTACCGAACAAAGTCAAAGCCAATTTATGGAAATCTATCACTAATAACACTATAATATTTTATTATACTACCATATTGATATAATGAACAGTTTTAAACTGGTTGTATGATAAAGTGCTTATTGACTGAGTTAGGTTGGACCAGGTAGAATGTTTGGCTCTCAATCAGGGTAGGTGTGCTGTATGGATCTCACTGCAAGACTCATTCTTTGAGGTGTTTTTAATTAATTAGGGTGCACCTGGCAAACCCGGTATTGCTGGACCTCCAGGACCTAAAGGACCTCAGGTACGAATTTTGGATAAAACATCTGTCAGTGCTTTCAATAAGCACCAATGGCCGACGAAAAGCGTCGGCTATTTCGCTCAGAAAAGTCGGCTACTTTTTGTCCTAAATTAAAGTAATTAAAGGAAGATTGTTTCAAACCCCTAGTTGATACAGACGGTCACTCTATTCAGACGAGCTGCCTACTTCAAATTTTATTGAAACCCCTGATCTTTTTACAAATAACTAGCTAATTAGTTTTGTGCTCATTATACCTTAACCCTTAAAGCCCCAATAATGACAAGCATCTAATAATATTTCTCCTTACAGAAAATTACTACTTGATCAAACATACAGATCATGAGAACAATGGAAATGATTCCGAAAGATAAAATGTTTTGATTTTTAATCAAATTCTCTTAACCAACAACATACGAAATACATGGAAAATAGTCAGGAGAGTATGGATGTTAATGTAATTGCAGCTTAATGGGTTAAGGGAAGCAGAGATGGCACAATGGTGAGAGCACTTGCCCCCCACCAATGCGGCCTGGATTTGACTCTCAGATTCAGCGTCATGTGGGATGTGTTTGTCGTTGGCTCTCATTCTTGTTCCAAAGGGATTTTCTCCGTTTTTTTGGGGTTTTCCCCTCTCCTCAAGAATCAACATTTCTAAATTGCAATTCAATCCTGACCAGATACAGTGGACGAGCCAGCTCATGGGTGTGCCACTGCTAATTCCCAATTATGTCTTGTAGCATTTTAGGTAACTTAACTCAAACTCAGTTCAGTAAAAGTCACTGAGTCAAGTGAGAAATTTATCTTCAAAATGCAATTTTTATTTACCTCTGAAGGTGACTTAAACTTATTCTCATGTGCCTTAATTTAAATTTAAGTTGCGTTAATTTCAAATACCTTAATTACTACAGCGTTAATTTCCTATAATATAAGGTAGTTAAAATGTCAGTGATTTAATAAAAGTGGAGTCCCCCCCCCCCACCCAGGCATGATCTTAATCTGTTCAGACAAGCTGTGTTCTTAAGGTTGCATATTTTCTTTGTATTAGGGAGCTCGTGGTGACTTTGGAGAACGTGGGGAACAAGGTCAACCTGGGACTGACGTGAGTACACTTACTGTTTTGTCTCTTTTCCTGTTAAACTGTTTGAGATGGGACACGTGGCAAATCTGAGTACAAACATCCAGTGTATTTGCCACTTACAAAACAAGTAGAGGACTGGATAAGTTGTTTTAACCAGTTGACTGTCTGTGATGAAAATTGCACCAGTCATTTGATAAATCACCTCAAAAATGATTATCCCCAAATCAATTTACTGGAAACTATGTACATTCTTCTAAAAATTGGTCAGTTAAACCGGTTAGCCCTAACAGTAACGAAAATGAAATTTCTCTTTACATTATCACTACTTGTTCAAACAGTCAAATGACGAGAATAAAGGAAGTGATCACCAAGGATAAGATCGGTCTTGATATTTAGACAAATTCTCCTTGCTACATGTAATTCTATAAGAAATGTATGGAGAACAGCAAGGAGAATATGCATTTTTATTTCAGGGCTTAAAGGCTTCACAGAATTTGACAGTTAGGGAGAGGGGAAGCCTTTCAAAATAGATGTTTGTATGGAATTTTGTCTGTTTTTGAAATTGCAATGTTCTGCACCTTACATTGTTCACTGGTGATCCTAGGGCTCATCTGGTCTTCGAGGTTTCCCTGGACAAGTTGGAATATCGGGTCTAGCGGTAAGTCAAAATAAAAGTTGAGCTCACAACCCTTTTATTTCCAAAAACAAAATATTGGTTTCCATTTTCTTATTACATAGATATAGTTGCATTATTTTTTCTGAAGATTACTGAAGTTCACTTGATTAATTTTTTCTTTAACTGGAAATGAGATTCACTCAGTCCTTGTACATACATACAGTCTGTCCAAAAAATTTTTAAATGGTTTTGTTGTTTATCCTCTTTTTTTTCCAAGCTGATTTTCTGTTTTGTTAGTACTGATATTAACTAAGGAGTCACTGTGTAAACTTTTCATGTTTGTAGATTAAGTCATTAAAAAAATTTTTTATTGCTTGCGTTCCTTTAACCAATATGTCGGCAATATGTCCAAGCTGATTTTTTGTGTTGTTAGTATTAACTAAGGAGTCACTATGTAAACTTTTCATGTTTGTAGATGTAAGTCATAAAAAGAAATGTTATTACGTACGTTCCTTTAACCAATATGTCTGCAATGTTTTCTAGCTCCCTTCAAGGGACAGGCAAATTCGAAAGGCTCTAACAGAAAGGTGCTGAGCAACCAGGCCACCTCTCTAATTTAATGAGCATCATCTTCTTGCTCATATCATCTTCTACAACCGTGGCCACTAGTCTTGGGACTCTTTGCACTAATCGCCTCCCATTAGCGTCATAATTATGAAAAATATTGCCTCACCCCCCTCCCCCCTGTACAATGTCAAAGTTGGGTTTTGAAACTGACGACTGATCTTCAACAATGTTTAAGGAAGTGGGGAGGGGGTACAGATAGACGTAAAACTTGTGACAGACATCTAATTACAGTGGAGGCTACTTCTCGTTTAAATGTTACCAAGTGTCCCAAGGTCTAATAATGGCCATGATTGGAGGTTTCTGAGTTTCACAAGGTTTCACAAGAGAGGTTAGGCAGATGGTTTGAAATTGGGGATTAGGGGCTGGGCTATTAGACTGTCATATCAACCCATCTTACGTGGGTTACATCCCTTCGAGAACATACTACTTGTGTCTTCACTGTCAATTTCCTAAGGGGGCATAAGGAAGTACAGTAGCTAGACTCCTATCCCAAACTCGTAAAGGAAACAAAATATTTTTGAGCAAGTGCAAGTTCGAGAGGGCCAGTAGTGAAATACTGCCCTACATTCAATATAAGGGTAACAAGTTACTGTTTTGTTCACGCTTTTCTGGCACAAAGCAAGCCATCTTTCGAGAAATCAACTTAACATTGTTTATCTGAGAATTTGGTAGTTTGGTAGTACAGTACATACTACAATTTATCGTGAATATTAATTTGCATTTTTACAGAAGAGCCTTGCTAATATGACCACTGATGGGTCATAAAATTTTGATGACCACTGATAATTGTTTTAGTGGGGTGGCTGTATTAACACTTCCACTCCTAGTACTGGCCAAAGTAAAAATTCAAGAAAAATTCCAAATTACATTTTGCCAAATCCTGCAAAACAAATAATACCATGCGAAAGTACTGCCAAAGACAATTCAGTGAATGGTCCTCCACAGACTCAAAAATTAAGAACTACATTACATGTCTCCTTAATTGACTCTGGGAGTGACAGGGTTAACAGGGTAGTGTCATACCATGTTAGCCTATAAAAAGGAAGGGGCAAAATGAAGAGGAACATAGCATAAAACTGGAGAAAAAACAGCTTTGTTCATGTAACTGGTTACAGCTAAACTGCATTTAAAAGATAGTGCTGCTGTTCCTTTGTGAATGGTCGTTTGCTTTAGTCAAGTAAATCTCTAGGCATTTTGAGTGATCATTCAATGTTGACAGGATGAATTTATAAATAAGATTGTTGGTCTCATTAAAGGTGGTAGTAATAATAACAATAATAATAATAATAATAATAATAATAATAATAGGTAAAAGAGCTATGTTTTCCCCCTAATTGACACCTCATTGGTACTTAAGAGAAACTGTAACTGTAGTACTAACCCAATGTTATTTTCACACAGGGAGCCCAAGGAGAACCTGGTGCACCTGGAGCACCTGGACCTGATGGAAAGAAGGTAAACTAAGTCATTCATTAACGTGAGGTCACACTGTGTTGGCATTGTGTATGTGTATCAGCGTATGTCAATGTGGCTGTACCCTTGAATGTAACTCTGGCTTGTTTGAAATAAGTAGTCTAAGGTAACAGGGCTGTCACTATGACTTAATGACTTATGTTTTAGTAGCAGTGTCTTGTTAGTCTATCCAAGTAGCCAGGGAACAATATTGTAAAAGCTGAGGAAAATCCCTCTCACCAGGCTCTTATTTTGAGCTCTGAAGTAGCTTATTGGTGAGAAAGAAATAATCTTTCTTTCTTTCTTTCTTTCTTTCTTTCTTTCTTTCTTTCTTTCTTTCTTTCTTTGTCATCTTAAAGGTCACTTTCCACTTTGCTGGTCATAGAGATATTTGTGACGCATGTCATAGTGAACCTGGACACTTTCCCATCTCCTTTCCCTCTCAATGTTGGCGTATAAGATCTGGTTACTTAACTGCAATAAACAACACTGGGAGGAAGAAGGGGAGCATGAGAAGGAAAAAACAGTATTTGGTTGAAGTGTCCCAACTATTCTTGATCTGTGACTGGTACTGTGGCTCGCCACAAGTTTTCCAGCAACTTCATGGTTAGAGATTCTGACTAGTGTGCCAAAGATCGTGCATTAACTCCTGTCAGCAAGGTGTCAGGTTTTTCCTTTGTTCCAAGCTTGTGACGGGCTCGTTATTACATTTTTTACCTGATTTCTGATCTTTTCATAGGGAGCACCTGGTGACAGAGGACAAGATGGACTCCCAGGGGACCCTGTAAGTTCTATCCTTTGATTTCTTTAGAATGCTAATTAAATACAGATTCTTGCTTATTCTTAACACCACTGTAAACTCAGGTCTATTTTGAAAAAGTTCATACCAATACTTGCCAGGCAAAGTCCATCTACTGCCATTTTAGTATTTTTAAACAATTAACTGCAGCGAAATTTACCGAGTACCTGAGATTGGCCAGGGGTTGCCCATTTTTTTACCTAGACAAGTATTTTTTTTTGATCGACTGGAAAAGGACTGCAAAATAATCTTCCTGGACAAAGACCAGACCTCATGAGATCTCATAATACAATGTGTACTTTAAGATGCAAAAATCAGTTAGAAATAGATTAGGTAGACCAAATCAAGGCTTAGCAACTTAAAAGGAATGACCCTCCCAAATCTATTATAGCTACATGTAGAAGGCTGCTAGATCTGAAATTAATTTATTTGGTACTTACCATTGATATTATTATTAAAAAAAGATAAGTTGCACTTCAGGCTTAACCCTTTAAGCTTCAGCATCATTATGCAAATTCTTCTTACTGGTCTCCATATATTTTGTTGAGCACCAGTTGGAAGAACTTGTTTAAACATCAGGACAACACTAATCTTCAGTGATTGATTCCTTAATTAATGCTCATGACTTGAATGTGTTTTTATGCACTGATATGATGAGGAGAAATTTGATGCTGATCACTGTTGGGGCATGAAGGGTTAACCCCCATTAGTACTTTAATGGCTCTGCTCCCAGGCAATTAACCCTTTAAGACCTACAGTGAAACAGTGATGAAAATGAAATTCTCTTTACATCATCACTACTAACTTGTTCAAACATTCAAGTGATGAGAACAAAGAGAGTGATCACCAAGGATGAAATGTCCTGATATTCAACAAATTCTCCTTATTAGTTCCATAAGAAGTGTATGGAGAACAGTAATGAGCATTTGCATTTTCATATCAGGGCTTAAAGCCTCAAACTGCCGTCATTTTGATCTTCTGCTTGCAAACCTGGAATGCTAACCACTGCACCTTTGCAATGTGGGATTTATTATTATCAGTTAACAGTAATATTATATTAATGATAACTTACAGGGTCCTGTTGGACCTCAAGGAGAGCGAGGTCTTATCGGAGAAGGAGGTCCGAAAGGTGAAAAAGGAAAGCCAGGAGAAAACGGCGTGGATGGAACACCGGTGAGTGCAGGTTATCTTTCTTCATACGTAGGTCATTTAAATTCAAGGCCCCACAAAGCTTTCAGAATTTTTTTTGGACGATTAATTTTTGGATATTAATATTTCTGGTGACATCAAGGTCCCCTTCATGGTGATCAGATCAATATTATTATCAATGATTATTCTTCTGCCTGAAAATTTAAGCTTAATGATCTTATTTTTGATCGATTTTAATTAATTTTATGTCAATTTATTTTTATATCTTTTATTTTTATATCTTTTTATATTTATGGCAGTTTATTTTTTTACAAAGAGAACTGAATTTTTATCGCAGAGTTAACAGTATACTAATGTCTTGTTGTGTTACAGGGTGAGCGTGGTGAAAGAGGTCCTCAAGGATCACAGGGTAATCCAGGACCCTCGGTAAGTTTTCTTGTCACATGATTTGGCATGTAATCTCCAGGCCTAGGTCTTGGGAAGGGAAACTTCAATGGTTTAAGCCCTTTCTTTTGCAAACTAATAAATAAATAATGCAAATTCAAATTTTATATAATTATTATGTACCATTTTAAAAGCATTGATGGGTATTCTTCCTAAATGAGCTCAACATAACTGAAGGAAGTTTTTCTAGGATTTTTGAAATATATGAAAAACACAGTACAGGAATGTCCCAATCCTCCCATGTATTACTGTTGTGTTATGTACTCAAACTACTTAATTCATTTTGCATCTTTCACTGCACAGAGTAAAGTGAGTTTTTTAATATATGCATATATGTGTGTAACATAATTATGCTTTTTGAAAAGAAGTCTGAAAATTTTTTAGAGTGATCAGTGAAATCACAATTTTGCTTTCATCGGGCAGATCTTTTCAAGACAGGTTTTCTGGAGTAGCCCCGCAGCTCTTAGCAACCTTTAATTTCATTGGACCTTGGTATCACGCAGCTCCATTGTTTTCGGGGCTAGGGTCCATTGTTTTCTTGTTTGGCGTATTGTTTTCTCAGCAAATCAGAGAAGACCTTGTAAGAGCTGCGACATCGCCCTTTTTCTGGCGAAAAACTTGAAATTGAAATTGACCAAACATTGATACTTAAACTGTAAGCATAAGTTTGCTTTTTGTTCAGTTGCACAGGTTTCCCCAGGATGGGCTGGATCCTTAGGTCCAGGCTGTGATGGGCAGAACTTTCCAAGACAATTTTCTGGCCAAATTTTGTTGACCAAGTTACATGGCATGACATGTGAAATGAGTTTGCTTTTTCGTTGTCTTCCACAGGGTTCCCCAGGACGCCCTGGACCCCCAGGTCCTGCAGGAGCCAAGGGAGACTTGGTAAGTCAAATGCAATAACCTTAAAAGATGTGCATACTGCAGGTATGTTACATTACGATATAGCTTACGTATGTTTTCAATGAAGCAGGCTGAAATGTCGCAATTTTGTTGTGTACAGGTTTAAGCTTGTTAAAGATCTTGCTTTTTTGCAAAACAGAAGAGAATTTTCATGATTTCAGTGACAGCTCTGCCACAAAATTAATAATAAGTTTTCAAGTGGTGTGCCAATTTTATTGAAGAAATTCAGACACTGTTTAGTAACAATTTGCCAAAAAAAAAACACTGTGTTAATGCACGCAGCTGTGACTCATAATGCCAATTCTGCACATGCTTGCAAGCAGCATAAACCTTTCCTTGTGTGCGCTTTTAAGCTATGAATAAAACTTGTTTTCTTGCAAATTGAAGCCACTTCTCTTTAATTGTAAGTAAAGCTCTGTTATGTGTAAAACAAATAAAGAAGCCTAAACCATGCTTTGGTCCGTTAGAAAGCATACATACATCCATCATCCATCCGTCCGTTCGTCCGTCCATCCGTCCATCCGTCCGTCCATCCATCCATCCATCCATCCATCCATCCATCCATCCATCCATCCATCCATCCATCCATCCATCCATACATACCTACATACACACATACACACATACATACATACACACATACACACATACATACACACACACACACACACACACACACATACATACATACATACATACATACATACATACCTACACACAAGAAAGAAAGTACCAAGCATGCACAAGCATGTAAGAAAGTACCAAGAGCACTCGAGAGCACTTGCCTGTGGCTTGTGTTTCACCGTGCATTTCTTTCTTGCTCCTATTGCTTTCTTATGTGCTTAATGACAAAACAAAGCACGTTTTAGGCTTTTACTTGTTAAGTAATGAGAGCATCGTTTCATATTGTGCTACACACATGCATACATCTTTTACCCTAAGGAAAACTATTGTCTTTTTCCAAGAAAATACGACTGACTTGGAGCAAGTTTGCAGTGGCACATCAACAATTTCGGACACTTTGTCCTGGAACATATGACGAAAGGTTGACATTTATGACGCGGCCCTAAATCGCAAGGCCTTTTTCTTCCTTCTCCCTCTCTCAATGTTGTGTCCATTTTTGGGGGGGCAATGTCAGACCGAAACTCGACGTGGAGATAGGAAAGAGGGCACTAGTGTTCCAAGTAATGTGTCTGTGATTGTAGATGTCTTCCTAGAAGATGAGGCGCTGAAGTGAAAATTTGTCAGAATTAAAAAAACTTTATGCCGTCTGGAACCTGTGGTTACTTATATAAAAGGGTGGGATGATGGGCCAAGCCTCTCCCATAGTCCCACCACTGATTTCACTAAGTGCATCATTTATAAACATTATCTTTTTCAAATAAATGTAAAGAAGATCCTCGCAGTTATTAACGCAACTTATGCAGTTGCGAAAAGAAAGCCTGAAAAAATCAGGCTTGCCGGGACTCGAACCCTGACCTCTGCGATACCGGTGCAGCGCTCTAACCAATTGAGCTAACAAGCCAACTGTGAGCGGGTCATTAAATTGGTCACAGTTGGCTTGTTAGCTCACAGTTGGCTTGTTAGCTCAATTGGTTAGAGCGCTGCACCGGTATCGCAGAGGTCAGGGTTCGAGTCCCGGCAAGCCTGATTTTTTCAGGCTTTCTTTTCGCAACTGCATAAGTTGCTTTAATAACTGCGAGGATCTTCTTTACATTTATTTCTTCATTCCGCAGTTCAAATATATGAATATCATATATTCATAATTTCATTATCTTTTTCATTAGGGAGACAATGGTCCACCTGGAGCCAGAGGAAACCCAGGAAGAGATGGCAAACGGGTAAGAGACAGTTATTATTTTTCAAGTGAACATTTCTGTGTATTCGTTTGTAGTACTTTTCTCAAGCTGATAATTTTGACTTTTTCAGGGTTTTCCTGGACGAGCTGGACCGCCCGGACCACCGGGAGATCGTGGACCAAGGGTATGTCAAAATGTTTTGTGGGAACAGGCAACATGGGCCAGCCTACGGTCTCCTCTTGCTATAATCTGATCACAAGAGTCACACAAGAAAGTCAAACTAGCATTACTATAATTATTTCAAATTAACAAATACCAAAAGATTCCATTTTGGCATGCCTTTGCTCAGTTGTACATCAATAATGATACTAAAATGCTCTAAGGGATTGTTCATTTATTTATTATTTTATTCAGTTAACCAGGACAATAAACTGGGCTTAGTAAAGTTTCTGGATTTCATTGATGTTGAGAAGGACAATAGGGGCTCTTGTACTTTCATCACTCTTTTAATGCCATAAGTTTTGCCCAGAGTTTATTCTGATATACAGGTCAAATGCAGGAGATCACAGAGCTTATTCCGACTGCTACAGACAAGCAAATATGAGAGATTTTTCTCTGAACGGAAAAAAATTTCTCCAAGCCCTGACCATGTGGAATTAAGTTTCTTGTCAAAGGAAAGTTCATGATCCAGGCTTTGAACCATTGATGTTCTTATCTTCTGACCTCCTTCGGATCTCCTGTACGAAAGGTTGTGGTGCTAAACAACTATACTACCATGTCTTCCCCTTGTTATTACATGTATGTAGCTTGTTCTAATTTTTTTGCCTGATTTTGTTCCCTTACAGGGTGCCCCTGGAACACCCGGAACACCTGGCATTCCTGGCGACTCTGGTCTTGCTGTGAGTGTCAACTGTTGTCATAAGTTTTCTCTACTGAAAGAGTTGTGAAGTGTTTCATTAACTTTTCATTCAAACTGCAGTGAAATTTGAGTAATTTTTTTCAGGTTTGCTGTAGGAACACGACTCTGATTTAATTTGTTAACTGCTTTTCTGCAGGGTCCACGTGGACCTGGTGGCACTCCGGGACCCCCTGGTAATAATGGAGAAGACGTGAGTCTATAGTTAAAAAATTATTAATTTTAATAACTTATCTACTGTTATTATGACTATACAACCCCACTGATGTAAATCTATCAAACAAAATACTGAAGCTCATGAACTGATATGTTTAAGCTGGTCAACTTACAGCCAAAACAGGAGAAGCGTGTCTGCCAAGAATGAAAAACATAGGCACGCAATGCATGCAGAGCCAATGACATTTTTTCTTCACTATCTGGTAAAATTTATCCTGACAACCTATGGGTTTTTACACCTGCGGTAGGTCCCACCCTAATCCCTCAGCCCCGCCTTCCCCCGTCCCCACCAAAAAATCTTGTGTTTATCCACTATAAAACCTGGTCATGATCGAGCACCGTGACTGTGTGACAGTTAAATATAGCGTGACATCAAAATTGCACATGAAGTGAAGAAACCGAAGAAAGCTCTTTGTTTCATTGTTCTTCAAAGACAACACAGGCAACAACACTCACCGTAAAAAAATACTGCATACATAATTTAGGCAAAGATCAGTGGAAAGTTAACAATTTTACTTCAAATAAAATGTAAGTTGCAGTTAAACCTTTTAATTTCTTACTTCTACCGGTGAATTTCAGAGCTCATGGACGGTCAACTTTCGATAGGGTGCTGTTTGACGCTCTGCGTGATTTGCGTGATGTGTGACTCGTTTTACTTTGTTTAACTCAGATACCACGCAGCTCTTAACAACCTCTAATTTCATTGGACCTTGGTAACATGCAGCTCTATTTTTTTCAGGGCTAGGGTCCATTGTCCTGTTTGTTCTTGACTATTGTTTTCTCAGCAAATCAGAGAAGACCTTGTAAGAGCTGCGTACCGTCATTTAATTTGTTGGTTTTCAGACGTTTCAATCAACCACCTACGTTCTACGTATTGTCAAAACAACAGTCTGGCATCAAATGTACGTTTCTTCGAAATCGGTTCGAACTAGGGTTTATAAATACAACTGAGATAGTTTTGCAACTATATTTATTTCCCCTGTAGATTGAAGTTGCTTGCTTTGTAGTCAAGTCGGCTTTAATAATTTTCGTCTTTTTGTTTCGCAAATCGACCAAAGCATGTTTACATTTGTAAATTTCCCACAGTACAAAGTTATTCTTAGCTTACGTGTTTATTTTGGGTCTCAACCTACAGCGGAATAAATTTTGTTTGCTTTTTCTTCAAAAATTATCAAAATGTTCAAATTCAGCTCGCTCTTACAAAACCTGCGCGCTTTCCAGTAGGTCCGATAGCTCTCTATTAGAATGTTTTGTCACATCTGTTGCTGTTAATCTGGCATTCGGTTCGAGATGTTTTAAGGGTTGCGTTACATTTTTAATACAGTACTGCTCAAAGGTAAAAATATTAAAAACAAAAGGTAGTGAAGTGCCATAAAAGTTCTCAAAGGTAAGTTACCGGTCGCGTCTCGTTTCGCGCGCAACGCGAATCGTGTCGCGCAATACAAGAATCGATTTGCGTAGTGCGAGATTCACTGAAGTGGCAATTTTGGCACAAATTAGGAACGATTATCTTGCGCGAAACTGATCAATCTCATGAAGCGGTTTTCACGGTTTAGCAATTGCACTTCGGTCCTTTGCTACTATACTCCGAGACGAAAAGATTTGATGTGTTTCTGGTTTTCGTTTACGCAAACATCTTTGAGCGTATGAGTTTGAGTTTGTGAAATTTACAATTCCGTAGTGAGCGACTTACCCTACATCGCAATCGACCGTGAATATGTCAGTAGTTTTCGATTGCATTCGTGATGTGTTTTGCCAAATATCTTTGGCTTTGTCGTCAATAGAACATGAAAATCAACTGACCAAGTTGTACAATCCCGGTACAACTCACGTTCAACACATTTACCCGTTAGTTCGCCATAAACAAGTAAGAAGTTGATTGAGGTTTACGCTCGCGGCATTAGTGACTCATCGCTTTCATTTCGCCATAAACAGAGGTAAACATGTCTTTGAGTTTTCTTTTAGCAAGCAACATATCTTGACTTCTGTTCGCTTCAATAAAGTAAAACGATTGAGTCTGTAAGCAAACAAGCTATATATTTAACCGTCAGTTCACTAAAACCGATAGGCCCAAATTGACTTCACATAACAAATTTGCATACCGTATTTTCTCGATTAAACGCCGGAACCTGAATTAACGCCGGGTTCAAATGAACGTCGGGTCTACAGGGCCGAGTGTAAAATAAACGTCCCCGGCGTTTATTTGGGGTCCCGGCATTTATTCGAGATGGCTATATTAAATCAGGATTATGTGTCGTAACTCCATACTAGTTCATTGAATTTATAGTCCGCTTGTTGGTTTTCTTAAGCTAGAACTGGTACAGGTAATTGTACGAAACGTTTTCGGAGCTATGAAATTTACACTCTGTATTCAAACCTAAACTACCTTTTACAATTGTACTTCTAACTAAAACTGATGAAACAAACGACACATCAGCTATAATGCCAATCTCTATTTCCGCGGGCCTGTCCATCAAGCAAGAATCATTAAGTGGGTTTCTCCAGCGTTTATAACTTCCTTGAATCCCTCCATATTTTGCCTTTCTCAGAACTGATGGAGCGGGAACCTCCGGCTTGCCATCAACTTGCTCTGAATTGCTTGCACAGTACGTTTGCTGTCGAGCAGTTGCCGATACACTTCCTCCGTGTTTCACGGAGAAATAAAAAGTTGAGAAAAGTTCAATCACTGTTCCGGTCAGTGATGTTTTTTGATAAATGACATACCAGATTCTGTGAGATGAGATAAAAGTTCATGACATTGTTTCACGTTTGGTTCTCAATTCGTTTGGTTCTCAATTCGTTTGGTTCTCAATTCAATAAACCTCCAGTACTGATGATAAAAAATTGATGGATGAAAAATACATTCAATAAATAAACGCTGGGCCCCGAATAAACGCCAGGTTCGAATAAATGCCGGTCTGCGGGGCCGAGATTTGAATAAATGCCCCTCGGCGTTTAATCGAGAAAATACGGTAACTTCAAAACAATTGTGGTGTGTAATTTGAAACCTGTCACCAACACACGATGCCATCCAAAATCAAGAACTTTCGAAGGTTTACGGAGGAAATTGTTAACCCTCAGCCTATTCTCACATCGCTTTCATTCACTATAAAACTTGAAACCATATATACCAAAGAAAGGTGACGAGCCTTTTTGTTGCCTGTTGACAAAGGTGAAAGCAACCTGTGCAGTCCGGATCAGCTGTTCGGATCGAAAGATCGGCAAGTTTACTCTTCTCAGTTTTCTGCAATCTCAATTTCGATAGATCACTCTCAAATCTAAAACATAGACACATGAGAGCAATGAAATATTACTAGTTAACTAATCCCGCAGATTTTGGTAACAAATGCGTTTCTCTGTTGATCGAGACTTGCCAATGCAAAATACTTCAAAGCCCGGGGATTGCACTCCCATATAAAGTGTATGGGTACGTGTCGCTGATAAGGTAAGGGTTTCACCCAACATTTCACAGAATACCCACCCCCCCTCCCTGGAAGATTGAACACAAATAAAACAATAAATCGGACAGCACAGTTTTTTACACTTTAAAGCCATCAGCCATGACGTCACTTTCGTGACATCATTGGCTAAAAATGAGGGGGTTTCCTTGAATTTGATTTGGATGTTTAATCTCATGAAAGTATTAAAATTAATTGGAAGTTGCCGTACCATTTCATGTCGTGTCATTTTTAAGGGGAAGTTGCACACAAGCCTAAGGAAGCACAGAAGACCAGAGCTTATCCCTGTTTTTCTGTAGCATGAAGCAACTGCGAGTATTGCTGCTTCCTGCTGGATGGGATGCTAGTCCATCACAGGGTTATCCCCAGCAGTATGTCGCCGGTACCCGTGTATACACCTGGGTGGAGAGAGACTATGAAGTAAAGTTTCTTGTCTAAGAAAACAACACGATGGTAGGGAGCAGGCACTGAACCACTGTCCTTTAGACCTTAGGTCCAGTGCATTAACCACTACACCACTACGCCCCCACACACTGTAATACTATCGATGAAAATTAATTCTCAAAATTTGCAGTTGTTATTAAAGTGCTGTTTGTTATCCAGGGTGCGACTGGCCCACCTGGCCCACCCGGACTTATGGGAGACCAAGGAGAACAGGTACGACACTGTACAATGTGACTTTTTATGTTTTTGAATCCACCACCGTCGTCGTCGTCGTCGTCGTCGTCGTCAATCCTTAACTCTCCCAGAGGAGCATAGTGTGCCCATCAGTTATCGCCATCATGCGGTTACTTGCTAATGTTTCGGCTCCCCTATGAACACCTTTCGCATGGAACAAACATGGCAAAGCAACTTCTCTGTGGAAGTTCCCATAGCAACGATATGGTAGTTAAGAGTCTTCCCCCCTCCAATGAAAGAATTGTGTAAATACCTTGTGAGCCTTTTTTTGCTTTTCACCCATTGTTACCTTGTCATTAAGCTTTCTGTTTTTCCTTGTATCCATGCAACCCATCTAACGTGCTTACAGTTAGATGCGTTGCACGTCCTTTTTGGGCACAATTTTCTTTGCGTCATTAGCACTTGCAAGAGCGCACACACATTCAGAACTTGGTAGGTTTTGTCTGAAACTAAGTTGTTCAGAGAAATAAATGGTTGTTTTCTCCTAAGGTAGAAGGGTGACCCCATTTTTATATGCATAAATTTAAATGGCATACGGTAGAGTACCATGTGTCGCAATTTTCAGAAAAGTTAAAAATTCTACTTTGAAATATTTTTATTGAATGCTGCTAAGAACATGTCTGTAGCAACAGTAGGGTATGTGTGCAGACAGCAAACTTTTTAAGCTGATAATCTTAATTCTTCTTCAACTAAAATAGTATGCAATGCAATATAAATGTCTATTTTCTTAACTGCTCCATTATTTCAATTCTGCATTGGTCTTTTAAACAAATTGTAGTTCTCTTTTCTGACTACTAGGGTTTCTCAGGAAAACCTTGCAGGTAGTATTATTGCTATTAATGGCTGTTTATGGTGCGTAAAAATCAGCACGGAATGCTCAAAACATAAATATTACTAACAATTGGACTGAGTTTCGGAAAATTTTTAATATTCCTTCTATTTTGATAGAATTACCAATAACGTCTGTAGTGTTGTCTGGCTTTCAGTGGCCAGTGAAGTGTAAAGGGTACCAGGCAAACCGGAATTTTTTTTTAACTTTGTCTAGTTGGCTTCCATTATTCTCAAGTCCTGACATTATTTTATGCTTAATTTTTTGTAGGGGGAGCCTGGAGATATGGGTGAACCCGGACCTGACGGAGATGTCGGGCCTATTGTAAGTCAATTTATTTTTAAAATCACTTCATTTTACAGTACAGTGTGTCACTGGTTTTTTCATCCCCTTGTCATCACCTGCATTGTCAGTCTCTACCTTTATTTGTTTCGACGTCATGCATGATGTAACTAGTCACAAGATGTGAAGAACCCTTAAGGCTCCGTTTATATGGTCTCGGGTGCCCGAGACAACCCTCCCCTGAGTTGCCCCGAGGGAGCTAATTTTCCACCTGTTTTTTTTTTAAAGTTCAACAAACCGATTACATGAGGATCACCAATGCATCTCGGGGGAGGTGGGGGGGGGGGGGGCGAGTTGTCTCACCTCGGCAGGTAGGGTAACCCTAGCGGGCGGGACAACTTTTTCTCATATAAACACTTTGTCTCGCGTACCTGGGATGACTTTTTGCGTGCCAGGTGTCACGTAACGTCTGGTTTTTGGTCTAAAAACGGCTAAATCAACAAAGTGTATACTGAATAAGAAAAATTTAGACAAACGGAGGCTACAGTGACCAAATCAACGAAAAATTCTGAAGGAAAAGGGCATATTGAGGTCATGAATATCAAAGTAAGATTTCGGAATAATTAAGTAGGGACAACTTTATTTCGGTCAGCCGGGACAACTTCTTATCATATTAACGCTCGGTAAAGTTGTCTTGGGGGTAGGGTTTTCTTAAGTACGCGAGACCATATAAACGGGGCCTAAGTTTCGTGATATTATCCACCATCAGGTAATTTGATTACAAAACGGTTTTCTGCTCACGTTTTCTCAAAAATACGTGCCACAAATGTACGAAAACGTACCGTGTGGCATGAAATTTTAGTGGGAGTTAAAGTTTGTGTATTGCCGATTTTTTGTGTTTTGTGGGAACAAATGTTCGTGAATTTGGATTTCGGACTGTACTGCAGGGAACAAATTTTTGCGGCTTTGTTACAAGTTTCTCTCTGTTATTTGACGTATGTAACTTGAATAGAGCAACAAGAGATGTAATATTGTCTTGTTTATTCGACTTGTAACTCAAAGCTACCGAAAGGAGTGATTTTGTATGCTATCTGGCAGGGCTGTAGCCAGAAAAAAATTATGACTGAGGCAATGTCCATGGTTAAAATTATGAGTGAGGCAATTTCCATGGTCAAATTCTCTTCCTAGGTATTTAGGGTGTTACACTAAAAAAATGACTGAGAAAACCCAAAAAAATGATTGAGGCAAGTGCCTCGGTTTGCCTCATACTCGCTACGGCCCTATCTGGGCTGGGAGACACATGCAGTCAACTATTTTTTGCTCTGTGGCAGGAGATGGTCTTGTCTATGGTTGTTATCAAATTTATCCACAGAAAGCAGAGACTATTCGTTATGTTGCAATTGTAAAGAGGAAGGTCCTAGTATTCTTTTCTCAGTCAACTCAACTGAAACCAGCTGAAATTCAGTAACCTAAATACATGGAGTAAATTTTCGCGGATGATTTTTAGTGTGATCAAATTTTCGTGGATCGATGGAAAATCCGCGAAACTCGCAAAATTAGATCCCGCGAAAATTTCATGCAACACGATAGTATATAAGTAAAGATACCACAGTGAAACTATTCGCCGGTGCTATGGGAGAGCCAGCCACACGTGAAATAAGTAAACTGCAGCAACTTCTCTTGTCTTCAACTGCTAACTGAAGCCCACGGCTCATAGTAGAGCACATAAGGCTATAAAAAATAACAATTTTCAGCATGACTGGCTAATAAAAAGGGCAACCTAAATACAATTAATAAAATTGAAGTTTACATTCAATGAAGAGAGGACCTTTTGCGTCTCATTTTACTAACCGCTTATATATCTAGGACATGACCGCTTTATGCAGGCTGCATAATGTAGGTTTAACTACATGTCATTCGTCCTGCAGTTCTTTCTTAATCATTAAACAAAAATTTATTGATAGTTATTAATGTATTTAGAAACATGAGTGGTGGGATGCAATTCAGTATCACTTAACGACACAAATGCATCTAACTGTTTATTCTTATTAACTTTTCTGGTTGTAAAATTCGCTTCAGGGGAGTAAATGTGGCAACACACTACCGTAAATCACGACAAAATCTGTATCTTGTTTCCAGACTTTGTTTAACTTTCATTTGTTTTGTTTCATGTTTTAGTAGTGAGCTTTGTAATGAGGTAAATATTTCGTAACTTCTTGTCTTGTGTGTAGGGACCACGTGGCCCGCAAGGTTCTCCAGGATCCCCTGGTATAATAGGAGCAATTGTAAGTAGATTTCTCTGTTTTTATTGGACAATTGTACCCTAACTGCAGTGCTGGTAGAGGGGAGGTCCAGATCCCCCCTCCCTCCTTTATAATGTTGACATTAAGTGATGCGTTACTCGGCAGCCGTGCTTGTTGCTTGACTCGGTGGTTTGACATGGTGTCAGAAGTGGGTACCTGTACTTGTGTTTTCCATTTTGAAATACTCAAGTGAGTTTAAAACAAAAAAGAAAGTAGTAGACTCTCTATCAGGAAATGTTATTGATATTGTGGTTAATTTGCTAAACATGAGCTATCATCCATCAAAAATTCCTGAATCTGCCCTTGCACTTGTACCTTTGAATCTCCAGACTGTTTTTTTTTTTCAAACCAGCGAGACCTCTACTAACCATTAGTAATCATCAGGTAGAGTTTATTTGCCTTGCAAAGCCTCAATTTTCTCCACCGTGTGGTAGTCTTTATTCAATACATTCTATTTGGCAATTGTGAGAACGTTTTCAAGATTTGCTTAATTTGGCTGTAAACAGGGTGTGCAAGGACCTGCAGGAGAAAACGGAGCACCAGGACCTATTGGTCTTCTCGTAAGTATCTCATTGAATTAAATGGATATTATAGGCAGATATTATTAAATAGACATTATTCAACTTGATTCACCTTTCAAATCAGCACTCTTAGTCCTCACAGTATCAACGAATGCTTTTCATTCAACTAATTTATTCTTGATTTTTTCTACGTTGCCATGTTTCCACCAAGAGCGTAGCTCCACTATTTACATACAAGCCAAACACAACCCTCAATTCCTTGATTTGCTCTGACGAAGGGCAAATGCTCGAAACGTCAGCTTTCAATTTCCTTACAGTGGTCAATTTACCTGGTCAACTTAGCTGAGAAATCCAAAGTTCATGTTTTACTTCCCCACCGACGCAGCACCACAGTTCCTTTAGAAACTAATCCTCTTGTTCATTTGTCTTCGGCAAATGTTGGTAAAGCATTTGGTGACCTTTGTTTCTTTGTTGTTTTGAATATTTCAAAGCATTCCATGGCAGTGAACAAACAGGAAAAGCTAAAAAGTTGAGAGGCATTACTTATTTACCGCGCTGTCACACTAGGCAATGTTTCGTGCAACTTTTCTCGCAATTTTGTTGCGACACAAGTTGCGTGTAATTTGCCTAGTTTAACATACCCTGCAACAAACATTTCTTGCAATTTTTTGTTGCCGCAACTGTTGCGAGAAGTAGAACTCAGTTTTGTGGCATCAGCTAAGTATAACCTTGTGCCAGTCCACTGCGCTGTATGTTACTGTCGAGAACGAGGCAAATTGGAAGAAACATTTCTTAGTGTAACAACCCTCGTGCAACTTGTCTTGCAGCACCGCAACACATGGTCTTTGGTTGTTGCAAGGCAAGTTGCACAAATCATTGCCTAGTGTAACAGTGCCTTTAGGTCCATTTGAACTCTTTCCGGAAGCTCAGTAATACCATCCCTTGAGAAAGCTTTCACTGACGATGGAATTAAAAGCTTCAACTAATTTGGTTCTTGAATGAGTGACACTTTTCGTTTTAATATCGCTATGACAGGATCAAGAAACAGTATTTTTGCCTATATCAAACAAAAAAAAAAGAAAAGAAAGAAAGAAATTGTATGTGAGATTTTAATGTGAGAGAATCATGTTGAACAGACCATGTCTTCTATTTTCAATATGTCAAGAGGCACTCTTCCGTCAACAAAAGCCTAAAATAACGATCCAGTTTTGTAGAATCAAATGGCTGTCCTAGTCTATGTTTGGCTACAATGACCATGGTTTCAGTTCAAATAATTATAGTAGGGCCGTTCTTCCTTTGAAAATTCACTTGATGCCATCCCATTGGCTTCCCATTGGTGATCCAGAAGCAATTCTCATGTACACTGTATAAGCACGGAACACTGAGGCATGCTTGATTAGACTATGAGTAGTCTCTCTTTTCACTCTGGGATAGTTGAGGGGAAAAAAACATGCGAGCAAGTGCGAAAGCCGCCTGCTGCATGGAAACGCGATGCATGGGTGATGACCCACTAGTTTAGTCACATTTCCACATGGCAGGCAATTTTCGCAGTTGCTCTCGCCTTCTTTTTTTCTCATCTAGCCCCCTGAGCGGAAGGAGAGACTACTCGTAGACTAATACTTGATATAAATAAGCAAATATTCGGACCAATTAACAGCAAAATCTCCACGACATTGCGCCTTAAACCCTTTAAGCCCCAATAGTGACTAGCATCAAATTTCTCCTTATCATATTAGTGCATTGTAACACATACAGGCCAAAAGAACTAAGAAAATGATCACCAAAGATAAAACGTGGTGATGTGTAAACAAATTCTCCCAGCTAAAGCCATAAGAAACATATGGAGAACAGTGAGGAGAATACATTATGCATGCTGATATTGGGGCTTGCGGGGTTGATGTTGTGTGCACTCTTACTTTACAGGGCCCTCTCGGACCTCCAGGACCAGATGGAGAGAGGGGTCTGGATGGAGCAAAGGTATTGCCAGTTATTTTGAGTGTTCTTTCAACATTCTAGCTAAACCAAGAAAAAGAAAGATTGGAAGGTCAGCTCATTGCGATCGTCATTATCCTCGTCGTCATCATCGTCATCATTTTATTTATCGCACATAAGCACCTACCATTAAAGAATAAAACAAGTTCCAAAAAAGGAAAGTAGCGAGAAAGCGTGATAGTGAACAATAACGCTTATGAAATTTTTGGCACCCTGAAGGAGGATCTCGAGGTTAACATTGCTTGTTGTCCTTGTTTATTTTCTAGGGTGATCCTGGAGAGCCTGGAGCAGATGGCAAGAGAGGTCTGACAGGACAGGCTGTAAGTGTTGTCGCTGTTTCTTGACCTGTACTGACTTTGGTTTAGTTCAAATACAAAACGTCCAAAAGAAGCCTCCGGCCTCTAGTGGCCTCCGTGAAGACGTTGTTTGGTGGGAAAGGAACATGTAATGTGCCCAAAGAAGGACTACACATGAGGCTAGAGTTTGACAGACACAAGAGGTCTGGTCCCTGTAACTGAACCAAGTCCCATCCAGTGAACTAACCATTAACCCTTTCAGCCCCAATAGTGATCAGCATCAATTTTCTCGTCATCATATCTGTGTACTATAACAAATACAAGTCATGAGAATTTGGGAAATGATCACAAGAGATGAATTGTCTTGATGTTTCAACAAGTTCTCCCAATTAGTAGTCAATGAAATATATGGAGACCAGTAAGGAGAATTTGTATATTGATGTCACGGCATAAAGGGTTAATGTAGTGGTGGCTAGTCATGGGGACTTGTCCCTTCAGAATGTGCTTGTCCTCTCGTGTGCACCGTTTGTACAACTAGCCCCTACGACCAAATAAGAAATTCAACCAATAAAAAACCAGTTTGGACTGTCCCATGCCCAGAGACTACAGGAGACTTGTTCCTGCAACTACGTTTAGTCCCTTCATGTGTGCTGTATGGGCAACTTGTTCCATGTAACAAGGCCTTAGTCCACTCCCGTGAGCCGACGCTAAGGAGATGGGAGAAGTAGAGCCAAAGCTTGGCTTCTTTGCTTCTCGACTGATAGATTTTTCTTGCTTTGTTTTACCCCTTTCGCTCCCACAGTCAAATATGGAAACTTCTTATGCAAGTTTAGCTTTTGAGTCTGTAGACGAAATCCTATGGTGTGACCATTCAATTGAACCATCTTTGACAGTACTTTCACCTGGTACTGTTTGTTTTTCAATATTTTTCAAATTGAAATTTGGGTCTTTCTCGACTTTTGGCTTTGGACACTCTTAGGAGTGAAAGGGTTAATGTGTCTTATATACACTAACAATAATTCTTTGTGATAACTCTTGTTAGGGCCAAGACGGGAGACCAGGAGCCCGTGGCAAACCAGGAGAGTCTGGCAAACGAGTGAGAACCATGCTTTTACCTCGCGGAATTTCGTGTTAGAAAGAGGGATATGTGATAAATGTACATTCATTCCAATTTACCCATTTTCAAGCCTCATTTTCACCCTAAATGCATTGCCCACCACGCCTGGAATTCTTGTAATCACGAAATTGCTAAAATTTCGGCAATCTTCAAAAGGCTTTTTGTATTGCGTTCTTCTAAAGCAATCCTGTATAAATCTTGAATTCTCTCACTGTAAATATGTTCGCTGTTTATCTTTTTATATTTTTCTTGCAGTATTTTGTATATACTCTGTGTATATTTGTACATGTAAATATTGCTCTTTGTTGATCGAGAGTTGTTTTCCAAACTGACATAATACAACCTGATACTGGCAATTTTGCAATTCCCCAGGCTCATACATTGATGCCTCAATGCTCACGTTCGATGTCGCGGTTAAATCCTTAAGGAACTTTGTTTTCAACAACTTGTTACTGGCAATTTTACAGCACCAAATTGCCGCGTTGTAAATGTGTTAATCAGAATACAAAGTATCAAGAAATAAACCATAAACCAAAAATGCGAAATCCACTCTGGATTTAGGTTTGTAAAGGTTAATATTTTTCCAGGTTCTGTTCTTATCTTCTTCTTTTGTTTGGTAGGGACCTCCAGGGCCCCCCGGACCACCTGGACCGAGAGGAGAAGTAGGCGCAGCCGTAAGTATCGATTCACACCAAACTCCTATGTTATTTTGTTTTTGTTTTTTGTTTTAATAGAAGTCTGCCTAATTAGTTAAATAGCGAAGAGGCATGGGTTCCCACACAGCTGGGCAGTTTCCATAGAATGAAGGTGCTAGAAAAATTACAAGTTACGCGGCCGTCAGGACGGGTTCGAGTAAAATACTCGGTTTTTTACCCGCCGTCAGGACGGGGTCTAGTAATACCCTTTTTTTTCCGTCCTTTTTTTTGGTGGTCACTTGCCCCAGACCTCCGGTTTTCCCTCGGCCATTGCAGGGTCAGGCTACTGCAAAGGAGGGAACATTGTTTCGCCGTAATATTTCTTGGCGCGCAAACGAGTGGAAAATAATGTTTCCTTTCCAAACATTTGTGTGTGCAACCTGCGCAACCCTGGAATCTAGTCAACATTCAGCCTAGTACCCAGGCGTTCTCTGGAGTGAGCGGGAGGAGAAGGCCTGGGTACTACTAGGGTGGTCAACACTGTTTTCTCGGTACGCAAAAAGGAAACATTTCTTGCGGAACAAAATGTTTCTAAAAAAATTGAAACCTTTTTTGTTACTTGGAAGTAAAAAATGTTTCCCGTGCTCGCATATTTGAGATATCTAGGGAAAAGTGTTACAAAAAAAAAATTTCGCTTCCGAGAACAAAAAAGTTTCATGTTTTCAGAAACATTTTGTTCCGCAGGTTGCGCTTCCTAAACTGTCCATTTGCAAACGTTTCTGAGAATCACAAACAAATTGCTGTTAAGGAAAAAATTATTTCCCTGGGAGAGGTAGGGGGTGAGAGCAATGCTACTAAGTTCAGTCAAGACTGAGATACCTTAGCCAATCCACTAATGCGACTGCTACACTGTTTTTTCTCACTGTTGTAAGGAAATTTTCAATTTTGGGATCCAGATCAATAGAAAGTAACTAAAGTTAGACTCGAGCGCCATCTATGGGTTAA
Source organism: Siderastrea radians (assembly GCA_964017195.1). Lineage (NCBI taxonomy): Eukaryota > Metazoa > Cnidaria > Anthozoa > Scleractinia > Rhizangiidae > Siderastrea > Siderastrea radians. The sequence goes on from OZ024893.1 coordinate 45,426,427, forward strand.
AAATAAGGTAGGAAATGAGGAGACAATGAGAATGTGGTCTAAAATTTGAGCGTTCTTTAACATGTTTGCGTGCATATTTGCCCTGGGTTCGTCGTACGGGTCCTGAAAATCGATTTTACCCACGTGACCACCGCTTCTTCTCCCCAATGCTGTTGTATTAAATCTGGTTTATCTGGTAATCTGAACTTGCATAATGTTCTTTAGGGTTTAGCTGGAGCTCAAGGTCCCCAGGGACCCCCTGGCCGCAAAGGACCAAGGGTAAGTTCATGTCAATTATCAATATTATCAATTTTCAATTATCAAGTATTATGTCATTATCAATATCTAGAACCAATTTTTGGAATGACCGTTCTCATTCCTTTGTCAGAATGCGCGTTGTCAGTTCCTATGTTTATTTATATATTTATTTGCCTGGATTCGGCTTTGCCACATTCGTCATGCATGACATTGTTAGTAACAAGACGCGTAGTATTGTACAAGTCACGCAAAAACCTTTAAGTTTCCTAATATATTCCATGATCAGGTTTGTCTTTCGGAACCGATTTTCTAAGGCGACAAATAGAATGGGTTTTCTGGTCACATTTTCTCAAAAATACGTGCTACAAATGTACGAAAATGAAATGAAAGTCACATCTTTGTTATCTCGAAAAGGAATAAATCTTGTTGGACACTTTGCCACATGCTTTACATGAAGAAATTAACAAGTCACACAATACCAACCACAACAACCACACGTTCAGTTGCATCCACAATAATATCACCTTATTTAAAGTCACATAAGTTTACGCTCATTCCATGTTTGCGTGCAGGCGGACCGATTTTTTTAATTAGACTGACTCAGCTACATGCCTCTATGACAGGCAGTTTGAATGTGACCGCATTAATGCACAATCGCAGCTGCTGTTATTGCAACTTTTCTGTATTGAGATAGTTGTGATGGGTCATAAGCCATGTCCGGCTTATCTTTGTGCTTTTTAACCCTTTCACTCCCAGAGTTAGTTGTGGAGACATAAAGGTGATTCTAACTTCTGAGTCTGTGAATGAAATCCTATGGTGTGACCATTCAAATGAAACCTCGTCAGCAGTACTTTCACACTGTACTATTTATATTTTACAAAATGAAATTTGAGATTTGTCTTGATTTTTTATTTTAGGGCGCTCTTGGGAGCGAAAGGGTTAATCAAAACAACGCATGGTGCACATCCTTTCATTTGAAAATAAACTTAATTCGCTTAGGGTAGAAACTGATTTCATTTGAATGGTCGTCCACCATGCCTCACTTTGAAGAAGAGGCTTAAGTCATTTCAGAACTGGACGAAGGACACACCTAAACTTGTTTGCTTATCAGTCAAGTGGATGGTCAAAGTGCTTAAGTGTCAGAGGCTTATGACTGTCCCTTCGACCTGTCAATCACACAAATTATAATAATACTTTTATTTGTATAGCGCTATTTCCACAAAAATGAACCATAGAGCTTTACATGAAGTATGGATGGATATTACATTAGAGCGCTTTTCAAATGAGTTTCGTAAAACCAAAACCAAAGCACCGTATTTGATCGAACAAGCGCCCGGGCGCTTATTTCAAATTTCGTGTTCAAGGGGGGCGCTTAATCGAGGAGGGGCAATTATTCGAGGAGAGGCGCTTATTAACAAACTTACAAAGACTCATAATTTGTTTCTATGATTTTATAACCCAAAAAAAAACTGACTTTAAAGGTGGTTCATTCCTCATATACGTTGTCGTCTCCACCTTCATCATTATCGATAACCTTCACCTCGCCGTTGGCCACCTCCCGGTCGGACAAAGTGATATCTTGAAAATGATCTTCCCTTTCTTCATTTACTTTAAAACTGTGGGACCTTGCAAAATTTTTCTGCCTGTTTTTTAATACGTGTTGTATAATTACTTCAGTTCGTTTTTAGGAATATATACAGGCATACTTAGCTGTACTTTAAAACTCCCTGATGAAGTGTGCGTTAGTCACTCGAAACGCGTACGTAATAGCTTTACTACTCAAGAAGTTTGCAGACGCGCTGCTCATTCGAAATTTAAAAAAGACCCTCATCTGCCTACAGTTATAAATTCTCACTGTTTTTAGCGTGGAGTAGAGGGTGCGTAATCGAGGAGAGGCGCCTATTTCAAATTTCTTGTTTAAGAGAGGTGCTTAATTAAAGGGGGGCGCTTATTCGAGAGAGGGCGCTTATTCCATCAAATACGGTAATTACCTGAAAGCCAGTCACAACAAAAACAAATTACCCAACGAACCAATCAGAACTCGAAGCAAACACACGTAACCAGCGCCAAGCACGGGAAAACGCGTGCGTGCAAGTAACGATTGGTTTGAGTTTTACTTCTGATTGGTCAAGAAAGTGGCGCGAAATTTTTTAACCAATCACAGAGCGAAGTAACGAAAGACCAAAGCAAAACGCGAATTACTTTCGACACTCAAATGAAATCCGTTCTAATTACCCTCACTTTGTAATTAAACTAGTATCATAAGAAAAAAAGAATGTATTACTTGACTAACCTAGCTTATAAACAGAATGGCCTAGGTAAAGCCGACAATCCACTGGTAAACACTGACCAGTGGTCTTGTGTGCTTCCATATCTGTTGTGGTTTAAAAACCCAGTGTAACGTAATCTTCTGTAACGTAATGTAAGGTACTCATTGTCAGCCACGCACCGACTGTTTAATTCAATTATTTAATTAATGATAAAAATCAACGTTTCAAAGTCATCCTGATTTTTATCCCTAATTGCGTTTCTAAATGTTCCCTTGTTAAAATTATTTAATTTGTTTGTTTACTTGTTTGTTTATTTGTTAGGGACTCCCTGGACCATCTGGTGAAGCTGGAGGTAACGGTAACCCAGGAGACGCCGTAAGCAAACGAAATCTTTTGAAAATTTATTAGGACTTGAATTTGACTGACCTAGGGGATTTGCCAGAGATGGGTAACTTATTGGAGAGGTATTCAAAGGACTAGATGCTGTTGGTGAAAGATGTTTTGAACTTTGTCAATAGCGAGGCAAAGAAATTGGTGCGACACATACAAGTTTCCTTCCTCAAACTCTGCACGTTCTTTTAACCATTAAAGCCCCAATAGATAAGCATCTATATTCTCCCCACAATGTTACTACTTGATGAAACATGCTGGCCTTGAGAATAAAGGAAATGATCACCAAAGATAAAATGTCTTGATTTTTTAGCAAATTCTCCCAGCTACTATCATAAGAAATGTCTGGAGAACAATGAGGAGATTATACATGTTGATAATATTCTTCGGTGTTTATTGTAGGGACCTACGGGTGCACCTGGCCCTCCTGGAAAAAATGGATTCCCTGGCCAAGATGTAAGTTAAGCTTGCAGTTATACGACTAGGGTAATCTTAGGGCGCGTTCTTTTGGGACTATTCAGGAATAGGAATACTTGGATTAGACTGTATTTGTGTTCTTTTCGGAGCGATTCCGTTTTCGGAATGAAAGGAATGTCATTCCGTTCCTTCTGCTCCCGATAGCAGAGTGAACAGTATGAAAGGAATGCGGTCTACTCGGAATAGCGAGAATACGCGTTCTTTTGGGAAATTTTTGGCGGGAAAACCTACGCGCCCGCCCACGCGTGTGCAGACATAGTAGTTCTCAGGTCACCTCCGCCATGGGTATTCCGTTTTCAGAAGCAGCGTTCTTTTGAAAATTGAAATTCCGTGTATTCTGTTATTCCTAAACCGGAATAAGAATAGCCAGAATAGTCCCAAAAGAATGCACCCTTAATCTCGGATAAGACAGGAGTGAGAGTTTCTAGGAAATGTTTAGGTGTCATTTGTGTTGCTACTGTTTCGTGCACTCGTGTGTTCTGCTGTGAAGTTCTTGTCGTCTCTCGTGTGCTCTCGAATACTGTCAAGTGCTTATAAACGTGGCCACATCACGAAAAACAAGACATTTTTTGGCATCAATAATTTAAACTGAGTTTGAATCGGCATTAGGCGTCCCTGTGCACGTGTATCCCTCTTAGGGAGGTTTTGAACAGTATCGAGTTAGATTTAGATTTAGATTTAGGCAAACTTTAACACTCTTAAATGTCAACCAGAAACAAGTATGTTTTACAGACATGTTTTTCAATGGGCTACATTTATTTAGACTCTGAAAAGACTGAATAACGGTCAAGCACAGTTTCACGTAACAGTCTGTGAAACAACTTCAAATGTTTGGTGACAAACATGAAACGTTTGATTCCAAATAAAGTCATGTTTTTCGTGACTTGGATACAACAATAGTTTCAATCTATTCAAATTGTTTTATAGACGGTGAGAGTTCAGACTTTCGCTACTGAATCTCATTCACTCTTAAACAGTTTAAACCCTTCTCTTTTGTCTTTCGTTAAACAAGTTCCTTAACACAACTTGGCCAAAAGGGAGAAGAAATGAGTAGAAGATCAAAGGAAATCATTATCAAAGTTTCACTGTCTCGATGTTTAGACAACATCTACCAACTAGTACAATTAGAAAGTTATCAAGACCAGGGAAGACAATTTCCATATTGATATTGATACGTCAAAGGCTAAAGTTTAGGTATTTGTTTTGTTTCGTAGGGAACACCTGGTTTAGCTGGTACTCCTGGATCTCCAGGAGAGCGGGGTTCTAAGGTGAGTCAACCAACGAGATCCAGATGTGACCATCATACGCACTTGTTGCGTACCTATAATTTTTTAAATCACCCTCGAGATTGTCATGACCTCGGACGGGCTTGGCCGAGTGGAGAGTGGAGACCCCATTTTGAATGGGTTTTTCTTTTATGCTTTCGCAACTGGATTATTTAGAACTTTTATAACTGTAACTTGGATAGCATTAGATTTGAAGCCTTGATAGATTGATCTGTATGGCCTGAAGGGATTGTTTCGGCAAATGGAATTACAGTATATGGAGCTTAACAGATAGTGGTTGAGTTTAAAACTTCGAAAAGAATATTCACTACATAGCCTGCTATGTCCTTTAAACGTCAAGTTTTGTACACACTTTTCTCTGTGAGTCTTCGTATAAAAGTGATAACAACTCCTTCTTCCAAAATGTTTGGGAGCATGGCAAAGCAGTACTTTTCTCTGGTGGTGTTTATTGTGCTGAACAACGTGGTTCTAACTTTTCAGTCTATGTATAAAATTTTAAAGTGTGACAATTCAAGTGAAAGCTACTGAGCGGTAGTTTTCTCTGTTCTTGTTTATTGTGTTGTGTAATGTAGTTATAACTTTTCAGTCTGTATAAAATCCTAAAGTGTGACCATTCAAATGAAAGCTACTGAGCAGTACTTTCCTGTGGCGCTGTTTATTATGCTGTACAAGGTGGTTCTAACTTTTGAGTCTGAGGATGAAATCCTAAAGTGTGACCATTCAAATGAAAGCTACTGAGCAGTACTTTCCTGTGGTGCTGTTTATTATGCTGTACAAGGTGGTTCTAACTTTTGAGTCTGAGGATGAAATCCTAAAGTGTGACCATTCAAATGAAAGCTACTGAGCAGTACTTTTCTCTGTTGATGTTTATTATGCTGTACAATGTGTTATAACTTTTGAGCCTGTGGATGAAATCCTAAAGTGAGACCATTCAAATGAAAGCTACTGAGCAGTACTTTTCTCTGTTGTTGTTTATTATGCTGTACAAGGTGGTTCTAACTTTTAACTCTGTGGATGAAATCCTAAAGTGTGACCATTCAATTGAAAGCTACTTAGTAATTTACTTTCCTGTGGTGCTGTACGCTGTACAAGGTGCTTCTAACTTTTAAGTCTGTGGATGAAATCCTAAAGTGTGACCATTCAAGTGAAAGCTACTGAGCAGTACTTTTCTCTGTTGTTGTTTATTGTGCTGTACAATATGGTTCTAACTTTTGAGTCTGTGGATGAAATCCTAAAGTTTGACAATTCAAGTGAAAGTTACTGAGCAGTACGTTTCTCTGTTGTTGTTTATTATGCTGTATAATGTGGTTATAACTTTTCAGTCCGTGTATAAAATCCTAAAGTGTGACCATTCAAATAAAGGCTACCGAGCAGTACTTTCCTGTGGTACTGTTTGTTATGCTGTACAAGGTGGTTCTAACTTTTGAGTCTGTAGATGAAATCCTAAAGTGTGACCATTCAAGTCAAAGCTACCGAGCATTACTTTCTAGTGGTTTATTGTTCTAACTTTTGCTTTTTTTGGTCGTCATCCTAAAGTTTGACTGTTGATTCAAACGAGTCTGCATGGCCGCGTGGTTAAGGGCGCTGGATTTTAACTTGGCCGCCCCGGGTTCAAATCCCTCTCTGGGACTGTTTCTCAGTAGTCCCGAGTTCAACTTCTCGGCTGTGTTTGTAGATAGCCAACTGGTCTGCTTCTGGCCAGTTGGGATTCTTACTTGTTATTTTTAGTTTCTTATATCTTTCCAATTATTCGTTTCATATACACGGCCCCACAAGCCTATGGCTTTAAACACGCACCGTGTATAAACAAAGGTTATTTACATTTACAAAGTAAATGTAAATAACCAGCGTGTATGATTAACGCGCAAATACACTATCTTTCTATGCCAGGGTGCTAAAGGTTTCCCAGGAGTGGCTGGAAACGATGGTGCGCCAGGACCCAGAGGTCCGGCTGGACCCAGAGGAGCTGTGGGAGACCGCGGACCAAAAGGAAATGAGGTAAAGTCAGCCAAAGCCTCGTGCATTCTTCACAGCGGTCAAACGCAAATAGCTATTTCACTTCCGGTTTTTCAGAGCCTTGAAGCTTGAATCAGTCCAAAAATTTATGAGCGCGAAGTTCTTATGAAAGCGATGGACACTTGTACCGGTAAACCGTATTTCACTCAACGTAAAAAGCTTAAGTTTTCAGAAACGGCGTTAAGTTTTGCGGTTAACACGTTGACCCCTGAACCGCCCGTAAACGCCCTAGTTTAACCACGTCCCTTGTACCCCTTGTGACGTCATCAGTTTTAACGGTCCTAGACAACTTTGACAACTAACTGGTGCAGGGAGATGAGATCTTCCAAGCCATACCCAAATAAGCGCGATTCAGTCAAACAGGCCAGAGAAAAACGCAAAAAACCATGTAACTTTGACCAAAAATTCTAATGAAAATCTTGTCCCGCAACCCACTCGTACTTACTCCAAAAAAAATTTCACGATCCTCGGGCTTTTTGCCGAACCTTTTCTCAGCGAACGGAAGCCAGGTAAATGCCCAGCAAAAGAAAAAAAAGCGAAAAAAGCGGGAAGAAGAGAAAGCAAAAGGTGAAAGTCGAGTGGGCAGAAAGTTTGCTTTCTGCGCATGCCCGAACTTGGAACATCAGGAACGAAAGCTACAGTCTCGGTCAATAATTCTTGGGACATTTGACACCTCTGAGGACGATACCCCTTTCCCCGTTCAATGTTGTACAAACTGCTGGCGTTTCTGACAGAAAATAGCACATGTTCTAGTCTTTTCAACATTGCAAAGGGGGGAAGGGGGAGAAGTGGACAAGGTGTCCCAAGATTATTGACCGACCCTGTAGTCTAGTGCTCGACTGTTAAACAACGTTTTGGACAGCTTCGATACTTTTTGGCCAGACAGTGACCTAAATATGGCTTGGCTTGCTTCAAAAGGCATTTTTTGGCAAAATTTCCAGGAGTCAATGGGTTTAAGTTAAGCTTTCCACATTTGTCTGTATTGTTCTTTGCAAATTATGGTTTTGAACTGCGCACGTGTGAACGGTGTGTATGTGCAAGCTGGTGTCCCATTACTACAGCTGCCAGGGACCGCTTGTTCAAAACAGGATGAAGCTAACCCATAACTAGCATCAATTTATTAATTCCGTTTTATAGCGAAGCGATGAGGATTCTGTAAATCCTTTTGCCCTACGTTTTGACTTTGCTACTTTGAAGCATTTTTCCCGCGGCCAAAAATCGAAAAATGAGGAAAATCCTACGGAAACGCTGCTACGTAGGCTATTGTATTAGCTGAACATGATCCCGAACAAAGTTGATTCAGTTCTAGGGGAGAAACAGGTGTTGTTTGTGTCATTGAACCATTGAATTACATTTTCCATAAAGAATGTTTATAAATTGGCAATGAATAAATGAATGATCGATTACAAGGGCCTATGCCAGTCTCGTTTAAACCGGCATTTCCTGTTTGTAGGGCGCCCCAGGAGAAGATGGTGCTGATGGTGATCGCGGACTGCCTGGGAACACGGTACGTAAAAGCTTTGAAGCTTTCCTTGGTTAGGTCAGAGTTCCGCATTTACTTCATGCCAGACATCATTTAGCCAATCAGAGAAATGGAAATCCTTGCGTAATTAACAATTATTCACCGAAGTAGCGGTGGATAGAAGATACTATCCCACTGGTGTGTTATATACCAGTCTGCGATGCCCTACAAGCTTTGAGAAACTTGAAATATATTTGGGATATAGTCGAAAACTCTTTAGATCTCACTCTGCAATGTTGGTAAAAACCGTGAAATTGGTCAGAAACGTTTTAATTTTATAAAACTGGCAGAAATCTTCAGAAAATGGCTGGATTTTTCGACAATCTTGAGAAATTTTTACAAAGTCCAGAAACGTGCTTGTAACCTAGGACAATCTGCGGGAATTGCTAAAATTGCTCAAAATCTTGTGTCGGTTTTCGTTTTTTAATGTTTCAGTGTTTTTATTGTTATTTATTTGATTAGTATTATTTTTTTTGTCAAATGCAACATTTTTGACATTATTGAAACTGGCATAGGACATGTACGTTAGAGGCACTGGATAAAATAGTATAGCGTTCTTTCCCACGAGTGACTCGTATATGAAGTTTTAACATCAAATTTCCGAGGGAACCTATGACACATAGGGCCTGCGACAGAACGGTATTGTGTATTGTGTTTTTTGTACAACGCAAAATTTTGAGCAAAAATTGCCAAAAAACGGGCACTATGCGCTGATGGGCGCCCGTTGAGGAGAGACACTATAGCGTCACGTGATCGATTTCGACCAATGGGAGCACTCCAAAATTTAGCGTTGTACTATAATTCACGGTATACCACTTGCAAGCATTCTATAACTAGTATGTTCTTCACTTACGGTTTGTATCCTCGCTACGGTTTGTATCTTATTTCTTATTCCATCTAAAGAACTCGTTACTTTCTTGTTTAGGGGCCGGAAGGTCAGAAAGGAAATCGGGGAGGCCAAGGAACCAAGGGAGAGAAGGTAAAAGAGATTGAAATCGACTTTTTTTATTATTCCTTTTTCTGTCCCAAATCCTCAGTTAATCTTCAGTTTCAGGCCCTGTCGCATGCATTTTGATGCGTTTTTTCGTTGCATGTTCCACACTAAAATGATCGAAAACCCGAACGAAAACGGAGACTTTCAAAATCGGTTTTTGGTTTTTGGTTTGGACTATTGAAAACGGATCGTTTTAAAAACGCTGTAGTGTATGGACGGGTAGAACGGAGACTTTCGACATCTTTGAGTGATGTAGCAGGGTCCTGTATAGTGTAAGTGTCGGCAGTTGAAAAAGATACGTAATTGTTAGTGTACACGAAAATAATATGCTACGTTTTTTGGTTATCTGAGAAGGAAGACTGATTTTCGAAAGAAAAGAAAATCGTCCACAGCGAAAAATTCATACAAAGCCTGCAGTCAACAATGAAAATACAGGTGAAAGCTTTTCGGAAATCAACTATAGTTCCATTGCAGCCTCGAGTAAGTTTCCTAGAAACTACGCTCAAATTCTGATCGGATACGTTTGATTTCCCATAAGTAACTCAGTATGCAAAATGATTACCCTGTTGTGGAAAATTCATGCCTGCGTTTATTAAGATGTTTGACTCAAAGAAACTTAAATTAACGCAAATTGAGGGGTGGGGTTGGGTGGGGATAGTGTCGAATAAAGGAAATTAACGCCAAAGAAAAGATGGAAGTTCCAAACTAAGGAAATTAGCGTAACTGTGGATGTCTCGTATTCTATCGAGGAGAGTATGTTGATCACTCCAAAGGTATTTTGCCTGAAATACATTGAAGCCTGCGTTGAAAGAATTCCAAGAACGAGAGTGCGCACACAATGTATTGGACCGTTGTTTATCAGTGAAAATGAATTATAAAGTAATCAGATATGTGAACTGCGGATGAAATAAGAAGGGATGATGACCTGAATTTTTTCAGGTTGTTCTTTTCTCAACTGCTTAAGTTGATATTTATAACTGCGGAGGTCATCATCATTTCTTAGTAACATTAAGGTTGAAAAGAAAGACAAGCGGGACCCTCGTGTCTAGACTACATTTTTGTTGTTGTTTCTCAGGGTAGCCGTGGTATCGACGGATCTCCAGGTCGTCAAGGTCTCCAAGGCAGAATGGTAGGTTGCTGCGAAAGTAGGTTAGGTTTTGTTTTATTCGACGGTCGAAAGCAATTATTTGTTTCTTTTGGTAGCTCTGGAATAGGTAAAAGATTTTCATATTTTACTCCACATAGGAAAAGAGTGAAACAAGAATCGAATTTGTGGTAGTCATAGCGAATTAAGTTAACATTTCACCAAGCATAATGCTGAGTTATTATGAGCAAAGTAAGCAGTTTTTTTACGTACAAGCGCTGCCGACAGGCATAATAAGAGAATTTACGGGAGCAATTTATCCAACACAACGCTTTGCAGCATTTGCCTTTTTCCCGTGCTTCGTACCACGCGTGTGTTTCCCACGCGGGAACCGGTTTGACTGGAAAAAATGGACCGGGTGTTTTTCTCATGGTCAGTTCGCATAACATACGAACAAAGTGCTGTAAAGCTTGTGGTAGGAGTACTCAAGAGCGGTACTGTCTCACATAAGACGCATTTCCATATTAGTCTGCTGAATGTTACTCACATGTGTTCTTGTCTTTGAATTTGCAGTATTTAAGATATGAACGGCGAAGGGTTGTTAAGTTTGGGGTTTCTATATTTGCCTTGTATGACGCATGCACAACTGAGTAAAGCAACTTATAGGATTGAATGCGAAATTGGCTGTGTTGTCTAGTTAGTGGTTCTAGCGAAAATTTTTTAGCGCAGGAGTTTTGTTATGGGGATTGACATTTTGAGGGATGTAAAAATGTGGGAGTCAGAATGATTTGTGAATGCGAGGAGCATATCACGCTTCTGTGAATGTGATTTGCTTTGAAAGTTGCGTTTTGTATAGCAGCGCTGTAATATTGTGCTGCGTGAGCGGCAGTTTCCCTTGGCGTTTTATGGGGATTGTAAAATTTCCGATTGGGTAACCTGCATTTCGCAGAGGAGAGAAACGACAGCTGTGTTTGCAGCTTATTAGCGCGGTAACGAACGGTGGCTTAGGAAGAGAAGGGATCGGTGCTAGTATGATGATGCAAATAGTGGATTGCACCGACGATTGCACCATCGATACATCACAGTTCTTGCGAAGGGAGAGAGATGAGTGTTTATTTGAGGCGAGAAGTTGATTTTAATTGCATAAAGACGAAGGAATCGGTCATTAATAGGGAGATCAATTAGTAAGGTCGCTGTTTCGAGTCTTAAAGATAGAAAATAACTGAATACTATCGAGCGATGCGTGTGGTTTGCGTGTGGTGTTCGCTGTTGTGTTGGTGGGGTTGAGTTAATTTTGTAAGTGCGTAGTCTGGTATGTAGCCGTTTACGTTACGAATTCCGAGTCAACTTGTTTACTTTTGCGAGGGGATTCCCGGGTTAGCAAACCGGATTTAAACATCACGTCGTGAGATATGCCTTAACGTGCCCCAGACTCTGACGATCTGCTTGAGCTCGTGTTTATCAAGCGTTATATTTTGATGCTACTGCTATGTACACTGTTTGTATTCACGGTCTAGGCACAACAGTAAATATTTCGTCATCCCTGTGTGAGCATCCTCAGTTGTGGGCGAATTTATACCGACATTCAGCGTTTGAGTGAATTTGCGTTTTTCAGCAGAAATAAAAGCGATAAGAAAGATAAGCTGAGTCATCAGAGTTTAAAAATTACGTCATCCAGTAACGCTATAATCAAAATGTTGTGTCGCACAATCACACTTTTCGTCACGCCGGTTCGTATAAATACGGGATCGCGCTAACACTTGTGAAACCTAGGGGTGGGGACGGTCAGAACGGCTGGTTAAAATGCCCATTGGGCTTTCTTGTTTAAACAGCTCTAGTAAACGACTGGTATTCCTTTGTTTTTAAGTCCTCGTAAGCGACCGCACAGTCAACACTTTAATGAAAGGATTCACTTCTTGATCAAATTTAGAGTAATTCATAGCATAAGCGCTAATGGTTCGTTGACTTATACATAAACGCGAACTTCTTCTGTCATAGGCAAGAAAAAAACTGTGTAATATTATTGCTACAATACTGTTGGTAACCACCAACATATGCCAAGCGTTATCACCTTCTATTGTTTTATCACGTGGTCGCTTACGAGAGAGAGCCCATTCTCATAAGCGACAAGTTCTAGGTGCGACCACTTTTCTGAATCCCCGAGGTGGTCTCTTACGAGAGTTGGGACTGACTGTATTTGCGATTGCTCCAATTGCCTAGAAGTGATTTCTTCTAATTGCTACTCCGTTTTGCGTCCAAAACTCATAAAAATCTGATGAACTCATATGATAAAAAAATTTTTGTCTTTAGGGACCCGTCGGTGATTCGGGGCATAATGGCGAGGCAGGGCCACAGGGAGATCCGGTGTGTATGATCTGTGTTAGATTGTAGTTTTTAACTGGTAATGTGCTCTCTCCTCCACAGAGCGAGGTAATTTTAGGGAGGGGGATGCGCTGTGCGAGTCAAGTGCAGGCGTTCAAAACGTAGTAGAGCGGGAGCCTCCACCAGATCGCTCAAACGTCCTCGTCTCTTGCGCCTGCACTCACACTGTACAGCGGCTCCATCCTGTCTCCCCACCGAGCCTCTGCGGTCCTCTGCGGTGGTAATATGAAGGTTCTCACTGTCTTGCTCAGCTTATTAGGCAAGAGCATTTAATTTCTGTGCTTGTCCCCAAGGGAAAATAATCTGTTCTGGGATGTTTTGGAATGCTTTGTTTTTGCTTCTTTCGCCGTGAATAATCTGTGTTATCTGGGATCACAGATTTTATTTCAGATTCTTTCCATCCCTCCTCCCTTCCCCCCACAAAAAATAAATGCAGGCTTATTCTTCTTCCCAGTATCCTTTGCTGTGGGCTGCGGCCAGAAGTGACACAAAGAGAGTGACGTGTTCTTAACGGCATAAATTATTTTAAACATATAAAAGCGAGGTAATTTATTTTTGCCTTTGTTTCTGTGTTCAGGGTGACCCAGGCCCCAAGGGAGAGCCAGGCTCAGAAGGATTCATCGGCTTGCCGGTTAGTATAAATTTTGGGGTCAATTCTTTTAAACTTTTTAAAAGGTAACGTCTTGGGGATTTTGCGTTTTGGAGTCAAAGTTGTGTTGAAATTCAAGCTAAGTACCTTTTCTTGTACACGAAATGCCCTTAGAACACCAGGGGAAAGTAATAAACAACTGATTTCCTCGATTTTTCTAAGACACGAAAGAAGAACTTGGTTATTTTATTTTGCAATCCGTTTCCATCTGAGCCATCTGCAGCCGAAGACACTTACTTATAGTTTCAGATAACTAGTAGAGTAATTTTGTACAGTAATAGAGCAGTTTTCAATTGAGGGTCGAAAGTAATTCGCGTTTTGCTTTGGTTTTGCTTTACGCCGCTCTGTGATTGGTTAAAAAAATCTCTCGCCACTTTCTCGACCAATCAGAAGAAAAACTCAAACCAATCGCGACTTGCTCGCACGCGTTTTCCCGCGCTTGGCGCCGGTTACTTGTATTTGCTTAGAGTTCTGATTGGTTCATTGGATAATTTGTGTTTGTTGTGATTGGCTGGAATAATTACTTTGGTTTTGGTTTTACGACTCATTTGAAAAGCGCTCTAAACTGAACAATTACTTAACGATTGTTTTTAGCTTGGTAAAATAAAACTGAAAGTAGTTGACTTGGTAATTTCAGTTATAAAAGCATGCATATGATCTCTTTTTCCTTTTAAAAAGCACGTGTTATTTCTCACCACTAGTCTGCTTGACATTTGGTTAATTTTGCAAGGAGAAATTAGATGCTGATTGATGCTGTGTTTTCCTTTTAGGGTCCAGGAGGAAGCAAGGGTCTAAAAGGCCGGCCGGTATGTGTCCTCTAGAAATGATATATGTCCAGGTTTGAACGCAGCTACGAAAATTGCGAAAACCGCGAAAATTTGGAGAAGTGGTCAAGTAAGTAAAAAGCAGTGAAAAAGGAGGTTAGGAGGGTACCAACAAGAAATGCGAATTTTACGAAAAACTGCGAAAATTTGGAAAATTCGTCAAGGCGGTGAAAATTAGTCGAAGAGGAAGCTAGGAGGACCCCAACGAGAACTGTGAATTTTACGAAATATGCGAAAACTTCGAAAAATGGTAAATTTCGTAATTGCCTTCAAACCTGGACATAACGGATTTAACATTATCCAACAACGTCGGTTATTACTCTCTTGTACGATGTTGAATTAGATGGCCAAACGAATTCTACATTTTGATGAAAGAGCGTTTTCCGATACTCTTCAACAAGTGAATAAAAATCGTACAAAGCACTTTCTATTATTTTCATTTTATTATTAGTCATTTCACGGAATAAAAGTCGAATTCTGGTCAGTCATTTTGGCAGAACCCCGAACCACAAAATTTACAAGTGAAAAACGGCGTTCTTGCAATTAGCAAAGCGAAGGGCGAGATTTCAGTTAGGTGATGAATAGTCGCATGTGACTCGACGGTGATTTTCGTGCCTAAATAGTATCTCAGTATCTACGAAATAATGTTCACTTATTGACGAGAGCCAAATATTTTCCCGTCCGGTCAGACCTAACTCAGTCAATAAGTATTCTATCATACCACCTTAATTACACTCAATTTTATTGGAAAATTTTTAAAAGGTACTTTTGAGTGCTTAGTGAAAGTTGAAGTGCGCACGCGCGCCAGATGAACAAATGACGTGTGTTGGGCCGGACGGCTTTATCCGGACCAGCTTGCATCAACCCGTCCGGCCCAACGCACGTCAGATCGCCAATGCGTTTTCAATAGGATTGCGTCAGCAGGGCCGTACGGTGGTACAATAAAGCAAATTCTGCATTAAATGAGCAGTTTCCATATCGCCGACTTAGTTATCAGGGATTTCTTTCCAGGTTACAGGTTGGAGTCAAACACTATCTGGAACATACTTGCATTTGCAAGAGTGAACTTGTTTTTTACGGGTCCTACAACTGACAAACCAAAACGTATTTTCCTGTATCTTCTTGTTTTATTGTGCCAAAACCTATCATTTGATAAGTTTTCATACATGTCCACAGTTTTTATAGCTGAATATTCAGACAACGAGATGAAGTAATTCACTCATTCCATTTTCTCTTCATCGCCTTCTAACTTTGTAAATTTTGTTTTTGTTGACAGGGTCCACAAGGATTTGCGGTAAGGTTCAGTTCATTTTGTGCTAAACATATTTTAAGTCTGGATGAAACCAAGTGGTGAAGAGTTCTGAAATGGAAGCTGCTGAGCAAAACTATCACCACATTCTGTTCAGTTTCCAATTTCTCCCAAAGACAAATCAATAAAAATTCGAGAAATTTTAGATTGTGAAAAGGAGGTTCGTGTTTTCAGGATGCGTTTGCGAGACAAGTATGCGAGTTCTTCGCCCACGCGCGTTTTCCGGAAACTCGCGTGCCACTCAGGCTACGCCTACGTGAGAAGTCTTCTTGAGGCAAACTCTCACCCTTGCACTTCTTGAAGAAAACTACTGTTGTCAAAGCCAACATTAAAAAAGTTCTCTACCTCCGAAATATTTTTTTGTTAAAAGCTTTAACGTGGATTTGAGTTAAAAATTTGACCAGGAAGTTACTGTTAGTTAACTCTGCGTTCCCTTTTTTTTTTTAGATACAAACGTGTTTCATGTTTAGCAAACTACGCTGACATCTAAATCTTTTCTTTTAACAGGGACAACCAGGCAGACCGGTAAGTCGTTTAAGTCGCTGTCCTACGAACCTTTTCAGTCTCTATCAAAATTAGGTAAATTGCATAACAGCTGGAAACTTGTCAATTCCAGCAATGGCCAACCCACCCTCACTGGTATTCGCATGGAATTTACTCACGTTGTATTCCGTAGGGTCGGGCATTACTCTTTCCCCGAGGTATTTGACCCTAGCACTTAACACACCCGATGATTTTAACCCCGGCTTGCGAAATCGTGGTTTTGTTTCAGTTCCGAGATTTTTACTTTGTAGTCCCATTTTCGCGCCAAAATGAATGCATTTTGCCCATTTTTTGGCACATTATTTGACATCGATTTGCTGTGTTTCTTTCCAGGGACCACCGGGACGTCCAGGCGAACGCGTGAGTACTAAATGACTAAGTTAAGTCTAAATTTAGCTTTGTCCCTCAAATTCTCCTTGGGGTCCCAAGTTTAGCGATCTTCAAGAGAAGAGAGAATTTTTCAGTATAGAGCATTAGAGGTCAATGAAAACTAATCAGAATTACATTTAAAAGCAATTAATTAACCACTAGCGTACCACTGGATGGCTATTTGATTAACTGATTGATTGATTGATTGATTGATTGATTGATTGATTGATTCATCGAGATCGATCGATCGCCTGATCGAGATCGATCGATCGATTGATTGAGATCGATCGATTGATTGATTGATTGGTTGATTGGTTGCACTCTCGTCAAAATTTCATTTTGTCTCTAAAATGTGACCGATCCCTGTTGAAAAGTAAAACGACCCAATTCAACGCTCTCCCCTCCCCCTAGTAGAAATTCGCACAACATCGAAACGGGGAGGAGGGGGAGGAGGAGGGGAGACAGAGTACGAAAATGTCTAAAAATGCGCTCTTAATTATTTTTGAGCCTTGCGTGACGACCCTGAGAACGGCTGCGTAGGAGACTATCTTAACAAAGGGTGTCTGAACTTTTTGCATCATCGTATCGTGCTAACTAATAGTCGCTGTAACAGTGCTTTTAATGTTGTTGATTTTAGGGTTTACGCGGCTATGATGCTCCATCAATGTCACGAGAGTCCCGTGGTGATCCTAGCAAAGGCCCGGGTGGTGGTGGCGGCGGCGGCGGTGATGGTGGTGGAGTTGAGCCAGGACCAATTGAGGAAGAATCAGAAGGAGGATTTAGCAGAGTGAGTTAGATATTTCGGTCTCAATGTTGTTTCAGGTGTATCCCTTGCATTCTTGCCATACCCCCCTTTCCTTATATCTCTTTCCTTGTCTCTCCCTCACATTTTACTATTCCTTCCGGCATTAATTTTCTTCCATCCAACCCTTCTGCCTGCCCTCTGAACTTCGCCTGCCTTCCTCCCTCCGTCCCTTCCTTCCTTCCTTCCTTCCTTCCTTCCTTCCTCCCTCCCTCCCTCCCTCCCTCCCTCCCTCCCTCCCTCCCTTCCTTCCTTCCTTCCTTCCTTCCTTCCTTCCTTCCTTCCTTCCTCCCTTCCTTCCTTCCTTCCTTCCTCCCTCCCTCCCTCCCTCCCTCCCTCCCTCCCTCCCTCCCTCCCTTCCTTCCTTCCTTCCTTCCTTCCTTCCTTCCTTCCTTCCTCCCTCCCTCCCTCCCTCCCTTCCTTCCTTCCTTCCTTCCTTCCTTCCTTCCTTCCCTCCTTCCCTCCTTCCTTTCTTCCTCCCTCCCTCTTCGTCCGTCTGTCATTTGTATGTATGCTACACTGATTTCAGTTCCGTTCTGGTCTGTAACGTAATCTTGCTTTGACAAGTTTTAACTTTTTCACTCGTTAATTTCTCTCCACAGAGACGACGATCAGCTAAGAGCGTGGTATGTGTGTTGTCATTTTCTTAAAATACGTGTCATACGTAAATTTTGTATGTGTCTGTTTATTCAGCTTTGTACTTCGAGAAATATTAACAAAGCTGAAAGGTTGGTAAGAAGCTTTTCTTTTTTCAGTTAAGAACAAGAGAAATATGTTTGCTTATTTGTGTTTTAGGAAATGCAAATTGCAGACCGTGTTGCAGATCTGAGTGAGAAGATGTTTTTCCTGGAGCGCCGTGCCAACTCCTCGATGTTTCCCGCCAAAACTTGCCGAGATCTTCAGTTATGCCACTCTTCTTACCACCTTGAAGACGGTAAGAACTGATTGCTTACACAGTCAGCTTAACCCTTTTAGCGTGTTCTCCTTGCTGTTCTCCGTATATTTTCTTGTGGTTGTAGTTGGAGGAATTTGCTCAAACATCGAAACATTTTATCTTTGGTAATCACTTTCTTCATTCTTATGGCTGTATGTTTTTATCAAGTTGTGATACTGTAAGGAGAAAGCCCCAATATCAACATGCGTGTTCTCCTGTCTGGCTTCTGTGTGTTCATCATGGTACAAGGTGGGAGAATTTATTTAAAAATCAAGACATGTCCTTGGTGATCTTTTTTTTATTCTCATGACCTGTTAGCCTCCCACGCAGTCGTTTTTAGGGGAGTTCGTATTACCCTCCTCTGCTTATCGGAGTTCAACATTCCTTTCCCTTTGTTTTTCTTGCGAGGCCATCTAACCAATCACCATTGAGGCATTTTCTGACGATGACCAATCAAATAAATCGTCCAAATGTACGCTTCTGTGTTTCCCGTGATTGTTTTTCTTCAGAGATGCTGGTGCCGTGAAGTTGGAATATTCTTTTTTTACTTCTAAAATGGCGAATAATGGCTGAAACATCGTTAGAAATATATTGCTTGTGATTAAAAGTATTTACTGTTCGATGGTTTTATCCTGTCATCTACCGAAAGACGGTTCGAATTTTCTGACAAAGCGTTGTTGATCTTGCTTGCCTGATCGCTGCTGATCGAGGGGACGCTCGGTGCCAATGCAATGGGAAGGGATATAAGAGACTTCTACGACTTGAAAAGACAAAGAGTATTAAAGACGACAAAGGACCTAGCGAGATGATAAATCGATAAATGGGATGAAAATATCACACACGCCACAAAAACCAAGTGCGTTTCCGGCGGCGAAATCTCTCGTACTCAAGTTCGCTGGCATATCCATTAACGTTTCTGCTACCTTTACGTCGAAGGGCGAAGGAGGCTTTTACAACGCGTGTTCACATACTCTTCTTGTATATTATTGCCTATTAAAACAGAAGGGACTGCTAGTCCTAGTTTGCACTGCATGGTCTAGTTTACAATCACCATTTGTGATGACACAGAGCTTATCTCTTGCGGTGAATTTATCAGGTTTAAAACTTAAAAACTCTCGACGGATTTCTAAGTTTAATGTTGTATTTAGAAGCTTATAGAGTATCGACATTACTGTACTTCTAAGTTAAATGGAACATTTGAAAGCTCAGAGAATGTAATTATAATTATCCCTGAATTTAATGCTTTTGGAAAACTTAAGTACCGCGCGGGATTGCAACGCGATATCATAGGTTTTATGCCTAGACAGAGTTTACCGCGCACATAAAAAAATTTCTTTCTTCCAAATCTTAGCACGGATTTTGAAGGTTAACGTGCAATTTGAAAGCTTACGCAATTTTGTTCAAGAATGATTTTGAGATGACGTTTTACTTTACATTTTAAAATTTATACCGCGCACCATGTTTATCTACATCTGTTCCCGTGAAAGCGTCCTGCGATTAAGGTCAACCTACCAGACACAAGTAGGTACAATGTGATTGGCTAAGCGGTAAGCTCCGGTAAGCAGGTGTTTGTGGGGAGGAGGGTAATACGACTCCCCTAAAAACGACTTCGTGGGAGGCTAATGACCTGTATGCTTGACCATACAGTGATATTGTAAGAAGAAGTGAGATACTGATCACTGTTGGGGGAAAAACCTCTCGCTCTCGTTCCCCCTGATGCTGTTATTCCCCTCTGGGCAATTCTCATGTGTTCCTGGCGTGTCTTGTGCACTCTCTGCAACTCTCGTGCGCTCTTCACGACTCTTCTACACTGTGAACCCTTTAAGCCCTAACAGTTACGAAAATGAAATTTCTCTTTACTTTGTCACTACTTGCTCAAACATTCAAGTGATGAGAATGAAGGAAGTAATCACTAAGGATACTTAAGATGTCTTGATATTTAGATAAATTCACCTTACTAGCTCCGTAAGAAATGTATGGAGAACAGTAAGGAGAATATGCGTTTTTGTATCAGGGCTTAAAGGGTCTATGGATGTTCTCACTCTCTTTTTCTCCTTAGCTTTTTATTAGGCTAAGGGGAAGGTGGGGTGGCTTAGGTTAATGTTGTAGAACGCTGACATTTCCTAGTTGCTAAAACAGTTAATGGTTAAGCTCAGATGGTTGGGGACTCTCTTTGCATTTGTAGTCGCCGCGTTATATTCTTTTGAAATTTAGTTTGAACAAATTGCCGTTCTGGCCCCGGTTGTTCAAAGAGTGTATAACCCTATCTACCGGATAAATCACTATCCAGTGGATAGTGTGCTTTGTTTTCTTATCATTTATCCGCTGGATAGTGTTATCCACCCTTAAAACAACCCGGGCCCCGTCTGTAAGAGCGAGAAAAAATAACCCAAACCTTTTAGCTTAAACTCTGGTAATAAATACTCGAACTTCAAAAATTGTCGGGCGTTCAAATTTCGGACGTCCCCAGAAATCAAGCATCCGAAAATAAAAATGTCCAAACTTTTATAACAGAGGCCTTTTCTTACTGGGATTAAGTAAAACGGCTGAATAACAAAGTACTTCCCCACCTTAATTGTAATCTAAAATAACTATTTTTGACCGCTTCATCTGAAATAGCTGTCATCTAAATAACCATTCGTGACCGTTTCTTTTAGACTGGTAGGTTGGCTGTTTGTTTGCTTAGACCGTTAAGACGGGCCCGAAGGGCGCCGTCTTAACGCTCGTAGTAGGTTGTTCAAGGTCACGATGATTGATTGATTGATTGATTGATTGATTGATTGATTGATTGATTGATTGACGGAAAAGGGCTTATCTTTTGACGTTGGTTTTCTTGGGCACATCACGCTTATATTTGGAAGTTCCAGGGGACCCTTTGAAAATGGTGGCCCTGCCGATTTTTGTACGCAACAATTTTCAAGAGTGTTTTGGACAGGATGCAGATCAAAATACGCCATTTAAAAGGTGACAACATATGGGAATGCTCTAGAAGACTTCATCCAAATGGACCGGACATTAAGGGGCTCGAAGCTAGCTACGAATTGTGGTTTTTCCAGGACAGAATATGGCATTTCCCTCAAGTAGAAAAACGAGGCATACATTTCGGGCATTGGACTTCTTGAGGCTTTTAAAGCCTTTCCTGGAGAAAGCAAGAAAGTAAATTCCCGGAGTAAATTACACGCACGATAATGAATTTATTTGGTTATGAAAAGACTGTCTTAAACTCAGACAGATTATTCCAATTCACGCATTTGAAATCTAGCTCATAAAAAGAGGGAACAAAAACGCTGGTTAATTTCAGCGATGAAAACAAGCTTAGACTTAACCAAATGCAATTATATAAGAGATTCATGCAAGAGAAACCTTTAATCCTGGGCGTGTAGTTGGAAATCACCTTTCGACAAGTAGTCACGAAAATACACGGGTTACGCAATTTTATAAAACCCTTGGCATTTCTTACTGTTTTGTAAACTACTGAAAATGAGAGGGCTACAGGAGAATTCAGAGGTTTAATTCTAGCAACTACAGTTTGGTTTGAAGTTCTTGTGGGTTTTAATTTTTGCTATATGTATTTTTTGTAGTTTCGAAAACAGAAGAATGTTAAGAATTCATGTAGCTTCTGAAGCTAGTGGCTCACAAATTAACTCCAGCTTGTAAGGGCCTGTCTTTGACAAAGCACAGGTTCACTTGTTTGCTGTTAGTTTTACGACGGATGGCTAAGTGTAAAATTGGTAGACAAAGTGTTATGATGACTTTTAAAGGAGTTTCGTGGATCAAGAAAATCCTCCGAAATTTTCCAAACATTCTTTTGTCTGAAGTTTCATTCCCGAAACGGGAAAGAAGGTCTTGACATTTTCGAGGTTGAAGTATTTTACGTATAGTGCGTAAATGGGCGCTTTGAGTTTTGCTACCACGTGCCCTTTACTGTGGCTCTTTCTTATTAAAACAGGTGAATATCTTGTCGACCCCAACGGCGGATCTACGAAAGACCAGATCAGGGTCTTGTGCAATTTTACCAACCAAGCTACTTGTGTCAGACCTAAAGTGAAGAAGGTTTGTTGATATTTATTTAGCCTGCCTGCAGGCTCGCCTATTTGAGGTTCGCGCCTATCGAACCTATGAGCACCGCGCTCGTATTGTACTCTCAGGCTAAATTTCATTATTGTTGTTTATTATAGCTATTATTAAAAACCTTTAAGTAGAAATATAGTTACGGAATTGTAGGCAATATTAGAGGCGATTTTGCGCAGAAATTTGTTTGGAAGGTAAAAAAAGTTTCTTAGCCGGGTCCTCTTCATATGAGCCCAGTAACTGGGCTGACCCGGTTAGCGGGACAAATTTTGTCTTCCGTTCAAATCAGAAATTTCAGCCCGATTCCCGAGATGAAAAAGCGCGAGATGTGGACTGTTCAACCCAAGACTATGGGAGCGAGTTCCGCTTCTACGGGCCATTTTGACTTTTATTTAAGCAAACAGTTGAACAACTGGCTTACCAGCTCTCGAAGAAATTTGCGCAATGGCCGCTATGTTTGAGCACGTTGTCAGAGGCCGCGTTCAGTGACCTTGCAAAGCATTGTTAGTTGAAACAGATTCGTCCCGTTAGCCGGATTAGAGTGTTCATATGGGAAAGATTCTAGCCCGGTTACCGATATCCCGGTTGGAAAAATCGAGATCTCGGTAACCGGGCCAGCCCGCTTTCTCGTATGAACACATCGAAATTTTGATAAAGAAAATAGTAGTGAGGCGAGATCGAGCCAGCCCAGTCAACCGGGCTCATATCAGGGTTCTATCTAGGGTATTTGAGGGGTAGAAACTTCCCCCCCAAAAAACAAATATTGTTATCATTACAGTACATAAGTAACTATATCGGAAAAATCAGAACGTGATCACGACTAAAAAATAAACTAAAATACCACTGTAACATTATCTCAAAATTGTGTCGCAAAATGCACCAGATTGCATCTCAGCGCATATTCATAAAAATTTCCGGGGGGGCATGCCCCCGGGCCCCCCTAGGAACCTCGTGGCCTTCGGCCACTCGGGACGTCTCCCGCAAACGATAAATCCTAGATAGAACCTGCATATGAAGAGGCCCTTAATGGTTTTGTACCCTTCACTTGCTGTGCAATCGCGCGTTGCTACCACCTCGGTGTAACGGTCACTGTATTGTCCCGTGAAAATCCCATGCCGTTATTTGTTTACATATTTATGTATAACAGCTGCTCAAACCGCGAATGGTCGTATTAACGCCGAGTTTTCGCTGTACCAAGCAGCAGTCCTATTGATTTCTGTGTTGTAACTCTCAGGCGTTTTATTTTTTAGCTCGATAAGAATACATGGCAGAGACAAGTCGATCCACGTATGAAGGTCGCCTGGTTTGCTGAGGACTTGAACAACGACAACAAGGTCAGTAACGCTGTACAGGATTCATGCGTTAACTTTCACTCCCAGAGTCAGTTAAGGAGACGTTAAGGTGATTCTAACTTTTGATTCTGTGGATGAAATCTTATGGTGTGACCATTCAAATGAAACCTCGTCAGCAGTACTTTCACATGGTACTATTTATATTTTAAGTTTTTTCCAAAATGAAATTTAAGATTTGTCGTGAATTTTGAATTTAGGCACTCTTGGGAGTGAAAGGGTTAATAGCGTGACACATGGAAAGGATTGTGGATAAAAGAGAACTGGCAAATTTTAGGTTAACACTGACGGGATTTTCTGATATTATAGCCGTCGGGTAATTGTTTTAGTGATTTTAAACGTTAATACGTGGCGGTGAAACCCCTCACCAATGAAATGCCGATACTCCTTGTAAAAGCTGTTGAGGGTATCGCGTAGTGCAAGCGTAGAAACAAGCTCTCTGACTTTGCATCGACAAATGCTACTTCGGGTGCCAACGGCGTGGCTAAACTCAAACTGGGAAACATTGTTGCCAAAGCAAATGTTTCCCTAGCCTGCGAGCAAGCTCAAGGGGGAGGGGGGCTCTTTTCTCTCCCCCACCCCCTGTACCCCGAGAGCTTGCTCGCAGGCTAATGTTTCCCAGTTTCGGCGCGCCGCGATAAACATATTTTGGGAAAGCAAGTTTTGCCTCTTGGAAACAAGAAAACGTTTTTGTCTCTAACTAAAAACATTATTGCTTCCAAGACGCAGACTTTTCTTCGGACATATATATTTGCCAGTTGAGCCACAAAGGGAACACTGAATGTTTCCAGGTTTAGCCAGGTCCAAAAGAGAACCCTGGTAAATGGCAACAGTCCGGATAAGTTGACATACCCTAAGCTCTGGGCACTTGTTCGAGGAAACGTAGTGTTGTAATTGACGTTTAACATGTCTGCTGTTTTCTTCATCATTCTATTTAGATTGAATACGAGATTGACGACATCCAACTGTCCTATCTACAACTGCTGAGTAACCACGCCCAACAAGTGTTCACCTTCAAATGTAAAAACTCGGTGGCCTGGTACGACCAGAGCGCGCGCAGCTTCAAGAAGGCCGTGAAGTTCGAAGGCGCTAGCGGGCACGAGTTTAGCTCTAAATCCAAATCAAAGAAGGCTATGATCAAGGTTCCATATGACGGTTGCCAGGTAACAATGCTGCTTACACAGCCATGTGTTATTAGAAAGATTTAGCATCATGTTTACGGTAGACTGCAAAGGTCAACCCGCCGTTTGTCGTCTGCCGTTTCTTCGCAAGCTTCGCGTTAACTCATTCAGAGCTTAAACACACACACACACACGCACACACCAAAAATCAGCTTTCTAACGATCACGTGCCGTAAACATGATGCCAAATCTTGGGAGGTCGACGTCCTGGAAGTGGATGTCACGGGCACTTTACGGGTCCTACCCTCTCTTGCCTAAACCACAACTGTCTATCACAAAGAGTTGAGCGTCCATTGACATCATGTCTTGTTTCTCAGGTTAAAGACGGATCAACGCACGACACTCAATTTGTGATAGCTACCACTCAAGCCTCTCGTCTGCCTGTTGTAGACTTTGCCACTTATGACTTAGCTGGAGAACTAGAGGTTGAAATTGGCGAAGTGTGCTTCTGGTGAAATATGTATAATACCTAGGGATTTTTCCCGTCTCGCCTTTAATATTAATAAAGTTTATGTCAGTAGAAGTTTATGGACGCCAGTTTACTTTTATAAAATGTTAGTTTGTCGCAAAGGAAGAACTCTTTATTGATACGCATTGTAGAGTGGCTCGTTTGCATTTCTAAAAGTGTTGTGATCTCTTTCCAATATCGTAAGGGTCAGCTTATATTAAATAAAAAGTGATTTTTCAATAGCAAGCGATTTGTAATGCGTAGTTAAAAAAATGCTTAAAGATTGTTAATATTGCATGTCATATTCCCTATTTGTTTAGAAAATGGGAAATTTTTCATTCTACAGAAATAAATTTTTGGCCCTAACTAGAACATTCAGTGTCTTGCTGAAAAATCCCTTACGGCACGCATAACAAAGATGCGTACAGTAGTCAAACATGTTCAGCTGGTAATAACAAAACGCAACCGCTTGGGAGCTTATCGAGTAATATTTTTATTTTTATTTGTTCATCTTATTCACATAAAGGAGCTTTTGTATCCGCAGGTGATAGAAACTATTAAACATTCCAGTAGAAACAAAACGCTCGAAGTAATTTTCCTCTTATTTAAAGGTTCACCTCCAGCTGCAACACGTTTCAGCCAGCGCGCGTTCTTCCATTTTCCAGTGCCTTGAAACTTCAGCAACATCGCTAAAGAGTACAGTATGTGGTCCTTGGTTCGCTAAAGAGTACAGTATGTGGTCCTTGGTCCGCGAGGTCCTTGGTCCGCGACTTTTTCGAACATGATGTAATATTTGCTCGTTAAATAGAATACGACAAAAACGAATGTGTCCAACATCGATGAAACGCAACGCAAGGACGTGTTTTTTTGAAAAACAAGATCACAGATAAACTTATTTCTGCGGTTGTGAACGAATCTGCTGCAGAGTTTGAAAGTTTCGTTTTATCGCCTCTTGAAAAATATCAACAATATTCCCATATGGGTCCTTGGTCCGCGACCCATGACCCTAGAGAACTTACATTTCTCAAAGCAGATAAAGAAAACCTTAGAATAATGGAAACGGCCTTTGTTTTCGCTGAATATTTTCAAAATCTTCCTTATACATGTTTATGAACGGGTGAACTTTTGTTGTATACCTAGAATACATATAAGCTTGTTGTCTTGTAATTACTTTCGACTGCGCTTGGGGCTTGTGTGTTAGACTGTTGTCTGAAAAGTAAAACATATATTTTATTCTCACAACGACTTTCCAACAAGACTGTAGCTTAGATATATCAAGGATAAGAAAGAATAAATAAAATTTTGATAAAATTTTCTTTCTCCTACGGAAACTATTGGGATTCGCAGGTACTTTCCGCGCTGTTTACATGATTCTTGGACCAAGAACCACATTCGCGGACCAAAAGATCCGATAGCACGGTCACATTTTTTCGAATTACAAGAAAAATATAAAATTATCGCGAGAAACAAAAAAGCTATCGTCAGTGAAAACTTAAGCTCGCTACGTTTTGATTCAGGTAAGATATTCAAGCTGTTCAAGATTATAATTTTTACTCGCGGACCAAGGACCACATACTGTACTAGCGTGAAGTTCGTAGGAAAACAATTCAAGAAACACTGCAGCAAACCAAATTTTTCGCCTGTAAATTTGGTGACTGAGAGTCACTTTCTTTTCAACAGATTTCTCAGTTTAAAAAAATCTGTCAAATGCCGCCGTCAGAGCCGTCAGATTTGCGTTCTCGCAACCTCGTTGGGTAGAAGAGAGACCCTGGGAACGAGGTTGGGGTTCTCGCTGTGGAGCAATCTCACCCGCTGACCAAAAAGCTAGTGGACTCTGGGTACGAGATTGCCTGTGGAGCAGAAGCAGAACTATGAAGTAATGAGGGTTTATTGTGGATGACCTAAGAGCCTTGTTTTCAGTCTCTCCCCCACCCCCCACACACACACACCCACGGCCCCAAAGTAAAGAGAGACCCTGGAAACAAGTTGTGGGAAATTAAATTTTAATACGTTCACTTAATGATGGCGGCCGATAAACCTTTTTATCAGGAAGAAAAAGAAAACAGCTATTGAAACAATTCGCACACAGTGGTTGAATTCAAACATGTACAACGTTACACTATTGAGACATCATATGTTAGAATCTTGACCGAGCCATTCTTAGAGTGGTATTCTGACCTTATATACGATAGCAACAAAATAATAATAAAATCTTTGCTTAAACACCAATTGTGACCTATCGGCCGAACACAAATGGTAAAACAACACGGAATCGAAATACTTGACTATCGTTCCACGAGCACGCTTTGGTTATGAAGTGAAAACAAGAAATTCTGAAGAATTTACAGGCGGCGAATAGTCTCTCGCCCACCCACCACCCCCCTCTCCCCCCCTTCCCCTTAAGGTTTCTTTTTCAAAAAGCAACAGCGACAATCTCCTATTGTTGAAATCGCATATGCTAACTGACCACGCAAGGCTATCAATAGCGAGTTGTTGACAGGCAACTTGATATAATACGGGTTTTGTTAAACGGTCACGAAAACGATAACGATTTTTTGTATTCTCCTACAATCTGCGTGCACTGTCACGATCTGTCGCCGTATTCCCTTTGAAAACACGTTTTATAAACACGTCTGTAGCGATTCTAACGTATTTTGTCAATACTACCCTGAAGTTTTCTGCGATCTTCGATGGAAAAGTAAATTCAACTTAAAACCGTCTTCAGTAAAGGTCATGTTATTATTTATTCACTAGTATGTCCGGTTTCAAACCTGATAAAATCTATCTGTTTGCGTGACAAAAACAGAGGAAAGGGAGCATAGTCTAAAGGCTGGACTGGACTCTGGACTGGACGGGACTCTGGACTCTGGACTCTGGACCCTGGACCCTGGACCCTGGACCCTGAGATATATATAAAAATCTTCAACTCTTTTTCGGGAACCTTCGGCATTCGTCGGCAAACTTCGGAATTCTTGGGGAAATCACCGAATCTTCATCTGTTTCCTTTCATTTTGTTGAATGTACTATAAACAAAAAAATCGCACGACCTTCTCATGATGTTTTGAGAACTTTTAATACATCACTCCTACCTTAATTGTACTCGAGGCCGTGCAATTTCCTGTACTTATTGTTTCTGCCTTCCAAGACACGGTCTGTAATAGAAATGCCAAATGACTTGGTTATTATTACTGCCACACGGAGACAGTATTGGCAAAATGGGGTGCAAAAAGCGAGGCCATGTACCGCGAACTGTGTGAAGTTGATGCAAGCAGCATTTATTCCCTATTTGCTAGTTTTTCCGAGTCGTCTCCATCTAAAGCATCACATAGACAACACATTGCGAAAGAGCTACAAATAAGCTAATGAAATCATTTCTCTCGGTGTTTGTTAATTTCCCGTGACTGTTACTTTCTCGATGAAGACGGATGATAATTAAGGAAAGCGTGTAAAAATTAGTGTACGAGGCTATGTCAAGTTTTATTTAAAGTTCAATAGGCTTTCTGGAGCCATGGCCATAGCTATGTCGAACATGAACTTGATCCCCTTGGGCAATGCTATCTCGAACTACTGGGTACCGAGACCTTTCGCCTAACAAGGATACTTTGTTAAGGCAGTTACTAGGTAAATTTCACTGGAGATTAACTAGATAAATTGTTTAAAATTGAATTAAAGAAATAAAAATAAAAATTGCGAATGATGATGGTGATAAATAATAAAATGGAAACAAAAACAGTTGTTAAATTGCGTAAGATAGCTAAAAAGTCACGCTTGTGAACAAAATGTCAACAAAATTTGCAACTTTACAAAGGAAATTACCCCATGTTTACAAATTTGCTCTTTGCTTTTTTTCTCTGCTTTTTGCTTTTGGGATTGGTTTTTATTCTTTGAAAAGAAAATTGCACAGACACTAAAAATAAAAGAAATAACTTTTCATATGCCTGGTAATTTTTATTTTCTATAAAATAATACGTGCGTTCGCAGAAGTGAAATCAGAGCCGCGAGAATATTGCTGGTATAAAAAGCTCCTAGTAGGGGTTCGGGAATAGGTTCCCATATTGTTTTTTTTCATTGCAGTATACTCCGTCCTCATTGCATTTTGCTCTCTTCCCTTCTTTTCGTCTTATCGAACAGTTTCGATTCAAATTTAAGGAGATCTTTCGAGCTTAGTCTAGTTTGCACGATTTCATTACGTACATTTCTATTACAGGTTGTATCTCGAAAGGCACAAAAAATAAGTATAGGAAATCGTAAGGGCTCGAGTACAATTAGGGTAGGTGTGGTCTTTTTTAAGGTTCTCAAAACATCACGAGAAGGTCGTGCGATTTTTTATATATGGTGCTTTCAACAAACTGAAAGAAAATTGATGAAGATTCGGTGATTTCCCGAAGAATTCCGAAGTTTGCCGACGATTGCCGAAGGTTGCCGAAAAAGAGCCAAAGATGTTTCGATCATATATCGTATATATCTAAGAGTCCAGAGTCCAGTGCAGATTTTAGACTATGCCCGGAAAAGGACATGCAATTATTTATTCACTAGCATGTCCGGTATTTCAAACCTGATAAAATCTATCTGTTTGCGTCATAAAAACAGCACGGCTGCGCGACAGCAAGAAGACTAAGTAAACTGACGGACACGACGAAGACGAAAATGAGAAAACGTCCTTTTTACGAGTCGGCGTGACGTGCGTTACCGCATGCTGCCGCCTAATAACCCGGCAACGAAACAGAGTTGGTGATAATCATCACACGATCATTTACAACAAGCGTGAGTAGCCTGTAATGCTGCCGTATTTTTTTTGGGGGGGGGGGGGGTGGCAAGCAAACGCTATAACCGCCATCTTGGATTTTAAAGGCAGAGGAAGATTGAGGAGAATAGAAAAATAAGACCAAGCGGGTGGGAATTAGGCTTTCCCCAGTCCCCTAAAATTTTGCAAATCCAACGTGGCGGCTACGATTAACCGAGATTCTGGTACTCGCGCGCCCCCAGAAAACGCCTATTGGCATCTAATTTATTTATAAGGCTTATTCGCTGATAACATGTGCGCTGCGAACAAATGAGAAAAGGTACAAGTTCAATAACCGAGATTGAGGATGTAAAAAAACTTCATAGAGTTTACAAGGTTTATTCCCCAGTTCCCTGTTGTGATATCAACTGTTTCAGACTGAATTTTAGTATCTCGAAATACACCAGTTTCGAATTTAGCATAGCCGCTGATTAAAAACACTTAAAACGCAATTTTATGGGTTAGTCTCTACCTAAAGTAAAATATGTAAACTGTAAATACCAGCAGAAGAGTGCTGAATTCTAAAATAAAACAATTGAGTTATGAAAAGTTCATCTTCTCACTGCACTGGCATTTGTATATTATTCTTAACATTGAGGCTTAGCCTGTTCAAACGCGTCTTTTGTCTTTTTATCCAGCGGTCTTCGTGAACTTTGAACTGGACTATTGGGCTGTTTCCGGATGTTTAGTCTAAATTATGAAATACACCAGCCGCCAAATAGCTCTCTCCTCCGCAGAGGCTCAAAGGGTTTTTCTTATGGAGAGAATCCGCTGAAAAAGTGAGTGCAGGCGTAAAAGTAGGTGGTAAGGGCGAGTGGAGCCAGACGGATCTTTCGGTTTACGCGCCTGCACTCACTTCGCACAGCGAAACTCCAATAACACTCCCATCGAACCTCTGCGGAGGAGGGAGGCCATATAGAATTGGCCTTCTCTGACAGCGTTAGAAATATTTCCATCCACCCTTTCCTTCGCAATTTATAGTTTTAGCGTTGCCTGGAACAGCTATCCCAAACGTTACTCCTTAAACCCATCAGCAAAACATAATACGTTTAAGCTTCGTGCAGAAGAAATATTATTATAAAATTCCTTTCTATAAATTGCTAATGAGCAAAAATCCTTTTTAGTAGTAAGAAGTACCAAAAGTCAACATTCCTCAGTACCTTTCAATTCAATTGTACGGAAAAACAAAACCCCTTGCCGAGTTGAATAGCGTTCACCAATGGAATGAATCAAGGGCTTAATAACTTTCATTTAATCACATGAGCTAAGGGGAAGTGTTAAAAAGTTAAAAATAACAATTTGGTGATTAATGTCTCCCTAGGAGAGCGTTTACTAACGGTACTTGTGATTTGTACGATCCTAATCAATCACCGTAATGAGTTTATTATATCGCCAATATGAACAAATCTTTGACATGCGTATACCCATCCTATTTCCAATGCAAACAGTTCGTTTTACTTGGTCATTGTGTTGCCCTCAAGTGCTGCTCTCCGCTGCCACCTACAGAGAGGGTGATTCAACTAACCTCGCCTAACCTTCATTAACCTTTAACTCCCAATATCAGCATGCATTTTCTCCTCACTGTTGTTCATATATTTCTTATGGTACAAGATGGGAGAACTTGCATAAATTCAAGTCACCTTGTCTTTGATGATCATTTCCTGTATTCTCATCTCCTCTATGCTTGATCAAGTAGTGATATTGTGAGGAGAAATTAGATGCTTGTCACTATTGGAGCTTAAGGGTTAATCGAGGACATAGGGCACATGAACTGCTTGAGATTAACTCTTGAATACAAGTGTTTCTCCCAGTTTTTAAGTGGTGACCATTTAGTGTACTTGTTAGCTCGCTCATAAACTGAGAAGAAAACTCTCTAGGAGAGCGTTGAATTAAAGGTACTTTAAAATTGCACAATCCTAATCAATCACTGCACTGAGTTTATTATATCGCCAATATAAACAAATCTCTTTAATGCGCAAGTGTCTCCATTCCATTTCCAATCCAAACAGGCGGGTTCCTTAATTCTATTCCTCAAATTACGTATTTGTTTTACCTGCGCAGTTTATGTTGGCCTCTCCGGCGAGCTGGCCTCTCTCGCCCAAAGTGAGAACTGATCATAATTTACCTGATCTTGTTGTATAACGTTGACTAAACTTGCTTTCAGTTGTAGTGTGCAAGGACACAGAAAAACATAAATCACTTGACTTACGCTCTTGATTACAAGTGTTCTTGCCACTTCTCAAGAGATAATCAACAGTCGCGACCAACTGGGCGTATTTGTATTTGTTTGCCAGCTCACTCAAAACAGCAAATAATGGCAATATTTTTCCGAACATGGACCTCGCGTTGGATAGTAATATCTCTATATGTTAGCGTACTTCTTAATGGCTTTATAACCCCTGTTAAACCCTGCAGGAGAAATAACTACAAGAAAAAGCCCGACGCTTAAATTGGAGAAAAGTGATGAACTCACGACATCGACTGTTTATAAAGCAGCGTGTAATCTAGGCTCGACGGAAGGCTGAAGTCGCTGGATCAGTAGTTAGATGACGCAGCATTTGGGGACAGTAAAACAACTGATAATAATACAAGTGAAATCAATTCCCCAATTAATCAAATCATTTATCTTTTCATATAATGAGTTCTGTGTGGGCTTCGTACTATTCCACTCAACCCAAGTACTTTCTCTACACTTCAAAGACCTCCAACCCAGAAGGCATTTATCACTGGCACAGATTTATCAATGCACTTGTATTGTTATTTCGTGATAGGGGCGCTGTTGAATCCGACCCTTAACAAGGGCTTCAAGGTGAAGGCCAAGCCGAGATTTTTCTGAACAGTATCGGACCTGCCTGTGATAGAATGGTTATTCGGCTGGAACAGAAGTATAGGCGTTTGGCTGAAACTTGAAAATCGTGGGTTCTCAAATACTGGGCTTTTCAGTCGACGCAGCCATCACCAATCCCTTTTATTCCGCTCTAAAGGCAATCCCATAACTCATCTGAAGCATAATCTAAATTATAAAAATAAATTGCTTCTATACAATGAGCGCGTTTTTAAACTATTAAGAAAACTGGGATTAATTAATTTGCAATATCTGCACACCTGTTCCAAGGATACGGTCACTGATCACTTCGTTATTTGATTCTTGAAGAGCTTTTGACGGTAATGCCGCAATATTGATAGCAGCCAAAGCGTTTTCTGAAGAATATCGGACCTGCTGGCGAGTTTATTCTTTAGCAATCTGCAGATCTGGCTTCATAAACTAACAGTAAGACAGCTACTATCCTTAAACCACATTCATAAACACTCCTTCCATTTTCCTCTGCGTTGCAAAGGAATAAACGGAAAACCACTTTGATTCAATAAGGATTTGCTCTATACTCATGCTGACAAAATGTTAAGAAGAAACTTGATGCAATATCCATACAAACGTAACAACGTTCTCTTCTCTACACGCTTCTTTGATTCCTTAAGGACTTTGGACGAGAAGCACATGGTCACAAGTGAATCCTTATTTATGGCCAATGAGTTCATTCTGAGGGATCTTGCAGATCTTAATCATAGACAAACGATAACTCCTCCCTCTTCCCCCTCCCCGCCGCACCCATCACTACTCCACTTTTATCTCACGCAGCGGTTACGTAATTTTGCAAGTAACAACAGAAGCTGAATAAATTGTTCTCGTACAATCATAAATGCTGTGCTGTATTGATAATGTTAAACCATAACTCAGGTTGCTTTGTTCTTCAAGAACTTGTGGCAATGAAAATAGGGTGCAATATCAGAATGTAGTTGTAGTGTGACTTCCTGTGATCTAAATTAACACCTGTCACCTCAAACTGCAGTAATCATATAATGTCTGAATGAACAATTATAATTAACTTTGTCGTTAATTTTGAAAAAACTTAAATCCTAAAAGTGAGTGATTGCAGCTGCTAACAAACGATTCATAATGAGGCCGAAATGAGAAAACAGTTTGAAGCATGTACTGAAGTTATGTAACCCTACAAAGAAAACTGTTAGTACCAATATGGGTCGGTGACTATTATCATCGGATCAGTTAATATGTCACAAAAGACAGCATTTGATTTGATACCACTCCCGTTTTCTTGAATCCTAGCGTTCTTGAACATTTTCCGTTTGCTTTAAGAGTCTAAGGTATCGAAGGTTTACAGTACTTGCAGACCTATTCATCAATGTTGCAGAAAAACAACAAGCGATTTAATTTGTGGCTGGTTAACCATGAGTGCGTGTTTGACACGTTCTTGACACCAAACTGACCAAAGGACAAGTGTCTGGTCAATAAACTTTTCTAACAATATCTTGTTATGACACTGATCATATTCTATGACGTTAAGGGATTTGGAAGCGCGGAGACTTGCTAGCGATATTAAGCAGTTCTTTTGGTACGTGATAAGTTGTGGGTAGTTTGCGTTCTTGGATCATGTATGAAATTCCTTATAGTTAAAATCTTCTGCCTACGCATAGCGTGACTGCCCCCTTTTACATGTTCACTTTCACGTTCAACCCAATAATTTAAAATCATTCAAATTATGTCATTAAATTTCAAATAACGTGAATTCTTAGAATACGAACCCGTACCCGGGTCTAGACAAGATTTGAATGCCTATAAAGAGCCCTGTATTGATTTTGGGATAGACAAAGGCGTTAAGTTTTGACTTCAACTCTTTCCGATCAGGGACAGCCAAGCGAAACTGCGAAATTGTGCAAAAACTGTTTGTCCCATCGAAACTCGTTAGCAGAGGGAAGACGAAAAATCTCGCTTATCTGTCGTTGTAGAGAAAGTGAACTGTTCGTGGTCTATCATAGTTTAGCAATCGCGACTTCAAATATACTTTGATTTATTGATCATTGTGGACATTAAAAAGCTTACAAATGTGATGACAGATTGAAAGTATAATATCACGCTATATCAGTGACTGACGCACATTACACAGTAGTTAATCTTAAATCTGCACGCGCTAAAACGCTTTTACTTAAATCACGTTGAATCCTTGATCTTAAGCCAAATCGACCATATCTATGCACGCTGGAAAATTGCGGTTCCACAATATCCCTGATTATAAGCTATCTCTATTTGACAAGCCAAAATAACAAGCTGATTGCGGTGACAGCGTAGTTTAGTCTAGTTAACTACGGACGGAGCTAGTTTTATGCAATGTTGCTGCATGCGAACTGGTTTACATAAGGAATGAATTTGTTTTTTTGTCATGCCTGTCAAGCACTTAAGTGAGCAATCAATTCAAAACTTACACGAAGTGCAAGGTCTCCAATTTCTTTCAGCACGAAAACTGTAGTTCTTGAGTGATGTCTTTTTTCCAGCGAGTTCTGTCTCGTGCACTTTTTCCCCCACCGTGGAGCGTTTCCAGTAATGGTGTTTAAATCGTGTACTAATTAGTTTAACAACCAGGTGTTAATTGAACCATGAAAGTATTTACAATCTAATCTCGATTGACAGCATGTCGTCAAGAACATTTTCTGGCTTGTGAGGATGTTTTCTGGTCATAAAGTTTCAAATATTTTCTTCCTGTGTGTAATTCTATTGGCAAAAATTCTTGTGTGGTTATCGTTCAATATTGGCTAGCAGAACTGTTAAGTTCTTCGAGTGGTTTTGGCTATCGTCAATTGCAGTAGCCTGTAAGAAAGCTGCCAACGCATTGAGATTTGAATATTCAATGGTCGAGGGCGCAGTTTTTTAGCAACTATTACAATACGACAGCTCTTCGATTACTTTCCTGTGTGCCGTTAAAGGAAATGTATCGTGAAATGAAGCTTACATCACAAATAAAGAATGATTGCTGGAGCTTAGCTTCGCCTGCCTGCCCGTCAAAATGGAACAGCAGATTGATTAAGACGAGTCAATAAAAGAATAACACATTAGGCGTATCTTCTCCACCTAGTTAATTACTCTTCCACGCCCATCGAATCCATTACACATACAGCTATTGAAAAACGCCTGCTGATCATTGGTTGTGCTTTGACAAGTTTTATAGAGCATCCGTGTTAAGACACGTGTTATATATCATTCAGATAAACTGGCAGATGCGGATCTAAGTTAAGTCGTTGATGTACTACTTAGCTCGTGTATATCATAAAGCTGCGTGTGTGAGGAAAGCGTCATGAAAAATTTATTGCTACTCGTGTTTTTTCTTCTGGTGACTGTGGAGGTTGTGGATAGCGTTGTGTATAGCTGGATACTCAGCGTGAATCCCGTGGATACGGACGAAGGAAAAGAGACCACAAGAGAAAACAAGACGAAAGGAAACTCAACTCTGCAAGTAAGTACGATTAAGTGTCGATAAATCGGTCACTATTCGTTTGAGCATGCATGTCATTTCATCTTAATGGTCGAGGTCAGAATTACGCATTGTGAACGCAGAGCTGAATAGATTTGTGAAATATTCTTCCTATCAACAGCAATGCAGAAGAGACAGACACTGTGGACTAGGAAAGTACTGTCACAAACACAACGGATTATGTCATGCTTGCAAGCCAATAGACTCGCCCTGCCGGCGCAATAACATGTGCTGCAGTGGAATGGAGTGTGTGTTTGGATTTTGTCGGACAGCTATGCCTCGAGGAACGAAGGGCGCTAGATGTAGAAAAGACCGCAAGTGCGATTCAGGTCTGTGCTGTGCAAAAGTTCACGGGGAGCCCATATGCAGACAGTTGCTTCAAGAGGGCGAAGATTGTTCAGTACCGGAAGGAGGTCTGGGTTATTCACTGAATCAGAAGTGCCCTTGCGCGGCGGGGTTAACGTGCAAGAAAGTTAAACACCGCCACAGAAAGAGGTACGGGATATAAGGTCGAACTACGTGACATTCACGATAATTCCCAGACATTGTTATCAAACTTCTTTGTAGTAAAGCTGTACAAGAATTTTGCTTAACTGATAAAACCACACAGACATTTATTCTTTTGTTTCTGCTTTTGTGTATTAAGGTGTTTTGGCCTAATTTCATTTCCGCTCGCGATTTTCCGTCAGTAACCGCAAAAGTTATTCAAAAGCGTTAGTTGGTTGAATTGTGAAATCATTTTAATATGCTTGTCTGTTGTTTATTTGCAGACTGGTCGCCCGGCTCGACAGAAAAAAGAGAGTTTGCCAAAGACTTTAGCCAAAGGAGAGCTGAAAGAGTTGAACATTTACCCGCGAAATTTGACCAAGTGTACCTCGAGTTAGAGAATTGGGAGCGAAAATCGAACTTGTGCGACAGTGTGCACACTAAAGCATTCTCACTACAATATAGACCAAACTATTGAAGTGTTAGATAAATATAATTATGTATATAACAGAGCCCACACTCCAAGAGAAGTAAAGTAGATTTTTAAATGATAGTATAATTTATCAGACATTTCGTTCCTGATTTTATGTTTCATTAACGTGAGTTGCACTTGAAAAGGACAGTAAAGCGGATGAAAATAGTTATATTTCAGTGGCGTAGAAACCATCAATATGCAAAGTCAGTGTAAACATTGTTGAAACTTTTGTTAACTAGTACAATGGCTTTGAGGTGTCGAACGCAAGACATTTATGATTTAATGGACGTAAAGCGTTAACTGACTTTGTTAAGGTTTTTTTCAGTAATAAAAATATTAAAAATTAAGTAATCCGTAATGTAGTTTGCTGACTGAGAGAAATGTTACGCTCCAACAACTTTGCAGTACTGCGTGATTGATTTTTCCGTTCGATAAAAACCTGGAAGCTCGAGCTATTTTGCATTTTATATAGTGTACTCGATAAAATCCTTAAGTCAATATTGCATTGTTTAAAGCAGTGACGCAATCTTCTGGAATCAAACAGAGAAAGCAAACGAAAATCGGAAACAACTGTTTACGTTTTGAGTTGAAATGCTTTTCGTTCCAAGCACAAACGGCTTTTCGAGAGTGATTACTTAAAACATATTAGTCCCTCCCCACGATCACTTCTTTCTCTGTAACGGCTAATTAGGTTATTCATCGCAAACAATGAAAAATTCCTTAACAGCAGATATGGCTGTCTGAGTTGAATAGCTAATGCATCCCTTATAGAGCGAGCCACAATAGGAAGCTAAGAAGAGCAGAAACGCTAGACAATGCCCGCGACTCTAAATTACATATTATGCGTCAGTTCTCGCTTGGCGCGATTATCAGAATTTACATAATTTACTCGGACTGGGGTAAAGTTTATAAAAGGACAGCCCTTGCGGTGCCAGCGATATTTAATACACGAGATCGCGCTGTCCGATTCGATGCCAAGATTCAATGTGAATTGTATTGTTTTCTTCTCTTCAGTAAACGCTTTAGCTCAACAACAAGCTTTGAACAAACTAGACCAGTTTTCTTTCCATTTTCAGTGATACCGCTGAAGAGCATGCATGTATAAGTTGAACGTAAGTTCAAAGCATGAACGCTAAGTTCAAAGCATGAAGTAATTTTAAAAATCTTGTTTTTCTTCCCATGTCGTCACGAACGACTTACAAGTAAATACTTCCGAACCGTGTTGCAGCTAACCCGCTTGGGCAATGTAAGTCTATTATTTGATTAGATCGTTTTCATGTTTCTTAATCTGACAGTTAAAAAATTGACATTTGTTTCTTCTCTGAACAAAATACACGCGTACGTGCTGTTTACAAGAACACATAACTAGTCGTCAAGTAGTCTGCTTATAAGAGTTCGTCTTATAGAAAAAAAAAAAACGGTCCTTTCATCAACACATGACCTAGTCACGTTTCTGCAATTATATTCACAGGTCAGATACTCACATTGTAATACCATAAATAAATGTCATGCTTTCTCACCGTATATCTAGCAAAGTTGTGTGTGCACTATGAATTGCAAACAAATTTGGTTAAGTACTTCCAAACAGCGAAACTCCAAAACCAAAGCACACGGTAAACAAGAAACAAGACATTATTAACTATATCACTGAATTTATCGCGTGTTGGCGTTGACTAAGAGGCTACAATTAGCTTGCACGTTCTCTCTTGTGATGAACTTAAAGATAATTGCTCCGATGATTATATAAGGCTTTTGCCGGATGTTGTTATTCAGTAAACTTTTCACTGCTAAAGTGTCCCAATTCAAAGCTGGAAAAATTCCCAAGTATCATTTTTCAAAACATTGGAATACAAACAGCACCACAAAAACCCACTGCTCAGCTTTCATTACAGTTGATTCGTCAGGCTTTAGGATTTCATCCTCCGACGGAAAAGCTAGAACCACCTTGTAAAGTATAATAAACAGCACCACAGAAAAGTACTGCTCAATAGCTTTCATTTGAATGGTCAAACTATAGGATTTTATCAACAATATCAAAAGTTTTAATCCCTGGTACGGCACAATTAACACTATCTTTCGTTCAAATGGTCAGACACTGGCATGTCATCCTGAGACACAAAACTAGAACGATCTTGTTTCATTTGAACAGTCACACTTGCAGAATTTTGTGCACAAACTCAAAAGAAAGAACCGCCTAACAGAACGTCACAAAAAGGTACTGCCAATACCTTTACTTGAATGGTCAGACCGGAGAACTATCGCAAACTCAAAAGGCTTAACACAATCTTGTGTACCAAAAGAAACCACTTGAAAACGAAGGAATGTTTTGCTCAGTGGTGACTGGTTAAGGATGTCGCTGATTCACAGATTAAAACGTTTAAGTATAGAAGTGCGGAGTTAAGTTGATCACTGATTCAAATGTACGCGGATATGTAAGTTATTGAAGTACTGTTTCCTTTTCGATATTTTGCTTAGTTAGAATAAAGAGGTTCTCCTTTTCAGTTTTGAGCACTCGCTGAGTGGAAGGGAAAATTAACTGGATTGAGAGCTCTAACTACGTAGCTAGTTTCTCATTCATCGGTGGTATGGTTTGAAGTGTTAAGTTCCGATAAAGTCACCGTGATAGAAAAAGATAAGAAAGAAAAAGAAAAAGAACCGGAATAAATCTCTCTTCAGATTCATGTCCTCAGCTAGCTGTTTTGTTGGCCCCAAAAATCTAGTGTTTTCTTTAATCACTTCACTTCGTTTCACTGAGCAAAGAACGAAGTGTACTTGGTTGATTAAGACTACCTTACACGCGTTCCTTACCTAGAACTTCTTTATCCAATTTTATTGCATGCCGACAATAATTTCATCTTTTTACTTCGTAACTTTTTAGCAAAACTAGTTGAGCAAAGAACTAGGCGTACATGTCTGCTTGGTCGTCTAGAGTAAAGGCCAAGTAATATGGGTAACATTTTTGTGCAACTTGTCGCGCAACAGTGTTGTGTTTCAAGCTAAGGTTGTTTGTTGAACGTATTACCATCTCCTCGTGCAACAAATTTTCATGCTGCAGAAAGTAGACGTCGCTTCTACTTTTTGCAAGGTGAAAATTTGTTTAGCGCGGAGGTGATACTACACGCGTAACAAACAATCTCAAATCAAGGCATCGCTAAATTGTTGTACGACAAGTTGCACGAAAATGTTGCCGAATTACTTGCCCTAAGACCTTCATGCGTCGTTACCCGAGAATACCAATATCCAATTTTGTTTTATGCCGCCAGTAATTATTGTTTGTATCTTAGGAAAGTTAAAGCTGGTTTTCTTTGTTAGGAGGAGTCTTACAATGACCATACAGTCATGGCTGGGTTCAGGCTGCTTACAGCAAAGCTGGTTCGCGCGATAGCTAGTAAACTAAGCCAGTGCAAGTGTCCCGGAGAAGTACGGCTTATTATAGGAAATTTTTGCGACAACTTAATTTCATAATTTTGGAACGACGACCATGAGCAACTTTCTTGAGTGGAATAACAATTTATGATCATCAGCTAATCATGAAAAAAACTTAATTGTAAAAAAAGTATTCAAGAGGATTAAACACAATCTCTATACCAATTATGACATTTTTGAAGTAGCTGAAAATGAATATCGAAAATGATTGGTATAGGAAAGCTGAGAGGTCGGAATATTACCCAAGTCTTCGTAAATATCATAAATGAGTATTTCAAGAGAAGCTAAGAGCTTCCTCAGCTAGTCTATTAATTTGACAATTGGATCAATATGTATCAATTGTGTAGTTTCAGCGCTTACCGAATCGGAAACCCAATCTTACATTAATATAAAAGTTTGTCGGTATGCGTGGCCGATTGTTAGACCTGAAAATTCTTGTTCCGTGAATAAATGAGTATTTCTGTAAATTTATACCGTGTGGCTTAAAGAATTCAAAGTGCGATCAAAAGGCCAAGTTCTCTTGTTGCCGGCGATGAATCACCACAAAAAGGCAGGAAACTACACTAGTTTATCTCTCCTCTGGTAATTACCAAATTGTTCACATAGTTTTCAGTCGAATTCTTCATACCGGCATACAGACTCTTATATTTCGGTCTAATTATATGGTGTCCTCTACTAACTAATGGTTTCCGTTGAACAGCAGCATATCTTCGGCGTCTTCACAGTCTTAGAGGTCAAAAACCACATTGTTCCTTGAGGTTTCTTCAGTCTGTTGATTTGACCATTGTATCAATATGAGTCGGTATTTTCGTGGTGGTTTCAGCCTTCTCAGACTGCCAGATTATTGCATCAATATGCCGGCCGTGGGTATTTTCGTTGCGGCTTACCAATAATTAGAGGAGCATCTTACCGGCATCCTTGTACTTTTATCGCCATGGAAACGTGTGAGAAAATTTTGGCAACACTTTTAAAGAATTGGAAGCAGAATTAAAATTTATACTCCTTCGATATTGCAGTTTTCATGGAAACTTGTTTTCAAAGTACAATAAGTTCATGCCACTTGTGAGGCT
Organism: Siderastrea radians; assembly: GCA_964017195.1. Taxonomy (NCBI): domain Eukaryota; kingdom Metazoa; phylum Cnidaria; class Anthozoa; order Scleractinia; family Rhizangiidae; genus Siderastrea; species Siderastrea radians. The sequence goes on from OZ024893.1 coordinate 45,468,124, forward strand.
TTCATGCACAGGCTTCGTATATCTCATCATCATTGTATTTTAAATACGTTCAAATTTAACCGACCTTTCACTGAAAAAGCTACTAATATTAAGCTTACCGTATTCTCTCGATTACACGCCGGACCCCGAATAAACTCCTGGTCTACAGGGTCGAATTTAAAATAAACGCCCCCAGCGTTTATTCGGGGTCCCAGTGTTTATTCGAGATGGATATATCAAGTCAGGATTATGTGTTGTAACTGCAAACTAGTTCTCTTTCTACCATTATATTTGAATTTATACACTGACTGATTCAAACCAAACTACCTTTTACAAAAGTACTTCTAATTGAAACAGATGAAACAAACGACATATCAGGTATCGTGCCAATCTTTTTAAATCATGGTAACTTTTCTGCTGGCTTGTACATCAAGCAAGGATCATCTCCAGGGTCTCTCCAGGTCTCTCCAGCAGTTCCTTGAATTGTTCCATAATTTTGCCTTTCTCAGAACTGATGGAGCAAGAACCCGGCAACCATCTTGTTCTAAATCGCTTGCACAGTTCGTTGCTGTCGAGCAGTTACCGATACACTTCCTCCACGTTTCACGGAGAAACGTAACGTTGAGAAGAGTCTGATCACTGTTCCTGTCAGTGATGTTTTTTTTTATTGATTTATAAATAACTTACTAGATTCACTTTGATGGGACAAAGTTGATAACATTGTTTCACAATTTTTTAACGTTTTTATTGAAATTTGGCTCTTGGCTCAATAAACCTCCAGGACAGTGATATTAAAAAATGGATGGCTGAAAAATGCATTTAATAAATAAACGCCGAGCCCCGAATAAACGCTGGGTTCGAATAAGCGCCGGGTCTACGGTGCCGAGTTTTCAATAAACGCCCCCGGCATTTAATCGAGAAAATACGGTACTAATCGTTTGCTCTTTATCTTTTCTTTTCTTTTTTTTTTGTCCGGCCTGAATGACTTCTTATTATCAGTCTCTTTCAGTTGCGCCAATGCTTGTGAAATTCTGTTTGTTTGCCACTTAAAATTTTTCAATTGAAACTCAACCAGAAATTTTTGCTCGAATGGACGCCATACATCTGCCACAAGTTGGCAAGTCGTAGGCAAGTCATTAAGTTAAGCGAACTCCAACTGTGGTATTCTGATTGCTGGGGATTTTAACAGATTGCAAATAACACGCCTCCGAAACAATTTCCAACTAAAGCAAATAGTCCACTTCCCAACATGAGGTAGAAGAACACTCGATTTAATCCTTACTAATATTTCAGAATACTATCAGGCTCCCATTGAAAGCCCGCCCTTTCGGCTTATCTGACCACGCCACAATTGAGCTCCAGCCGAAAGAAAGAGCACATATGAAGCAACCTATTATTACCATTAAAGCGAGGGATTTGCGCCCCAGTAAGCGCCAAGCAATGGGCACCTATTTGGAGGCTGTGGATGTGTGCACCATGACTAGCGCCTTAGAGACGTGCGCGGAAAAGGTCTCGCTCCTGAAACAGATTATAACAACAGGATTTGATCGCATCCTTCAAATCCAATCCCGAAGGGTGCTCTCTACCGAGCCCCCTTGGATTACATCCACACTCAAAGAACTGATTCAAGCACGTCAGCGCGCCCTTTCCCGCGGGGACGACTAACAGTTTTGGGAGATAAGGAATCGTGTGAATCGCGAACGAAAAGCGTGTCGGGCTAAGTACTTTCGAGCGAAGGTAGAGCACTTGAAGGAGTGTAAGCTGTCCGCATGGTGGAATGAAGTCGAAAAGCTTAGCGGCTGTTCCCCGGCTTCCACGGAGAGATCTTACGTCACGAAGTCCCTACAACACCTGTATGGGCCTTCAGATGACGCCACTCTTGCCAACATCATCAATAAGGCCTTTCTCTCGCCTATGCGTAGTTTCACACCGCTCCCTGCTGATTACGTCATACATCCCACTAACAACGCACCCAACAACCCGCGCTTGTTGTATCAAACAAGTCGGTTTATAAGAAATTGATGAAACTGAACAGAAGCAAAGCGCATGGTCCTGATAGCATCCCGGGGTGGGTATTGAAAGAAAATGCAGATTTACTGGAAGAGCCGACAGCAGACATTCTCAATTCATCTTATCGCGAAGGTCGTCTCCCATCCTCATGGAAAGAAGCAGATGTTGTGCCGGTGCCCAAGCAAAGAGCTGTGCAGGACATAAACAAACACCTTCGACCCATCTCCCTGACACCAATCCTGTCAAAGATAGCGGAAGAGTACGTTGTCGACACTTACGTCAAGCCTGCTGTCCTCTCAAAGATCGACCCACAGCAATTCGGAACGGTGCCCAAATCCAGCACCACGCATGCGTTAATCAGTATGATTCACTCCTTGGTGAAGTCAACGGATGAAAATGGATCTACTACGAGAGTTGTACTCTTTGACTTCCGGAAAGCATTCGATCTGATTGACCGTCATGTTCTGGCGTGAAAGCTCTCCTCGTATGACATCCCAAGGTCGATTTTGTGCTGGATTATAGACTTTCAAATGGACTGTAAGCAAAGGGTAAAGCTGAGCCACGACTGTTTCTCGGAGTGGGAGGCTGTTCCCGCAGGGGTCCCACAGGGGACGAAACTGGGCCACTGGCTGTTCCTTATCATGATAAATGATCTTTCTGTAGCAGACACAACTCTTTGGAAATACGTAGATGATACCACTCTCGCCGAATCAGTATCGAAGAACGAGATCAGCTCCATGCAGTCACGCGTAGATGAACTTGTACGGCAGTCTGAAGCTGATGGATTCCAACTCAACGAGTTGTAAATGTAAAGAACTGAGAATATCATTCTCTAGGTCAGGAAGTACTGTAGATCATATCACTATCAATGATAAGCAAATCGAAGTTGTCTCGTCCGCAAAGCTGTTAGGAGTGGTAGTTTCGGACAACCTCAGGTGGAACGCGCATGTAGAATCTATATGCAAAAAGGCTGCGACGCGCCTGTATTTCCTAAAACAGCTAAAGCGCGCTAAAGTCCCACCCAAGGATATGCTACTTTTCTACACGACATGTATACGTCCTGTATTAGAATATGTGTGCCCAGTTTTTCATAATTCTCTACCGGAGTACCTGTCTAATGAAATGGAAAGGTTGCAAAAGCGCGCGCTGCAGATAATACAACCCGACTTATCCTATGCTGAGGCTCTAGTAGCTCTAGACATCACGTCACTGTATGAGAGAAGGCAGGCCTTAAGTAAAGCTCTATTCGACCAAATTGTAAAGGATCAAAGCCATAAGCTTCATGAACTGCTGCCGCCACGCAACGGGTCCACCTATTGCACCCGAAGCCAGGGATACCTCAAACTACCGATTTGTAAGACAAATAGGTTTAAAAACACTTTATTATAGAAAACAGTTTTAATTATTAGTAGTAATTTTAATTATTAGCATTATCAGTATTGATTTTTCCCTTTTTGTATTATACTATAGGTTATATTTACCATTTTCATAGTAGTTATCATATATTTATATATATTCTTAATATTTACACTGTAAAGTAGGTCACATTTCAGCCGGCCCGGGGCTGCAATGATTTTACTTATTAATAAAACTATCTATCTATCGAAGAGTAAAGAAGAGTAAAATCTTTTCTTCACGGCTATCTCGTGTTTCTTTTTTCAAATTGTTTCAGTTTTTATTATTTCCTTGGAAGTAGTTTTGTGTAGCTTTTCAAAAAATAAACATATAAATAATTAAACATGTAAATAAATAAATAAATAAATAAATAAAACAGGGGAAAAGTGGTATCTCGTATCTGTGTCTCGCGGAAAATATCGCCTTCCCTTTCCGGCCCTTTTTCTTTCGGGAATCTCTGCCATACCTTCATTCCCTCCTTACCTTACCAGAACATCGGAGCCATCAAGATATTTTGGCCTATAAATTGATGAGCATGTGATCTCTGCTACAAGTTTTGCTTTGGTAATCACCAAAATTCGAGATGAATTAACAGCATTTGCAGGCAGTAATAACGGCATAAAATCCTTCCTGGTTTTCGCAGAATTTTTTTCTTCCTGTTTCGCTACCACACGCTCAAGAGAGGTACAAGCACCATTATTGCGCCACGCCTGTTTTTCTTGCATCATTCCATTATAATTTACATGAAGCGCAGATTGACAGAGACCTGGAACGAGACCCGGTGAGGGCGCCTGACTAAAAATTTACATCGTGTGATAAGAAGTCCTTTCTTTGCATGCTATCGTGGCGGCTCACCCGGTTCCTTGTTAGAACATCACCTAGACTCTATATCCTTGCACGGAACAGCCCTCCTTTGGCTGCCAAACGTTTTTTCACGATAAAATCATTAACGATGTCGTCAGAAAGTGGAATCAACGGGGCACCGGCCGAAGAAAAGTCCACGCCATTAGGGTAAGAAACTTGTGTTCAAAAACACCACATAAAATGAACATTCAGCTCTATAATTGTACATTGTTTTGGTTTCAGTCCGGATGGGAAGCCTTTGTCTAAGAACGCTTTGAAAAAGCTGGAGAAGGAAAAGGAAAAGGAAAAGAAGAAAGCCGAAAGAGAGGCAAAACAGGTCGGAAAGAATTCCGAATAATATAATTTTAATTTGAGAATGTGGTGATCAATCGTTTGTCACGGAATAAGCTTTCTAACCATACACACGATGTAACATGCAGTGTGATTAGTTGAAAACTATTTGTTATAACTGCATCAAGACATTTTCATCTTTTTTTTTAATAGAAAGAGGGTACTATCTTTCCTTAATTTGTCCTCAGTCTAGTCATCGTAATAAATGCAAGATACTTGAAGATCTTTTAAGAGCTGTGGAATTATATGCAACTTTTTGCATTATCTTAAACTTTCACCTGCGTTACCATGGAGCACACAAATCATTTTATATTTCTGAGCATACAAAAACAGAATCTGAATACCTTTGAAAGTCTGAATGATTCCCTTGTCTTTGCCCATGAGATCATTTAATACTTAAGTGAAGCCACAAGGCCTCATTCTATAACATCAAAATCACAAGTCCCTCAGATCTTCCAGGGTAGACTAATGTCTTGGGGAGACTGCAAATACCCCCACTCCATGATTATGACGTTATGTACCAGTCAAATCGAAGCTTCAACATCCACCCCCAGGGCAACCCCCCGGGCGTTTGAACTTTGGCTTGTTCAAATTCCTTCCCCTTGGGGCAAAAGAGATGTTCAAGTGCCCCACCAATAAAAACATATCCCCTCCTCAAAGTCAAATTTCATCTTCAATCAAACACTATTCGCACTTTTCAGAGAGAGATGTGCCGTGATGACACCTTCAGACTGCTCTGAAGACCCTTTTGAAAGAGTTATTCACTAACAAAGGCAAAATTCTATCTTGCAAATCTGTCAAACCTTGCAAAAACCAAAAAAACTCACAGGAGTATTACGTCAGAACAAGACGTAAATCGAGTTCAAATTCCCCACCCTTCCAAGGCAACGTTCAAATTCCCCCCTTCCCGGGCACAAAGCACAGTCAAATGCCCGGGGTATGCCCGGTGGATGTTTAAGCTTCAATTTGACCGGTACATTAGCAAATGTCCTGCTTATACTTGCCAGGTTCAAAGGGGTTGCATTATTGGAATTGACTGATGTCATCCAAAATTTGCAATTATATGAACTACCAAACCAAAACTAACCACCTTGCTAGAATTCTGTGGTAGTCTTATTCCTTTTCACTTGCTCTTGATTCCCAGGCTGCTGAAGCTGATGCAAAAGATGCGGAGGTAAGAATTGTTCAAAGTGTGGTTATACTTACTCTAAAGCTCTGAAGTGTTTGGGCGGATAGGGGGGCGGGAGACCGGGAGAAAAGGGGGGTGGGAGGTGTACCCCTGTCCCCCCCAGCCTTGAAGTTAATTTTTTAACAAGAGTCCCCTTTTATTGAGTTTGCTTTCGTTAATTTTAGTGAAGAGAATTTAAATGCTGCAGTTATCATAGTACGTGTCAACCTCTTTATCCACAAAAGTTTTTGTCTTTTCGCCATTTTTTATTCATTATTTTAATTTACACATATGAATAGTGTGGTCAAGATAGTCTTTTTTAACCACAAACTGTACTCATAGACCACTTGTAGCTGTTAGTCCACCTATCTGGAGGAAAAAGGAAGAGCTGTTCTGTCCCAGGGTGTGAGTGTACGGCCAAACATGAAAATTGAGAAAAAGAATAGTTAAATGTATTTTGTTGTTTTAACAGGACTATGCAAAAGATCGTTATGCCATTCTACCCATGGCCCAGTCTCAGGAAAAAACATGTAAGTTCTATTAACTAAATAATTGCAAAAGCCATTCTGATCACAAATTGTCTAACTGAAATACTCTATCCTTACAACAGAAATGTATTAAAAGAAATTTTCTTTCTTTTAGTAAGCCAGAACCTTTGGCCACCCAAAATTGCCAGCTACTTTGCTAATCAAAGTTGGCTTCTTTCTTGTTGTAAGTCAAAGTACAGAACAAAACTTGGTCAAGATTCTATCAAGATTCTATCTTGAGTTTGCTGCTGGAGTCACTTCTATTATTTAATTAATGAGTACAGTGTATCAAAAGAATGGACTTAGCAATGTGCACTCTGTTTTCTCTATCAAGAATTATTTCTTCGATTATGAACCTTTTTAAAGACCGTTGAACTTTTTTTTAAAAATTAGATACATGAACATCCCCTTCTTCTGAAGGGCTGAATAGTGTCATAATGAAAGATTTGATCGGGTTCATTGAACCAAAGTAGATGACTATTTATTGCTTACTACCTACACAGCTAGAGTTTGGACCAAAGTGAAGGACCTGACTCTAGAGACTGTTGGTAAAAGGGTGCTGGTCAGGGCACGCCTTCATACCACAAGAGGAACAGGTAAATAGAGTACATATTCTTACTTATTGTGCAGTTCCAGAAAATATCCATACTCCCCCCACAGAAGGGATTGAAAATTCCGGGAAGGGTGGGGGGGGGGGGTCTCAAAGGCCGAAAAATTCAAAGCAATGTATGAAGCTAAATTGGAAATTCCAGGGGGGGTGGGGGGGGAGTGGGTTGACAGGCAAATCCCTTCCATGGAGGAGGTATGGATATTTTCTGAAACTACGCATTCTAGACAAATTGTGCCATGGGTGGTCATTAGAAATTCTGAGGGTTTGGGGCTTCTCAAAAACCAACATTATTTTGTAAAGGAAAGCATTAAGCCAAGAAGGATATTGCTCCTGATAATCCAACTCAATAAGAGACTTTGAGGACAAATAATAACAGCTGAAAAACAACTGCAACCTATCAGTATGGATCCATTATTAAGATTTAACTCTTACCTGGATTACATGTATTATCATCGGAGAGATCTATTTTTCACTACGTTTCTAAATTGTTACGTGAGTATTAATCCAGCATTTTTTTAATAACTTTTTTTGACAGGCAAGCAGTGCTTTATGATTTTACGTGATCGTCAGTACACTATCCAAGGAATCTGCGCTGTCAATGATGTCATCAGTAAAGGAATGGTCAAGTTTGCTGCAGGGTAAACACTTCACTGAATTTTGAATACAGTTTGTTTATTACATGACCTTTATATTAGCCCTTTGTATATATTATATTACACACCTTGTAAAGTACCTAGTTTACATTGTACTACAGCTTTCCCTGTGTGTGTTTGGGTGCTTCACTGGGACAGAATGTCCAAACTTCCTGGTTCCTGTACCCTTTAATAAGCCCCAATATCCACTCCTCACTGTTCTCCATGAACTTCTTATGTTACTAGTTGGGAGAATTTGATTAAACATCAACACATTTCATGTCTGGTGATCATTTCCTTTATTCTCACGACCTGTATATTTGATCAACTAGTAGTATTGTAAGGAGAAATTCGATGCTTGTTACTCTTGGGCCTTAATAGGTTGACCCTTTCACTCCCAAGAGTGCCTAAAGTCAAAATTCAAGATGAATTCCAAATTTCATTTTGCAAAATACTTAAATATAAATAGTACCATGTGAAAGAACTGCTGACAAGGTTTTATTTGAATGGTAGCACCATAGGACTTCGTCCAAAGAGTCAAAAGCTAGAACCACCTAATTTCACTTTGGAAGTGGAAGGGTTAATCCTGCTTCCTGCCTTGCTTTTGTGGGCTCCTGCCTCTTTGGCCTTTTTCATTTGCAAAGTGTTAATAATTATAAGCAATTTTGTGTACTTTGTCCCTTTTTCTCCCATCTCCTGCCACCTTGGGGATCTTGCTTCTCACCCTCTTTCTGCATGCTTTCCGTACACCTCCCACTCTTTTTTCTCCCAATTTCCTGCCCCCTGTAACCCCACCCCTGTAACTCAGTCTTTAGAGCACCTGAATTGTGTGGGTTTGGTCTTGGGGTGGGTTTGTGCTTGGGACTTGAATGTGTGTGTTTTTCTTAGTAATAGTGTTTTTCCCCATTTAATAATAATTTGCTTACTCTATTGGAATTCTATTGTTTTATCAACTCAATATTTTGTAATTGTACTGAAAGTCCTGATCTTTGATGAACCTGTATTACGTCTTTCCTTAACATGTTATTACAGGATAAACAGAGAGTCTATTGTGGATGTGGAGGGAGAAGTGAAAGCTGCTGCCCAAAAGGTTCAGAGTTGTTCTCAAGAAGATGTGGAAATCTTTGTTGATAAGGTATTTACTCTCAGCTCCAAGAAAATTAAAGAAAAATAATGCTGTGGTTCTGATTTCACAAGAGATGTGGTTTTGTAGTGGGTATGTTACCAATAGCGCATTTCAATTCAGAGCCATCGTCAGGCATATGGTGTTGCGTATGATAGCATCAAACCTGTGCTTTTCATTAATTAAAAGAATATCCACTGTGAATTTGCATCTCTTTAGTCTCTCCTTTTATCCTGTTTTATAATCATTATTGGGTTGTGGATTCCCGGTATCTAATCAACCCAACTTTTTTCTCTCTGACATCAAAGTATAGGTCTCTCTGCTGTGTTTGATCAAAACAAAATAAATGTGACAAGTAGACCGAGATTTTGTTTCCTTGGCAATAAAGCCATTTTTACCTGGGACCTGCCTACTGACCCTACACCTTACAACTGAAGCCAAATTGTGCAGTGCTTTTGTTTGGTCCAGTGTGATTAAAGTCGCTATGAAGTAAAGCCTAAGTTAAGCTTATTCAAAAGGCCTTTCAGAGTGAAGAAGGATGGTGTTTACTGTTTTGTAATATCATGATTCATTCCAGAGAAATTAGAAATTGATGACATCATGGGTGGTTACAGCATGGAGACAAATCACAAAATGAAGTGTTTCTCAGGAAAGAATGGATGAAGATAATTGAAACTTGGCACCAATATTGTGCATAAGAAAGACACAAGATGTGGCATATTGTGATGTTGCCATGGCAACAATCTTGGCTTGAGTCTCTTTCTGCTCTGAAGCAAAAATTACCAATAAAAAGAATTGTGACTCTATAATGACAGAAAGAAGGATGTTTAAACCGCACACAATGCCCATATTGTGCTTAGTTTCCTCATTAACCATTAAGAGTGGATGATGTTTGTCAAGCCTTCAGAAAGGGGGAATGTCATTTTTGCAAGAAAGAGGCCTGGAAGCTTAACTGCTGCCATGGTAGCATCACAGTATGCATTACTGTGTGTCTTTCTTAAGGTTCATTACTGGTGCCAAGTTTAAGTTACAATGCCTCAATATTTCCAGAGATATTCTTGATTTTATGCTTTGCCTCCATACTTAAACCACTAATGACATTATCACTTATTTTCTTTTAAGTTGAATATCTCTAGAATGAGAGAGGATTTTGCAAGAAAAAACACTTATTCTTCTTCACTGTTAAAGGCCTTTCAAATAAACTTAACTTAGTTTTTACTTCATAGGCACTTATAGATAAATTCAACAACATAGTTGTTCCTCTGTCCTCTTTGCCTCCCACTCACTTCCTTCTTACAGCCACCTTCCATTCTTCCTTGCTATGTTTTTCATTTTCTTCTTTTGTCTCTCTTCTCTTCTTTCCTTCCCAACTTTCTTTGTTGCATTTTCTAATCTGTTGCATCATCCACTGTAATCTAATGCTAATGACTTCAATTTTCATTTTTATTTTGTATGTATAGATTTTTGTAGTGAGCCTGTCAGAGCCTCGGTTGCCACTCCAGATAGAGGATGCGTCACGCCCTGAAGCTGATGAGGTAAACACTTCAGCTGTCAGTTACCTTAATGGACAGTTCTGAACCTACAGTACTGTTTATTTCTGAACATGGTTTACAAAATCCTCCACCATTATTTCAAGGTAGTCTTTTGGGAAACTTTCTACACAAGTAAAGTGGTGTGTTACAAACTTACTCTCTTATAACTGTTGACTTTTTTGTAGACATTGTCAAATGCTGAGTTGACAATCATCATCTAGTTGTGGACTGTTACCAGCTATAAGTGTATAGAGTTCTTGCATTTTTCCTGATTGATTTATTGTAAGATCTTTACTTTCTTGTGTTTTAGGAACAAGCTCATGTAAACCAGGACACTCGTCTGGACAACAGAATCATTGATCTTAGAGTACGTTGTTTCTCTCTCTAGTGACTAAACTTTGATTTCATGATGAAAAAGGTCAGAATGTTGGAATTGGTTTGGGGCGGATCCAGGGGGGGTGGACTGGGTGGCTAGCCACACCCCTCTTTGAGGCCTTAAGGGCCCATTACAGTATCTCGTTGCTATGATACGCGGTTGCCATGCACGTGCAATTTTACTTCCGGTCGGCCTCAAATTTTTCGCGCGCTTTCTGGCGTCCCGGCGCCGGCCCGTCCGTTCAAGTCGCCGACAACTGTTTTTTATTTCGTTGTGACAAACACAAAAGAAACTTTTTTGTTTACTTTTCTAATTGATTTTAATTTTCTGCTTTACGTTTACAACATGTGAGTTGTGCCTTTATTTCTTAAACTGGGTGTTTCAGTTGAAGATGAGCTCGGAGCTATCCACGTACGCACGTAAACAGAAACCGCAGCGATGGCTGCAAGTTGATAGGGAAATGCAGATCGCGAAAAGCCAACATTCAAGGATTTTGTGTCAGGTCGGGAATAGAAATGTCAATGACGCGGAGGCAAATCGAAATAAGTATTGTGCCATCATCCCGAACCCATAAAGAAATCTCTGCTGTCCGGGGCTGTGACTTCGACTGCTCCCAAACTACCTGACGTGACGTTGCTTGCGAGAAAACTGTGATCGATGTGCGAACCTGTGAAATGTCCTTCCGAACCTGAGCAACTCTAGTGTTTAGACAGCTCTTCAATAAACGAAGCTCTCGAGGCCACTGACTTGCAGCCACTGTTGCAAGACAGCGTGGAGCAGCATACAGCAAGAAAGGAAGCTTGTAAATTGTCCTTGAAAGCAGCTCTATCGCGCGAATTTCATGCCCACATTGATAATGCTATTATTAAAGCACACAATAGAAAACCTGACAAATAATGGTGAGCTCGATACATCTGATGGGCAACGTCTGCTAATAACCTCATCCTCACTTGAGAAATGAGCAAAAAGTAATTTAAGCGATCTAAAAGACTGTGACTGTGGAAAGGAGAAATATGAATTTTGTTCGGTAAAACAAAACACAGTTGAAGAGTTCAACTTCGAGTGTAGTCGATGTGGAGAAAAATTCAGTTTGAAGAGTGATACCTCTGTTGTGAAAGCGACAAATGGCGTTCAAGGTCTGCAATACGTAATTTCGTTGCTCTTTCATTCCTTGTCAGTGGGCAGTATTTCAAAGATTAAGCTTATCATAAAATTCTCGGATCTCTCAGTCTTGACACATCCAGTTCGACGGCTTTTATCTGACTCGCGGCCATTATTCCAGCAACAGCTGAGCTACTGTCCACTATGCCAAGAATGGGAAAATTATCGCCTTAGTGACCTAGCCATTTAATGCTTAGGCACCTGGCCATTGAAAAAACGAGCGTCACTTCCGGTGCCGCGAAAAATGTACTTTTCTCGTCGAGAAGTAAACGTAGCTGCTGCATTTTAAAAGAATTCAAAAAAACATCTTTTATTCTCGAAATTTAAGCATCCTTTTTGCGAAAAAACAGAAAACAAAAAAATTATACCTAAAAGAGTGGTCAAAGAAGCACATTTTTCATTTGTTCATTTTTCTTCGTAAGCCAAAACGCATGCTTAAATTTCTTTAAGACGGCTTATGAAATGGTATGGTACAAGAAATTATGGACGAAAAGGGAAGTCTTTAAGTAAAAACGCATTTTTCTGTTTCTGATCACGTGACATTGGGCGTGGTCCGATGACGTCATAAACTGAACCACATTTGCCCTCAATGAATGTTGTCCAAATTTGGTCCAATGAAAGCATACATGTGTTGAGTTACAGCAAACTCATTTTTGCTTAGCAACGGCCTCAAAAGATACTGTAACGGGCCCTTAAGCTTGAAATTAAGAAAATGAACAAAACTATCACGGATGACACTTTGTCTCTGATTGTTCCGATATTGTTCTGTCAGGTCAGCCACTCCCCTGTTTAAAAATCCTGGATCTGCCACTGTTGGTGCTACGTAACGTATTACTTCATTGCAGTACCTCTTAAGACTGGTTTTCACTAGGTTTTCATTTTGTCCCACACTTGTGACAAGCTGAACATAACTTCTTTTTTTTTTTCACTCACCGATCTTAAAATTTACCATTGTCCACTATTTGTCAAGAATGAAGGTGTTATTTCTTCTTGTGTTTATGCTTAGGCTTATGTCGCTGGTGTTCTGACTAGCTTATACATCTGTTTGTGCTTTGAGGCTTATTCTTATGCTTATAAGGTTACTCCGGACCTTCGTGGGTGTCCTCCCACGTCCGCCGGGAAAAATTTGTATGCATGCCAGTTTAAAGGAAAACACCATAAGCTATACATCGTTGGAAAGGTTAATAAATGTAGATTTTGGAAAAAATATGAATTGCCGGTTTTTTTAATTCTGCAGAAGAAATTGCAATAATGAAAGCGAAAATAACCAATCCATGCGTCATTCAATGAGATAAATGAATTAATAGGGATCGCAATTTATATTTGGCGGATTTCCGTGAAATTTGGCCTGAACATTCCTTAGATGTTTTAAACCAGAGTTTGCCAGGGATTTCTGAAATGTATAATATTTCACCCGTGGTGATCTTCAACACAATGCACGTTGCATACTCTTTGCTTCTCGAACTTGACTGATGAATTAAAAAATAACCAGTCAGAATATCAAAAAATGCTCACACTCTTTTTATGATATTTGATCCCTTGTGATTGCCATTGTGCAGTTATTTTGCCAATGCACTTGGATTTGATACCCTATTAGTTCAATTGAATGACACATGGTCATTCTCGCGGTTGTTTGCGATTTTCTTTTGCGGAATTGAAGAAACTGACAATTCACTTTTTTCCCCGAAATCTACATTTATTAACCTTTTCAACGATATATAGTTTGCCTTGTTTTCCTTTAAAATGGCAGTTATAATTTGGATCAGAACATAGCATTTTAATTTTATCTTTTTGTATTGCAGACTGTTCCTAACCAGGCTATTTTTAGTGTTCAAGCTGGAGTCTGCAATTTATTCCGTGAATTTCTGACATCTCAGGGATTCCATGAAGTTCACACTCCGAAGATAATTTCAGGTTAGTTTATTTTGTTCTTGTTACATTTACCACTTCTATTTGTGAGATTTGTGACCAGCTACAGCTGGTATAAGTAGGTGGTACACAGAAGAGCTGATGATGATGATGATGATGATGATGATGATGATGACTATTATTAATTCTTTTATTCTGTTTAATTCTTTAGCTGCCAGTGAAGGAGGTGCAAATGTGTTTGAAGTCACTTATTTTAAAGGTACTGTCATGTCTTCTAAACAATCAAGTTCACACTTTCTAGAATTATATGAAGGTCATCGCAGTGAAGGTGTTTCAACTTAAGCAGTTGAAAAGAAGAAACCCAAAAAAATTCAGGCTTGAATGGGAATCGAACCCATGGCCTCAGCGATACCGGTGCAGGGCTCTAACCAACTGAGCTATCAAGCCAACTGGGAGCTGGTCAATTGAGAGTTTGTATAAAATTATTGACCAGCTCCCAGTTGGCTTGATAGCTTAGTTGGTTAGAGTACTGCACCAGTATCGCAGAGGTCATGGGTTCGATTCCTATTCAAACTGAATTTTTTCAGGTTTCTCCTTTTCAACTGCTTAAGTTGAAACACCGGCTTCACTGCGATGATCTTCATAAAATTCTATCTTTATCCGCAGTTCAAATATGTGATTATTTCATATATTAATGTTCATTTCACACTTTCTGTCTGTCAAATTTATTTTTGTTTGTGAAATATTTTTAATTTCTTACTCCTTGTTATGCTTTGACACAGGGAAGGCATATCTGGCCCAGTCCCCTCAGCTGTACAAACAGATGGTTCTCTGTGCTGACTTTGACAGAGTCTTCACCATTGGTTCAGGTATAATGCCCCACTATACTTTTAGCCCATAAGCTCATTCACACGATTAGTATCAAACACATTGATAAATTTTCTGTTAGAAAATTAGAACTACTTTGTACAGCATAATGAACAGCACAACAGAAAACTACTGCTCAATTGTTTTCAGTTGAATGATCACACTGTAGGATTTCAACCACAGACTCAAAAGTTAGAACCACCTTGTACAGCATAATAAACAGCACCGCAACAAAGCACTGCTCAGTACCTTAAATTACTTGGATGGTCACAAACTAGGATTTTATAAACAGACTTGAAAGGTAGAATAACCTTGCACAACCTAGTAAACAGTGCCACAGAAACATACTGCTGAGTAACCTTCATTTGCTTGAACGCACACTTACGACTTTATCCACTGATTCAAAAGTTAGAACCGCCTTGAACAGCGTAAGTTCTTCTCTACAACTTTCATACGAATGGTCATTTCTTCAAACAACAGAGGTTTTACTTTAGTCTTTGTTTTAACACACATTTTCTTAAATTTTGCTTCATTTAGTTTTCCGTGCCGAGGACAGTAACACCCACAGACACTTGACAGAGTTCATTGGCCTTGATATTGAGATGACCTTCAATGAACACTACCATGAGGTGAGTTTAACCCTTTAAGCACTAAGCCCCGATGAAAATGAAATTTCTCTTTACATGATCACTACTTGTTTGAATATGCAAGTGACAAGAATAAAGGAACTGATCACTGAGGATAGGAGGTCTTGATATTTAGATAAATTCTCCTTACTAGTTTCATAAGAAATGTATGGAGATCAGTAATGAGAATATGCATTTTTATATCAGGGCTTAAAGGGTTAAGCTAACTGCAGTATTCATACTTTGTATGCTGCTTGCTGGGATAGTTCTAAATACAAAGCAAACTGTAGCAGAACACTGGAAACTGGAAACTGCTCTTTATTTATTATTTTACCGGTAACGCCTACCCTTCGAAGCCGAAGATTGATGGCGTGGGGTCAGCTAAATATTACGAAAAAATATATATATATATATAAAGTACAAATCTAGTTTACAGAACTGTGATTGAACGAGGAAACAGACTGTTTAAATTTAGTTAAATAAGTGTTCTCAAAGAAAGACTGAGGCAAACTGTTCCACTGAGTGATTGTTCTAAGGTAGAATGAAAGACGGTGAGAGGAGGTACTGGTAGATAAAGGAATGAAGCTGTAGCTGTGTGAGTGCCGGGATATTCGAGGTGGATGTCTGAGGTGCTGGGATCTTCGAGGTGGATGTCTGACAAAAAACGTAGACTGCAACAGTTACTTTTCTTTGGGGTAGTAGAACGTGCATGGAAAATTGGAATGATTGAGATGACCTGAGCAGTGAGCAGCGAAACCGCGAGGAACAAGAATACAAGCTACTCACTTCTCAGATAGCCTTGATCACCCCGGTTTTTTTGTGTGCTGTCCAATATCCCTGAAGAAAAGTGATGACATCTCACAGTCTAAGGAAATGGGTAATTGCTGTGATTGACTGAGAATGGGCATGTACAGTAGGAGCTTCAACCATGGCAAGTGGAGTTGAAAAAGGTTACCAATTTTCTCTTTCATATAGCCTCTCTCCTCCCTTCATCTCAATCTGGTGTGTCAACCAAGTTTACTGACATTGGCTTTTAAAGGACCAACACTGACAGGGGAGGGGTATTGAACATGAGCTTCTGAAATCATCTTTCCCAGCATTCCCAACTAGTTCTGGCAATAGTTGTGAACTAGGGTTGTTTTGCATCGTTCTTTCAAGTCTGGCTCAAGTGCTCTTTTCATCTCTGGTTGGTACCAGCCTTTTATTTTATGAGCATGGACTCGTCAGTGGATGATAAAGGGGCAAACCCAGATTTGTGGGGCCACTGAAAGGCTGACTTGATGAAGCTAAGCTGTTTTTAATTCGTGGCATTAGTAAAGTAGAGCACTTCCTCGTCTTTTGTTTTTCTAGCACTGGTTGCACTTGTTGCAAATCTCATGCTTTCCTTAGCCCTAAAAGGCCCTGAAGCACTTGTTCTTGGTAATGTAGCCTGGGTCCTTCTTCCATTTTATGAACTCCTTGTTTTTTTGGCAGTTGACTTTTGATTGCATTGTCATTCTCATCAAACCAATCTTGCTTTAAAGGGGTTAGTTTCTAAGAAAACTTTGGTGCTTTGTGGGTGGGGAGGTATAACACAAAAATTTGGATTGATCAATACAGTTATGTAAATTGGCCACCTTAAAGAAATTCAAAAGCTGACGTTTTGAGCGTTAGCCCTTCCCTAGAGCAGATAAGAGAATTATGGGTTGTGTGTGGTGTATATGTAGAACGGTGGAGCTATGCTATTGATGGATAGGGCAACAGAAAAAAAAAGGAATCGTGATTTAGGTGTGAACTGAGCAAAATGTAATGCCTTTGTCGGTTGCAATAGACTATCTTTATACCGCTGTATTCCAGTTCAACTTTCCTGTTCCCACTTCTTAAGTTCCTTCTCAGTTCTAACATGCTACCTTGCTTTTGACCCCAGGTGATTGATATGATTGGCCGCACATTTGTCTACATTTTTAAAGGATTGCGTGACAGGTAATGACGAAGTTGGTTGTTCACGGTAACATTCAGTCATCTTATATACTGTACTAGCAAACATTTTGATGATTTGTACTCTTGTCTTGACAGATATGCTGAAGATATTGCGAAAGTACAGAAGCAATACAAGAGTGAACCATTCAAGTTTTTGGAACCGAGGTTTTCTTGTCTCATTTTCTTGTGCCCGTATTTACCCTTTGACTCCTAAAGTGGCCAAAGCAAAAAATTCACCAAAAATTCCAAATTTCGTATCCTAAGAAGTGAACATTCCTATGCAAAAGTTCTGCCAAAGAGGTTTCATTTAAATGGTAACATGATAGGATTTTGTCAACAGATTAAGAAGTTAGAGTGACAAATTATCTCACCATAACTTGGTGTAGGAGTGAAAGAGTTAAGGTCATTGATGACTTTTGACCCATGGGGAGCATAGGGTATCCACTGTAGCTCCGCCATCTTGCTACAGTACTGCTCAAAAGTAAGTTACCACCCTCTTGCGAGGCGCGATTGTCGTCTCTCTGTACGAGAGTCGCGTTTCAAGATACTAGACACTCGTCTCGCAGGACGCTCAGAAAACTGTAAGTTCCAGGGCTTTCAGGAGTCTATTGTTTAACGCAACAGTAGTATGCGAGCAGATTGCGACGAGACACAACGAATGTTCCAATAGCAGGTATGGCACTCGCCATTCGCCGCATCACGTTCGAATTGATATTCGAGTTTAGTTTCTCAGCTTAACCAACGGTACTTTAGCCGCACAAAGTTTGAAAAACAAAGACAAAGTTCAGTAGTACATACAGTGTATCATTTCTATAGCAATTGTCTTGCCGTGCTCATGTTGCTTAGCAATACTTGTTGTTTTTACTTCTGTTTAGTTTGGTTCTCACCTACCGTGAAGGAGTTGACATGCTTAGGGAGGCTGGTGTTGACATGGACTACAATGAAGATCTCAGGTAAAATAACATTGTTTTTTGGCTTTCAGTTTCCTGCTCCATCAAGCTAACACGATTATGTTCTTATCTCGTTTCTGTGTCAGCACTCCGAATGAGAAGCTGCTTGGAAAACTTGTCAAACAGAAATATGATACCGATTTCTTCATTCTGGATAAATATCCACTGTGTGTGAGACCCTTCTACACTATGCCAGACCCACATAATCCAGTGAGTACAAATGTTAATTATCATTCATACATGTAGAGAGCGGTTTTCAAATACGTGTCGTAAAACCAAAACCAAAGTTATTACTCTAACCAATCACAACGAGAACAAAACACAAAGTGAACCAATAAAAAATAAGTAATTAACGTTATGCGCGGGAAAACGCGTGCGAGCAAATCACGATTGGTTTTGGTTTTACGTCTGATTGGTTGAGAAAGTGGCGCGAACTTTTTTATCCAATCAGAGAGCGTAGTAAAGCAAAACCAAAGCAAACGCAACGTTACTTTCGACACTCAATTGAACACTGCTCTAATGATACACTTGAAGAAATTGCACATTGGTTGTAAGGGGAGTGCGTCTTTCATTGGACGTAAATGAAGAAATGTGCAACGTTAGTACGAAGTCTTAGTCAATGTGAGTTTAAATTGCAGTGAGAATTTGTGGTCTAAAGTAACCCAAAGACTCTTAAGTCTATGCACATACATGTATCACAGTGAATCTTGTAGTTCCCACTTAAACAGACGTGCTAGGGAGTGGCGCTAAC
The DNA here is from genome assembly GCA_964017195.1 of Siderastrea radians. Classification (NCBI taxonomy): domain Eukaryota; kingdom Metazoa; phylum Cnidaria; class Anthozoa; order Scleractinia; family Rhizangiidae; genus Siderastrea; species Siderastrea radians. The sequence goes on from OZ024893.1 coordinate 45,486,853, forward strand.
TGTCGATCGTGGAGGGGTGTTTATCTTAATTAACCCTTTCACTCCTAAAGTGGTCAAAGCAAAAAATTCACCAAAAATTCCAAATTTCGTTTCGTAAAATCCTAAGAAATAATAGTGCTATGCAAAAGTTCTGCCAAAGAGGTTTCATTTGAATGCTAACACGATAGGATTTTGTCAACAGATTGAAAAGTTAGAGTGACAAGTCATCTCACGATAACTTTGTCTAGCAGTGAAAGGGTTAAGGAGTGCACGGTTTAGAGAGGGTTGGACATGTTAGAGGGGGATGAGGTAAATGACTAAAGGAGCAACCCAATGTGTTCATCTAAGGGAGGTGCCCATAAAAGACGGTGACGAAGAAAAGCACTAAATCAAGGCAGGAAATGCAAAACTTTGGATTTATCAACTGAGCTGATGAGGTAAATTTGCCACCGCAAAGAGATTGAAAGCTGACGTTTCGAGCGTTAGCCCTTCGTTAGAGCAAATCACGAAGGGCTAACGCTCTGACGCTCTGACACTCTGACGAAGGGCTAACGCTCGAAACGTCAGCTTTCAAACTCTCAGTTGATAAATCCTAAATTTTGTGTTTCACTCACCCACCGACGCAGCACCACAGTTTCTTTAGAAACTAACCCCCTTGTAAGGCAGGAAGAAGACAACAAGTAGTCTCTCTTTCCGCTGACATTTGAGCAAAAGGAACACGCAACTGAGTGCAAAAATCGCCTGCCGCGTGGAAACGTGGCGCACGTGTAATTAGCCGCTTATGTGGCGAGTCCCACGCGGCAGGCGGTTTTTGCGTTCACTTGCATGTTCTTTTCGTTCGACTATCCCTGAGCGGAAAAAGGGACTGCTCGTAGGATAGGCAGGGAATATTTTTGGTATGTTCATCTCCTATGCCAGGCATAACTAATCGATGACATCAATGACATCAATGAAATCAATGAGTAATCAATAGGTAATCGATAGGTAATCAGTTGATTAGTCATTGATTATTGCCGATGATCAATGAGTAATCGATGACTAATCGATAGGCCACAAAATTTTTGGTCATCGATTAGTCATCGATTGCATCGATTAGTCATTGATTGCATTAATTAGTCATTGATTTCATTCATTACTCATCGATATCATTTTGTGGCTGAAAACCGTATTTGGCGAATAAGAACAAAATAAAAACAACTTATTAAATGTAAACAGATGTTTCCAGTTTTATTTTATCCAGCTTACAATTAAGCTTACAATTAAGCTTACAATTAAGCTTACAATTAAGCTTACAATGTGTTAAGCGTCAGAAGGCCTATTTTCATTTGTATTTTGTTCCCCCGTATCTCGTTGTCTCTTATTATTGAACCAAACCTTGACGGTTGCCCCGTCAAGGTTGTTCAACTTAGCAAATTCTTCTATTACTCCTTGAGACGGATATCTGCTTTCTTTAAACAGGGCCTCAAGGGCCATTTTTTGCAGATGGGAAAATTTGGTTCTTGTATTTGTAGTTGATGAAGCCGCTCGTTTCCTTTTGTGAAGGTGTAATTTCGTCAACAGGAACGCCAGTTATAAAGACAAATACGTCTAACACAGATAAAAAAATCACCAATGGAAAAAAATGGTACAAGAAAGCCAGAAATGTGTCTTTTGTGCGCAGTATAATAGTCGATGAGTAATCGATGGGTCATCGATGAGTAATCAATAACATCAATAGGTAATCAATTACATCAGTGAGAAATCGATGTCATCGATGAGTAATCGATAGGCCACAAAATTTTTGAGCTTCGATTAGTCATCGATTACTCATTGATCATCGCCAATAATCAATGACTAATCAACTGATTACCCATCGATTACTCATTGATTACCAATTGATGTCATTGATCATCGATTAGATATGCCTGGCTTATGGCCGTCTGTATTACAGGGAGATGAAGTACTTAAGTAAAGGAGTGGGATTGGGGGGGGAGGGGGCAACTTACGGTGTCCATCTTAGTCGGGAGTCCATCTGAGAGAGACATGAATTAACAATTTAAGCCCCAGTAGTGACAAGCATCTAATTTCTCCTTACAGTACTACTACTTGATCAAACATACAGGTCATGAGAATAAAGAAAATGATCACCAATGATTAAATGATTTTTAATCAAATTCTCCCAGCTAGTAACATAAGAAATATAAGGAGAATATGGATGTTACTACTGAATGGGGTTTAAAGGGTTGTCTGATTGAAGAAAAGCAAGGAGCCACTTAACGTGTCTATCTCAGAGAGGCGTCTATCTTAGAGGGCTGCGCGAAGATCATAGGAATCGGATCTATGTGTCTGTTACAGAGAGCTGTGTGTGCGTTATAAAGGAAGCGAACGAATTCTCTTTTTTGCTGTGCCCTATCCAGGAATGGAGCAATTCTTATGACATGTTCATGCGAGGTGAAGAAGTGTTGTCAGGAGCTCAGCGAGTACACGACCCCGCCCTTCTCACCGAGAGGGCTAAGCTGCATGAAATAGGTAAGTGCGAGAATAAACGACCCGGTAGCAGTTAAATGTGATGGTTGTTAGTAAATTCCAAAAGTAGCGACTCTTCAAAAGTAACAATTCTCCAAAAATGACGAACTCACAAGTGATTTTACTTTCTGTAAAAAGAAAATAATAAGGGAAATTAAGGCGACTGTGGAGGTCTCGTATCTATCGAGGAAGAATGCGTTGAACATTCCAACGAAATTTTGTCTGAAACACGCTGAAACGTGCGTTGAGAGACAATTCTGATGGCGAGAGTGAATTTATCGTACCCAATTCATTGCCAAACAAAGAAAACTCTTGCTTTTGAAACTGGCCATACTAGTTGAGGACAGGATTCAGAGTATGGGGCCAAAATGATAGAAATAAACGTTACAGAAAATAACGTTCCACTTTATAATGGTAAAGGAAAAGAACTTGGAAGAGAAACGAGCGCGACTTAAATTAACGCGAATTTGTGAAATTCGCCGTAACTTCTTGTGGCGGTTATTTCTTATACGGTATATCATCATGTTCGTGCTACATGAAAGCATCGATAGAAAAGCAACGAGTTTCAATACTTTGGAACTTTGCGGTAGGATAAGAGTGATAAATATTTCTTATTAGATGTTTCGGTGTTTACTGTCGCCGTATATTTTTCCGAGTTGCGGGCTCGTCAAAATACAAACAACGAGTAAAAACATACACACGGTACTGTACAATAACCAACTGTACAATATCGTGGGATATTTGTACTTGTTTCGCGCGCTTTCTGTACAATAACTAATACAGTTGGATAACAAGTGCCGTTATTTTCTCAATCTGTTTAGATCTGGAGAAGATCAAGGCATATATTGACTCATTCCGATATGGAGCTCCTCCTCATGGTGGAGGAGGAATAGGTAAGCTATGACACCAGGGAAGAGGGCAGGGATGATGCAGTGGTCACTACATTTGCCTCCCAGTTGCGTCGCTTGCGTTTAATACACGCTAGCTGCCATATGTGGTTTGAGTTTGTGGTAGGATTTTTGCTTCGTTAACTGGTTCAGACTAGTACCCAGTCGCTTCTCTTGTCCTTGCGGTGGTTTATGGGTAGGATTTGATGAGATCACGGTGCATCAAAGGAAGGACGGACTTTTTCTCTCTTCTTCCCAAAAGGCTTTGCGTGCATTGATCGCCTCCCATATTCCAGTGCGAAAAGGAATAAATAAGTGGCGACTGGGTACGAGTCTGTCTCTGGTTTTAGTTTCCTCCACAAATTTGACCTGGCATCTGAGGGCCCCGGATTCTCAGCCACTCAACCAACTGCTGTAAAGTGCAGCCCTTGTTAAACAGATACGATCTATTTTCTTTTGTTTATTTCAATAGAGACCGATTTTCAGCCTGTTGACCGCTTTCCGTTCTTTGATTTGCTCTGACAAAAGGCTAACGCTCGAAACCTCAGCCTTTGAATCTCTTTACGGTGGCCAATTTACCTAAGCAACTCAGCTGATAAATCCAAAGTGTTGCTTCCCCTTCCTCCCGACGCAGCACCACAGTTTCTTTAGAAACTAACCCCTTTGTTGCTTTCTTGGTATACCCTGATTATAGGGTAATAACGAACAGAACTTTCCATCACAATCGTGTCCCCAAAAACTTTGTATGCAGTCCAAAAGCATGATAAATTTTGAGCCTTCATACCACAGCCCTGTTTCCTGATTCGTGACTCCTGTTCACTTATTCCTCTAAAAAATGGGATTCGGATTCTTTCGCATATGCTTCGAGATCTTCCCCCTTCACATACCTAAAATCCCTGCTTAGCTTTATAACAGACTCCCTAAGCACCCCCTAGAAGTTTGATTCATACACTCAACACTGTTCCCGTCTCTTCACTCCCAGGTCTTGAGCGTGTGGTCATGTTGTACCTGGATCTTCATAATGTCAGGAAGACTTCCATGTTCCCACGTGACCCAAAGCGACTCACTCCTTGAGTGACAGCAGTCCATGTAAGGGCAGGGCACCAAATAAGGACAGCCAATCAAATGTTCATGGTGAAGATGGCACCACGAATCAATTCAATTTCAATAAATTGTACTGTGCAAAACAGAAATAATGTAGAATCTACGTCTGCTGTAGAAGGCTTAGATTAAGTATTTATTTTTGGTATTTTCGTTTCCACAACTGTCTTAAAGTCGCAGTTAAGTGATACCAACTTTAAATACAGATTCTTTTTTTCTGATCTGTGTATGACTTGTCGTTTATGTAGCCATCGATGTTAGGCCAATGTTGGGTGGGGCTGGCTGCCAATTCTGCCAATGTTGGGTGAGAGTAGCTGCCAACGCTGCCAGTGTTGGATCAGGGTATCTGAGAAGATGCAGTGTACAGTGGAAACCCCGATTTCACGAACCCCTTGATAACCAAGACCCGGTTATAACGAACGACATTCTTCAGCCTGACCAAAGTTACAGTATAGTAAAATGTATGGAACAGAACCCCGATGTAAAGACCCCGGTACAATAAAATCCCCTTTATTACAAGTTAACACAATCGAGAAGCCCTAACTTGAAATACATCCTGCATGGCATAACTAAAGAATGTCATCACGCGACTGAAGTTGAATGCGAAACAGATCGAGAGAGATAGAACCAGGCAATAAACCACGAATGTTATCAGTAATCGTTGAAATCCTGATAGCAATAGCTTGATAAAAGCAAACATAAGTTGAATGGTGCAAGGAAAACATTTCTTTTTTAACTTTGTAGCAAAATAAGGAAGACAAAGGGAAGATTTTTGTCGTTCCCAACGAAATTATTTTCGACGGGTTTTCGTTCATGACGAACCCCTGTCTAATAAACATATGCAGACCTTTGGCACTTTGTTAAATCGGGTTTCCACGGCACACATTTGATCTACCTACCCATCCCTGTGCTCGGGCATTTGACTGTCAAATACATGATCACGAACAAAGGGAACCTCTGGCAAGAACGTCATGCTAGCCCACATATAAGGCACTAATGTGAAGGTAAGCGAGTACAAGTGAAGGGAAGTGAGTACAAATGAAGGAAAGTGAGTACAAATGAAGGAAAGTGAGTACAAGTGAAGGAAAGTGCGTGTTAGTGGAGGTAGGTGCGTTAATCAGTTGGTGTATGTATTCATATAGGATTGTAATGTTATTAGTGCCTTATACGTGGGCTAGCATGACGTTCTTGCCCTATATGTGGGCTAGCATGACGTTCTGGCCAAACCTCCACTGTTACAACAAACTGACGTTAAATTGTCTAAATTTCAATTCTTTAAGTTAACCAGTGGAAAGATGTTCCAAAATGGTAGATATGAATATCACTTATTTTCGCTTTTAAATTTCCCGCGCGCGACCATTTTGAATTTTTAATTTCTGACGTCATATGGCTGCCACTTTCTTTTGCATGCAACAACATGGGAAACTGTATGGCGTCATAAATATTCAAAATGGCAGCGCGCGGGAAATTCAAAGCTGAAAATTGGTGGTATTCGTGTCCAATTATTTGGTAAATTGAAACTTTTTCACCACTTGCTAACTTAAAGAAATGGAATTCAGGTTTTAGCTCCAAAATTAACGTCAATTTTAGGTAACAGAAAAGGGAAAACGCAAGGAGATTTGAACAAAGTTTTCGGCGCTGGTCAAGCATTTGAAAAGTCTTTCACAAAACAGAAACGGCGTCTCAGTCCTTCTCCCAGCCCCCTGTCCCTTCTAAGCCTAAATAGACACTTCATATACATGGGAGAGTACATTCCAGTTTCGTACAGAAAAAGTGATCTTTTGGCTCCGATTTCGTATTATTTTCGCAAACAGCAAAACAAAACTTTCCAGTTTGATAACGAATACACTTGAACAAAACGTGGGTAGCAGGAGAAGGGGCTTGGGGGAGGGGGGAGGAAAGGGGAGAAGAGGGGTCAGGCAGTGTACGGGAAGCAGAAAACGGGATCCCCAAGGTGTCAGGAAGCGGGAGAAATGGCCCAAATTACATAACGTTGTGTAATGTTTTGCAGTCGAGATGAGGTAAAGAGACAGAAGTCAACGAAATGGGGCGGGAACCAGGATTAAAGGATACGGGAAGCGGGATGTTTGCACTCCTTGGGGTTGGGGTTGAAATAGTGTATGGAACAGCGTAAAAACTCTGGTTGGTACCTCGTTCCTCTTAAGATTTCGCGGGTGAATTAAAATGCGACAATTCATTTTCTTGCATCGAGTGAAACCGCACGCACGTATTCGGCGCGCGTGCTTTACAATCGTCTGAATGCGTCTTTCACTTTGTGCGCTATATATGCACGCGGCTTATACGCACACATACATCTAAATCTCGACTGCAAAACGTTACAGCGGATTCAAAATTCAACGGCGCGACTTGTACCAACCCTGGTTTTTGCCTTATAAGAAAATTGGGTACAATCTCAAATACCACGGTGTTCAATTTTTTAGCCACAAAAGAAATTTTGTCAAAAGATATGGCGAAAAAAAATTGCTGAGAATTTAATAACACCATTATTCCACTCGCACTTTTTTAATATAAGGTGTTTAAAACCAACGGGGCGCGAATTATTTATATTCAATGCGCGTTTGTGAAATATTTATTAATTATAACCCACCGATTAATTTTCACGCGCGCTCATTTGACGAAACACATGACGTGGTACAAAATTCGGACGGCAGCTATCAGAATTTAACCAAATCGGATCTGTTCAGCCGCAAATGTGCTGTTATCCTAACTGACTGTTTCTCTTTCAATAAACCGCGAGCGATATTGTAGAAATTAATCAGAGAGTTATAAAATAAACAAGACCCTTCCTGGCTTGCTGGTATACCGGAGGTATATTAATTTTGTTTAATAAATTGATCAATGAGTGGCCATCAAAAAACACGTCAATCTGAGGTTTTAATTTTCTGTTTTGGGTGATTTTGAAGTGTCTCTCGGAAAAAAAAATTCCCAAAAAAAAACAATTGAAAGGAGAACTGACCTAAATAAAGACCATTTTTAATCACTACACATGTTGCTTGTCTTGTGTAGAAAAAATGAGAGAAATTACATTTTTTTACAAAAAATTGAGTGGTCGGTTCTTAGGCAGGCACGCTCTAAACACATGGTTTTGTGAGAAAAATCTGAATTTAATCAGACTGAAATACGAATGAATCCAGCACATCGTGAGCAAAAACAAAAAGAAAAAAAACAGAACGCCAGGTTGTCACGTGACTCCTTTTTCTTTTTTTTCGCACTTCTGGATTTGCTGGCTACAAAACCTGCAAAGAATGCGCTTCCCGATTAGTAAATTTTATTCATCTGATGTATTTTTCTGCGATTGGCTTGTGTTTCTAATCAATATTCATGACTTCTTGTAGAATGTGCTACATTTCACATGTGCTGTGAACGTGTGAAGGTCGCTTGTATTTTTGAAGACTGGTTTATTCTTTCGGGAGAAGTCTGAAGACGTCTGAAAGTGCTGAAACAGAGGGCAAAGTCATAAAGCAATTTCAACCAAAGGTGAATACTAGCTACATTGAAATAATATCCTCACAAAAAATTCTTGGGAGGGTAAAAATGTCGCTGGATAAAGTAAGCACGTGGTTTATGAATGTCGCTTCAATTCTAGATACAACTTCAAACTTTTGTCTTCTTGGTGTTAAACAGTGCTACGCTGTTTGCAAGTTTTTCGTTAGTGTGTTTGAACACCTGAACTGATTTGTATTGCTTATTTTCTATTTTTAGGGACTTAGGAGAGGTTGGAACGAAGGGAAAGTATCAGTGACAACAAACACAACTTCAAGGCAAAAGGTGAATAATGGCTGCATTGTAAAAATAATTTACGTTTCCTCACACACCTTTGCTTGGTGTGGTTTGATACTTGCCTGAATGTCTCTTAAAGTTGAACTGATTCAAATTCAAGCGAGTGTACCTGTCCTCTCGGCATTTAGTTTGTGCAAAAGGAGTGAAGTGGCCTTAGCTTGAAGAAGATTCTTGGGTGTTAATATTACTCAAGGAGATTTTTAAGTCTACCTTCAGAAATGTTGTACCTCAGTGAAAACCACGTCCAACGTGGTCTCATTTAAACCTTGGTTTCTTTTCATGAATTTTGATAATGGAGCATTTGAACTAATTAGGTATATTTATTATACGTGTCTGTCGTCAGGAAAACCAAGAAACTCGTGGAGTCTAAAGGAGAAGAAAAGATGTCAACAACATGGTAAAGACGAGTCAGAAAAGAATTTGGCAAAGATAAGAACTTTAACTGTTTAACATAGGTTAGTTAAAATGGTGGATGAACCAATTTTTTGAGTGTGTATTAGAATCAAAAGTATTCACTTTCAAAAAATGCGCATTGATCTTGCTGCGAAGTGTTTCGATCTATCCTCCAATTGTCTGAAATATTCACCCAGTTGGTTGAGGACTTGAACTGGGTGGGAAATAATGAAGTGTATTCATCTGATAGAAATGCCCATCGCTGCTAATTGTCTGAAACTATATCCAAATTGACTGGGGCTTAGGTTAGGACAAAAAGAGAAACAATCTGGGGTAAGTTTCAATCTCAGCCACCATTCAAACGTTGAGCGATCGATTGATAATATAATGATTCAGTTTACTGCTCTGTTTGAATTCCGGCATTTCATTTTCACGTAAAAATGTCGCAACATATTTGTTCTTACTGCCTTGATGTTAATTGGTCGTTTATTGAATCTCTTCGGCCTGAAAAGGAGAGTGCGCCACCTTTTAAAGTTTGTACTATTGATCGCTCAACGTGTAGCTAACTATAAACATTGATGTGGTGAAAAGTTTGGTAATTTTAACTTGGCACCTACAGTTTACCATAACAAATTAATCGCGGATTGCAACTTTGCTGACCTCAATCTGACGTTTGTTAAAAAGTCAACTTCAGTAGTAAAAATTCAATTTCACAAGGATGTGCAGCCGCTGGTCGTCTGTTTGAAATAAGCCAGAAAGTACCAAAAATGTAAAATGCTTTCGTATCCTTGCCTAAAAAAGTTAAGAAAATGGAATTGTAGTGTTCAATTGGCTAGTATAGTTTGGCATGTAAGTTGATTTGAAAGTAAATGATGACTACTAAAGTGTCCCAAATTCTTTCTGATTTTAATCATTAATTTGTGAAGTTGTTAAACTAGTGAAAATTTGCTACGAACTAGGAATGAAAGAAATATTTTTCGAACTCTGCAAATTTGCTAGGATCACATTTTTGAAGTAGCCAGATCATCTAGTTGACAATTTAAATTTTATATTACCAAACTCATTTGGCACACAGCATCATTTGAAGCTGTTACCTCGTAGATTTCATTAAGGACTTCATTCACAGACGCCAGAATTATAACTGCCTTTATCAACATGACAGGAAAGTACTACCCAGTAGCTTTCATTTGAGTGGTCGCATTTAAAGATTTTGTCCACAGACTCAATAGTAGAGACGCCCTATAGTAGCGCTTTTGTTCTAGAATTTCATCCACAGACTTAAATAGAACCACTTCAGTTTTCAGCACAATAAGCTGCGTCTCAAGTATTGCTCAATAGCTTTCATTTGAATGGACACACGGAGATTTCATCCACAGACTTGACTCAAAAGCTAGAACCACCTTGTAGTGCCTAATAAACGGTATCACGGCAGGCTCTTGAATGGTCGATGCTTACGATTTCATCCACAAAACGGTAAACAGCACCACGAGAAAATATTACTTCATAGCATTCAAAAGTTAAAACCATCCCAAATGACAAAAGGTTTGTCTGAAACTGGATTTGAAAAGATTCACCAGAAAGCTGGCTTCGAGCGAGTTGAATTTTGTGTTTACGGATAATTACGATATAGACTGTCAGTGCCTTCTTAAATGTCCACGCAATCGCCACATCAACTGATTAACTTCCAGTAGACAAGAGAGCAAAGGCATTATTCATGCCATATAAAACTATTGTAGACTGATCATAAACTTGTTGAAAAATTGTTTCGGTTTCATATTTCGGAATAGTTGGATAGAACGGATATTAATATGGAAACAAATCTCGTAGGAAAAGTCCTTGTGTTCTCTTGTCTTGGGAGTTTAGTTGATAAAACACTGATGTCTGGTTCAGAGGGACTTTCCTTCTAAAAACCAAGCGGCTTTTACTAATGCTAAAACGTATTTTTAATTTCGGCCTACTCAGTGTCATGCAGACGAGTTGTCGTCGGCTCGTTCTTTGATTTCAAATTCAACAAAGTTCAAGATTTTGAAAAAAGCCTTAGGCGGCAGACACTGACTCACATTTTTCGTTGTCTTGGTTGCCGTTTCAAAATTTTGTCATCAAAACAAAAAACAAACATAGTCGCTAGTATTTCGGCATTATCCAACAAACTTCGCTGAAGATATTAAGACAAAGTAGCAGAGGTTAAACTGTATCTTTTTTACGCTATTGTTTTGCTTATGGTAGCAACTTAAATTGCCAGAAATTCATTTCCATTTTATTGTTTACCGCAGTAACGTTACGATTTTTAAACAAATTCGTAACAAATAAACTAAGATGTATTTGTTGCAAAATGATCCTGTCAATCGTTACCAATTTCAACAGAAAAAATGCCTAACGATTCCATTGAACAACAAACTAGTGAACAAAAACTTTGCAATTTAACAACTTACTATCACGTCGATATGAATATTTATGCAGTCGCGGTTGCTCTTCGCACGTTTTCGGTGTAATTAAGGGTCCATTGTTCAGTTCCATTGCTCTTTTTTATTTTTATTATTTATTTATTTTTTATTTTATTTATGAAAATTTAAGCTCGATTTCCAGCCGTTTTATGTGCCCGCGTTCCTCCGCACCATGATCATAAATAGCACAACCAAAAACAATTCCAAGCCTAAAAGACAACTAATTCCATACACTAAAATAAGCTTCAGAACAGTTTTGAACATGTTACTTTATTTCTAAGTTATTTATTTTCGAAACACAAACACAATACAGTCAACTCCGTTACTGCGAACACCCTCTGTGTTTGGAATAGCGGCGGTCCGTAATAGCGGGCTGCGAAAAAAAAACGTTCTTGGAAACTGTATTTTGAACAGGGGAATTACATGTATTTACATTTACATTGACTGCAGTACCAAAACACAAAAAAGAAAAACGAATCAACCGCGGAGCTAGTTTTGGACTGGAAATTCCCGTGAGTTATTTATAAGATTTTTGGCGCAAGAAAATATTTGGACAGAATAGACGAACTTGTTCATGGAAGCGTGACTGCTAAGAGAAAAGAAAAGTAAAGATTGTCAAACGTCTGCAACTTTTCTGGGTGTGATAACAATTTAAGCTCTTCTCAACAGGTTGAGATTTTGAAACAAATTTGCAGCAAATAAACCAAGATATGTTCGTTGCACAATCATCCTGTTTATCGTTACCAATTTAAATTGTTAGAAAAATTCCTACGAAATCGTACTGATTTTGAAAGTCGGCAATATTGTCTTCAGTTCATGTGTCCATATAAACACTGATGTGAAACTTGCAACTTGATTTTGAGATATCAAAACATAAGCATTGGTTATAACGGCATCTTGCCTTTGAATTTTTTTGTATCAAGTGTTTGCAAAAGCTAATTTAAACACCCAAAAATCCAGGGGAAAAAACAAAACAAAAACAAGGTCGAACGACATAAGTTTCGTCGGAAAGGACATGGCATTGTTTTTTCCCTTCTCGCAGTTCATTTACCTTTGGACGTGTCCATCAAATAATCAGAGTTTTCATTTTATTTGCATCGCTCAAGTGTTAAATGTGGTCTGTATAACCAACGAAAAGAAATAGAGAGTTATAATTGAAAAAAAGGCGCGTCTGTAGGAGCAAAGCGTCCGAGGACCAGACATTGGGTTTTCCTATCTCTTACATGCAATTATAGTTATTGCGTTGGAGGAAAAGACTTTTTCTCCTGGCAATCAATGTAGCACAAGATGAAATATTATAGATTAAAGTTTCATAGCTAAACCTACTAGTACGTATAGCTCCAGAAAGAACATGGAGCCAATTATTTGCTATTACCTACTAAATTTCACCAATTGCTCCAAACTTAAGAAAATGCTCCTTATTTTTGTTTAGAAACAAATTTTCTTAGGTCAGACAAGTTTGTTTTCCTGTGCTGCAAGAATTGGTCCGTCAGAAAAAGCCTTGTTTATTACAAGCAACATTGCAAGCGATGAACAATCTAAAAATGAAAGAACAATCGAGAATATAATCACTAATAACAAAAGAAGTTTATCTTGAATTTTGTTTATCCAAAACAGTTACAGAGTGTTATTTTTGTACATGAAATTTTTCATATAAAGATTCCATAGCTTGCCATGTTGCCTTTAATATCCTCCATGTATACAACATTTCGTGCAAGAAATCAGTTTCTGTTCGTTTTGGAACATAAAGCGGCCTTTACATGTCAAACTAACGTTGGCCAACTCGTGTTGGCAAACTCAAATTGGTGTATGTGAACGACACAACTTGTTGGCAAACTGTTAGCAACAAACAGAAGTTGTCTCAATTCTCGCCAGCAGTTTGTCAACATGTTGTGTCGTTCACACACAGCAATTTGAGTTTGCTAACACGGTTTGGCCAGCATTAGTTTGTCGTGTGAAGGCCACTTCAGACTTAGCCAAAATCTGTTGATTTTGTCGCACGAAATGGTGTATGTTCTTTTGGCCAGTTTACATTTGTTGAGGATGCTCTAAAAATTTTTTGCAGACAAAAAATTTTTAAAGAGTGTTCCGTTAAATTTTTTGCCAAAAAAGTTGCCAGGGGAAACGCTGTGCAATTATTTTCCAATTTTCCCGCCAAAAGACTTAGTTATATATAGGAAGAAAAATTTGTCACACCTTTTTATTAGCTAAATGATTTTTACTTAATTAACTAATTAACTTATTGAAAAAGCATCATTGTAAATATAAATAAGATATTTAGAGAGAGAATAAAGAAGACAATGAAACTGAAACAACTGTTTGAACTTTTATTGACTTCTCATTATTTATTAATTAGTTTAAGTACAAGCAGTTATTGAAAACTTAGAAAAAATACGGGCGCTTTTTTTAAGTCTCTTGGCGGGAAAATTCTAGATTTTCAAACAGATGTTAACTACTTGGAATACTAATAACATTTGAAAAAAAAACGGCGCATGCGTATTTTGAACGCCCGTATTTTTCCAAGTCTTTTGGCGGGAAAATTGGAGACACTTGAACAGCGGTTACCATGGCAATATTCAAAACAAAGAATTTGCGTATACATGTAGTTGAATGCAATAAACATTTGAAAGATTACAATTTTTGTTCAAAAAGCTTTAATAAATAGTGGGCAAAATAAAATAAGTGTTCGTGAAACAGACTGCTGAAAGGCCTACTATAGATTGAAAATGATTTTGCCAGGTAGCCTGCATGCCTTTAACAGAACATTTTTGAAGAAACTGGAAATAAGGTACAGTACGATACAACTTGCTTTCCGACTGCTGCATACATGTTCTCGTGCTTTGAAAACTGCTTTCCGGAAAACCTAACGAAAATCGTAGCCGTGGATAATGCAAAATCATAAATTGTGAACGATTCAGGTGGCATTTTCCGAGCTGAAATGCAGCATGCTACAGTTGGAAACAAATGTAGTACCGTGTAAATTTTCCCTTGGTATTGATACAGTGTAACGCAGATACAACTAAAACGTCTGAAGACAAAAGCCAAGGCAATGAAAACTGCGTTAAACGGTTAAACTTCAAAGTATTCATAAAGCTTTAAACGTTTCGCTGAGAAATCTTGTATCAAACATTCGCTACTGAAAACTGGGAAACTTGTGAATGGTCCGTTTGTTTTGTTAAGAAATCGCACGGCTTTTAAAATTCTTACTGTACTAGGTGAAACAGTCAGAATTTAGACTAAAACCTTCAAATAACTTAACTAAAAATTCCACTTGGGAATGGGGATTTTTTTTTCTGAACTACACGATCTTTTCTAAAGACTGAAACGCTGACGAAAGAAAGTTATGACCGGGTGCTTTTGCCGAGACATCGTCTATTTGAATTTCAAACTTTGGTTCACTTCGTTGTGCGAACCTGGCAAAATTATCCTTTTTTCTCTCTCTCTCTCCCATTGTTTTGCTGTACGCTATTGTTTAAAATGTTTTGTTTTCTTTGTTTACATCATCCGTGTGTCTTCACTGTTTCACACCGAGCAACATTTGTACCGAAAATTGTCAATCACCTCTCATTTTTACTCATAAATGGTCTCTCAACCTAAAAACCGGAAAAAGCCAACATATAGACCAAAAACAAACCTCAAATTTGTCACTAACACCGACAAATGGCTAAAGAATTCACTTTTAACCGTGTAACCTTTTACTTTTACTGGCTGAAATAGTAAAAAATGAAAAAAAGATCCTTAAATTCGATCCGCCTGAAACTGTCAGATTTGCAATGCAAAATCGCGGCACAATCGTAAATCTGAAAACTGTCTAAACAGTCTAAAGAAAAAAAACGAATTCCTGCGAGCAACGGAGCATGAATTAAAACTGACCCTGAATTCAGTGTTTTGAATTCTCACAGACAAAAAAATTAAACTGGAAATATTTTGAAATATTTTCATGGAGAAAACCATGTCGCAGCCTTAAAACCTCACTGAAAACTGCACAAGATAACCAAACTTTTAAAAATGTGCCAAACGATCATCCTTAAAATGGTAACTGAAAGCTGCTGAAAGAGTGAAAATTTAAAGTGAAACAAGGAAAATGGCCCAAAGTTTGTTTACAAAAACTATCTGAACCTCAAATGAACCCTTGCTAAAAACTGACAAGGAGCGACAAGTTTTAAAAAGTGAAGTCACAATAACATGTGAACTGTCACCGGGGAATTTGTGTCTAAAAGTTCAAGGTTTAAAATCTCTCTCTGAAGATCTGAATGAACCTCGAAAAAAATGATGCAAACTGACAAAGCGCAAAATACTCAAAAAGTTTTGCTGACAAATTACAAACATTCTTACTTAACCTGACATTCAAATTGAGCCTGAACATCGTGTCTCGCGATTCTTTCACTCACTTGAAATTACAAAGCCTCAAACCACTTGCTGCAAACTCACACTGCTGAAAATGGATTCGTGAACTGAAGGCCCAATTTTGATTTTGAAGCCAGTTTTAGTAAAACATATTGCACTCGAAGTTCAAATTCTTTCCAAAACGGCTGACCAGCACTTAATTAGTTTAAGTACATATATCACTTAAATCTACATTATTCACGCTCGCTTCTCCCATTTTTGCAGCTGGTACTTAAGTAAGGTAATCTTACTTGTTTTCCAGTCCTTCTATTTATGTGCGTCCTTCCCGTCTTTTTTATTTGTGGTGAAAGTTATTTGCAATGTAAGCGTTGGGAAATATCGATAAATATTGTTGTTGTTGTTGTTGTTGTTGTTGTTGTCTCAACTGAAATCTGACATCGTAAATCACTAGTTCGGAATCGTGTCTCAACCAAAAAATCCAATCACTTTTAACTGCCAAACGTCCAGCGAAACTGAACTGAACTGAATACAGGCAATGGTCTCAGTAACATTTTCGCTATGAAATTGAATGTCTTCACTTATGCATCTGACTAGGCCCCTGAATAGTGAAACCCACAGTAGGTCTTAATTTGAATCCGCAACAGGCAAATAGCATTATTAACAACATATTTTTTAAAAATTGAACTGTAACCAGGATAAGACATATTAAAAATATAAAAAGCGTTCTCTGGTTTAAAAAGTTTAAGAGAAATATAAGCTTTCGGCTATTATACTATAGCCTTTAACAAATGTAAAAGAAATGAAAGCGCATGATTGGAAATATATGCAAGGGAGGGTGTGAAAAGATTAAACGCAAGAATATAATAGAAGTGTAAAAAAGCTAAAAATGGACAAAAACGGACAAAATAAGAATTACAATAAGATAGAGTATTGTCTTGGTAGCAGTTTAGAATTATTATCTGGGCCGACAGTTTTGCTACCAAGACAATACTCTATCTTATTGTAATTCTTATTTTGTCCGTTTTTGTCCATTTTTAGCTTTTTTACACTTCTATTGTATTCTTGCGTTTAATCTTTTCACACCCTCCCTTGCATATATTTCCAATCATGCGCTTTCATTTCTTTTACATTTGTTAAAGGCTATAGTATAATAGCCGAAAGCTTATATTTCTCTTAAACTTTTTAAACCAGAGAACGCTTTTTATATTTTTAACATATTTTTTACTAAGAAATGATGTCTTGACTAAATTATTTTACTGAAAACTCGCAATCGGTCAGAATTTTAAAGAACTGACAACAAAGCAGGTAATAAGAATGATGTCTTGCATGAAACTGCGAATTCCCCTTAAATTTTCAAAGACCCCGCAGCGAACGTTGGAGAACCACTGCTCGCAGGGTAGTCAGTGTCTAGTGAATTTTTCAAAAACCGACCTTGAAAGTAGAATTTCAACACGTTTCTCGATGCAGGCAAGTACAGTTCAACTTCTTTTCCTCTGCCAAAAGACTTAGATCCCGGACTTAGATCGATTGGCCACCTGAAGGGATGCAGTCAGTTGAAGAAACTTATTCCTGGCGATTACTCGCTTTGGTTCAGTTCAATTAAAAATTGATAGAAGTTTTGTTGTGTGAAAAGAAACAGTGATTAGTTGTAAACTTAAGACTCACAGTAATGGTGATACTTTCTCCGCAGAATGGATGAACTGAAATGCAGTGGATGTATCGCTTTTAAGTTGTTTTAATCGATGCGTTTCCTTGATTGTTTTTGTAAGCCCCAATAGCGATAAGCATCTAATTTCTCCTCACAGTATCACAACCTGGTCAAACAAACAGGTCACAGAAATAAGGCAAGTTATCACCAAAGATAAAATGTCTTAAAGTGTACTCAGATATTCTCAGCTAGTGCGATAAGAAGTATATGAAAAACACTGAAGAGAACATGCATGTTGATATTAATTATTGGAGCTTAAAGCACGAGTAAATAATAAATGTGGAGCTGCTTTACAATAAGGTGAATAAAAGTCTATACTTGTTTTGAATAATACATTCAAACATTTTAGTCTGCACAAAACCTTTAGTTTTTACTTGTCCTGTCCTCTAGACATAACAGAAACAGATGATTTGCTACATCACAAATTCGTTCATAAAAAAATTCACTATTTTTTCACCGCGGTGCGAGCCTCGTTTTGATTTTTAACGCACAGGCAAGTCAGAAAGGTTTTCACTTAGCGAGTAGTTTTACCTGCGTGGAAAAATTTTGTCTTCTTTTGTGTCATGTTTATTTTAATAATAATAAAAAATTCCACTAACTAATGTCAGCTAAACGATGTCAAGTAAAGAATGTCAACTAGAGATATAACTGAAGGTATACAGAACATGGACAACAGAAGGGCTTTGTTCCTACTATGTGCGGCTACATTGTACCTGAAAAATCATCAAATCTGCAGTAACCAACACAGGGCTGTAAGAGGTCAAATTTTGAAGGAACAGGTCTTACAAATGTACCAGCTAAAAGTTGCAGAAACCCACTGTACAGAGATAATATATTATTAAGTATCATTAAACTTAAACTTAAACTAGACAGAGGAACTTCACAAATCACCTTTAATCTACTTCTCAATTTCCTTAAATGAATATATTTCAAGAGTTGTAAAGGCCTATCGATCACCTATTCGGTAAATTGCTACGCAAAAATAAGTGGTACTAGTAGTTCACAGGAGTGGTTCATGAACTAGGTCATGCAGCCGATCACGTGTTTTTTAATCTCCAAACTAACTACTCCATTACAATATTGACATGGCATAGTGCCAATACTACCATTCAACAAAAATCTCAACGTGCAATTAAAGGATGTTAGTATTAGCCTTATTGCTTATTCTCATTGCTTATTCTTTGCCTCATCACTGCTTATCAGAGCTGAAAAATACGATCAACAATCACAGACCTTTCACAGATTTTGGGAAAATGAAATTTGTTTTTGTTGTCACCAGATTTAATTCCAGTACAGTATGTTGCGTCATTCTGTTGTTTTCTAGTACAGTTTCTCCAAATTTCATCCTGTTGAACCAAGGGAATGACTAAGTAACTAAAAAGAGCCCTTTAGTTTTGAAATCACTTCACGCAAAGTCGAAAAGATATTCTCTCAAGAGAGCATTGCCTTCATTCCAAACATGTACGTGACGTATACTCACTTCAGGATTCAGTTTAAATTACAGGACAACAATAATTGGTCCTTTCGGTGAAATGCACAGCATGTCAGAACGCATATGGCAGCTCTGTTAAGCAGATGTTCATGGAGGAGGAATGCATGACAAGCCCAACTGAAAATGTCTGCGTTAGAGGCCACATTAGTATTGACCTCTTACAGCCCTGTTTTGGCTATGGCAGATTTGTTTATTTATTAAGGTAGCCCCACAGGAGGGGTCATATGCGGCAGGGACTAGTCATAGGAACATGTAGGAGCAACAAAGTCCTTCTTTGGCCCATGTCTTGTATACCTTTAGTTATTTGACATTCTTTCTTTGACATTGTTTAGCTGAATCTAAGTAAATTGCAGTGTGTCGCAAGCTTCCTTAGCTCGGCCACGTAAGACAAAATACTTTTTCCTTCATGCTGGTTTCTCTTGTAGAAACGAAATCTTTCCGCAATTTCCAAGGGCTTCGGGCTCAAATGCTCCTGTAGAGTGGTAACTATCTGTTGAAAAGACTTGGTAGCTGGCTTCTCCGGTGCAAGAAGATCCCTCAGCAGAGCGTAGGTCTTCCCACCGATCAAGCTCAACAAGGTCGGTACTTTATGGTCATCATCGATGTTGTTTGCCAAGAAAAACTGTTCTACTCTTTCCACATAGGTTTCCCAGTTCTCGTTTGTGTCATCAAAACTCTCTATCTTTCCAATAGTGGTCATAATTTCTCGAATTTTATCTCGTCGCCACTGTCATGTCTTTGATTCGAACAAACACGTTTTCGGAATGATGCACAGGTGCGCATGACCTATATCTATTGGCCGCTGGCCAAATACACCACACATCTGTTTAAGTTTTAGGTCGGTTATGTTTGTTACAATCAGTTAACCTCAATGTCTATCAGTTGTAATAATAAATTTAAATTGTTGTCGCTACTTGATCAATGCGATGACAAATTAAGTGATGCACCCGTTGTTTAGCTTCTACAAATTGTTTGATTAATTTATCACGTTGCCGACAGGATTTGCTATTGTTTGTAACCTTTTATACTTTGTAGAGGCAATTCTTGAATATCAGCGGGTAAAACAGCCTACTCTCGGCTACAGTTACAGTTTTGGGTGTCACTTCTGCTTTTGTTGAGATTGATTGATCAATATTAAATCTGTAGATTAAATCTAGATCAATCAATCTCATCGCGGTATAAAACTGCCCGGTTGCAACTTTACAAACGGTGATACGCTGCTTCTGCCATAAGGTATTTTAGACAAATACACACCACGTTACGATCCCAAGCTCCTTTTAAATCCTATCAGCTGAGAGTAGTTCTGTGGTTCTTTTTTTTCCCCGAGAGTTTTGTCGTCCGCCATTTTGAATTTTTGTGTGGAATACTGCTGACTGCTCATTCTCAGTCCCCCGTTCCAAGTCCCCCTTACACGGTTTCCCGTTCCTGATTTCAGTAACCTCCCACGATCAGGTCTGGCATCATTCTTTGCGTTGTTTGTTTATTGGTTTCTCAATTCTGCGATTTGCTCCGAGAGTTTCGTGGCGCCTCCTTGAATTTCACTTGTAGAGACTCTAAGCTTTGCTTTGAAATTAAGCTCACAACAGCAAGCTACTTCCACAACATGCTCGACGTTAAATTCCTGGACATTGTTTTGCTGCCATATATCTTGGTGCTCGGGTTTATAACACAACAAACGGGACTCAAGTTTCTGCGTTTTGTTTCACTTAGTTCGCGTAAATCACTTAATCTTTTAACCTCAAGCCTGACGAGTCTAGATGTTTCTGGCAAATGATGTGAAAAGTTTACGTTCATGTAACAACAACAACAACAACAACAACTCAAAATTATGTCTTGACCTCTATACCCTTGCTAACAAATTGAATATCCCGCCAAGATTTCAACTGACAACAGCCTATTTAATATCTTTACTAAGCATAGCCTTGACGCTTTGGATGGGGTGGAGGGAGGGAAGTATTTTCATAAGATATAAATTGACATTTTTTGGCTTAAAATGTTAAATGGCTGCTTTCCTCTTCTTCTAGAAATATGATTTGCCAAGTGGCTGCTAGCCGTGAATTTTCATTATGACTGCTCGTGAAGCGAAAACTGTTTTTTGCTTCGTTAAATGTGTTTTCTTAGATCAACACCGCTTAGTTGAAAGACGATGAATTTCTGTGAAGCGAATTTCTGGAATTTCCGTGAAACGACTGCAGTTTTACTTTCCGTGAAATATAATCTGAGCCCTCTATGCTCTTACTAAAAACTTATAATCGGCAAAAAATTTAAACCCGCAGCAGAAAAACAGGCTAATACTATTACAAACAAACAACGGGGCTGCTTTCTAAAGAAACTGTGGTGCTGCGTCGGTGCAGAAGTCGGAAACACAAAATTTTGGATTTATCAACAGACACATGATTTGATAAGGTAAATTGTCCACCGTAAAGTAATTGAAAGCTGACGTCTTGAGCGTTAACCCTTCGTCGTTTTCAGTGCAATACTTTTTTACCGACTACTACAATGTCTCTTTTCTTCTACATATACTACAGCTGGTAACTCACCAAAAAAGTAAAATTTCAACTGACAAGCAATTGTTCGTTTCGTTATCTCCAAGGAAACTCTGACTCGCAATTTGAAGCAATTTGTACTGTGAACGACAACTGTCCAAATAGCATAATAGTTTCAGTGGAAAATCGTTCCGGAAAACGCAGTTAAATAAACATCTTAATTTGTTACCGACAACTTGTGTTGTAGCCTCAATATCCATTATCCATGATGAATATCCACAATTAACGTTGAACAAATCGACTTGTTTCTTCAAAGCTGTTTCCTTACGAACGCCTACAGCGCCAGAATTTGATTTAACAGCAAGAAAAAAAACGCCTTTGACTCTGACAAGTCATGAACTGAAAAGGACCAAAAATTGATTTCAAAACAGAACAAATATTCATGCCTTGCTCCCTAAAATGGCTTTGAACCATGACGTTCGTTGTATCTAGCGTTGCACTGTACGTAATAAGAAAATGAAACTTCTAGCTTAATTAATAAATCAAGGAAAATTACCATCAATGCCTGCAAATCGGCTGCATATGAAAATAAATCGCACCCGATACACTTAGCGATTTTTTCGTTGAAAAACCGTCCCCTGGCCCGAATGCTTTACAGTAAATATTTCGCATGGTTTGTCTCGTGCGAACCGGAATCCACGGTCTCGTTGCCTCGCGTCTTGAGTGTTCGCGGTTTTTATCGATTATAGTTGTGCCTTTCTCAAAGAGTTTTCAGAAAAAAAGAACTGTTTTTCAGCAGTTTACAAATGCTTGTGCTATAGGTACACATGACTGCAACCACAACTTTTTCCTTTTCAGACAATGTCAGAAACGCGCCGTCCTGCAGGCATTTATGCTAACCTCTTTGCTGGTCTTCGTAAAGTAATTTTCTCTACCTTTAGTTCTTGTGTACTCATAAAGTTTTGTTTCAATTCTTTCTTGCTTGAATTGACTCTGACATCTAAGGCTCCCTCAACGTGTCCTTTGGAAGTAAAACAATTGTCAATAAAATTGGATCACAACAAAACAAAATTATTTTCAGAAACAACATTTGATACAACATTTTAGTGTGACAAAAGTATCAGCCTTCTTATGATATTCTTTCCCATTCTGGCTATTCGACCTTCCTCTCTTCCGTCATTTGCACCATACTTTTTCTCGGTTATTACCCATGAGATGTCAAGAGTTGAATCAGATGCCATCAGTGCAACAACCCGCAAAAGCGTAAACTTTTCTGCACAGATATTCACGAAAAAGGAACCAAACTTGGTAGCCCCACTGGAAAAAATCTTAGAGCAATTTGGTGTGACATGTTGCTAGTGGCGAACTCGGTAATGCTTCCATGCCAACTTTCTTCTTCTATGACTAAACCAATTTTAACCTCCTGTGACAATTTTAATCATTTTGTCTCTCTTTAATTACTTTTAATTACTTCTGTGCTAGTTTTTTTGCTTCCTGGAGGAAATGAACATATAGCGGATCCAAGTTGGGAACTGTCCGAAAATCATGACGTAATTTTGAAAGGTTGTGTGATGGACTTCAAAAGAAATTTAATTGCACTTTTTTATTTTGTGAGTTCCATTTGCAGAACTATAACCTTAATTGGGAATTACAGACGGAAAGGAACTTTCCTTTCCTAACCCCAGTTTCCTGTTCCGGTCCCGGTACGGTACGAGTTATTTATTTAGACACTACATCCACCAACTTAAACAAGGAAGTAAAGTCATAAGACACAAGATATCCGCTTCAAAGACATTCAACTCACCTTTTCAATAACGCATGTTGGACGTAAAGGCCTTTCTAGTTGGTTTTCCCATCCTATCCCTGACATCTACCTAAAGAGAGGTAGGAATGGTGTTATGACATGCTAAGTAAGGTCTCCACCTACTTTAAATTTTAATTATCCAGACTTGTCTCTGTGGTCCAGATTTTCTTTGTGAATATTTACGAGTGATGGTTGAAACAACTTTAAGCTTAAAACCTGTGACTGTAATTCGTTGGAAACAGACTTCATTTAGTCAATGTTCCCAGTGAAAGCGGATTGAGAACACTATATGAATATAGCTTATAGTTTGCTCTCGGCTAAATAATATAAAGAGCAAGAGGATTGTTTACATAGATTTTGTGTGATGGTGTACTCAGTTGCCATTATCTCAAGATATTCATTTTTCTTGATTATGCCGACTATTTTCGGTGCTATTACAGAGTCCGGCTAATCGAAATTCTACCGTATTATTTTTCAACAGAACATTAGAAACAAATTAGCTCCACTAATTCGACCAAGGTTCTTCTGGCATCCTTTAATTTTAGAGGTGAGTATAAACCCTGTATAACCTCAGCTAGAGAAATTTTCAGTTGAGTGTCCAAGTAAGTGTTGTGTATGCATTGGTTTTGATTTACTGCCGGCTCTCTGATTGGTTAAAAAAGTCGTGGCACTTTCTTACTTTATCAGACGTAAAACCAAAACCGATGGTGAATTGGTCGCACGCGTTTGTCCGAGTTTATTGATTGGTTCATTTTATGTTTTGTTCCTTTTGTTATTGGTTAGAGTTATAACTTTGGAATTGGTTTTGAGACACTCATTTGAAAACTGCTCCAAACAAATTGGTAACTCACATTTGATTCTCGATATTCTGGAATCTTGTCTAAAGATAACATCGCACTGTCTATGGACAACATCACAAATATTGTCACATGTATCTAGCATTTTCCAATTGAGAGTTAAAATAATTAATCTCAACAAACAAAACACACGAACAAGACAGTGAACCAATCAGAACTCGAAGCAAATACATGTAACTAGCGTCAAGCGCGGGAAAGCGCGTGTGTCACAGATGTCACGATTTGTTTTGTTTTTATTTCCGATCGGCTGAGAAAGTGGCACAAGCTTCCCTAGCCAAACGGAACACAGAAAAGAAAACTCAAAGCGAACGCATATTACTTTCCTCTCAAAACTGAATACCGCATGCACTTCTCTCAAATAATTATATCACGCTTGTATCAGAGTATACCCTGATATGGGTCTATGAAGCGCTTTGCCAGATCTCACCTCTTTAAATAATCTCACGTCACGTCGTTCATGTCTCTGTTGCATTTCTCATTCTATTCTTGACATCTACCTGGCGTGGAGAGAGACGAGTATAATTGAGAACGAGAAGGTTAAGGGACTGGGCGTAAAATTTCGGGTTATAATTAGGTAAGGAAGATACTAAAATCTGCACCTTATTTTAAATCTAACGAAAACTATTTTCTTTTGGGGCTAAGTGCGTCAAAAATTCGATAATTTTTAGGGGTTGTCTACATAAATAAATAAAGATGATGATAACGATGATGGTTGTGACGATGATGATGATGATGACGAAGACAAGGATGATGATGATGATGATGATGATGATGATGATGATGATGATATCCTTATAAGGGCCGAAAAAGCACGGTTGTTTGCTTATAACCTGTGTGCAGTAAGCCAGTAAGAAAGCTAGAAATTAATTATCCGAGATTGGGAATTTAACTAACCTAATTAATCTTTGGTTAATAAACCATAGAAATCCTTCTCATACATATAAGCTAAATATTGTCTGCTACGTCAAGCCGTGATGTTTTATGTTTCTGGACTGCTACATTAGAAAGCGAGATTTGAACTTGCCTTATTAGGGAAAACGTACGGTAAGAAGATTCCAGTGGACAAGTCCCAGATAGATGAATGGCTCTTCAGACAATTGGACGATAATTTAACAAATTTGGCATGGCACAAAATGGCTGTAAATTAAAAATAATAGATTCTTCATGTAACGTTAATTCAAAGGGTAAATAATTAAAGTGGTACTACGACCCAAAACTCACTTTTATTTTTTCCTCGGATTTCGAAACTGTGTTTACTAAACACTCCCCAAGCGAAATTTTAAGCCTTAATTTTGAGAAGAAGTCTGTTTATTTGAACTGCAATTTTCCAATTTAATGGTATGCCATTATTATACCAGAAAGGATACAATGACGTCATTCACTTAAGAGCTTCAGAATCCAGTGTCTAAACACAGCTTATTAATTATGCAGAACATGAATTTGAGAGTCTGAAAGCTCAAAACTCCCGTGCTGCATACTAAATAAGCCACTTTCACACACACTACATTCTGAAGTTCGTGAGTGAATGATGTCATTGTATCCTTTCTGGTGTGATTATGGCGGACCATTAAATCGGGAAATTGCAGTTTAAAAAAGCAGCCTTCTTCTCAAAATTAAGGCTTAAAATTTCACTTGGGGAAACAAGATTTCGAAATCCGAGGAAAAAACAAAAGTGACTTTTTGATCAATAGTACCACTTTAAAAGTTTCAATGGTAGTCTTTAGAACTAATTTGCCAACGACTGTGAAACTATTTGCCCAAAAGTACAAATCGAACGGTTATTATGAGTGCTATAAAAAGACAATTGATTATTAAAATTTGCGATTCAGTATCGTCCTAGAGGCCGAGGGCGGGGCGGGGTGGGGGATCAGATGTATTAGTGACGGGAAGGTGCAATGAGGCCAAATTTCTACACCCCA
The DNA here is from genome assembly GCA_964017195.1 of Siderastrea radians. Taxonomy (NCBI): domain Eukaryota; kingdom Metazoa; phylum Cnidaria; class Anthozoa; order Scleractinia; family Rhizangiidae; genus Siderastrea; species Siderastrea radians. The sequence continues at coordinate 45,512,576 of OZ024893.1, forward strand.
AAACTGGCTCAAAAAACGTCCAACAACCCAAAACGTTACCTACAAAGCCAAGATAACTGAGATTCTGAGACAGTTTTTGCTTCAACTTCTTTTTCTAAGTTTGCAAATGAAACTGATTCAATTGTTTGACAGCAAATTGAAATCCCTGACGAACGCATGCTTTTTATAAATCGTAAAAAATCCTACGGAAATCTTTCTATCCGAAATAAGTCCACCAGAACATCTCTAACCCAAAAGAGCGCCAATTAGCAAATTTCGAATCCCTCGCACCTCACTGTCGCTAATATACCCGAGCACCAGTTCCCCGAGCCTGAGATGTAAGAACGAAATTGCTGCCTTTTAAGAAAGCGACTGAAAAAAATCAATTAGATTTCACATAGCTGAAAATAAGATGACAATTGAACGAAAATTAATGTGACGGTGGGAAAATTTTACTACCAGCCGTCAGCCGATCCGAACAGTTTAATTGTACTTCTTACTATGTTATCTTTCTGGACCGCCAGTAGTTAACACACCTATCAACTGTTAGAATGTTCAAACGAAGCAAAGGGCATTAAGACTACAGTAGCCTATCTCTCGCTATCTCAAACATACAAAGTAAACCAAACGTTCGAGATAACACCGCGCTGTTCGTGATAGCCAATAGTAGATACCTGATCGACCGAGGGAATCGAGTTTAGGTTCGAGATAGCGGGTATGGAGATAGAAGGGATCCACTGTATTAGATAAATGCTAAAAATAAGCAATAAAATCATGTAATTACTTTCAAAAACGCTGTGTTTACATTACATTACCTGAAGATTTTAGAAGACGATTGTGCTGTTGACCGTTGGTTATCATGGCCGCGTGTTTTCAAAGTTATCGCTCAGAAGGAAACGACTTGGCTTAAAAACCGAGGCAGAAGTGTTAGTTCTTCGTTCCGCTAACATTACATCCCTTTGCAAACGTTGGCAAGGTTTCTAAGCCGATAAGAAAACAGTGAGGTACATATAACGTTTTTTATATCCTTCGCTTTCCACTCATGGCAAATGTGAGAAATAAAATTGAATAATGTATCAATGAATAATTATCTGCAATTCAAATGAGATTTAGTTCAAGATACATTTCCATGATATGTGAGAGCCAGGCTCAAACATTCAAAAATCCAAGACCGTCTGTAAAATAGGTTTCAGAATTTTTTCAAGATTTATTTCAAATTTAGCTTGTGCAAAAAGCCTTTTCCTATTTCTTCATATTACAAAATTCAGAACTGAAACTAGAAAGGCAGTCAGTTACAGGTCACGTCTGTCAAACTGAAAGTGAGCTGTAAATAGACAACGCCAAACCGAAAAACAAAGAATGATTAATGTCTGGCAGATGTTTCGATGAAAACTATTGAAAATTTCAGACAAAACTAAACGTCCGAAAATATAAACCTCTTAACAAAGGAGAAGTTTTTTAGGTGGTCACTTTACAAACAACCCTTTTGCCAGCCGGTTAAAGCACTACCGTTCAACATTCTTTTCATGTTTAAAAGTAGCAGCTTTTGGTGCATGGTTATTCTCAAACATCGCTTACAAGCAGCAAAAAGACAACGGTTCAACTTTAAGCGGTGATTAAAAAGGAGCAGTTTTTGGTGGTTATTTTCAGACATCTCTAAGCGCCAGTTAAACTTAAATTTAATTTCAAACGGTGGTTAAAAAGGAGCGGTTTTTGGTGGTTATTTTTCAGTCATCCTTAACCGGCAGTTAAAAGGCCATGATTCAGCTTTGATTTCATTCGGTGATTAAAAAGGAGCAGCATTTTGTGGTTATTTTCCAACACCCCTTACATTCAGTTGGGGGCCATGGTTCAGCCTTCATTTCATGTGGTGACTAAAATTTGGAGCAGTTTTTGGTTGTTTTCCAAACATTCTTGCAGCCATGTAAAGGCCATGATTCAATATTAATTACATGCGGTGGCTAAAAAGGAGTAGCATTGGTGGTCAATTCAAGTTCAAACATCCTGACCGGGGCAGGAGACTGGAGCATTACTATTTAAACAATAGAGTTTTTCTGTCGAAGGCACTATCGTGTGATAGGGTGCCCGAGGTAATTTGATGTTCTCAACAAATTTTAGCCCGAGAACGTAGCTCGAGGGCTTGATGAAATTTGAACATCAAAATTTCCGAGGGAACCTATCACACATAGGGCCTGAGACAGAAGGTCCTGACAAGGCTAAATTTTGAGCAAAATTTGCCAAAAACGGGCACTATGCACTAATAGGCGCCCGCTGAGGAGAGACACTATCGCGTCACGTGATCGATTTGGACCAGTGGGAGCACGCCAAATTTAGCGTTGTACTAACACCGCGGCAAAACGTCAGCGCATGCGCTCACTTCGGCCATTTCCAGTTTCTAGCTTATGTTGTTTATGTTGTTCATTTTCATTCGGTGTGCTTTCGGTGATAACGCGTTCGAAGATTATTTGTATGGAGCAAGAGCATCGGTTGTTTTGACGTCGTATTTCGTCCCAGTGGAGCCGGCAAACCTGACTGTTTACCGGTAGTTCAGCGCTTCTTCCAAGGGCTTTTGTCAGGGAATAGAGTTTCCCTACGCATTTTTTGCCATTCCTTGTTTTTCCACTTTCCGTACACGCGTTTTTCGTTCGCTGTTTTTACAAAACAGCTCGCGCTGAGTAGCAACGTCACTTCAATGGCGATATGCGAACGTAAACTATCGACTTTCATGATGTTTTTCGCTGTGGGTGCAAGCCCGAAACTACGAGGTGCAAAGGTGTAGAAACAGATAAAACCATACTGAAGCTGCTCTGGACTTTTTAACCTTAAGTTTGATGTCTGGAGCTTAGGTTTTTCAAAATTCGCGACCGGAAACCGAGTTTGTTGGGGGAGAACCAGGGGAACATTTACAGGAAGTAAAAATACAGCGCGTGGGCAGTGCATTTTGCCGTGGTGTTCGTTGTACTATAACGGCTCCATAGACGAAATGCTACTCCATCACAGGTTATCTCCCAGAATTTATCTGAGCATACCAGTGAAAACACTATTTTTATAAACTTTGTCAAATTTCAAAAAACTGTATTTTGATAACACTGTATTTTGAAAACAAAGAAGACTTTGTTGTAAGTTAAACGTTTCAGATCTTTAAAAAAGACAGCAAAAACAACAGCTTTGTAGAATGAGTGGTTCATATTTTTATGACTGACTTTCCGGTGCCGAAAGAAGAAAAGAACGCGACATGATGCAGGCAGAAAATTACACTGCTCAAATTTGAGGGAAGTAGCTGCCCCAAGAGGCGTGCTGTAGCGTTTTCAGTTTTCAAACATTATTACCATTTCCCGCGAATTTGCACCCCAAGCGTAACGAAAATTAAAAATGCATTCGAGGGCCAATGTCATTGGTAGAATCCTTTTGTTGGTTTGTTTATTTTGTAGATTTGAATTATTTGACAAATTAGTTCATGAAGTATGCACTGAAACACTTGTTTATTTATTTATTTATTTATTTTATTTCTCTATTTATTTATTTATTTATTTATCTATTTACTTATTTTTTATCTCATTCCGTTTCATTACGCCCCACTCAGAAATCAGCACATGTTGTAGTGGCAAGCGTCACGAACAAAAATAAATCATGTATGTTTGATCATTGGACGCCGGATTCTTATAACAATTTTCAATTTTCCTAAAATTCATAACTAACCCCTTGCCTCACCTTTTTATACTTCACATACAGTTCCTTAACCCTTTAACCCGTGATATAAAAATGCATATTCTCCTTACTATTCTCCATACATTTCTTATGGAATTAGTAAGGAGTATTTGTCTAAATGTCAAGAATTTTATCTTGGTGATCATTTGCTTTATTCTCATCACTTGATTGTTTGAACAAGTAGTGATAATGTAAAGAGAAATGTCATTTTCATCACTGTTTAGGGCTTAAAAGGTTAAATGCCGAAAAAGTTCTGACGGAGCAATGGGACCTTGCACTATACACATGCACTCTTGATAACATTTTTAGATTGAATGACGCTTCAAGGAGAACAGCTAAAATGTGTGAAAATATAACATCTATAAAGCCCCCCATCCATGCCCCGCTAAATTTTTAAATGGTCACAACCGTGAAAGTTTTGAGCGGTTAATAAATCTTAATGAAACTTGAATTCCTGTAATTTCTTGCTTCCTGATGTCGTGCCACTAGCTTTGAAGTCAGGAAATTATTGTAGTACCGGAATTTTGCGTGACCTGAAGGCATGACCGGTGATTCAAACTACCGAATGGAGCAGAAACAGTAATAAAGTTCACTGACAATGCCGTTGAAATTTTTTATTGTGTTCTTGCTTCCAAATTTACATTTACGTTTAAAACTTATTTCCGCGGGACGGAAGCCGAATCTTAACAGGAAATATCTCACATGTTGATCATGAGTGATGACTAAGGCGTAGAAGTCCGTAATTTCTTTGTGTCATGTTTCCTGCCTTTTTTCATCAGAATATATTTGTACTCCGTTCATCACCGCAGAAATGCCGTCCTTTTGTTTGCGACAAGCCCACAAAACGGGACAGTTAGAAGGACAGTGTTTCCGAGCCTTTGTAGTGAAGTATAAAAACAAAGCAGACAGGTAGGATATTAAGTCGATTAGGATATGTTAAACCGTGTAAACGGAAATTGGATTTTTGGAGAATAGCGATTTTTCAAATGCCCATGGCTAGCCATTATTTCGCTGCCATTTTATCCATTCACTCAGTCGTCACATGTAAATTGTAGCCTGTGAGCAGTTCGAGTGTCTACGGAATTTCGAAAACGATTCGCCGTATTTATAATATTCTGATATACCATAGCAAATTTAACGCTTGCTACTTGTAAAACCTTTTCAGAAATCCATGAGTGTTAAAACTTCTTTTTCAGTTTGTCCTGATAACCATTGAAAAACTGAGGGTTGCGGATTGATCTCTTTATAAGGTTGAGGTTTACCTGACGATGAATAGAACCCCCAAAAAAGAACTGCCTGTAGTCATAAATTCAAACCAACAAATGCACCGATTTCGAGCTGTACTTCTCTTCTCTTATGCTTTGATTAAGAAGAAACCATGCAATCGAGCGTGTGAAATCGCCTTCCACGCATGTTGTTCCTTGATTAAAGAATAAATATGTGGTAACTGTTTTCTAACCAGTGTATAAAGGCAGTCTTTATAGGCAGTTTTGGAGCCGCTTTTATATTATTAGAGTCACGTTGGTTTGTTTAAACGGGAAGTTGGTTAACCAGTCAAGCCACCGGATGTTACAGCTATGCTGAATGTACTTAGTTAACTTGTATCAGTGTTAATTTGATGACAGAGACGTTAAAAGTAATGAAAGCTTCATCTCACAAATTTAATTTTTTTTTAAATATAATTCTGTAGTACAAAGGGCGTCGGGTTTGCTAAGAGACAAATTAAGACAAATAAATCAGTGAACAATGTAGGTCGGCCGGTTTACAGGAGGTGAAAAGTTCTTATTACTCAGTGAAATGATGAATAAATAAATAAGTAAATAAATAAATAGTTAAACTGAACTAAATAAATAAATAGTTAAACTGAACCAACGACCAAACAAGTGAATATATTGATTGCGAATTTGGCCGAGATGAAAAGTCACACGTCCCTAACATTATAATAATTTAAATAACTGATTTGGTAAATGTGTTCAGTGCTCTGCTAGCCGCAAACCTTACTTATATAACCCTTATTACAGTTTAATTTGTTGTCTATTTGTCTGTTGTTTTACCAGTTCAGAAAGATATTAATGAAACAAATCAGTTTTTGTGCAAGTACTTCTTATACCTTCCTTTTCCTGAATTTCAAACGAAGCGCACTCTGATTGCCCGGCCTGATTGGCTCACAAGTCATGTGTTTTAATTTTGCCATACTCTAGTATTTTTATGAGCTTATAAAGAAAAGTGGAATGTATGGTTTTTGACGACAGTTTGGTTGCTTTTCCACCCCACTCGTGCACTCGTGGCCGGTCAATATTTTCCACCAATACAGACCTTCTGTAGAATACTTGCGTGTCTTCTGACAAACCGTTATCCATATTTCCCAGCATGCTTTGTTTTGAAATTTCATTACGTCTGATTTTATTTTACTTGATGACTATGGTCCCATGCTGCGCTCACCATGCGGCAATTAGCGTCATATCTTTTTGATTGAGCGCTGGGTAATTCATTAAGCTCTAATGAGACAAAATCGTGGAGCGATTAAGGCGATGAGGCCGTTTAACACATTTCCGGTTAGTTGTAAAAATCATTCAAGCTCGGTTGACTTTGTACAGACACCATTAAATGCCTTTTTTAAATACTGTTGCGTAGAGACAACTCACTCAAGAAAACAACCAAGCTCGTTATGCTTTTAACAAATTTGTTTTTAATAAACGAGCTCCGTGCTTTAGGCAGATATGATGGATGGCTGCTTGGAACACAAAGACCGACCAGGATTGTTTGCATCGCGGCTCGTATGATGTATTCCCCTCCTAGGCGCCGCAGAGTCGTCGAGTTGAATGCACTTGGTCAGCGCGTATTTATCACTGTTTGAAAACACAGAAAACCAGAACAAAACGATCGAGAGGCTTTTGTTAAACATCATTTATCACGCGTGGCCTCAGTAGAGGTGGCCAAAGTAAAAATTCAAGAAAAACCCCAAATCTCGTTTTTTTTTAATCCTGCAAAACAAATGGTACCATGCGAAAATACTGCCAAAGATATTTCATTTGAATGGTCTTAGAACTATAATACATGTCTCCATGATTGACTCTGGGAATGAAAGGGTTAAACAAATAAGTAACTACTCTCTCAGTCTGCAGGAACGTATAAATTTTCCCAACTTTTCTGTTTCGACTGAGCCCCTTCATTTGTAAGTCAAACAGTTGTCAATTTTTTCGAATTCGAATTTTTTCGAATTGAAATCAATTCCAGAAAACCAAATCGATCCCCGTTATTCGGCGTACTGAAAAATCTTTTCCCAACTCTTCAAGATCAACTGTCAGTTGATCTAGAAGATGCCATGTCCTTGGAAACGAAGCTTAGTCCGTTCGCTCAGTTTCTTTACACGCACAAGTGCGGGGTTCAAAGAACGTTACACGAGCGCCTCACGAAATTCACGTCGCATTGCTGTTCGCACATTATTAGCGGGTATTCGCAGCATTTCCATCCATGTTGTGTTCCGCAGACAGCTAAAAAAACCGCCACACTTGTTTGGAGTCACAGAGGAAACTCGGTGTCTTGCCTCGGATGGTCTGTCCTGTAAGCGCGACTGGGAATAAAATGCTACGTAACAGCGGCCTTTTCACGCTCAGTGATTAGTTTAATTTCTTAATAGTCCTCTTGATAGTGTAAATTACCACAAGTTTTTTCAGGACATTCCGATTACAAACAAGTTTCATCAGTTGAGCTCACTGTAAGTTGCTGACGGCAGCTATGTTTAATTGAAGTGTCATTCATTTGTGCAAATTGCTGATTTATGAATCACGCGCTGCGAGATAAAAGGCAAAACTACCGGCGTTTTGAACTAACATAATAAAACATTTCTGATTCCTATTTACGTTTTATTATAGTTATAAATATCTTAAGAGCTAAAGCAAACCCGGTTTTCCTTTCTTAATTTTGCACGCGCCTGTACCCAGAAAATTCTTTGGTTTCCGTTAAGGTGCAAGTGGGGTTCCTTATACTGTCCAGTCAATAATCGTTGCTAACAACCCGCTGTCATGTTGAACCGATAGCGCGAACACAAGATTCTACAAGATTTGTAACTCTGATTAGGTAAAAAAAAAAAAAAAAGGAATTGTACCTAAATACTGCTCTGGGCTAAAAGAAATCGTCATATTTATCATGCGAATCAGGCTTCGCCAAAAACGCGGACAATTTGTTATTTCAATGTTTCAAACAATTTTAAATTATTATGTGCTAAAATGTGCACTCCATCTTTTGTGTGACCAGCGTCACTAAAGCAAACCTCACGGTGAATGCTATAGTACTACAACAGCAAAATTTATCGCGATATTAAAAGATAACAGGATTGTAATAATAAATTTCATTAAACACAAAGATTCAGGTTTTGTTTTCCACGCCTTAATAATTTATCTACTAAGAGATGAAAGGCGCGCTTTTAATTAACTTTATCACCCGTTTGTCTCTGCAAGCTCCGTCCACTAGCACGCGCCGTTTTGCAGGCGCCATGAGTTTACCAAGTTTGCATGCCGGTGACGTCGCGCGTTTGTTAACCAGCCAATCATGAAATTAATCTGCCTGTCTAATTATAGCCCTGAGTTATGACCAGCGAGAGAGAATATTGCTCTCGACAAATTGGTGCCTTATTCATTCGCAGCTTAAATCTTCAGCTGTTTGCAGTTTGCGGGCTTGACATGGATTGCTACTATCAAGCTAGTAGAATTCACCAAACTACCTACTTCAACTCATCTCCTATCGTGTATGGCTGTGGGGTACCGACTTATTATTCTCCACCGTTTTTCCCTGTGAGCCGCAACTCTGAGATCCATAGGCCACCAGTAACTACTAGAAGTTCGCCTCCTATAGTACAGAGTTCTACACACCCAGTGACGATTTCTGAACGCAACCCAAGTCCTGTATCAACAACTTCGCAAACTCCTCCGGAGTCACCGAACGAAAGCTCTGCGGATACAAACGAAACTACATGTAGCGAGCTCAACGAGGAGGCCTGTAACTCCGGGAAAGATGCCAGCGAGTCAGAAGAAAAAACAGGTAGGAAAAAGCTAGATTTGTTTGTTACAAATCTACCTGTGTTTTAAACTAGGCATTCGCAAGTATACATTTTGAAGCATTGGTTGGAGTTACAATTTGAACAGATTTTGAACAATATTTGAGAATGCGATCACTTCAATTACTTACGGGTCAGTTGGAATAGAGAAAAGAATCAATCAATTAGAGAACATATTTAAATGAACACTCTGTTCCCTTTACTAAACATCGATTAAGTAAATAACTAGACCCTTCAATTCTCTCATTCTTGAGTTTAAATCTACTTTGATTTTAAACAACATTGTTGCGCGGGAACTTTAACTAATGGCATTCAAATTTGTTTAAATATTTAGACGGCGAAGATGACAAAGATGTGCCTTGGCATTACAAGCAACCTTTCAAGCATCGAAGGCGAGTGGCGTACACACGAAATCAAATTCTGGAACTAGAGAAAGAATTTCACTTCACCAGATATCTTACTAAGGAGAGGCGCTCAGAGATGTCAGCCATGCTACAGCTATCCGAGCGACAAATTAAAATCTGGTTTCAAAATCGACGAATGAAATGGAAAAAGGACAACAAGCCGGTCATTCCCACAAGCAGAGGAATGCGTCGAGGATGCACAAGATAGGCTGAAAACACTGTTTTTGTGAGATTATCAATTACAAATTGTCGTAAATCCTTTTACCACAGACTTAGAGGTGTATAAAAATTGACCATTCGCACTTGTCAGGCGAAAAGAGTGTCAGACGAACATGCTTTGGAAAACTCATGTAACAAATTGCGTTATATTTCATTCCGCTACATATACGTGGATTAATTTTGGTGGCATTTTTTAAATTTTCAGGTTCATTCCAAAATCCATCATGGTATAAAAGCGGTGTTAATGAGCTAGAAATTTCAAAAGTATATAAATAAAACATGAAGTTTTGTTCACGAGTTCTCGGTGAGACGTCTGTGGTTACAGATGAGGTGTTAAGCCGATTCGTTCCAACAGCGACATGAAGGCTACCCTAAGACTCAGTTCCTTTACTTTGTTTCTAACAGCAAAGCAATGTATTCATCGTTTCTGTTAACAGAGCAACCTGAACTCATCAAACTCAACTTTTCTGTTTCTTTCTTTATCGCTGTGCTTGATAAAAAACACTATTTTTTTCCACCGAGTACTCCGGCATTCTGTAGCATTGTGAAGGAAGGTTTTGATCAAGTTAGAGTTCGGTACTCTTTCTTGCGCAGTTGTTTGGACGGTTTAAAATATCCAGTGGTTAAAAGCATTGTGAAATAATATTCATTCGTATTAACTTCAAGTGTATTATTTAACAGGTTTGTGTAAATCTTTATATACAAATAAATCTATTTTACGAGCTGTGCCAGAGTCCTTAAATATTTGTAAACGAAGCCAAACTCGTATAAGGAATGATTTGGTCTTTCCGTTTATCCTACAGTCAAGTGTGTTAATATGTACGGTTTCCTGTATAAAAGATGTTCTTTTCGTGTTTTAACTTAACCTATCAAAGATTGTTATTTAATTCTTCGTTACTGAAAGCGCCTTATCAAATGTGTGAGCTAGATCCCAATATGGCGATAGGTTCCCTCGTTCACAAGCCATCAAGTTTTCAATCAAAAACGATCAAAGGGTTTAATTGAATTCTCCTTGAACTAAATTCAATTCTAATAGAAATATTCAGTTAGGATCACTTTTTTAGTATATATTCTCAAACAAATCGGTACAGAAAGCACTTTTCGTGTTAAAGGAATTGTAGCTTCTGTAGTACGAGGATGTCTTCTACTGCTCGGAACCGCACTTTTCATGGGTCAATGAATGGCAAAGATGTTACGAAGTCATCTGTTTGATTAAGAAGATCACTGATTTAATAAAACAAATCAATAAAAAGATAAATTTATGCCTTGAAGGCTAAATTACAAATTTCCATGAGCTACACTGATAAAGATCAGCAGCGTTTTATCACAAAAGACTCGGAGCTGAATACAAGCAATAATTTTTGTTCGCCATTCTTTTCTGTTCTTACTTCAGTCATTTGAGTGCAAATGTTTCAGAGAAAATGTCCATAACTTTAGTAGGCTTTAAAAGAAACACTTTAAAACCAAAGCATATCTTTGTTTTCTGATATATAGCCGTATGAGTATATTTTAATTGCCCTGAAAATAGCAATTTTATTCTTTGTTCGTTTGATAAATCGCCTGATGTCTTCGCGAAAACAATGGCAGCCTGTGTTGAGAACAAAGACGAATGCTCCAGTTTAAACCAGGCAATAAATAAATTAATTAAAACTCCTTGGAAGACTGAAATATATTAAGCTTTTCTCTAAAACGTTTCTAAAGAATAACGTTTCAACAGTTCTCATCAATCACTTCTCCCAAATTCAATTTTCAAAACCGGCCTTCACAATCGCTACCGAAAGATCAGGAAAACATTGATCAGATGAACCCTCTTGTATTCTCTCATCACAGTGTACCCATTAAATGCAATCTTGGAAACATTCAATGCAGCTATACGTGTTTGTATTTTATGAGGGTATTTCGACTTCTAGTCACTCTATGTTTCTAAAACTTTAAGTTTTGATACGGTAAAGATGAAACAGTCTTTTCCGTGCTGCTATTGAAGAAACCTATGGGGCATAATTACTCTGCTTTCTGTTAACATTGTAATCGTAAGCCCCAGATTCACTGAATATTATTTCATTATTCAAACCTAAAAACGTTAAAACGAGACCAATGCCTTTTTTGATGCACCGTATGCAAAAGACTAAACTGCGGGACAACATGCGTTACAATATGCCATTACACAGCTTACCCCTTCGAGGAATGATCTACGAAGGTAGTTCGGTATCACTGGCATTTTGAGCTCGAAATGCTTTACTGTTTCGTAACAGTAATTATCACGAACTGCCTAAGAGCTTAGGAGTACACTTTGCTATCCGACAATGTGATTAACAGCTCTTTCACCGAACAAACACACTCTCGTCTTAGGTGTGAAAAGTGTCAACTTTGCTAAAGAGCTTGGCTTCCACCAAGAAGGCACAAATTCGAGTTAAATCTACCAGTTTTCACAGGAGAATTGCCTTTATCATCCGAAAAATAATGAAGTGGGACCTGAAAGTCTTTAAAACAAGCTTCAAGTGAATTCTAACTAAGAATTTTCATGAAATACAAGCGATAACGTATTTTGATGCCAGGGAGAGGGTACCACGGGGTATCTGTGTATTAAATCATTTTCAATTTCCCTCAATCAACCGCAGTTTGAGAAATTTCTTCACTCATAAACTAAATCTAAAACGAGGACAAAATAATCTGTAATAACAGCTTTTGTCACAATAACTTTCTTTAGATATTACAAGGGCTAGAAAATTCAAGTAAGAATTATGAATGGCGTCAATAAACAGCTCGTTTGGAAATTCGCCCATTAAAACCTGCGAGTGTTGTTTGTTGTTTATTTCGCTCAACTTCTGTCACCATTTTCTCCTTTCCAAATATTTAAAATGAGTTTAACTGCTTATTTGCGATGTATTGTTGGTACGAAAAGGTTTTAACGTAATTCCGTGAGCTTATGTTACTCCAAAGACAGACAAGATGGCCGCCAGTTCTAGGATGCTGAATTTTGGATAAAAAAGTTGTACTTTTAAAAATTTAGCAATATTTTTCAAACCCCAAAAAATTCACAGACTATTCTATGAGATAAAGGTTATTTACATCGAAAGGAGAATGAGTTAATTTAATTTACACCGAGTTAACCCCAGATGGATATTACAAACTGTGTTGTCCGAAAGCAGAATTTTTATCAACGGCCGAGGAAATACTGAGATAAACACCACGCCCAAATTTGACTCGATGCGGGCAAAGAACCGCCATCAACACCAAGAAACTGAATTTTTAAACTTAGGAACACACGATTTCCCCTTAAACCAAACAGAAATTCAAACAGAACTTTAAAGTGTTTAGAACTATAAAAATTACCTCTGAAATCCATCCTCTTTCATTGTTCAAAGCTCCGCCATGACACAATTTGTGCTTGCCCACGGCGAACGGGACGTTTTTGTATTAAAACGGTCAAAAGGAGTAAAAATCATGCTGTTTCGCATACCGAGAGGCAGAAGAAAAACCCGTGATATTGACACGTCTTAACATAGCTTTTATTTGGAGGTTAACCCTTAAAGGGCGAGCTAAAGTACCTTAGAGTCAAAGCCATATTTTACGCACGTCGACTGTCCGTCACATTCTATGACCTAAAGACAAATATTTTATGTACAAGGAAAAGCTGAAACGTCCAGCTGTCAGATCAAATTATTGAATTTCATAAATAGTTTGTCTACATTATACTCTCATGGTGGATTTATATCTAAAAACGGAAGGATTTTTCGTCTTTTTTTACAGGAAAATTAAATGCGCGCTCGTAGTTGGTAAGTTTAAACAGCATGAAGTTGATCTGTGTATTTCTTTAAACTGGTCTCATATTTTTTCGTTTCGTGCATGAAAATTATTTTCCCGATGACTGTAAATTGAAATTCTTGCGAAGGATATCATGAAGGAGCAAACTTTGTTTGTTGGCTTTTGATGTATTGAAGTAGGGATTCACTTTTGCGTCTTCTGATTAAAGTTATTCTTTGCAAGATAACTCCATATTTGATTTCACGAGAAACATCGCGCTTGAAAGAAAGCTTGCTTAGTAATCATGGAGCCGACAAAAGTCAATAAATCTCATGAAGAAACCAGAAACAAAATAAATACCCTGAAACCTGGAGAACCAACGATAAAGATAGCATTTAAATGATAAATCATTTATGGGACAGGTCGCTAGTACCCGTAATTCTATACTCACATAATCAGGTTTCTTGCTTTAACAAAGTATATTCAAGTTATTCACAAGAAAAGTAAATTCTTAAAAATATGAATTCCTTTTTCGTAATCTTTGTATCCTCTAAGATGTAGTGCACTTTAGAACGGTTTAGCGAACTAGTAATCGCTATTTTTTCGCCGGGATTAGTTGATCTATTTTTTTTCTGCTGTTGCCAACAAAAATTATTGCGTGTTTTTGGATTGCGCACGCCCGCTAAAGCCAAAGCGATTGATTTATGATTTAACTTGGACAGCAGCCGAACGACAGGTGGGAAGAGACTTAAAGTCTACTTGTAACGTATGCTTTTCATATTACTGTGGTTTTTCTCGAAAGAAAAACTCTGTGCGTCAAGATAAGTAAATCTTGCGCAGGCATGTTAGGAAGTTACAACATTAGGGAGCGTTTTCTAACGATGTTTACGGCATCGCGTGGACTGTCATGGCAAGAATTAAAAAGTTTTTAAACGGTACTTGATATGGTGTGAAGACACGCGAGTTTTATTCAAAAACAGGTAAGTCTATGTTCTTGTTTTCACACATTTTCTCTGGTTTGTTTAATATAAAGTTGTCGTAGTAATTATCAGTCATTGTACATGTGGTTAGGCACCGGCCTTCTCTTGTACAATAGTCTTTCGGAGTAAACATGTAATTTAATTAGGTTTTTAATCACTTTTTAGTCTTTTCGTTCAGAAAATGTGAGATCAGACACGAGTTTGTAGGGCAATTTATCAGTTGTACCGTTCGAAGAGCTTTTCACAACCTCTTCGATTGGTTTTAAACAATTCGTATTTTTAATTGCCCAAACCTACTGGGGATTCATTGATTCAATCCCCAAACGAAACCTCAGTATATTAGCTTCAAGTTTAAATTACATGAAAAGCCGATAAACTTTTCAATTAAGCATAGAGGTCTTGCGAGAAATATTTTGCTATGCTATATTACATTCAACCTTGACTGAAATTTTCTGTGTTTTTCAAGTCGAAAGAATTTCCGTGTATCTTCAGGATTCTAAAGGCTTTTTCAGTTTTCAGCTCTCGATGGCCTTTTTTCAAAGAATTCAAGGAATGTGTAATTCTCGCCAACTTTTCCCTAATCAAAGCTAAATTAACTTTCACCATCCTCTAAGGGTAAAGTAGACAATACTAAGGCAAATAAAGGATCGGTCATTTCCGTGATTCCAATAGGTTTAGACATGTTAGTGTGAAACCAAATACAAGCGAAATATGAAACGACAAATCTGCAGCTTAATAGGAAAAGTTCTAGCTGAATTTTTACAATCATACCTGAAACAATGAAAGCGTTATCATCTGTTCTTCACTTTCGGCTGAGTCGTTTTTTCCTTTTCGATATTTATTTGATAAGTTTTCCTTGTACGTGCGGAAAAGGGAAGACAGATAGAGCAGAACAGGACTTAAAACCTGTAAAGAATGGCGACCTGATTTTATGTAAGTCCTCTCAGACTACAAACGCAAAGTTCAACTATTCTAAAAACATTCAAAAGAGGAACAACCAGTTTACTGCGATATGAGAGACTCAATTAGCTGTTCTCTCCTCTTGAGATTTTTTCTTTTCTAGCTGTTTGCCTTGGTAGAATTTCCCCTTTTCTGCAATCATTGAAGTACTAAACAGTTCGCAACACTGATAGGCAGGAACCCTTATTGAGAGAGCGTGTAATTTACAAGCTAATTTTGTTTGACATTGTTTTATTTCCAGTGTGTTTGCAAAATGGTTAATCGTAGGAGGAATTACACAATAAATGTTATGAGGATTTGACAATACGCAAATTAAAAGGCTGCGCCTGGGAAGAAGGTATGGTACAAACTGTTGTGTTAAAAAAGATTCACTTAGACAAACCAACTACCAGCTGGGATTCAGTTAGTTTATCATATACAGTAAACGTACTCAGTTATTTATGGTGGCTTCAGAATACGAGATGTGCAGTGTTCAGACTACTAAACGCATTTACGGCTCGCTAAAATTTATGTACACTAAATTTCATAAGATACATGCTTGAAATTCACTTCCAAAATTCATGTCTAAACAGTCTTCATTAAATTTCAAATACAGTAGAGTTAATGTGGTGAAAACTGTTGCGTCTTTTGGGTTGTACCGGCCTGATTATTCACAGGCAGCCCAGATGTGCTGTATGTGAAGTTCATTTAAAAACTGTCCGTCTGGGCTGCCTGTGGATCATTCAGATCAAAGCTGTTGAGCAGTATTTCCATGTAGTGCTGTTTCTATTATGCTGGGCAAAGTAACTCCTTCGTTTGAATTGTTGACTGATATCCCAAATTGTGACCAATTAAATGAAAGTTTTTAGGCAAGAAAAGTTTGTTTATTATGCTATACTAAACGGCACTACCTTTCAGACTATGGGTGAAATCTTAAGGTGTGACCATTACTTTCCTGTGGTGCTGTTTGTTACATCTAGTTTTCAGTCTCTGTGGATGAAACAACAATAGTCGACCGTTCAAATGAAATAAGTTAAGCAACACTTTCCTGAGGTATTGTTCGGCTATGCTGTTCAAGTTCTAACGCTTGGATCTAAATCATTCAGTTGAAAGCGATTGAAGAGTTCTTGTCTATGGCACTCTTTATTTAATGTGCTGTACCGTCCGTGTGGGCCTTCTTGGCTCGCGTGCGACTTTACTACTTTTGCCTTATAAAGAGGTGCGTAACTCTCGAGTCTGCGAAACAAAAATGAAAACATAAAAGGGTTTCCATTCCAATGACAGCACTTTGCTCAGATCAAAACTACTGCGTTTTGAACATTTATCAAGCGAACTGTAGTCTATTTTATCCTTTGCAGAAGGATAAAATAGCAAGTAAAGAGTTAAACTAGAAGGGCGTTTCTAACTAGGATCCTGGGTTGCTGTCCCCGCAAGACATATAACACACAATGGGACGGTTGTTATCCTCGTGTGGCGCCCGTCAGTCGCCGCAAACAAGGCGTCAAAAGAAAAGCTCTTCACTTCGGCCACTTGAGTCCTCCCATGAAACACAGCACCGTATTTCCTGATCACTGTAAATATCATAAATATTTGACTTGTCATGCTACGCTACATGCTGACATGGGGTTTAAATGTTGAAAGACGAGATTGATTGTCAAGACATGCTGATATTTGGTGTTTATGCACTTGTGATATACCAGTGTGTAGTAGAACAATGCAATCGATAATCATGTTATTGACTATGTGTCAGTTAGCCGCGTTAGACCTATGAGGCGTGGTTACCAATATGCTCTTATTCAGGCATTTCCGGCCATTACCGCGCGCCAGAAGATTTTAAAAAATTTTGCTCTCACGTGACCGATCTTTGTGTTACATTCGCATGGTATGGAAACCAGTGTTCCCTTAGTTATTTACCGTCATAACAAGCCCTTGTTCTCGAGTGTCCACGCTCCTTGAAATTGGTAGGAGCAACCATTTATTGCTCATCAACGTATCACACTTGACTGCTTGTCGACAAAATTAGGTTTTTCTCGATGAAATAAGGTAATTCAGTAATCTTGGAATCCTTTTAAAATGTACTGACCGAAAGATCAAAAAACCTTCAACGTTTTCGTCGAGTCAAAATCGAACAGTAGCTGGAACGTTATTGGGGAGTGTAGAGTTTTCCCTCTTAAAAGATGAGGAAGTCCTATATTTGGTAACAGGAATTAAAAAATTTGTTCCCATACCGGGAGTCGAACCCGGGCCGCCTGGGTGAAAACCAGGAATCCTAACCGCTAGACCATATGGGAATTCGTTAACAACTATGTGCCGAACTTCAGAAAGTTTAGACGGACCCGGAAGTTGTTTATTTTTTCTTTGCAAAACAGAGTCAAAGTGTTTAGACAATCCTAATAATGTTATCTTATGTTATGGGGATTTGACAATACGCAAGTTAAAAGGCTGCGCCTGAAAAGAAGGTACGGTACAAACTGTTGTGTTAAAAAAGATTTACTTAGACAAACCAACTACCAGCTGGGATTCAGTTAGTTTATTATATAAATGCACTCAGTTATTTATGGTGGCTTCAGAATACGAGATGTGCAGTGTTCAGACTACTAAATGCGTTTACGGCTGGCTATAATTTATGTCCACTAAATTTCATAAGACCGTCATTCCATGCTCTTGTTCTCGAGTAACCACGCTCTTTGAATTTTGTAGAAGCAACCATTTTCACTTATTAACGTAGCACGCTTGTCTGTTTGTCGACAAAATTTGGGTCTTCTCGATGAAATAAGGCAATTCAGGAATCTTGGAATCCTCTAAATGTACACCGAAAGAGCAAAACAACTTCAACGTTTTCGTCGAGTCAAAATCGAACAGTAGCTGGAACATTATTAGGAAGTGTAGAGTTTTCCTTCTTAAAAAAAATGAGGAAATGGTATATTTGATAACAGAAAAAAAAAGTTCCCATACCGGGAGTCGAACCCGGGCCGCCTGGGTGAAAACCAGGAATCCTAACCGCTAGACCATATGGGAATTCGTTAATAATTATGTGCCGAACTTAAGAAAGTTTAGACGGACCCGGAAGTTGTTTATTTTTTCTTTGCAAAACAGAGTCAAAGTGTTTAGACCACCCTAATAATGTTATCTATTGCTATGAGGATTTGACAATACGCAAGTTAAAAGGCTGCCCCTGAGAAGAAGGTACGGTACAAACTGTTGTGTTAAAAAAGATTCACTTAGACAAACCAACTGCCAGCTGGGATTCAGTTAGTTTATTATATAAATGCACTCAGTTATTTATGGTGGCTTCAGAATACGAGATGCGCAGTGTTCGGACTACTAAATGCGTTTACGGCTCGCTAAAATTCATCATTGTCCACTAAAATTCATAAGATACATGCTTGAAATTCACTTCCAAAATTCATGTCTAAACTGTCTTCACTACATTTTACATACAGTAAAGTTAATGTGGTGAAAACTGTTGCGTCTTTTGGGTCGTACAGGCCTGATCATTCACAGGCAGCCCAGACGTGCTGTATGTGAAGTTCATTTAAAAACTGTCCGTCTGGGCTGCTTGTGGATCATTCAGATAAAAGCTGTTGAGCGGTATTTCCATGTAGTGCTGTTTCTATTATGCTGGGCAAAGTAACTCCTTCGTTTGAATTGTTGACTGATAACCTAACTTGTGACCAATCAAATGAACATTTTTGGGGCAAGAAAAGTTCGTTTATTTGCTATACTAAACGGCTCTACCCTTCAGACTATGGATGAAATCTTAAAGTGTGACAATTCAAATAAAAGCCACTGTGCAGTACTTTCCTGTGGTGCCGTTTGTTACATGTAGTTTTAAGTGTGAAGAACAATACAATCTATGATCATGTTATCGACTGTGTCAATTAGGCTGCGTTAGGCGTGGTCACCTATATGCTCTTATTCCGACATTTCCCGCCATTACCGCACTCCTGAAAATTTTCCTCTCACGTGACCAATCTCTGTGTTATACTGCATGCAAGGGGCGTGGGAACCAGTCTTCCCTCAGTTATTTCCCTTCATTCCATGCTCTTGTTCTCGAGTAACCACACTCTTTATATTAGGTAGGAGCAACCTTTTTCGCTCACCAACGTAGCACGCTTGACAGTTTGTCGACAAAATTAGGTTTTTCTAGATGAAATGAGGTAATTCAAGAATCTTGGAATCCTTTAAATGTACACCGAAAGATCAAAACAACTTCAACGTTTTCGTCGAGTCAAAATCAAACAGTAGCTGGAACGTTATTCGGGAGTGTAGAGTTTTCCTTCTAAAAAAATTAGGAAATCGTATATTTGATAACAGGAAAGAAAAATTTTTGTTCCCATACCGGGAGTCGAACCCGGGCCGCCTGGGTGAAAACCAGGAATCCTAACCGCTAGACCATATGGGAATTAGCTAATGATTATGTCCCAAACTTAGGAACTTCAGACGGAACCGGGAGTTGTTTCATATGTTTTATTTCCCATCTCCCAACCGACATAATATCTCGAAAAAGTCTTCTTTGTACTAAGCCTTTAATAATACCATAAAGACTACGCCATGTGTGCTTCAACCGGTTTCGTTTTCTCGCAGTAATTAATTCTTTTTAACTTATTATTTAGTTGCCGTGGCGAAAGTGCGTTAAATTTAAAACTGAATTACTGAACACGAATACAGATGGTGTCCAAGCAATAAAGCGACATATCACAGTTTCCCCGAATGAAATAGAGCGTTTCATGAATTTCGATAGAATTCTAGGTGTGCCCAAGCAGCTTACGTGAGAAACATGCGTAAAACGAGTATTAGGCCGCGGGTGACAAGCTGCTTATAAATAAATTTATAAGGCAAAATTTTGGTGGAGGTCTTACGTTAAAAAACTTTATATCTTGAACGTTTGGGGGCTGATTCCACTGAAACTTTACAGAGAGCTTGGGGAATGGTGGAAGTGCAACAAGATTCTTTTTGGTTTGACAGATTGCGCTTCTTTTTGATGCTATAAGCTCCCAAAGTTAAGATTTTGTAAAACGCGACTCCTTGTCCAAGTTTTCTCCTCGTGCAGAAGACGAAACTTCTTGATTTTACCACTCATTGATCAGTTAAAACCTCTATTATGTCACAACAGAAGCCGATTATAGGATTTCAAGTTCCATTGAAAGTTGTAAGCTTTTAAGTGAGCAAAATCATCCTTGTTTAACTTTGAAGCCTTCAATATTTTGTTGAAAAGCCTGTTGGAAAAAATTGCTTCTGTTGTGACAATCTACAAAATATCTAGTTTATGTGTCTGTTGTGTCAGTTTAGGAAATTCTCTATCTGCGCTGTATTCTCGGACACAAAATTGGTGGTGTTAGGGCTTCCGAACGTTTACCGAATAAACACGAATGTTTAAAGTAAGGTTATGCTAATTATGGAAATTAAATTCTAGCAGCTATTGTTCACTGTCCAGAAAAGAACAATACGTTGCGATTTAGAGATCGCAAATATTTGGATTGAAGAATATAAGCCTTTCCGAAGCTCTATGTTAGCTATAAGGAGTGTCATTTTAGGTTTCGTTTTGTTTTGTTGGAAAACTTCAAAAAAGTTTCTATTAACTGGGTTTGAACGTAAAAAAAGCCGGACTTCGACAGTATTTTTTTATTTAAAAATGCTTAAACGTCACAACACGCGGGGCCAGCATGAGGCCCCGAAGCGGCACCCTAGGATTAACTTTTGTGTTTTTAATCCAGTGGAGCTCAAACTTTGCAACGCAACAGACTTCTCAACTGCAAATAATCGTATGATTTTTGTTTTTCGAGTTTAACGGTTTTTGGCGGGAAAATGACGTCATACAAATGACGTCAAAATTTTATTTTCACCTGATGACTGACTTATTGCTTGATTTCAAAAGGATATGATGAGACGAATTCAAATATGAAAAAATAATTGAAAAAGTTTTATCGGTTCAAAGGATACGACAATCTGAATTTTGAATTTCCCGCCATTTTGTTACTATATTTAGAATTTTGGCAAATTTCAAAACGCAATATCTTTTGAACCGATAAAGCTTTTTCAATTATTTTTTCACATTTGAATTTGTCTGAACATATTCTTTCCAAATCATGTACTAGTTTAGTAATACGGTGAAAATAAAATTTTGACGTCATCTGTATGACGTCGTTTTCCCGCCAAAACCCGTTAACATCGAAAAACAAAAATCATACGATTTTTTGCAATTGAAAAGTCTGTTATGTTTCAAAGCTTGAGCCTCAATGGATTAAAAACACAAAAGTTATTCGTAGAGTGCCGCTTCAGGCCTCATGCTGGCCCGGCGTGCAAGATATCCGTGGTACGCGATTTAACGCACGTGCAATTATTGATTCAGAAACTGAAAGTTGTACTGACGAGACTATTCATGAATATTTCGCGCAATGTCGCTTCCATTCGTCGCACTTCGTGCATACGCTTTAAATAAATGAATGCTGATGACTTAGTTTCTCATCCGCGGCCTAAAGGATTATAAAATCAGCTGTCAAAACAATGGGTTATTGTGTATTATACGGTTTGTAGAGAAGCTTAGTCACAGCTCAATAGTTTACAATGATCAAGAGTATTCCAATTTTTTTTTTGTTAGGACCAAGCTTCGGTTGGCTTGCCAAAATGAGTAAAATATCTTTCTCCCAGCGCAAGCCAAGGCCAAATTATTTATATTTGCTTTCTATATTTGAACGAGCTAAAAGAAAATTGTCCTTCCCATACCGGGAGTCGAACCCGGGCCGCCTGGGTGAAAACCAGGAATCCTAACCGCTAGACCATATGGGACTTTGTGAAGTTTCAAGAGTTAAAAATAAAATATAAATGTATGTCCTTTTCACTTTATCTGGACCACCTTCTCAATACAAAAGAACCACAGGAATTGCTCAACAGCTTTGTCATACCAGATCATTTCATCCACAGTTTTTTTGCTAGGACCACTTACACGGTGAACCAAAGTCTGTCTGTAAAAGCAAAGGGCTAAAAACACCTGTTGAGGGGTTTAGCACTGCAGTTTTTTGAACTAAAATCTGCAGTGCTCTTGGGCCTCCCAGACTCCACTGCTACACTCTAGGGCCCGGTTGTTCAAAGCAGGATTAAGCTAACCCAGGATTAGTTCTATTTTTAAAATCACTTTTAATCCATAACGACGCTGATTCCAGTAAATTATTTTCACATAACAATTTGGCTTTGGCTGCTTTCAAACTGCCACTTATAATTAGCAGCAGTAACGCTTCTAAACAAGAGAATCAGAAACCTTGGGCAGAGTTTAAGCCAGGGTTAGCGCTAATCCGTTTTCGAACAACCGGGCCCAGGGCTCACTTTAGCCAGAATTAACATTTTAGTCCGCATTCGCCAAAACCGGCTTCGCGTCCCTAAGGCTCCACTGACCCCACACACCCAACCCCCTTCCTCCTGTGGGACCCAGACCCTCTTTTTGACTGTGTACTGATATAATAACACGATTC
The DNA here is from genome assembly GCA_964017195.1 of Siderastrea radians. Lineage (NCBI taxonomy): Eukaryota > Metazoa > Cnidaria > Anthozoa > Scleractinia > Rhizangiidae > Siderastrea > Siderastrea radians. The sequence goes on from OZ024893.1 coordinate 45,535,074, forward strand.
ACACGTGTTGTGTATTTACTGCCCAGTGTGTTTAGTAGTAGCTACTTCTACTGAATCCGTCTTTAACTAGCAACAACAAATTCCCATATGGTCTAGCGGTTAGGATTCCTGGTTTTCACCCAGGCGGCCCGGGTTCGACTCCCGGTATAGGAAAGATTTATTTTTGAAATAAAATTGTTCATTCTGTTGTTGTTATTTTTACAAATATTTAGACGAAACGATATCATAAATTTCGTCGTTAAAATCTGAACAACCTTGTCTTGAGATACACTGAGTTTAAAACAAAACCTGAAAATTTATCCATTATGCTTTTATTTAAAACAATTGATATCCTGAAGTAGAAAATGGGAACTGGAATTCGTCTATTTTCGCACTGGAAATGCCAGATTTCTAAGGGGAAAAACAAAAGGCAAGCCCACTCCACTCGCTTCCATTCGTCGCACTTCGTGCATACGCTTTAAATAAATGAATGCTGATGACTTAGTTTCTCATCCGCGGCCTTAAGGATTATAGAATCATCTGTCAAAACAATGGGTTATTGTGTATTATACGGTTTGTAGAGAAGCTTAGTCACAGCTCAATAGTTTACAATGATCAAGAGTATTCCAATTTGTTTTTTGATAGGGCCAAGCTTCGGTTGGCTTGCCAAAATAAGTAAAATATCTTTCTCCCAGCGCAAGCCAAGGCCAAATTATTTATATTTGCTTTCTATATTTGAACGAGCTAAAAGAAAATTGTTCTTCCCATACCGGGAGTCGAACCCGGGCCGCCTGGGTGAAAACCAGGAATCCTAACCGCTAGACCATATGGGACTTTGCGAAGTTTCAAGAGTTAAAAACAAAATATAAATGCATGTCCTTTTCACTTAATCTGAGCTCTACGGTAAGTTAGAACCACCTTCTCAATACAAAAGAACCACAGGAATTGCTCAACAGCTTTGTCATACCAGATCATTTCATCCACAGATTTTACCACTTACACGGTGAACCAAAGTCTGTCTGTAAAAGCGAAGGGCTAAAAACACCTCTTGAAGGGTTCAGCACTGCAGTTTTTTTAACTAAAATCTGCAGTGCTCTTGGGCCTCCCAGACTCCACTGCTACACTCCAGGGCCCGGTTGTTCAAGGCAGGGTTAAGCTAACCCAGGATTAGTTCTATTTTTAAAATCACTTTTAATCCATAACGACGCTGATTCCAGTAAATTATTTTCACATAACAATTTGGCTTTGGCTGCTTTCAAACTGTCACTTATAATTAGCAGCAGTAACGCTTTTAAACAAGAGAATCGGAAACCTTGGGCAAAGTTTAAACCAGGGTTAGCGCTAATCGGCTTTCGAACTGAACCGGGCCCAGGGCTCACTTTAGAGAGAATTAACATTTTTGTCCGCATTCGCCAAAACCGGCTTCGCGTCCCTAAGGCTCCACTGACCCCACACACCCAACCCCCTTCCTCCTGTGGGACCCAGACCCTCTTTTTGACTGTGTACTGATATAATAACACGATTCACATACGTTGTGTATTTACTGCCCAGTGTGCTTAGTAGTAGCTGCTTCTACTGAATCCGTCTCCAACTAACAACAACAAATTCCCATATGGTCTAGCGGTTAGGATTCCTGGTTTTCACCCAGGCGGCCCGGGTTCGACTCCCGGTATGGGAACCATTTATTTTTGAAATCAAATTGTTCATTCTGTGAATACTGAGATACACTGAGTTTAAAACAAAACCTGAAAATTTATCCATTATGCTTTTATTTAAAACAATTGATATCCTGAAGTAGAAAATGGGAACTGGAATTCGTCTATTTTTGCACTGGAAAAAAAGGATTTCATCTGAACATGGGCTTCTGATCTGAGCCACTAGAACGGGAAAATGGGCACTGGAAAAATGCTAATAGGTCTGACAGGAAAAGAAGTCCGGCAAAATTAGAATTAAAATATCGGTTTTTGAAAAATTAATAGAAAATGGATTTTGTAACTCTTTAATGTTTACCTCGTTCAGGGGTAGTTTTCACTCGAAATCCACGGTAGTTTCTAGATGTTTCAGTTTACTGTTGAAAAAAAAAACGTTTTCCTTTAATCCGAGAACGAAGCTGTTTGAAGCTGTTTGTTTGAAGTACCACCTTGTGTGGTATGTAGAAAAACTTTCTTCCGGTTGAAAAAAAAAACAAAACAAACAAAGAAAAGGCTTGTTCCAAGTCCCTCTTCGCCCTTACTTTAGGAGGATGCGCGCGGTTCGCACGCGTGAAACAAAATGGCAGCTAGTTTTTGCAGAAAATTCATTTGCATCGCATCGTGCGCAACACGCGCACATATTCCGTGCGTGTGTTTTTCAATCATCTAAACATCTCCTTTGCGTGTTTCGCTACATACGCATTTATAAAGCGCGGGTTTTGCACTCATCTAAACAGAAATGGTTTTTGTCCAACCGGCCTAGTATCCAGGAGTTCTTCTCCCGCTCACTCGACTCGACTTGATGCGAAATGTCGTGACGTCACCGAATGAGGTCCCCGGAGAACGCGTTCTCGCGGTATGCCATTCGGTGACGTCACGAAGTTTCGCACCAAGTCGGTTGAGCGAGGAGAGAACGCCTGGGTACTAGGCTGGTTTTTGTCATTTAATCCAACGCATGGCTGCTCCTACTTTGTTTAAAGATATCCAAGGAGAGTAGTCATGTGATAACGTGAGCTCAATGAAAGCGGGAAATTAATGCCAGCAGACTGGTCCCCAACGCCTCAGTGGTTTAACACTGACTAACTTGGAAATAATTGTTTCTGAGGGTGCACATTCCAAGTTTCAAATAATCGGCACTAAACTGGGGCGAAGCTTCCCTCAAACAACCGGTAAAAGCCACTAGTTACAGCCGGAAGTCGAGGAAAGATAAAGCATAGTACAATCCTGTCAGGTGTATTGAAACAGTTACTCTGAAGACTGGTTCACACGCAAGCATTCTGAGCTCTAGCATAAGGATGTTCATACATGCCATAAGCTCAAGCGCAATCTGACAAACGCCTGCGCAAAGACTTTATACGCTGATTACCCGTCACGATGATACTGTACGGTCCAATATGGTGGACGCTGACGAATAAGGCACAAGACAAACCGGCGAGCGGAGTGATCTTGCGCAAGTGGAATGGAACGCGCACTCCTCACTGAAGACTAGCATTACTCTCCTCGCGCGCGCTCCTCACTGAAGACTCGCATGTCTTGCGCGCTCGCCCGATTTTTTCTGTTCCGACCCCTTCTGGCTAAGGCTTAGTGCAAAAGCTAATGTTTTTACTAATCTGCGTTAGGTTCAGCACATGAAGAGGGGGTTTGGCATAAAGAGAGGGCCTGCTTATTCCGAGTATTGGGCATGACTTACTCTTAACATATATAGGAATAACGATCCCAATGACGATTAATATTTTTACCAGGATGGAGATTGACTAATTTAAGCTGACCGCTGTGAAAAGGACAATCACACAACATGAGCACGACATAAAGATTCTGTTTATGATTGCGTCGAGCCTATTTTACGTTCGCAATGAAGCAAGTATTGCTATTCTCCAGCTTAGGCTGGAGTCAATCGGATTCAAGATCATTTACTGTACATTTACTTTACATTTACTGTGCATAGCTTTTTCTAGGCTCCAAGATAGTATGAAAATGGAATTGAGAAAACGAACGCGAAAAGTGCGTTAATTCACCTTTTCGGCGTTAGATTTCCCGTGTTGTGTCACGTGACTTCTGATCTAAACAAACCGCGAAAGCTCGGACATCCGGTTCTCAAATAGACTAAATGCCCGGCAGTCGGGGGAGAAAGGAGGCGCCACCGCCCACTTTTTCCCAGTTCTCGCTCGTCTTATATTTCGCGTTTTCTTACTTATTTCGCACCGTCCCTTCTGTCTCACAACAGGCTACATTCAAAATATGTCGTCTTACCTGAGAAAAAAAAAAAGAAAAGTTGAACCATCATTATTCAACAGGGTGTCCAAACGCGTTTAACGTGTTAAATAGAAAAGAAGAACTCTTTGTACGAGGTCTTATATTTGTAATCGACTTCAGCTTGCGTCGATAAAAAGAAGTAAAAATCTTCCTCAACGTCAGAAAATTAGGTAGATTAGGTACAAATATTTGCTTTTTTCAGTTATTCATTATTTGAAAGAGCAAAACCGAGAGTCGAACCCGGGCCGCCTGGGTGAAAACCAGGAATCCTAACCGCTAGACCATATGGGAACTTGGCGAGAGTAGGTCTTTCCCCCTTATTGACATTGCTTGAAGAGACGCAAGTGAATATGTTAGCCAACTCAATTTTTGAGTTTTCTAATTTCACTCAAATCGCATCATTAGTATTTGATTTTGTGTTATAAAAATGTAAAAATTAGGCTTGAGAGTTTTGTTGATTATTCATCATGAACCAGTCTCTGACGCGCGGATTTCTAGTTACTTTGGGTCGAAAACTTGGCAAGCCTATTTTTGTCTACTTTGTCGTTTTCGTTTTCATGTGTTCACGTTGCTGCAGGTTTCTTTGAAAACACGTGCAAAATACTTCTGTTGGCTTCGCTAAGTGGACTTTTCCAATACACGTTTTAAAAAATCTCTGTGTGTTTCAATAAACACGTAAGGTCTTGATGCACTTTCTGCCTGTCGTCTTAACATAATTATTAGATACTATCACTTTTATGGAGATAATTCTGTTTGCGAAAATTTATGTCTAAATTCCTTGCTTACGCATGAATTCCTTCTACATCGCCAAGGGGACAACATCTGTAAATGAACACTTGTTAATCAAACGTTTTTGTGCGCTAAAAGTTCCATTTTTAGCAAAAAGAGTCCATTATTTTTAGATTCCATTGATGCAAATGTGTCATTTGGCTTTTTAAAACTGATAATAAAACAGGGAATAGATAACAGTGTCTGTTTAAATGTTTATTTTTGTATTAAAAACGCTTTCGAAAGTCTTCACCTTTCCTGGTCAGCAATTTCGGTTGTTTCAATGTAATCAATAAACTAAACACATCATCATCATCATCATCATCATCATCATCATCATCATCATCATCATCATCATCATCATCGTCATCATCATCACATCATGAACTTCATTTAACTTCAATTTGGATTTTAGGGAACTCACGAAAAGACATCACAAAAAGAAAAATGCATCGGGTGTGTAAGAGACGTTATAATGGTGTTTCGTAAACTTTTAGTCAGTGGGAAGCGAGATTGAGATTTCGACCCAGTCTTCAACAGAACTTCATACCAGATCATTTCATCCACAGATTTTTTTCTAGGACCACTTACACGGTGAACCAAAGGCTGTCTGTAAACGCGAAGGGCTAAAAACACCTCTTGAGGGGTTTAGCACTGGAGTTTTTTGAACTAAAAGCTGCAGTGCTCTAGGGCCTCCCGGACTCCACTGCTACACTCCAGGGCTCACTTTAGCCAGAATTAACATTTTTGTCCGCATTCGCCAAAACCGGCTTCGCGTCCCTAAGGCTCCACTGACCCCACACACCCAACCCCCTTCCTCCTGTGGGACCCAGACCCTCTTTTTGACTGTGTACTGATATAATAACACGATTCGCATGCGTTGTGTATTTACTGCCCAGTGTGTTTAGTAGTAGCTGCTTCTACTGAATCCGTCTTTAACTAGCAACAACAAATTCCCATATGGTCTAGCGGTTAGGATTCCTGGTTTTCACCCAGGCGGCCCGGGTTCGACTCCCGGTATGGGAACAATTTATTTTTGAAATAAAATTGTTCATTCTGTTGTTGTTATTTTTACAAATATCTAGACGAAACGATATCATAAATTCGTCATTAAAATCTGAACAACCTTGTCTTGAGATACACTGAGTTTAAAACAAAACCTGAAAATTTATCCATTATGCTTTTATTTAAAACAATTGATATCCTGAAGTAGAAAATGGGAACTGGAATTCGTCTATTTTTGCACTGGAAAAAAAGGATTTCATCTGAACATGGGCTTCTGATCTGAGCAACCAGAACGGGAAAATGGGCACTGGAAAAATGCTAATAGGTCTGACAGGAAAAGAAGTCCGGCAAAATCAGAATTAAAATATCGGTTTTTGAAAAATTAATAGAAAATGGAGTTTGTAATTCTTTACTGTTTACCTCGTTCAGGGGTAGTTTTCACTCGAAATCCACGATAGTTTCTAGATGTTTCAGTTTACTGTTGAAAAAAAAACGTTTTCCTTTAATCCGAGAACGAAGCCGACAAGACTTTAGGTTGTTTGAAGAACCACCTTGTGTATGTAGAAAAACTTCCTTCCGGTTGAAAAAAAAAAAAAACAGAGAAAAGGCTTGTTCCAAGTCCCTCTTCGTGCTTACTGACGGAGGATGCGCGCGGTTCGCACGCGTGAAACAAAATGGCAGCTAGTTTTTGCAGAAAATTCATTTGCATGGCATCGCGCGCAACACACACACATATTCCGTGCGTGTGTTTTTCAATCATCTAAACATCTCCTTTGCGTGTTTCGCTACACACGCATTTATAAAGCGCGGGCTTTGCACTCATCTAAACAGAAATGGTTTTTGTCCAGCCGGCCTAGTACCCTGTCGAGAAAAGACAAAGCATAGTACAATACTGTCAGGTGTATAGAAACAGCTACTCTGAAGACTGGTTCACACGCAAGCCACGCGCTTTCTGAGCTCTAGCATAAGGATGTTCATACATGCCATAAGCTCAAGTGTAATGTGACAAACGCCTGCGCAAAACCTTTATACGCTGATTACCCGTCACGATGATACTGTACGATTCAATATGGTGGACGCTGACGAATAAGGCACAAGACAAACCGGCGAGCAGAGTGATCTTGCGCAAGTGGAATGGAACGCGCGCTCCTCACTGAAGACTAGCATGTCTCTCCTCGCGCGCGCTCCTCACTGAAGACTCGCATGTCTTGCGCGCTCGCCCAATTTTTTTCTGTTCCGACCCCTTCTGGCTAAGGCTTAGTGCAAAAGCTAATGTTTTTACTAATCTGCGTGAAGTTCAGCACATGAAGAGGGGGTTTGGCATAAAGAGAGGGCCTGCTTATTCCGAGTATTGGGCATGACTTACCCTTAACATATATAGGAATAACGATCCCAATGACGATTAATATTTTTACCAGGATGGAGATTGACTAATTTAAGCTGACCGCTGTGAAAAGGACAATCACATAACATGAGCACGACATAAAGATTCTGTTTATGAATGCGTTGAGCCTATTTTACGTTTGCAATGAAGCAAGTACTGCTATTCTCCAGCTTAGGCTGGAGTCAATCGGATTCAAGATCATTTACTGTACATTTACTGTGCATAGCTTTTTCTAGGCTCGAAGATAGTATGAAAATGGAATTGAGAAAACGAACGCCAAAAGTGCGTTAATTCACCTTTTCGGAGTTAGATTTCCCGTGTTGTGTCACGTGACTCCTGACCTAAACAAACCGCGAAAGTTCGGACATCCGGGTCTCAAATAGACTAAATGCCCGGCAGTCGGGGGAGAAAGGAGGCGCCACCGCCCACTTTTTCCCAGTTCTCACTCGTCTTATATTTTCGCGTTTTCTTACTTATTTCGCACCGTCCCTTCTGTCTCACAACAGGCTATATTCAAAATATGTTGTCTTACCTGAAAAAAAAAAAGAAAAGTTGAACCATCATTATTCAACAGGGTGTCCAAACGCGTTTAACGTGTTAAATAGAAAAGAAGAACTCTTTGTACGAGGTCTTATATTTGTAATCGACTTCAGCTTGCGTCCATACAAAGAAGTAAAAATCTTCCTCAACGTCAGAAAATTAGGTAGATTAGGTACAAATATTTGCTTTTTTTAGTTATTCATTATTTGAAAGAGCAAAAAGGGAACCTATTTTTCCCATACCGGGAGTCGAACCCGGGCCGCCTGGGTGAAAACCAGGAATCCTAACCGCTAGACCATATGGGAACTTGGCGAGAGTAGGTCTTTCCCCCTTATTGACATTGCTTGAAGAGACGCAAGTGAATATGTTAGCCAACTCAATTTTTGAGTTTTCTAATTTCACTCAAATCGCATCATTAGTATTTGATTTTCTGCTATAAAATGTAAAAATTAGGCTTGAGAGTTTTGTTGATTATTCATCATGAACCAGTCTCTGACGCGCGGATTTCTAGTTACTTTGGGTCGAAAACTTGGCAAGCCTATTTTTGTCTACTTTGTCGTTTTCTTTTTCATGTGTTCACGTTGCTGCGGGTTTCTTTGAAAACACGTGCAAAATTCTTCTGTTGGTTTCGCTAAGTGGACTTTTCCAAAACACGTTTTAAAAAATCTCTGTGTTTCAATAAACACGTAAGGTCTTGATGCACTTTCTGCCTGTCGTCTTAACATAATTATTAGATACTATCACTTTTATGGAGATTATTCTGTTTGCGAAAATTTATGTCTAAATTCCTTGCTTACGCATGAATTCCTTCTACATCGCCAAGGGGACAACATCCGTAAATGAACACTTGTTAATCAAACGTTTTTGTGCGCTAAAAGTTCCATTTTTAGCAAAAAGAGTCCATTATTTTTAGATTCCATTGATGCAAATGTGTCATTTGGCTTTTTAAAACTGATAATAAAACAGGGAATAGATAACAGTGTCTGTTTAAATGTTTGTTTTTGTATTAAAAACGCTTTCGAAAGTCTTCGCCTTTCCTGGTCAGCAATTTCGGTTGTTTCAATGTAATCAATAAACTAAACACATCATCATCATCATCATCATCATCATCATCATCATCATCATCATCATCATCATCATCATCATCATCATCATCATCATCACATCATGAACTTCATTTAAGTAATGGTCCGCGTAAGAACTATAGTGAAAACAGCAGGAATCCGGCAGCGAGAGCCGTTATTTCCAGCCGTGAGAGAAGGTGTTTATAAGCCTTAAATGAGCTTTCTCATTGGATAAAACGATATTAGCGCGAAATTCAAATAGTTTTAGGAAAATTATAAAGGTCTAGAATTCAATAAAGGCGTTCAAAATCGGTGAATAGTTTGTTTAAATAAAGATCTTTATGGACGCAAAGTTTAAGAAAAATTGTATGTGGGGAACCATGGGTTTTTGAAGATGATGCGACCGAAAGCGATATTTTGCCTTGCTTTCGTCGTAACTTTGACAGTTTCATCAATTATTTACTCTCATTTCATTGTTTTGTGCAATTACGCGGCATCTATTGACGCAAAAGCACGCCATGAAATATGACAAACACCGTGAAATTTTGACTACGTAGTTCATAAATAAAGTCTATCTAGCAATTTCTTTACTAGCTAGTTAAATGGTTTTTAAATCTTAACCTTTGAAAATTGTTTCCAACGCTAAAACATAAACCTTTTACAAGAATGGTTACGTGAAAAACCCCGAAAAAATCTTAACACGCGGCCGCAATCAAAGTTGAAGAATCCCGCAAGTGAACCTCCTCGTCCGCGAGCGTACAATATGCCACGCTTCGAATTCGGTCATAAACCTTCTGGACGCTCGATAAACACAGAAGATACACAACAAATATGATTTTTCAAGTTTTATTTAAAAGTAAAACAAAGATTATTTAGACCAAATTTCAGAGCATTCGACATCTCACATTACGCTTTGGTTTATATTGTGGTGATCCCGCAAAATAAAAACAAAAGCTACTGACCTGTGGAGTTGTTTGGTACGTATATTTAAGAGTTGAACCTTCAAATCCGATTCTGTGTGCACGCGCTACACAAAGGCTTCTTTTCCGATCATTGTGTATTCCATCACATTCACATTGCTCACGATTGCACATAAGATGGAACTCGCTCGCTTTCACAGCACTAACAACGACTCCGGGATCACCAAAACCCTATTGAGAATGGAATATATGACAACGCACTGCTGTAAAAGGCAACCTCCACCAAAACTGCTCATGTACTGCGAAAAGACAAGGAAATTTGAACCAATATGCCTAACTGCGGTGAAGAAATGGACGCAAACTCGTCAAATCCAAGATGGCGGCTACAGATCCAGCACATGTTCCACAGCCGTTACCATGGTTCCCCACATAGGATCGTGACGAAACTTTCGTGACAGAGAGAACAAAAGGAATAGTCCATATTTGGAACATAAAAGTAAACTTTATGCAAATTCTTGGCCTATTTATCACGATTTTTCTTTTTTCAGCCAATCGCGTAGCCCTATTTTAATTACTTAATTGGAAACAGACACCGGACGTGCCCCTACTGCGTTGCCGCTTTTCGCTATCGTTCTTACGCGAACCATTACTTAACTTCAATTCGGATTTTTGGGAACTCACGAAAAGACATCACAAAAAGAAAAATGCATCGGGTGTGTAAGAGACGTTATGATGGTGTTTCGTAAACTTTTAGTCAGTGGGAAGCGAGATTGAGATTTCGACCCAGTCTTGAACCAGAACTTCATACCAGATCATTTCATCCACAGATTTTTTGCTAGGACTACTTACACGATGAACCAAAGGCTGTCTGTAAAGGCGAAGGGCTAAGAACACCTCTTGCGGGGTTTAGCACTGCAGTTTTTTGAACTAAAATCTGCAGTGCTCTAGGGCCTCCCGGACTCCACTGCTACACTCCAGGGCTCACTTTAGCCAGAATTAACATTTTTGTCCGCATTCGCCAAAACCGGCTTCGTGTCCCTAACGCTCCACTGACCCCACACACCCAACCCCCTTCCTCCTGTGGGACCCAGACCCTCTTTTTGACTTTGTACTGATATCATAACACGATTCACATGCGTTGTGTATTTACTGCCCAGTGTGTTTAGTAGTAGCTGCTTCTACTGAATCCGTCTTTAACTATCAACAACAAATTCCCACATGGTCTAGCGATTAGGATTCCTGGTTTTCACCCAGGCGGCCCGGGTTCGACTCCCGGTATGGGAACAATTTATTTTTGAAGTAAAATTGTTCATTCTGTTGTTGTTACTTTTAGAAATATTTAGACGAAACGATATCATAAATTCGTCATTAAAATCTGAACAACCTTGTCTTGAGATACACTGAGTTTAAAACAAAACCTGAAAATTTATCCATTATGCTTTTATTTAAAACAATTGATATCCTGAAGTAGAAAATGGGAACTGGAATTCGTCTATTTTTGTACTGGAAAAAAAGGATTTCATCTGAACATGGGCTTCTGATCTGAGCCACTAGAACGGGAAAATTGGCACTGGGAAAATGCTAATAGGTCTGACAGGAAAAGAAGTCCAGCAAAATTAGAATTAAAATATCGGTTTTTGAAAAATTAATAGAAATGGAGTTTGTAACTCTTTAATCATTACCTCGTTCAGGGGTAGTTTTCACTCGAAATCCACGGTAGTTTCTAGATGTTTCAGTTTACTGTTGAAAAAAAAAACGTTTTCCTTTAATCCGAGAACGAAGCCGACAAGACTTTATCTTGTTTGAAGTACCACCTTGTGTATGTAGAAAAACTTCCTTCCGGTTGAAAAAAAAACAGAGAAAAGGCTTTTTCCAAGTCCCTCTTCGCGCTTACTGACGGAGGATGCGCGCGGTTCGCACGCGTGAAACAAAATGGCAGCAAGTTTGTGCAGAAAATTCATTTGCATCGCATCTCGCGCAACACACGCACATATCCCGTGCGTGTGTTTTACACTCATCTAAACATCTTCTTTGCGTGTTTCGCTACACACGCATTTATAAAGCGCGGGTTTTGCACTCATCTAAACAGAAATGGTTTTTGTCCAACCGGCCTAGTACCCAGGCGTTCTCCTCCAGCTCACTCGACTCGACTTGATGCGAAATGTCGTGACGTCACGGAATGAGGTCCCCGGAGAACGCGTTCTTGCGGTATGTCATTCGGTGACGTCACGAAGTTTTGCACCAAGTCGGTTGAGCGAGAAGAGAACGCCTGGGTACTGGGCTGGTTTTTGTCATTTAATCCAACGCATGGCTGCTCCTACTTTGTTTAAAGATATCCAAGGAGAGTAGTCATGTGATAACGTGAGCTCAATGAAAGCGGGAAATTAATGCTAGCAGCCTGGTCCCCAACGCCTCAGTGGTTTAACACTGACTGACTTGGAAATAATTGTTTCTGAGGGTGCACATTTCAAGTTTCAAATAATCGGCACTAAATTGGGGCGAAGCTTCCCTCAAACAGTCGGGGGAGAAAGCAGGCGCCACCACCCACTTTTTCCCAGTTCTCGCTCGTCTTATATTTTCGCGTTTTCCCTACTTATTTCGCACCGTCCCTTCTGTCTCACAACAGGCTATATTCAAAATATGTCGTCTCACCTGAGAAAAAAAAGAAAAGTTGAACCATCATTATTCAACAGGGTGTCCAAACGCGTTTATCGTGTTAAATAGAAAAGAAGAATTCTTTGTACGAGGTCTTATATTTGTAATCGACTTCAGCTTGCGTCGATAAAAAGAAGTAAAAATCTTCCTCAACGTCAGAAAATTAGGTAGATTAGGTATAAATATTTGCTTTTTTTTTAGTTATTCATTGTTTGAAAGAGCAAAAAGGGAACCTATTTTCCCATACCGGGAGTCGAACCCGGGCCGCCTGGGTGAAAACCAGGAATCCTAACCGCTAGACCATATGGGAACTTGGCGAGAGTAGGTCTTTCCCCCTTACTGACATTGCTTGAAGAGACGCGAGTGAATATGTTAGCCAACCCAATTTTTGAGTTTTCTAATTTCACTCAAATCGCATCATTAGTATTTGATTTTGTGCCATAAAATGTAAAAATTACGCTTGAGTGTTTTGTTGATTATTCATCATGAACCAGTCTCTGACGCGCGGATTTCTAGTTACTTTGGGTCGAAAACTTGGCAAGCCCATTTTTGTCTACTTTGTCGTTTTCATGTGTTCACGTTGCTGCGGGTTTCTTTGAAAACACGTGCAAAATTCTTCTGTTGGTTTCGCTAAGGGGACTTTTCCAAAACGCGTTTTAAAAAATCTCTGTGTTTCAATAAACACGTAACGTCTTGATGAATTTTCTGCCTGTCGTCTTAACATAATTATTAGATACTATCGCTTTAATGGAGATAATTCTGTTTGCGAAAATTTATGTCTAAATTCCTTGCTTACGCATGAATTCCTTCTACACCGCCAAGGGGACAACATTAACTGAATTGTGAAAGAAAGAACGAAATGAAGTCATTTTTTACCCATTTGATCTGACACAACAACAACAACAACAACAACAACAACAACAAAAACTTGAAAAAAAATTCACCCAACCTTACAATCCATCACTTTCCTAATTCCCGGCCATCAGTAAATGAACACTTGTTTGTTGATCAAAAGTTTCTTGCGCTAAAAGTTCCATTTTTAGCAAAAAAAAAGTCCATTATTTTTAGATTCCATTAATGTAAATGTGTCATTTGGCTTTTTAAAACGGATAATAAAACAGGGAATAGATAACAGTGTCTGTTTAAATGTTTATTTTTGTATTAAAAAGGTTTTCGAAAGTCTTCGCCTTTACTGGTCAGCGATTTTGGTTGTTTCAATGTAATCAATAAACTAAACACATCATCGTCATCATCATCATCACATCATGAACTTCATTTAACTATAGTTCGGATTTTAGGGAGCTCACAAAAAGACATCACAAAAAGAAAAATGCATCGGGTGTGTAAGAGACGTTATAATGGTGTTTCGTAAACTTTTAGTCAGCGGAAAGCGAGATTGAGATTTCGACCCAGTCTTCGCTCATCACCGTTGCCATGCTCGTGAAATTAAAACCTCTGGGCAAGGTTTTTTTGAAGCAGGGTTAAGCTAACCCAGGAAAAGTGTCAATTTTGAGTAAAGTTTGATAGTTGTACGATGTAGAATCTTTAAGTTTCTATTGCGGTACATTTTGACCTGAGGTTTTTTCAAACTGTGACTAAACCACCTATATAGATTAGAAGTATGGTCTAGCGGTTAGGATTCCTGGTTTTCACCCAGGCGGCCTGGGTTCGACTCCCGGTATGGGAAGAACAATTTCCTTTTTGCTCTTTCGAATATAGTATTTTAAAAATGAAGGCTACAAGTAATACTGTAAAATTTGATTTTTGAAAGAAAAAAAAAACAGCCTGATAAATTAGAAGATTCCATCTTTGCTACCCAAACATTAAAAACGAGGTGGCGGGCTTCAGACATAATCAATATATCAAGAAAAACACTCAGTAGGCCATTTTACAGTTGCATCCTTAGTGACCTGGTCTTAGAGTGGAAGTGAGGCTGGAGTTTTGATAGAGACTGTCCTGCTTTTCACATGTAAACCATGTTCTTCTCATGCTAACTAGTCTGTTCTCATGCTAACTAGTCTGTAACAAAACAAGGTCAACTCCAACCTCGCTTCCACTCAAAGGCCAGGTCCCTAAGCACACAAAGAAATGGTCTGTCACCAGAAAAAGAGTCCCAAGTTCATTAGTCTTTTAAAACACGTTTTGGAAAATTCAGATGAAAAAGTACTAGTCTACAAATTACCACTTTATAAATATCGAGAACTCTATTCTGATTTTGTCCAGCTTCTTGGCCTATTCAGCGGATGATTCCACATTTGGTAACCAGTTTACCATTTTTGAGACTGAATATAATTTCAAATAATTAATTGATTTAAAAATTCCTTCCCAGTTCTCTACTGGTTTCTAAAGTGCAGTTGTAAAGCTCGGGCCTCAGCCCAGGCGTTTCTCTTCTCGCTCATGCACACGACTTGGCGCGAAATTTCGTGATGGCATACCTCATTCGTTGACGTCACGACATTTCGCACCAAGTCGAGTCGAGTGGGCGGGAGGAGAACACCTAAGTACTAGGCTCCTCGGGCCTTACATTTACTGAAATTCCTTACGCCCGGAAGTTGACAGTGTTTTACAGGTAAAAAATGTGTCTAAAACAGGAAGTAAAACTAGTAAGACATGCCTGCATTCCTTTAGGCTTCTCGTCAAACGCTGCGTGCATCCACCTAGCCGATGCCCTCACAAAAACGTAAACATGTACAAAAGTCTGAGCAGTTTAGACGAACGCGGCCATTTTGAATATTTTTCCTACGTGATTGACTATATAGGAGGTCTGGCACCGAGAAATAATGAGGTCTGGGACGAGTGATAAAGTTTAGAAATTCTTCAGACGTTCCGTTTGCTCGACGAGAAAAGTAAATTGCGTATTATCTGAGTTTGCATTGCGAAGGATTTCCAAAGATTTCTTAGTTCCACACCTCGCTCAAGACGACCGTGTTAAATTATTGAAAATGGCCGTTCTTGGTGTACTGAGACACGAAAGGGTGGGCACCCTACATGTCCATCTAATTCAATCGGTAGAATCTCTTGACAGGTGTCAGTCAAATGACGTTAAAAAATGCAAAAAAATGGCGAAAATTAGCCGTCGTTGGATTTCCTTACAAACCTTTTATGACACATTGCCCAGTTTTCGAGTTGGCACGAAAAATTCGCAAAACTTTATAGTCGGCTAAACACTCTATGACTTTCTTGTTAATCCTTTCCTCGGAATCCTAGAAATAGCAGGTGAAACTACACGGCGAGAAATTTGAATGATTTGTCTCGTTGATAAAGGTGTGAATAAACCGATGACGTCACAGTTCCTAACATGTTTGTCTCTTCACTTTGTTGGAATAACTTCGGGTCCTGCTCGGCAATCGTCGCCAATCTTCAGACATCCTTAGAATTCTTCCCCCAGTAAAATGTTTGATAAAAGTTCGGAAACCATAACCTTCCGACAATCTTCGGGTGTTGTTCTCTACCCTATTAACCCTCCAGAAATAACCTGACCTATCCTCTTTAAATAGCCGTTCATATTCAAGAGTATTAAAAGACAAATTCCAAAGTAAATTACTGGTTAGGGGCTTTCAGTTGAATGCTCAAATGTGCGTTCCTATCTAAGTATTTCAAAGTTTAAATCCAAGAAAAATTCAATTTCAGTTAGCACTGCGAGAATATGCTGCTCAACAACTTTCCTTTGAGTGATCGTAATATGGTATAATATTAGTAGCTCAGATTTAATTTGAATATACACACTGTTGCATTTCATCTGGAGATTCAGTACTTCATTACTGTTATTAGAAGCGCCTTGCATGACATCCTTACTTTATTACGAGAAGGGTTAAGTGCAGTTCTTAAATTAAGTTTTGCGGCCGGAAACACATGGGTGCCCCTAGTTCATCGCTGTTTTGGAAAGCACTTCAAAAACAATGACATTTCTTTCCAATAATTTTAGGCATTTGTTTACTGATAAACAAGCAGTTTAATACCAGGAACGCCTTGTTAGTTCTGGGTGTGAACGCAAGTAAGGATTCCGGCAGGAAATCTGCTCACCGCTGTAGTGAAAGATGTTAGGCTACATTGCTTGAATCAAAGAAACGAAGTACTCATATCTCACGCAATATATTAGTTACTTGTTTGGTAATTCTGACAATATTTAGAATACGAAGTCCCCCTATTCTGACATTGTCAATAATCGGGCGCGAAAATTTCCAGTTAAAAAAGAAATTCTTTTTTCTCATGGCCATTCTCTTCCGTCCGCGTGTATTGCCTCTCGCTCGGAGACGGACGAAGGATATGCTAAGAACCGTGAGAATACCCCCAGTCCACCATATGCCCCGCTAAATAGATACAGTGTTAAACAAACGTTGAAATCAACAGCCAGTGAAACTTTCGTCAACCTGTACAATTTGTGAGGTGCTTCGTTCCTCGAGGCGGTGTTCGATGAAATACATATTAATTCAAAGAACGGCAATTCCATTCTTTCCGTTCTGGTGCCGACACTAATTAAAAGCAATCTATTTACATCCCGAAGCACGAGTGGTGTTGCCTAAAAAACCGATGTACAGTGCAGCTAATTGAAAAATTAAGGTTTTTCTTATCTCTAAACGAAACAGGTCGATTGCTGCCGGATTTCCTCTCAGAGGAGTTGAGGATGGGGAATTACCTAAAAAAATTCGAAGCAAAATATTTTTAATAGAAAAGTTGAGTAAAGAGAATGATGAAGACAATAGTTGTGATTTCGTGCCGATCGAGGCCTGTTGAAAGTTACGGAACATCTTAGAGGAGGTTCTTTGTCCAAAGTGAGGCACCATTGACATCAACAAAAGAACAGTCGCTATAACAATTTGTTAATTTAATAAATAAACACTTAGGGTGCTCAGTTTCTTGTTAGTGGGCTATTAATCAATGTCGAGACATATCGTCTGACAAGAAAGTCAGCAAATCAAATACTTATATCTACAGCACTGTAAAACTAAACACAAAATTATGCGTGACGCTCGCTTCAAGGAGAGTGAATTTCTCCATCATTCAATGGATTTATCGTTTTCACGAATTTTCTTCGTTGCAACTGCTCTTAATCATAATGCTTTATAGCTACATAAAATTCAAGCAATGAAGATAAAATAAAGGGGACTAAATAAAGTCTTCTGAACTTAATTTCCCGTTATGGCGCAAAGGGCAAGTCTTTATAAATAGAAACATTAGCTCCATTGGAAAGAAATCTCTACTCATACCAAAACGCCTTTAGAACAACAAATAATTCTTAGTTGCTAGAAATGTTCGAGTAAATGTTCGAGGAAATGTTCGTAGAAATGTTCGAGGAAATGTTCGAGGAAATGTTCGTAGAAATGTTCGAGGAAACGAGCCCTAGTAATAATGGATCAAAATGATATACATTTCAGTTACGTGTGATGTTCTGCCGGACCTATTATGATGCGTTTTGAACTTTTGATCCTGTGGATAAAATGCTAAAGTGAATGCGTTCATTCAAATGAAAGCTCTTGAGCAGTAATTTCGTGTCGTGCTGATTATTATAAGGCACCAGCAAGCTAAGTCTGGGGATAAAAACCCTAAAGTGCGACCATTCAAATGAAAGCTACTGGCAAAGCAAGAGCAGCAGTTTACCGAGCCGCTTCTCTGAACATAACTGTGCGCGCGTTTCCTTTTAAAAGTTGTGGTTATAAATCTCCTTTCGATCCCGTCACATGAATCCGCGCTGCGTCTTCAGTTCAAACATGTCCGTCTGTATCTGGTCTTTTCTGGTGATTGAGAAAGCTTGGCCCGAGTTCATAGTTTATTTCAATTTGCATGATGTAACACGCACACTATAAAAATGTTAGCTTCCGCGCAGAAACTGGAAAACTTTTGACAGGCTATTAATCATGGGTGAATGGGTGATGCCAAATAAGCGAAGCACTTGCGCCATTGAGGCTCCATTTGCTAGGCGCGATAAAAGATTCCGTTTGTGTACTGAGCTGAAATAGAAGCACCGCTAGCGGCTCGCCGCCGCCCTACGGCGCGCTTTTCCGCACGGGGACATAAATCAAAACTGACGGAGATTTATGACTCAATCGCACAGAAGATTTATTACAGGTTATCACAACACTTGTTCGCGCGTCTTTTGTTTCAAATGAGCCCAGGAAAACGTTGCAATATGGCGAAATTGTAATTGAAGCGCTTTATGAAATAGGAGCTTAAACAATAAAGAGATTTTTAGTACAGCACAGCCTGCAAGTATTGGCATTCGATGTGGCAGGATCCATCGTTTTTGTGTGTGAGGGCTGTTTAAGTCCTGTTTGTAGACAGTTGAGCCGCTTGAGCTGGGAATCGTACTTGAAAAATTACCCAACAAAAGCACTCCTCAAAAGAAAGCTAAGGTCATGAACTCAGTGCCGCACTGGCATCTGATTGGCCGAAACTGGTCACGTGAAGCAGTAAATAGTCCTTACACAAGTCGATTTGTCATAATTCATGTTGTTAAGGGGTTAAGATGTCAGGGCCATATAAATCATATTCGACAAACATGGCTCATCCAGCGTTATATCCCAACTCGGCAGAGATTTACACACAGCAATACGCTTCGCAGCTGTCCTCGTCATTTGAGCGGCAAATCAATTTGACAGGGAATTATTTTCCCTTCTTGGACGTTACAACCCAAAGATTGGCACACCAAAATTTCAGCACCCCGCAAACACGACAAACTTCTAACACCGAAGATGTAAGGTCTTCTCAGTCTCATCACACAACGCCAATTCCAGACTATCTCCTACAGCCGATCTATCCATGGATGAAATCAAAGAAAGGCGGAAAAGCTGACTTTGGATTTGGTATGTCACCTTTCTGATAACCCTCTTTTTGCGGGCCAGCTTGTCCATAGCTAGTTAGCGCGCCTCGGCATTTCAATGTTTTGCAGGTTGAAAACCATCGGAACAGCTAATCCGCCTCTTCCTTTCACTGCAATCGCGCTCAAAGCTCCAGTGGTTTAGATTGCAAATAATGAGTGACATTTTGGAGTTTTTTGTTGAGCTCGTTTTGTCTGTTATCCGCGAGTATCTTTTTCTGTCAAAAGGGCGGAGGGTTGAAGAGTGCTTGTCTTCTCCTATGATTAATGGAACAGTCCTTTTTAACATTGTGTTGTTTGGTGTGTGACTAGATACAAGCTTGGTCAACAAGAGATCATGTTTTGTCATTCAATAACGACGTACAATGCTCCACTATGTTTGCAAACATCTAGATGACAATGTTTGGTCGCTGAAAGGTTCTTATTGGCGAGAGAGGTTGTTTAGTTATGGAAAGGTGTACCAATAAGATGGACTGTGTTGATGGCAAAGTCCAATTTTAGAATTGAACTGACAGGAGTAAAATCTCTTCTGACCACGAAAACCAAGGTTGAGCCTTTGTCCAACTCTGTTAAAGAAGCCGAGAGTTTATGAATTTCAAAGTAAGAGGTTCTCGTAAAAACGCGCATTTCTCAATTCTCGCGGGATTTCTTTTTACTAGGCGATTCTTGCTTTGCACTAAATCTCGTGAAGGTCAAACTACGTCTCATGCAACTGAACAGCATGCCTTAGTTAGAGACGCTCTGGTCTATGAAATGAAACCTTTGTTCTTGATAAATCTTTGTGCTAACGTGTAATTTGTCTGTAATTTAAACATACAGGGCAGAAGCAAGCTAAGCGACACCGGACAAGTTACACGAACAAACAACTGTTGGAGCTGGAAAAGGAGTTTCACTTTAACAAGTATCTTTGCAGTTCTAGAAGGAGCGAGATCGCCAAGGCACTTAGCTTGTCTGAACGACAAGTCAAGATATGGTTCCAGAACCGTCGTATGAAATGGAAAAAGGACGAAAAACTGAACGACTCATCGGGAAAAAATAAGGAACATTTCAACGATGTGCGAGAATCACACGATCACAGACATCACATGGGTTGCTCCCCGCTCTGCCATTCTCCGCCAGTTCAGCAGGCACGCCAAGCAGAAGACCTCTACTTGTAGTGCGTTGTGAAATTTGAAACAAACAGGGAGTCTCGTGCTAAATGCGAGAGTCTGCCTAACTTTCCGTGGACTTTATGGTATGTCACTTAATTGTCATGAACTCGTACACTGAAAGCGTTATTTAATCGAAGGAACTCTTGTTAGAGCAGATCACTGACTTTCCGCCCTTTTACACGATTCTAATCCGTTGTTAATCCTTCTGAAAAAGCTAATCGACACCAAATTTCCTTCTCTTTGCTAGAGGTGTGAAACGTGTTGCGAGATGCTCTTGTACTAAGTCAGAGTTCCTGATCGAAAGACATTATTTATTGAACATAATTTTCCCTCGTTGCCAACACGGCAGCGTGAAATTTGTACAAATATTCAATGCGTACTTTACAATGGACGCTTAGATAGAAAGAGCTAGTTTTTATGGGTTTCCATTATTACAAATGTATTTTGATTCGCGCAAATCGATAGTAGTGGTTTCCTTCTGCGGCTGAAGAGAGCAAAGCTGAGAAAATTGCACCTTCGATTTCCCGCTATCTTGTTAGTCGCATTAGCTCACTTTCTATCACACCGCCAGCTTCATCACCCCGTCTCTTCAAATGTAATCTGCATGCTGTCTTTTACAGCAACTAAAAATGACTCAATCGTCCAAATGTAAAGAGAAATTGAATTGTTGCGTTAAAAATAAACGAAATTGTCAATATATTTCACCATCCTTTGTTTGTGTTGTGTTCTCGTAGCCCAGTTAGGTCAGAGCACGAGGTATGTGTTTCACAGTTTGGGATCCTCTTGTGTGGCGCTTTGTTTGTTGCCGTTTTCATAGCTTTGTGTTTTCTTGATTTAACACTACAATGAGACAGAGAAACAAGAAATTTATCTTTTCCACAAGATGAAACAGATTTCGAGTAAGGCGCAAGGGAAACCATTCTACAAGACACGAACACCTATAGATGAACCGTTCGTGCGTTCTTGAACTTTTCTCGCTGACCGAAACTAGCGAAAGGTAATTCATTGATAAAAAAGAGTTTCAATTTTTAATTACTGAGGCAATTTATAATACTGAGTTATGTGACTGTAAACAAAACCTCGTGCTCAGACTACCTGTACATGCGCCATGGAAAATAGCTGAGACATTTATGTTTTATTCCCCATCCCTGAAGAATGCACAGCCTCGTTTTACGTGTCACTAACACTTAGTTTGTTAGCTATTTCCGCTTATGCTTGAGCAGTAATTTCCTCAAAGATTTTATAGTCAACATTGAAATTAAACGCGTTTAATTTTGTTAAAGACGCTCGTCTGAAAAGTGTCAAGGGTAATAAATCACTGAAAATCGAATGGCAGCCATTTTGTCTTCGAACAGAAAGAGAGTTAGGTCTCTTGGAGACACAACATACACGACGACAATTCACAAAGAAGGAATTTAACAGAGAAAGCGAAGGAAGAGAAAGGGAAACTAGGAATAAAACATAAATAATTGGGGCACCTTGGTTGAAAATCCTCAGTAATTTAGCGAATGAGTTGGTTGTTACTTACATAACCACACACACAATGATCTTGAACTAACCAATATTTATTCCACTCTCATCTCCTAAAATTATTCCACTTTAAAGTTTAGATGAATAAACAAAGCATTCTCACTAACTAAATAACTGAATTTTTGAGTTTCCTTATAGCGAAGAGAAGATTGTCTAACTGTTCGCTAAGCATGAGATTAGCTGTCTGAATAAACAGGTCGTTAATCAAAAAGGTGACGAGGCCTGTTTTGCGCAAAGAATGAGAAAAGCTAACTACACTCGCACTTAAAATACTCCATTTTTAATAACAGATATGTCCGCCCGGTGTATATCTAGATACTCTTGAATAAATCGTGGTTAGTCGGTTTATTCAAGAAAAATACTAGAGGGTTTTAGGTTGTATTATTTCAGTGTAACTAAATCGTAGGATTGCTTGACAAGGGTAACTGATCGACTTAGAAAGCCCGAATTCGTTCCTCTCTAGTTACAAAATAACAACCTTTCTCGCAAAATGCCTGTTGGTTTATACACTCTAAGTTATAAAGTTAGCACTTTACTTTTGCTAAAAGCAAAATTCTTAACTTTTTGAATAAAAAAGGTTTTGTTTTAATTGAAACTTCCATTCCATATGTGACCATTCTGAAAGCAAAAAGGTTCGGCGAGTCACAAGCTAAAGATTATGGGTTGGAATTATAGATTGTCTTTATGCTTTGAATTTCATCATTGCCAACGGTAGCAGATTTTAAAAACGTCTTTAATGAACTCAAGTAAAACACAAGCAACATTGATAACTGAACAATAATCGTTCAGTATGTTTTTTCTATTTTGGTACCTGCAGTTGAAAGTGGTGATTAAAATTTCCGTCTCAAACATTCGAAATAACTGGTCCCATAATGTAATTGGATTGCACGACTAAAAGCGGCAAAAATAATAACTTGCCGAAATCAGGTTTTAAAATAGAAAAGCGAGTTATTAAACCTCTCTTTTAAAGCGTGGGAAATCAACTCTGTGTTGGAGTTAGCTTTCAAACATGTTTGTTCTGAATACAAGCCTTAGGTTAGAGACAGGAGAACTGGCTGGGCTCGTTCGCGGTCCTGGTGAGCACAACAGTTTATATATTTACTGACTTGCTAAATGCCTTGATTTGCTCTAGGTTACCTGTTATGATCCGAAATAATCATTTGCTCAAATACAGATATGAATGCCAGTTTTACTGAACCAAACAAAAAGGCTTTAAGTGACTTATTTGCTAGAATATTGTATATATCAGAATATTCAAAGAAGTGACAATCATAACCGATGGTTCCATTCCAGCGACTTCAAATTAACTTTACCTCTAATCATATCCGAGGAAATGGAACAAGTATTTAGATCATAACTTTTGACAATGGCTGAATTGTATCCCCTGGCTTATGAAAAATAACATCTAACTTTAACAGACCCATTCGATCGGACAGTTAAGCACGCTGCAAAGAGACATGACGTCTGACACATAATTGACTGAATCGTCTTGACGTAAAACTATGCTCCTTTAATTTTTGTAACTACTAAAACACAACTTTGACAAGCTGGCCAAAATTTACCCATGAATAAAGTGAAAAACTAACAAAAGTACCTGAAAGTGCTGCTCAGTAGCTTCATGAATGGTCACACTTTAAATTAAAATCAGGCCTATAAGCTAGAACAGTTAATGCTCACTGTTTAAAACCTAGTGAGTTCGTTTAGTGACCTTTACAGATATCAGCTCTGAATTTTAGCAAATTTACATGCTTACTTTGCGAACACATCTTCGAAAATCAGCTACATCTCACTTCATGGCTTTGCTTTCTGGGCTGCTACGTTCAAGTGGAAATTTAAAGGAAACTTCACTCAAATAATGGCGGCCATGTTGGAGAATTCGTACATGCAGCCTCGGTCAGAACTCAAATATTTCTCTCCAAAAGACGACATTGTTAGAAGCCTTCTTGCGAACTATACGAGCGAACAAAGTTAGTTTGCAAGCCAGCTGTCTGTTTTGCCGAGATAAGCCAGCCAGCAATTCAACATAAAAGGAAACTGAGAAATCATAAATCATTCTAACGTCAGTTTTAATGGGAAATAATGGAGTTGTGTTTATCACAGCTTAATTTTGGCAATCCCTTGACAGGCAAGTGGTTTCCTATTTGTAAATAAATGTACAGTCTTTCAAAATTATCTATCCTAAATTAGTAATGTTCTACAAAAGCATAGAAAAGATATGATCTTTCAACTTTCAAAGGTAATAAACCCCTGGTATTTCTTATTCAATATTAACAAATTATGTTGTTCCTTCTTCTGGCGGTCTAAACGGTTACGTGTCTCCAAAACAACAGCAACAGCAGCATTGCTCGAGCTTACACAAAACGCTAGTTGAGCAAACATATATATCTGCACTTTTTAAGACTTCTAAAAGTACAAATTTTACAACGTTTTTTCCTGTACGAAAATTCTCACTCAAGGAACACCACGTGAAATTACTGCTTTAGCTAGTTAGATGATATGACACTGAAAATTTGCAGCCGATTGTTGATATTCCAAATGCATCATAAAATCGCTACGGGCATAATAAATCTTGAAAAGAGGTGCTGTCAGGGCGGCATTTTAACCGACAGTAACGTAACATTCAAGGTTAAAACCCGGAGAATGATTACGCAAATGAGCTGACACCCATTTTTCATGTC
This sequence comes from Siderastrea radians, assembly GCA_964017195.1. NCBI lineage: Eukaryota > Metazoa > Cnidaria > Anthozoa > Scleractinia > Rhizangiidae > Siderastrea > Siderastrea radians. Next base: position 45,559,506 of record OZ024893.1, read on the forward strand.
AGACAGAGCGTCAGATTCGACGCCTTGATAAAATGTTTTGAATTCGAGGTATAAAATACGTCTGCAGCATCTGTGCATGTCCTCATCATAAAATAAAATATTCCTTTGAACAAAAAATCCAGTTTGGGTTCATACCAATTACCAAATTTAAACTCTGTTGGTATGCATTTTGTGCTCAGAATATCATACACTAGATTCACAAAGAGCTAGAATGGCTTATTTATGGAACAATTCTTGTTAAATGATGGTGATGATGGTGATCAAGGTACCTTTGGTTAGAATGTTGATTTCTAGTTCTGCTGACCGCAATTATTAAGTAGAGTATAAATCTGATACAAGCTTCAAAAGGTATTTTGCAGGCTTATCTGCAATTTCCTGTGTGTGAACAGCTAAAGACATTTCTCCAAAAAAAATAGCACCTTCAGATAATGTTTAACTTATCCATCGCTGGTGCCCTGAATGCGATAAGAAGACAAAAATAGAAAGGCTAATTCAAAAACGGGAAAAAAGTGATTAATTGAGTCGCAATCTTTAAAATTTATATGAAGTTATTCTGGAAATTATGAATCACAATTATCTTTTTGCAGTGCATTCTTAAGAAAAATGTTAAATGTCATTGGTCAGCTAGCTATTTAGGGATCCGGAAAATGCCGAAGTGAGAGTTTTGGCTCCTTGTTGTCTCGAGAACTTGAAATTAATCTAATAAATACGTAATTAATTATCCTCCTTCATTGAGGTGCCAAAGTATGTCACGTGTTGACATGAAGCCGACACTTCCTGTTCTAAATAAGGAGGCAAGCCGGAACCCTTATCATAAACCACGGTATTGGTAACCATAGAAACGTTTGCGCTGCATGATTGCCGGATAGACTCCGTGAAATTTCCGAGATCTGCTAGATGTCCTGAAATTTGTTTACAAAAACAGTAAATATAACGCAAAGCAACACCGATGAACCGATTGAATACATGAACTTGTTCTGAATCAGTAATAATACTCGAAATGACAAGTCAGTTTGTTACGGCGAGAAAAGGTGACAACAAAATAAACACAGCAACCGACTCGTGCCAGTCTTCCTCGCGATTTTGTGATACAAAATGGCGCACTAGATTAAACTCAATAGATTTCACCTCCAGCACTGAAATACAAAAAAAAAAAAACAACAACAACAACAACAAATAATGATAAGGGCACAAGAAGAGAAATAAAAAAGCTATGAAATGAAAATAGCCAAATAAATTGGTCGGGAAGCATTTTGTAACTATGACCTTTAACGTATCTGAACAAGTTAAATTAAAGGATTCCCCAGCCGGATGACCTCAGATGTATTCGTGAATTGAATTGCTATCGATATTTGGGACTGACCCTTTCGATTTTCATCTTTTCCTAAAACTGCCAATATTTTATTGTACCCGTTTTAATATTAAAAGGGACAGTGTAGGGGCTGACAAATCGTTTTTTCTTTGTATGGCCAGGACCTTGCTTTAAGTTTCCTCTATTATCTTGAAACACGAGAAAACAACTACCAAAAGTGATGAAAGCAAAGAAATGTAATTCAAAAAACAAAACAACTTCCAAAAACTCATAGTTTCATCAGAATGGCAACTTCAAGAATTTCTGGATTGCCTGTCACCACTAAGTGAAATCTGATGAACCGAAATCAACTTCCATCCTTGTGTATCTGCACTTCATTCCCAAACTACTTGTTCTGTTTTGCTCCGAGAATATTTTCGTCCAAATTGTTTATATATTTGGTGGTATTAGCAACACTGGAGAAATATGGAAATTATATGAGCAAAATTTTGATATTTTGGCCGGACACTGTTCCTTTAATGCGGTGGTCATGGACTTCTGGTAAACGATAAAATAAAAATATTGTCAGGCATTATTCTGTGCACAACCTGAATCTCGCAACAATTATTTTCACTGAAACAAACAGGCAATGCTGTCGAAATATAAGAGAAAAATTTCTATGCCCTAAAAGATGTTATTGCTAACCAAGGTGTCAAAAATAATCATAATCAAATGAATTATCTCCTCTAGTGTCTGTCGACTAAAACGTAATTGCATCCTTTGAGGCTCTTCTAAAAACGAGAAATTCAATTTTCCTGAAATTGTCTTGTCAGTAAAAGATCAGCAGATTTTGGTTCCTCCGTTAAATGATCTGCACATCGAAAAGTGCCACTATTAATGGTTTTATGAATACCATTAAAAACAATTTCCTCTTGTCTATGGAAACATGCTGTATGACTCTAATGTCAAGCTATATACTGAAATGAAAATCTTACGACAGTTTCTATCCGCAGATCAAAAGATGCAAATTTTTTATTGATATTGCCACGATATTAATTTGTTCTTATTCAGTAGAGAAATACAGAAGAAACGATAATTTTGGCATGGACTGGTCCCAAAAATATAGTTATCTCAGGAGTATACCGAGTGATGCATACAAGATCATTGCTTCCTGCGTCTACATTCGAACATCTACATTCACAATTTAAGAGTGCAATCGTGTAATTTAACATTGTCTTAATCTGGAAAATACGGTTGATTAATTTAACTGGATACAGTCACATCACAACACGACAGACCTCCATATATATATTTTCTTTCTTATTGACAAGAAAGCTGAACTGTTATGACCATAGTATTATCGTAGTGTTCTGTAATCGTTACTTCTGTCTCATTTGCAAAAATAATCCTGGATGTCAGTTGAAACGGACTGGATTCATGATATTAATGTTTCATACTACGGACAAGAAAAAAATTTTCCTCAGGACAAAAAATAAGTTATTTATTTCACTTTGTGAGTGTTGGAAAACTTGAAATAAGTGATCTGGTTACGGACTGTTTGAATTAAGTGAACTACCCTATTCTTTCTAAGGATTGTCAATTCCCATGCTTTCTGATTTTACAACTAACTTGATATATGGGTAGAACTGACTCGTGCTATCTCAATTTTTATAATGACTATAAAATACCAGCTGTGGTCGCTGTCTTTCTGTTCATGATACGTTGATAAGCGCGCTGAGCATCCTTCACTACTACCCATAGGTAAGATAAGTTTCACATTTGGAGTTCGTCCTCTTCACATATAGTGATAAGAATTCCTTTAAGACCACTGTTCTTCTGCTGAAATTAAAAAAAAAAAGGAACAAAGTTGCTTAACAATGTAGGTATAATATATCTGCTATGTACTGGCTTGGTCCAGTGGAGTAGGCAGCTAAGTATGGCCTATATGTAAGATAAACGATTTTCAGAAGGTCATTTAAAATAGTCACAGCGTCACAAATATGGTCAGTGACCTTAACAAGGTAATGAAACTCACTAAGATTGTTAATTTGAGAAATGTTCTTTGCAACGATGGAAAGGCCAGTGTTTGAAAAGATAACAGTTTGACTGTCTGACCTCTTAGGTACAGGGAAAGGAATTTAGTTCCTTGTCCTTAAGTACTCTGAGAAAGGTACTGTTCAGTGACAGAGAACTATGCAGTCGCCAGCCTGAGATAATGAGTAGTCGTTTAAATATGTGGCTTTCTCCAGACCAAGATAAAATGGGAAGGAAATCTGCACCGATGTTGCAGTGCAAAAAGTACTGTATTAGTCCAAACCAGTTATAAGGAAACGTTTGCCACCTATTGGCCACCTTGAAAGATTTCATTTCTAGTTTACAGTGAGCAAATCTCAATCGAATAAGGTATACGAAATAAAACAGCGTCATTGTTATATCGGGTTTTTTTAACAACGGATGTTATTACATTTATTAAGTTATGCACGACTACATTTCTTTGGTGAAAAGGTTCGAGTTAAGCTTCCCTCATGTAAGTTCGAGCCGAGTGCAGCTAATTGTGAAAAATGATCTTCAAAATCGTGCTTAACTCTAAATAGAAAAATCAGTGTTTAACGCTCGAACTTCTTCTTACCTCAAACTCGCACTTTTAAAATCGGCTCTGCCTAAGTTTCTACTTTGACTCTAGAGATATATCAAAGGGATAATGGTGTTTATAAAGTCGTGCTTCGTTTAGATCAATCGTTTAGGTTTAGTTGGATTGGTTTACGGTTCAGTCTTTGGTTTCTCAACTGTTTTCAAACACCACAGAACTTGGATGGAACGCTGAAAATATTGTGCAATACGTACCACCAAGTGAAAGTAAAGACGTTTCAAAAGGTATTGGGATGCTGCAACAAAATTATAAAAAAAAAAACCTGGTTGAAGTTCAAACAGTTGATCGCAACAAAGCACGACTTAATTGTTTGAGTTATTCCCTCTATGCGTACTCACTTTGCTTGAGGAGTCTCGTAAGTCTCACGACTTCATGTCATTCGGCTGACACCAGATTGGTTCTCAGCTAACCGACAACTGTACATGAGGAAGATAAAAGATACCATCCATCCACATTTGCTTTAATCGATTCTCTTCCATTGTGTAACCTTGAATTCTGCAAGTTAGGAGTGTGGTCAATTGAGTTATTAGCTTGGGGCTGCGCTTGTTATCAAGAAACAAGTAATGTTGAGATCTGATCTGTTTGTGATGTTCACATGCACAGGAACCTTAGTTTTTTAACACCTGACATGCGCGGAATGCTGCCTTCCTATTGGACACAAGTGCCCGCCTGCACGCATACAGGCATAGAATCCATAGTAGACAAAAGGCAGGAAATCAAGACATCAAAATTTAACCTCATAAAAATTATCTACGTGTCTAGGAAACCGCCACTGCCAAATTACAAGGTCCGGCAATCTTATTAACCCTGTCCTAGTGAGATTGCCAAAATACAAGCAACATATCGGGAGGCTTCTCCTCATAAGCTTAAATCCGCCATGTCACACTTTAGGATTCCTCAACACCGCAGGATAGGACTGCTCAATAGTTTTCATTTGAGTGCCAGCTACTATTTAGAATATCATCCGCGGAAATAACAGCCACACATGAAAGCACTACTGAATAGCTTTCGTTTGAATGGCCACACTTTAGAATCCACAGACTCAAAAGTCAAAACCGCCTTACACAGCATAGTAAGCAGAATCACAGGAAAATGTTTATAGTAGCTCTCTTTTGAATGCTAAAAAAAGTTAGGACCACTTTGTACGAAACAATAGACGGGGGTACAGGAAATATAGAAGTGCTCAATATTAATAATTTTGATTTGAACGGTTACTCTGAAATCATGAAAAGTTAGTCAGTAAAAGTTAGACGGCACCTTACATGAGTCAAGCTAGAAACCAAAAATAATTTGGAAGAATTTCATTCATGTTTCCTTTTCCTTTTTAAAGAACTGTGCATTGTTGATGGCCAAGACGTAGACTAGTAAATTCCTAATGTTCCCAGAATTTTGATTTAATGATGGAAAGGAAACTAACCAACGTTTTATGTTGTAACGTGAGCTGTCAACAAGCGAAGCCCATTCCCGAGACGCGGCACACCTATTTGCACTACATTTATCTTAATTTTAGGCGCTCGAGAGTCTTATTAGTGAAATCATTATCAATCTTAACTTGTTCGTTCTTTTACTTCGTCCCTTACAAGTAGTCAGTGAGGACCAGTGTCAAAAGCTAGCATGATGATAGAAGAGTAGGGGTACTGAGGCGGGTCCGACTAACCCAACGACAACTAACGCCACATAGTTTAATGACGAACTCGATACCTGTTGTCTGTTTCACAGTAAGTTTTGTCTTAGAGCCGCATTTCTTCTTACAACCTGATCACTATACTTTGTTCTTTAAAGCCAGGAACACGGATTGAAGAAACCTAGCTAACAAACTTGTTACGTTGTTCGAACATTCAGCACACTATAGTCTTCGGAAATATTCAGAGCTTGTTCCTCTAGTACTTACTCGTCTGTTACATTTGAAATCAGCCAGCTAACTCGGAACATCGAGTTAATGGGAAATTCAATCTACCAGTTCATTGTAATAGATTTAGGGTGAAACGGGGAGTTCACTGATTACCGGTCGAGTGAAGAAGGGATGAAATAGGTCGGGCTTCGAGTTATGACCCATAGGCACTATACTGACAAAAGCACAAGTGTTGTATCAACAGATGCCTAATGTACCTACCGATATGGACGTTTGTGTACATTGTTGCAGATTAGTCAGCTTTCAGGGCATCAAATCACATCTTAAACACCTCTCGCGAGGAACAAAGTTGGAAACATAAGAAAAGGCAGCGCAACCTTGGCCTGCCGTGATCAAAAGCTTCTATAATCAAACTAAGACGGATTCGTGTGATAAACTATGATGACACTAATTGAATTCCTAGACAATATCACCTAACAAAGCTACCGATTAGAGTCTGAAAACCTCATAGGTGAACAAGGGTCAAAGTCATGAGCACAAATTTAGAACAAAAGCTTGTTTGAACTCAAAGCACGAAACTGCATGGTTGAATAATCCCAGCCATAGACTTTTTATTTTACTCAAAAAAATGCTCTCTACAGTTTAGGTTTATGTTTTGGATAGTGTTAAGTACGTGTCAAGGACGTTAAAATGGTAAAATAATTATCTCTCATGCGGCTTAAATAAATACTGATGATTCCAGTTTGATATGATTAACAAAATCACGCTGGGACGAAATGCAGGCTTCTCTTTCTCACTCCTGAACAACGTAAGAATCACGGAACATGGTCAATAGCTTCATTCAAAATATACTCCAAACATCTCAAATTTATTACCGAGGAACATTTTTCTATCGGAATTGAACGATTCAGCGTTTCTACAAGGTCAAAGGCATTCAAGATAATTTGTGTAGATATCTCAAAAGCTTCAATATTTTTATTAAAATGCATGAGAGGAATTTCTAAACTGGATTTAATTTCACCCCCAAGTCCTCGTTGGTCATGTAATGTGTTTCTAATTTTGTTTGTGTCTGTTGGCGAAATCCTGAGGTGTCACCACTCAAATGATAGCTAGCGATCAATTCTCTCCATCTTTCCGAATTTTTTTTTTTTTTTTTACGTTTTTCAAGTTGAAATATGGGATTATTTTTGTTTCAAACGCCATTCAGCTCAGGGGGTAAAAAGGTTACTATCAGACGGAATTAGACAGTAATCCTCCGCGTGTTCGTAATCTCTTGAAGTGATGACGCTTATTAAAACCACAATAAAGCACTTAGTCCTAAGAACGCATAAACACAAGAATGGTTGAAATCACCTAAAGACAACGAGGCCAGTGGAATTACGTTTGCCGTTCTTACATTATTGTTGGCAAACAGGTTAAGTGAACTTTCACGTGTAGGTTAACTTTCCCTCACAGATGAATTAGAAATATGAAAAGAAGACGCCACTGAACATGTACGCTTCGCAAAATTTAACACATCTGCTTGGTAGATATCTCTCAGATTTCATCAGAAAAATCTATAAAATCGTGTACCTCAAACCGAATGATGCAGCACGGTTCTATGCGTTTTTAATTATTTGTTCCTAAGAGCTGGGAAGCGATGATGATGTTGAATAGCTGCTGACACCGGTCAGATATGATAAATTGCATTAATATGATTTAACTTGTTCTTTTAACATTTTGATCTTTAGTAAACGGAATAGAGTCTGACCCTATTCCAAAAACATTCAACATCAGTGGTGAATGATTACATTTCATAACTGGGGCGCATTTCTTTTAGAAACTCCCACATTTTTGTGAGATCTTAAAAGGCAATTTGAAGCACGCATGGAAATCTGCATGCGGTCTGATTTTAATTCCTTTTCAGTTGGCATTGTGGTTCACAGCTGTAATTAGTTTCCGCTAAGTGGGTATTCAACTTATCAGTTACTTTGTAACTTCTTCGACTGTCTCAATTCCTAACAACTAGCTGCCGGTGGGTTCAAACCGGCCATGGTTTCGAAGTACATCATGCAGATCAAGTGTACTTCGAAATACTTGTTTTCTCTGAACTGCATAAAAAGGGGCGCTTAAATAATTTCAGAAGGTACCTTCTATGCTGCTGACTTGATTTACCCCCTAGAAGATCAATACCTTCTTTTTCTCGAGAAAATAAAGATTACGCCCTGGCCGAGACATGCAACCACATTTTTGCAAAAAACCTAAATGGGATTAAAAACATATAAGGTTTGGCCTGGGTATGGCAAAAACCTAAAAGAGACCAATTTGTGACGACGGTAATTTAATTAAACTCTAATTAAAACCTCGTGCACATGGTACGTTATGAAAAGTCAATTTTAATTGATTTCCCCGAGAGAAACATGATTCTTTGTTAATGTCCTTTAAAGAAGCTACACTGCCGGACAAGTTAACTATTTTTTGTAGCTTGCGCTTAGCTATGTATCGAAGTAACCGATGTACAAATTGCGTTCAATTGGATTATTTCTCTGTACAATTGCTATCTCCTGAACGTTAATGCACTTCCTGGGGTGTCGTTTATTTGATTAAAGGATTAGCAAGATCCATCGCATTACTTCACACTTTTTGTAGGGCTAGCCCTTTTTTCTAAACTAGGCAGAGGCGGTGATTTTTTCTGCGCGTGTAGCTTGTTATCATAACGAGAAACGGTATAGCAGAATACCAAAACTTAACTGCAGATGGCGCTAAGCGTAGGATCGAATAACCTTGGTATAAAAAGCAAAAACGCCAGTCAATAGCCGATCAAGATGATATTCTTATCTCGTAACAATAACTCCCGCTACTTTGGGGAAAAACAGCATTGCACGAAAAGGTTCTTTTATTTCTAAAACTGAAATAGACTTTTACAATTCTGGGTGCTTCAGCTTAAGAAATACACTGTCTTTTTCGAGGCTTTTGTATCTCTTTCTAAAACTTCACCTCAAGGGGTCTGTATAGTGGTTAGCGAAGAGCGGCCAACTTCACGCATACCAAATTATGAGAACAACACAGCATACACTGCTTAATTTAAGAATGGATGAAAAGGAAGGCTGTTTTCTCAACGTAAAATCAGATAAAAAAATATCTTTAGTTTGTAACAGAGAATGGGTCCTTCGCTCTGCTCAGTTACACTCCTTGAGTCAGGTGGAAGCAAGGCACGTCATGAATGACAATGTCGTTCACAAGTTTTGGTCTGGGAAAAACATCCAAAGCATGACCCAATTCGAGTAAAACGTATCGATTATTCAAGCATTAATTAATTTTTTGTGTCCTGTTCTTTTTGCCATTTCTGTGTGGATGGCGACCCCTGAGCTGTCTTAGTTTATAAGTAAAATACAGTTCGGAGATGCGCAAAACACGGTCATACAGCAAATCCTTTTTGTATATACTAATTAATCGGATTATCCGCTAACAGACAATGCTTGGCGATAAAAGCAGAGTAATTTTATTCACGAATTTTTTTCTTTCATTTTCTCTTTAGCTGCAACCGTGAAGAAAATTCGAGAGAAAAGGAAATGACAGGGATCACTAGGAGACCATGAATGGAATCATCTGTAAGGTCATATTGATTTGATTTTCCTCAAGCGCAGATGTTTCGTTGAAACTGCGGATTGCATGTTCCATTCAGCTGTGAAAATTAGAACCCTTCACACGCTTTGAACTTAACCACACAGAGAGTCGATGACACTAACGAAATCAAGAAGCAAAGCAGATCAACAGCGGGAGTGGTGACCTGTACCACTCTGTTAAAAACCTGTGAACTGTCAACATAGGGGGGCATGAGGTAAAGATCTGTGGAGGAGTGTCATAATCAAGATGTCAAAGAGCTACTTCTCGGATAAAGACCCACACGCAACAAGAGCAAACGATACCAGGTTAAGATGCGTGATGAGAGAAAAGAAAGTTTTGTTGTTATAATAGTCTTAGGCCCTATCCACACGTATTCGCTTATTTTCGATCGATTTTAATTTACTACCCAAGGTGGTACAATTTAGTAGCGTTTTTGACTACTCGTCATCGTTATCGTGAAGACAGCGAAAATGATTGAAATGTGGAACCAGTGACGGATCCATACCTAAAACTTGTATAAGTGGAATACCGAAGTGAGAAGGGGGGCCGGGGAAAGGGAAATCTATCAGAATTGAAAAAAAAATTAGGGGGGGGGGTTCGATCCTTATTTTCTTTGAAGAAAGGCGGACCCTAGGAACATGTCACTTAGATCTGCCAATACATGTGGACGAAAAAGTATTTTAAGGCTTGGTTTTAACAACATGTAAATAAAACAAACCAAATGAAAACATATTCGTAGGACTATGAACCATTTCGGCTAAAATAGGGGTTTGACCATTTTGTTTTAAAAGGGGGGGGGGGGGGGTAAACGTTTTGGTCCCAAAATTGGGATAGATTTTGACCATTTGGTCGAAAATAGAGAATAGATTTTGACGCTTCTGGGATCAAATAAAGTATGTTTTGCCTTCTAAACCGAAACAGTATAATGTAGTATAATGTTTGCTATTCAAACGTAAAGAAGCGAAAGCCTGATTTTTTAAGGGAGAAAGGTAGATGGAAAACAGAGTATGAAAAGACAAATTCATTGAATGAATAATGCACACACTCAACTTTACAACTAAAGGGAGAGGTCGGAATTTTTACAAAGAAGCTGGAAGAACTAAGTGAAATTTATAGAAATTTTGATAAAAAAGTGATTTAAAATTAACGTCGTCAAACGTCATTGCAATGACAGTGTTTTCTTCTTAACTTAACTTTATATCGAGGAAGTCGAACAACAATAAACCTTATGATTAGCTCTCTTTCAGGCTTCTTCCATCCTCTAGTAAAATTTTTCTTCTCTTGTATTTCGTTTTGTCTTTGTGCGGTAAATAAAAAAATTCCTTGAAAGAAATCAAGGATTACAAGTCAATCTGTCAGGATCACCCGTAGTTTGTTGAGGAATCAGGAAAGGCTATACAATCACTTCGGTATTAAAATCGGCAGATCCAAAAGATCAGACTAAAAACCAATACAGGGATGAAAATCTGTCACGGTCTTGGTGTAAGGGATTAGAATGTTAGCTATAAGAGGGATTAGCGACGAATTTATACCTCGTTAGCTGCACCGATTCCAATTCTTGAAGATGAGTTCCACTTTACTTGCACTCGAGCAGCCATGAGATACTCCGACATAAGATGACTTGCACCTGTGATACCAACTATTAAACATGCGTTCTCCAAAAACGCCCAGGTTCAAATAGTCTTCATTTTTTCCAACTTCCAGGTCATAAAAAGGAAAACGCAAGACGGGTGGCAGAACTTTGTTAGGTTATTTCTTCCCGTTATCGAACAGAAAAAGCGTTGTATTCGTAAGAACGTGACTTAATCAAGTCGTTTCACCACTGGCAAGATTGTGTTTATTTGTAAAGACGTAGCTTTGATACACCTGCAATCAGAAAACAGCCGGAAAATGGCTGAATTTCTCTGACACTGTGAATGATACGAATTAAGCGTCCGTTCTCGCCTACTGGCCTTGCCGGCCTTCCCTCAGCTCGTCATCAACAATTTTAATATAACTAAATCAATCGCGTCGCCGCCACTAGGGCGGATAATAGTCATTTTTTTAAAGGTCATTTTTTGTACACAGCATAGAGGTGAATGGTAAATTGGGTTTTCGGTTTTCGAGCTCAAATATCTGATTACAAATATATAACTGACATAATCAAAGTGACAATTTGCTGCCACTCCCTATAGTAGCATTGGAAGATATTTTAAATTCACGAAGAATGTGGTTGTTTTAAGTTCAGTTTTAGACAATTCGGGCGACGTTAAAGTTAGCCGTTAGCAGATAGTCGTCAAGTTCTGTTTCGCCTCAAGTAATTGCCATTAGGGTCTAGTTCAGTAATGCTTTCATACTCTTTTGTCAAATTTGACTTCGAAAATCTTTTCCCTTGATACTTCAAACCGCCCTAATGATAACGACAGCAGATTTAGTCACCCATGTATTCAACCAATGTAGTGAGTGAGTATTTGTTGGGCACTGCCTCAACACAGTTTAAGCGCAAAAAGGTCTTCATCATACGTCTGCATCCAAAACATTTAACTGTACATTATTTCAAAATAAACAGACAATGTTTACAATATCGAAAGTTCGAGTATGTGGCCTGGGGGTAACTTAATCGGATCTTAAAGTAATAAGCGAAAACGGGGAAACGCAATTTTTTTTGGTTCGAGTTAGCGAGAAGTTTGAGTTACAAGGCCGAGTTTCGAGTTAGCGAGATTTTGCAGTGTATATAACATATTTCAAGACTGAAAAGGTTCAAGTATGGAGGGTCTATTTATTAGTTACCCCAAGGGAAATGAAGGGAGTAATAAAAATGGGCGTTGTTCAGATCCACAAACAAAAACGCTGTTCGTTAAATTTTCACAGGGCCTTCCACAATGTATTGTCGAGCAAAGGGTGTGGGCCTTTCAATTTTTACAGCGTCGTTGAGCCTCTTGGGTTGTTTCGGATAATTCCGAAACTATAATTCACCTAAAGTGGTGGCTTCTCGTGAAATAATCTTCCAGACCAGAGCTCCCAATTCCGATTCAAGTTCCATCTCTAAATCAAAAATGATATTGACAATGCACTTTCTTTGTCGGGCTCCCACGCGACAAACAGAAAACAGTTAATGCTTTTTTATTACTGTTAAATTGTACCGATGTTTTCACCCTCGTCTTATAAAGTTAATGTATGTGTGAAGACACAGTGTAGTAAAGAACAATTTAATAGCAAATAAATCAGTCGGACGACATCGGCTCAACTGACCCAATCAGAGAAGTTAATATTCCAGTGTGAACAGCTATGATTTTCGTGAACCGTTTTGAAACTAACTGGCAGATTATTTCATGATTATTTAAAAATTCTCAGTGTTCATCTGACAGTGAAAAAAAAACGCAACTTCACTTTTCTTTTTCCCAAGTCGTGACTGTAGACATAAAGGTTAGACACAATAAAGGGGTAACCGGACAATTTAACGGTCAATTAATGAATTGAACGTGATCGGTTCCGCCCTCCCTTTTGGCCAAAGTAAAAGAAAATAAATTGTTTACGGTTTTTTTTACAAGGATCAAAGGATCAATTGGAAAGTTAATAACCAACGGAAGAAAAGCTTTCATGAGAAACCGCTTAAAAACAGTAAAGTGGAACAGTTAAAGTAGCATTAGGTGATTTATGAGAATCTGAAAATTGAACCAAATTACTCGTCCTGGAGTCACGAATTAAATGTATCGCTTATTCTAATATAAAATTACCCTATTTCTTTTTTTTTTATTTTCCTTTATTCTATTTTTTTTAGCTATAAAATCGTTATTGCTATGGTATTGACTTCTTGAGCTTGTCAAAGACTGCTAACTACAGCTAGATAAGACAAGATGGAAGATATTTTATTATTACAGTTTTCAGAGACAAGCAGAGTTTTTCCAAGTATTACCAGCGAGATTTGTCGTGCGGGGTTTGTTTTAACCTCCAAAAGCAGAAACGACTTTAGCGTAGTCCACAAGCATACATTTTGTCACCTAAATACAAAGATTAATATAAAGGTTTACAAAAAGGTTTCGCCGCCACACCTACTTGTTTACTTGAGAGACGGTGTTTTAGTGACATGTCGGCAAAAATGCCGTTTTGTCATCGTTTTCTGAAATCTTCGTTTTTGATTATTATTTATGGTTAATATGCGGACAGAGCCCAAACCCTGCAAAAATCTTAGTCTTTGACAGCTTTGTTATCCACACTTAAGCGATAAATCTCCGTTTTCAAAAGCCTCCACTTTGGCGACTTTAAAGAGCATTTTTTAAAATCTCCGTTTTCTGTTCTACTGCTCGACGATCTGTTTGTTATTTTCAAAGTTAATTTGCCATGTCGGTTTGTAGTAGCTTTATTCATCCGTATAAACACCGCGGCATGAGACAAACTGTGCAATTAAGATGTCTAAAACAACGTATTTAACTTTAAACGCATTCACTAGCCGTTTTATCTGGAAAGACTAATATATGAGTTGTCAATATAAAAAAAAGGGGAGATGAATTTAACCTACAAGCTCCCCTCTCCATCTCGAAATCGGCAAGTTTTGAAACATGATAAAAAATTCGTATTCGCGAAACAAACAGATCTACGTAAAAGTGCTGCTCAACAGCTTTTATTTGCTTTTATTTTTTTAATGATTTTTTCCACAGTCACTGAAAAGTTCAAACTACTTTTGCACTATGGGAAGGTACTACTCCTCAATTTTCCTTTAAAGTTAGAACTACCTTGTTCAGTATAATAAGCAGTGGCTAAGGAGCTGTAGTTTGAATGATGATACTTAAGAATTTCTTGAACAAATCAAAAGTTAGAACCACCTTGTACGGCACAATAAGCAACATCACAAGGAAGTACTGCTCAGTAGCTGCCATTTGAATGATCACACTTTATAGGATTTCATTTACAGAGTTAGAACCACCTTTTACAGCATAATAAACAGCACCACAGGAAAGTACTGCTCAGTAGCTTTCATTTGAATGGTCACACTTTAGGATTTCATTTACAGACTCAAAAGTTAGAACTACCTTGTACAAAAATGAGTGTAAAAAACAGCAACATTTTAGAAAAAATGCTCAACAGCTTTTACTAGAATTGTCACACAGTACCATTTTAAAACAGAATCAAAACGGTTATAACTACCTCGTACCTTATACAGCGGTGTAATTAGCAAAACGTTAGGAAAGTACCATGTGTACAGTAGCTTCCATTTGAATGATAACACTCGAGGATTTCTTCTCAGAACCAAAAGTTAGAAGTGTACCTTGTTCAGCATGATAAACAGCACCTTTTCAGAAAGGATGCTCAACAGCTTTCACTCGCTGAATCTTACATTTCACGATTTAAAATACATACTCAAAAGCTAAAACTACCTTGTGTAGCGAAATGAGCCAAGCGCCTCGGGAAAGTACTCCCACTACAACTCACAATCACGGATTTGAAATACAGCGAGCGAATAAAACCACGTTTATACACCAAGCAAAATTTGACTGTGCCTGGCAGAAAAGGTTGAGCAAACTTGTGTGCGATAAAAGAGACGCCAAAAATTAAATGATCTCAAACAAGGACGCGTCTAGGTTGTGCAAGACTCACAAACAGACTCACCGGTGATATGTTGCTACCTCTAAATCCCACTTGGCCATTTGCATTAGTTTAGCCCCTTTTGTTTTTCGCCATAGAGTGTTCACGCTCAAACCCATGAGAAAAAAATTCTCAACAATCATTTTGTCAAACCCTCAAAAACGAATGCTACGATAGGAACGTACTGTTTGGTAGCTTTCATTTGAATGGCCTCAAGAGAGAATTTTATCCATAGGGTGTTTCAGTAAAAACGTGACAGAAAAGGCGGTGAAACTGTATGGTTTCATGAACCTAAATATGGGTGATTTTACTTTACAGTTGCAACTGAGATACTCGGAACCGCCTTGTAATAAACTCTGTTGAAACCAGGTTAGGAATTGCATACCTAAAATCATACAAGGCCAGAAAATTTTTGCGAACTAGATCAATGATTCTCAATCGTATGATTCAATTCAGAGTTTGCCCTTTCGTAGGCGTCCACCACACCAGTCTAAATTACCATACTTGTCATTATGTATGGATGGTCACATACGAGAAGGTTCAACACTGTATTTCAAACTGGAGCTGATTTCTCTTCCGCTGTTTATTGTATATCGCTTCTTTCACCCAAGTCCGCTAGAAGAATTGAAAGAAAAATGCCTTACGTACGGTCAACCAGCCCAAACGTTTAGCCATACTTTATTTACAAAAATATTATCGCTGAGCCGTTTTTCGTAACTAATCGATGAGTTGTGCATGGACATTCAAATGAAAGTTCTTGAGCAAAATTTTCCTGTTGTAATGGTTATTATGCTTTTAAACTTTTTTCTCTCTTTTGAGTCTGCGGATATAATCCTTTAGACTAACTGTTCAAATGTAAGCTACTGAGCAGTGCTTTCCTGAAGCACTGCTTATTATACCTTTCACTCCCAGACTCAGGTTTGGAGACGTTTAAGGTGGTTTTAACTTTTGAGTCTGTTGATGAAATCCTATGGTGTGACCATTCAAATGAACCCTCTTCGGCAGTACTTTCACGTGGTTCTTCTTATATTTAAGTACCTTAAAAAATGAAGTTTGGGATTGTCTTGCATTTTTGTTAGGCACTCTTGGGAGTAAAAAGGGTTAAGCAGTAAAGTGACAATAATGTGGTTTTAACGTTTGAGTCTGTGGGAGAAAGCCTAAAGTATAACATCCAAATGCCTGTGACCGAGCAGTGTTTGTAGTGTTGTTGTTCTTTTTTTTTTTTCACTGAAATATTTACTTAAGTCAACTATAATGCGGGCGGGATTTTCACTTCAAAGTAAAGAACTTTTTACTATGCTGCATCATTTGAACGTTTGGGCTTGAGCACAAATCCTTCAATGTGACTATTAAAAAGAAAGAAGTTAAGCAGTAGTTTTCTGTAGTACAATTCATCCTGCTGCAAAGGGTGGTTCTACTGAACTTTGGTCCTAATTTAAATCTGTGGAGGCCACTATTCACAAGAACTACACTGGTGGAGCATTTTGCCTGTGGCCGCCTGCTTATTTTCCTTTTAATAATCTCGAAATAACCATTAAAGATTTCACAGAGACAACTATTTTAAGATAATGTACTCCCACAAGCATATTAGTGCCTCCTGAACTCCGGTTCCTCGGAGGTTCCGCACACTGCTTCAGTAAACGACTAAAATTTAGGGCGAAGCTTCCGCCACCTTTTTTTTCCGGATTACGAGGCGTTCGTTCGTCTCTCTACACGTGAATTAAATACACGTGTTGTGCAAAAAATAAAACTCAAACTAAAATACTTGGTATGTTTTCCGAATATAACATGAAACTTTCACTACACGTTATATATTGCAAAATTTCCTCTTTTGGGGGAATGACAGAGAATTATTCGTACCTCATCCATTGCATCAGTTTCGGGGATGCGCATGCGCCATTGAACCGACATCTATTTTATTCTTTATTTACTGCAAGTCCTTTCGATGGCTGTTCACATACAAACACTTAAATTGAGAAATCTACACATTCGATGTCATTTTGACGCTCCGTCCAGAGTTAACGATTTTCTTATACCTAAGACAGTTAAGATGGCAAAGAAAATACAGGAAAAGTCACGTTTTCTTTTACCTTATGTAACAAATCTGTTATGTAATGAACAAGAACACGTGCCAGGGCACGTTTTAAGGTGGGGAAGTACCACGCCATATTAACCGGAAAAACTTTCCGCCTGACAAACACGCACAACATGAAAAACAACACGTTCTCCTAAATTCACGGCCATAGAAGTAATTTTAACGTAAACGTCTTCTACTTAACCATAAACTGACACCAAAACACGGGCTGACCCGCCTGAAACCTAGCCATGTTGTTTATGTACCTGCAGTTACTGCTTGCTAGTCATTTTATTACGTTGAGATACGAGGCACCAAGAAGTCAAATTATATCAAATTTAACTATTTTGAGAAATGAGTAATGTAGCTAATTTTAAACATTTTTTGCGTGTGTGTTTATGTGTGGTCGTGTACGCTTTTTGGTTTGTTGCCAGTTAGTTTTCTGCAAGCACGAGAAAACATTATTTTGGCTGAATTGCATGTAGCTGAAGGTGATCCTACGTCAGTAAAATTTCCACTGACGCATACAACTAACCAAAAAAACTACTTTAGGATGCAACATTTAGAAAACCCTATTCAAGAAAAAACCCTTAATGCCAAAAGCTTCCTTTGTCGAGGATCGCTTTTAGAAGTTCCTGACGACGTGACGACCAAACCTTTTGTAGGCGTCAGAATTTGCCACCATAAGAGTGACTAGTACCATAAACAAATCCCGGAGAAATCACGCCATTTGCCAACGCTATTGCCGCTATTAAATGTGTGATTTGGAGGCGGTTTTCTCATTTAAGGGCTGAAAGCAAAGCTTGATTTATTCTCACTATGATTTTAAGGATCATTTTCTGGTTATTAAGAAGGAGCAATGAGTATAATTTTTTAAAAAAATCCTTATTCTCTTCCACGCAGTTTTTTGTTCACGTACAGAATGACTGGAAACGCCTTCAATAAAACGCCTTCCCTTAAAAAGAGGTTGTATTTTAAGGTAAACACCACAACTCAACGAACCATTGATCCTTTCTTTTCCTCAAAGTACTGTGTTAGAATATTTTTTTATCAGTTGCATAACGAACCAGGTGAGTGAAATTTAGGCAGCCGTTTCAAGAATCTCAAGGTTAAAAAAAGTCGGTTGAACATCCCGACTTGAAAACCTTAGAGCAACGCATTTTATATATATGTATATATCTTGTGCATCACTTACTTTTTTCAGCGAGGCCAAAACGTTTTGATTTTATTCTTGGGACAGAATGACGAAATGCAACATTGTCGTACATGCCAGACATGTTTATTAATGGTGATGAAAAACACCACCTAACAAAGCGTACGGTTAAACGAGTTGGCAAGCAAAGTGAAATTCCCATTACGGAGTCAGAATCGATCTAAATTAAACCAAAAATACACTTTCTGAATACCAAGAATCAAGAACGGACATGATTTTGATAAGCCAGCCTAGCTATAAAAAAGACCTACTCTCCACGCCATTTTTAAAACAGAAAAGAAAAATTATGTGTTTTTATGTATACTTAGCAAATAGTTACGAACTAATGATCCATTTTTTCGTCTACCGAGCTAGAAGGAATATCAATTCTAGAACTAAACCTCCAGCTGAGCTATGAATAAGGAAACTGCAATTTAGACTGCCCTATCAAGATACCTATTTTATGTGCAAACCGCTTATACTGCACATGGAAAACACTCTTTTTACTGGGCATTGCAGCCTTAGTAGTATTTCTGTCAACTGCCCTCTGTTTTGAAGGAAAGACACATTACTTTAGATTCTTGCGACTAATTCAATGTACCCAGGAATGAAAAGTAACATTGCCTTACATCCAGACATGTAATTGATGCTGATTCAGCCGTTATCATCTGCGAGCCCCTCGCTATACATGGGAGCCTGTTGACAGGCTATTATGGTACCGTACCGTTGAAACGTCTAGACAAAAAAACTAAATAGAGGCTGGGAGCGGTGGGTGGCGGCTCTATTCGCAGGCTATGAGTTACGTAGAAAATAAAATCTCCCTGCCAAGGTTTTTGAATAAAGTGAAAAAGACTATAGTTTTCTTGCGCACGGAGTACTCTTGTGTCAACCGCCTTTTTGTGACTGAGTTGTTGCCAATAGAAAATGCACCGTTCTAACTTTTGAGTTTGTTTTCTTTATGAAATGCTTGGGTGTGAGGTATGCCTAGGCTAGATCTGTGGATGAGACCCTAAAAAGTGGCACTTTGCTGTGGTGTTTTGTAAGGTGCCCGTATAATGTTTGACTCTATCTACGAAATCCTTATGTATTACCACTGATCAAATGAAAGTACAATAACTTCCAGTCCTGCTTTTAGTTGTTCGATATTATTACAAAGTATTTTCCGTGATCTTTCCCAGTTTGAAATATAAGCAATAAGAGTTGTAGTCTTCGTAACCTTGACGCAAAGTAAAGTAAGTACTAATTTTTATTTAAATTGTTCAAAAACTTTCTGATCGGAGAAAATCATTGCGTTTCTCTCGCTTAAAGAGAAGCAAAGAGAGAAGAACAAAGAAAGGAGATTTATAAAATAGACCAATTTAAATATCCATCGTATTTTAAAGCATATAAAGTGGGCACAATTTGGTGAAGTTTTTAGGTTGTTCATTGGGCAAGGGCGCGGTTTTCTGCCTTAATCGCCTCAGGTATTTGCGGATCAATTGGTGAAGAAAAACGTGAGATTTCTTTAGTTAAATGTCACCATCGAAGCTTCGAAAGACTTTAAAATAAACGCCGTTTTGTTTTCAAACAGATAAAAATGTCGTTTTTAACAAGAAAAAAAAAAGATAAACAGGATTTTCAGAAGGCCAATACCAGAAGTTAAATTTGGGTCATAGGATTTCTTTCCGTAAATTTTGTGCCACTTTCAGATTCAGCTGTAGAATCAAAACTGATTTACATGTACTCAGTAATAGCTGAACATTTACTGAGAAGAAAAGGAGCAAGGAAGGGGGAAAATATTCATTAAGGAGCAAAATCACACTTACCTTTATTGCAGTTCCAGATCATTTTCTAACGATGAAGTATTCGACCGTCCGGGTAAGCATATATCATGAACTAGTAAAATTTGTTTTTTATCGGTTGAACTATTACATTTTGTGCTTGCAACCTCTTTGAAGGAGTTGTTTGTCGATGAGGTTTTAGAAGATTGTATAGCGCAGAACCGCGTCATGACCAAACCTCAGTAGCTAACTTTTTGTCAGCCAAAGAGACTCGAGTCTCGTTTTTCTGGTAAAAACTGGAAGTATTTCATTTCCATCGAGCAGAATGATGCTTTTAAAAACTCGAACATATCTTAATGTAGCATAAACAATAAAACAACACTGAATTGTTAGTTAGGAAGGACAATAAAAACACTCTTTCAAAGTCACAGCTAGAGATAAGACGTAAACTAGATCGGGTATAAGCAGCACACCTTGAGAATTCCCATCATAAAACAAGGAGGTGTTACTTTAAAAGGAGATGTTTTGAATTAGCTGTTTTTGGACAAAGGTGTTGTTTCTATATAAGAGACATATAAATAAAAGCTAAAGAAAGCATTTGCCGCCAGTTCGAGTTTTACACTTTGCGGGTTCAGTCCTTTGCAGACAGTTTGTCACCTCCAACATGTACAGGTCATGATAAGGTTAACAAGCACGTACCATCATGGAACAAGACTATGATAAGGTCAATACGGATAATATTGACTCAAGAATACTAATTTGTGAGACTACTCAGGTATGCTCTTCATTCCGTTAAGTTTATTTTGTCAATCGATCACAATTTTTCTGGATGAAGACTTGCCAGTGGGAAAGATAAAGAGGATTATCAAAATTATCATTCTAGTTCGTTTTCTACTGAAACGTTTTTAGTGTTCAAATATAAACAACAAAATATTTTGATCTCTTTTAGACATATATGATAGGTGTTTGCTTGCCAAAAAATTACTGGACGGTGTAAAACTCCTTGTGAAGTGTTCTTGCTTTGAAAAAAATATTTTCTATCCAATTTTCGTGATTTCTTATTCTGATCTATCAGTGAAATCTTTTAAAAGTACAATTTGAATTCGAAGCTGTAGTTCTTGTATTCAATAAAACGTTTACAGGAGGTGTCGATTTTCTCAGAAAACATAGTTAGGACTTCGCGCACACTGTAATGGGTATCATCCCAGATTCCAACAATTGTCAACAATTGCTGCAAAATCTTAAAACAGCTAGCTATCTTTTCTGTTACAAAATGTTACGTGTATTGTAATTTAAGCAAAGTTTAAAACTTAGAGGCTACAGTTGAGAGGTGCACCTGTAGAATTCATAGCTCGTCTTGAACATTTTTCTGGCCGGTTAGGAAAACACGTCACACAGAATTTTTCTTTCAATATCAGGTGTTAAATTTTACATGTGACACAAATATTGACATAGGACCGATCTATAGCAGCACGGCATTTTTTTGTGCTAATTACTACAAACGCAAAGAAAATAGAGCAATAAGAGAAGACAAGTGCATGGCGGTATCTTTTGCCACGGTTTGGCAGAGACTTGAACAAACAAAGGTCTCATCGAAAGAAAAGGCATTAGAAAGCAACATGAAGCGTTCATTTCCCAGTTAAAATTAAATCACAACAAAACCATGTGCTAAATCTTGTAACGTATTCTTTTTTTTGGGGGGGGGGGGAGGAGCTGGTTGAAGTGATGTAAGCTAAGGTACGCTCGGTCCTTCCTTCTATCGGTTTACAATATAACTAATCCGCACGCTTTGTCACTAGTTGGTGTCACCTTCTTCCAAAAAGAAAGCAGCAAAGGCATTTTTTTAAGAATTTAAGTTGCAAATATATTAAGAAAAAGCAATTTCTGTAATAACATTTTTTAAAAAATGAAATGCCCTTTATCTCAGTCTCCGACTGCATCTCAACAAACATGGCCGCGACAGCATAGCTCATCCAGTTTTGGAGAGAATTTGCCGTTTTACAGACACATACTGATAAAAATAACTTAAGCAAGCGTTAATTTATTTATGTAAAGTTTAGTTTTTGGCTTTTTAGTTTATCTATATTAAGATGAGAACGAGGCATCTTCCAAACGGGGAAGTTTCTAAACCGATTGCTCGCCTAGCCATCGATCGTACAATGATTTTATAGCAATTACACATCTCCAGAATAGGAAAAATCCCTTTTAATACTTCGAGCTGCTTTTATTTTGTTTTGTTTTGTTTTTTCTATTTCAAGAGGGGTATTATAACAAAAATCTGCGCCATTTCAAATTCGTCGTTTCCAAAGAAAAAAGCAGGTTTTGATGGTCGTTCGGCAACTGCGCGGGAACTCTCTTGCCTTTTCAGTCAGCATGAAAGTTTTGTGGGTGACACCTCATCGCTCGCTCCTTCACTTAACTAAAAAATGGAACATAAAAATAACTAAGAAGTGCGCTCATTCCTTGTGTTTTAAAGTTAAGTTGACGTTTCTTCAAACAGTGTTTGATTATCACGTTGTTATACCACACGCAAGCATGTTTTGCTATGTTCCGGGAAGGCTTTGTTGTAAAATACATTAAATTTTACTACGTAAAATAGTGGAGAGAATTTGTCACCCTCGCTAAAAAGATATATTTATATTCTGACGAGATGATTGCTTCATCGTAGCACGAAATGAACTCAGTTAGAAGCAAAGAATGTGGGATTTCGGACGAATCCTCAGAGCTGTGTTGTCATCTAAAACTGGCTTTTAAGCGGTCAATACACTACACTATTTCCCATTATTTTTCGTTTCCCTGAAATTCTGCAAGCATGATTGGTAGTATTTTTTTTAGAAGATATGGTAAAATCTCTTAATTTCTTTAAACTTTCATTGAAATATTCTCGTTGCTTTTAAAATTCGTTCTATTAAATTAAGGAACAAAGGTTAAGTTGCGGTATTCTGTGTTGAGACAATGTATTGATAATAAAAACATGTTTATCTCGAGGTACTTCGTTTAATTTAGTTAACTCGATTTCTTTATTAAATATGCGGCTTAGGGCTTATAACTTAATAGGAAAGTATTCTTCATGCTTTAAAAAGGTTGGTAATATAACGGAAGATAACTCTTGTATAAACTGGACCGAGGGAATGGTTAGTAAAGAAACAGTTGTTTAGTGTCAGAGGACAAGAAAATACGAGAAGATATGAACACAAAACAGCGAAACCTGACTCCATGGGATCCACATGTAAATTCGGTTCTCACAGTGATAAAACACAAAATCTACTGAAAACAAAATTGTTTAACTCACACAGTCAATTCATTAGATCGTGACACGATATTTGTTCCGAAATGTACTAAGAAAACTAGAACTGTCCTTAATCAATTGCTTTTATCTTACTCGTAGCAGTCAAGTGAATTTGGTTGTCTTATTCAGTCAAGGGAAGAGGACAACCAAAATAAGGTATCAGGGAAAAACTGCCGCTTATCCAATTAACTGAATAAGCTGAAATAAATTCTTAAAGTTTGAATCTTGTAAAAATAATTACTTTTTCAAAAATCAAGATCAAAAGGCCTCAGATTTACAAAACAGTGATGGACGCATATTTACTCAGCGAGCGTGCAGATAACAAAAATGTCTCCTTTTGTTTGTTTAAGTTTTAAATCGACGATTCTTAGCCACCTTCTCCCTGTATAAATGGTCGCTTTACCGCTTTATTTTATGCTACTTAAACTGTTTGAAAGATAACATCATATAAATTGATCCTTTGTGCTCTGATTTTAATTCGTGAGGCTTAGTAGCAACCGCCCAAGAAGAGAATGATATAGAATTATTTCGAACCGAAATTTCAGCTTTAAAAAGCTCACGTCCTGTTTAACGTTTCCTGAGAAAGCTTGGGCTCAACTTTTCTTTCTTTTTGAGAAAGAAAAATCATGTTTTCAGTAAGTTGAAAGCATGGGAGTTTCGTGCCAGTAAGCTTATATATAATTAATTCAATATGGTATAGTTTTATTGAATGGCCATGGTAATTCGATTACAACCGATAGTCGTGCTTGATGGAGTCTGAATAATCAACGAATTCAATTGAATGCATTTAGTTATGAATAGGTTCAGCTTTCATCAGATAACATGTAAAACGCCAGTTATTAACAACCTATAGTTATTTCTCCTTTTAAGAAAGCGTGACTTGCTCGACTTTGGGACAAAACAACCGTCTGAGCGTTTTTATTGTTTAGCATTGTGTCATAAGTAGTCCAAACTGCTCCCCTTTTTTATTGCTTTTAATTCGTCTCTGTTTGAAATTCGTCGACTGAGTTAATCCTCAAAAATGAATATCTCTGCCAACAGCGCGAATTTGAATCAAAAGATACTAACATTTGCAACTCCGGCGTCGAAGACGGTACGAAACCTCCACAGTAGAGAAAACGTACATTTATTGTTGTTTACGTTCTTATGTTATTAACCTCGCCTGTCTCTCTACTTTTTGCATTCAGGTTTTGAATGATTTTATCCGTTTTTCAGTGTTGAACGTAAGGGGCACCTGAATTAGGTAGTTTTTACCAAAACGCAATGTTGACGGTCCCTTTTATGGTTGATGAGTCCACACCCCTTTCTCCACCTTTGTTGCATCCAGATGTTCTTTTTCCCAGGGAAGAAAGCCACAGTAAAAGTTTCTGTGGGAAGCTTTGTTTGCTTGGCTCGTCTAGTTTCCGTTCTGACTTAAATTCTCTGGGTTGAATTTAGACTCCCAGTGCGAAAAAGCTATCGAGATTTATAAAATGATAATGTTAAGGCTTTCGCGATTATTATGATGTGCTGCCCACTGCTACGTAGCAGCCACTTTACACATATATGACTTTTGTGACAAGGTTCTTGTTAAGATGAACGTCTAAGGATCAAGTAAAAGTTATCTTGCGGGAAGATTCTACGCGTTTATTAACTAACCTAGAAAGTTGATGCCAATCTGCTTAAAATTACGCTTCCACAGAAGCGAACGAAATCTAGCTATGACCTGGGTTTATGTACAGCACGAACCTTACTGGATTAATGAAGCTTTCGTGTGATTGCATGGCTTTATTAAACTGATTATTTTAAAAGCTGCTCGGGGCAAGGTATAATGACAATACCATTGCTAAAGAAAACTTAAGTTACTTGAGATGTGACGGTAAAAGTTCATTCTGATAAATTCTGTTTGGATGAACTCAAGCTTACAACGTGTGATATAATAAACTGATTTTTTTCTTAATATATTTTTCGAGTATTTGACGAAGACTTCCTTGCATTATGACTGCCAAAGAAAACTAATTTTGGGTCAACATATCTGTATGTTCTTGAACAATTTTGCTTGTTAAAAAAGGTTTTGGCTAGCTAGTAGAAGAATCGACATGGAAATGATGTGTGCTAAAAAAGGGCAGTCTTTTTATATTTTCAAGAACACGCAATCTTATTTACACAAGAAATTGAACGCATTTTTGTTCACTCTATAATTATAACAATAAGGTTAAACTCTTTATTCAGCAAAAAGAAAACAACGACAGAATAAGAATACAGCTTCTGTAAAATAGATTGTTAATTACGGTTTTCCTGTTGTCAAACGTTTTGTTAAGGACGGTATGTTGCTCAACAACCCGGATGTCTCAACCATTGATTGAGACCAGGGTGTTGTTCCTTGGTTTGACATTCTAGAACGCCTGATCATGTAAACTACACTTCCATTAAACAGGTGAAGTAGCCCTTTTTTTTTGAAACTATAGTCTAAGTTAGAAAATCCTGTATTTGCTCAATACAAAACTGCGTCATTTATTATCGAAAAAAAAACGCAAATCTGTTTATTATGACCGTGCTGTGTTAAATGTATTAGAATGCATCATCTACTAAAACTACAAGAAACATTTAGTGCGCTTATTAAAATGCAATTTAGAGGAGAAAATTGCCGAGAAGCGACAGTTTTAAACGATTGGGTAGACTTAAACACTGCTTATTGTTTGAACGAAGAGTTAATAATAAAGGGAATGTTTATACTTATTTACTCTCAGGGACAGGTGCTAACTACACGAAATCGCGTTTTTGACGCAAAGTGGACGAGAATTCGTATTTAACACATTTAAAAAGGCTGGTAAGTTTCAGCTGAAAATAATTGTACGAAGTAATGCTTGTTTTCTTATGACATGGTTTCAGTGTAAAGAGTGGTTCTATGATGTACACAATTACAAGTCTATATATAGCGTTCAGTTCCGTCCGTAAACAGGCGAAAGCTGAAAAAGTTCCAAACTTAAAAAGTGAAGCCGAGAAACTGTTTTTGCGACTAAGGCGTATAGACCTACAGCGGAGGAAGAAAAATATTTCAATTTAACCACTTAAGGTTTCTCGGCATTTCGATGGGTTAGGTGTTATTAACACATCAAAAAGCGCAGTTATAATGAAATAATTGAATTAGGCTGTTATATTGTAAGAAAAAAAAGAAAACAATGGCACGTTAACACAATTTTCTTTTTTCGAGGAAATTTAGGGTCTGACGGAAAATGTCCTGGAAAACCGAGACCAAAATGTCTTAAGTTGATCTAAAGAGGTAACGTGCAATCAAAGGTAGCTAAAAAATCGTAATTGGGGCATTTTCACGAGTATATTATACGTTGTGAGGTCATTTTCCTCTTGAAAGGAAAACCTGATTTACCTCACAGTTTCAGAAAATACAAAATGAGCATAATTAATCGTTTACACTTGAGGCGCGAAATAATTTGCCCTGCTGACAAGCCTATAAAAAATTGAGCTCATTTTCATGAACAACTCGTCCACAGTCGGAACAGTTAAAGCGTAGTAACAAAGATCTTTGCGCTTCAGTAGGACATTAACATGCTAATTTTTCACCGAGGAAAAAAATGTTTGTGAAATTACTTCCGAGCACTTTGCGTGCGCCGCATATTAGAGATTGGCAAATAAACGACATTATGGCTTTGTTTATCCTAAAAATCCTCCAGGATTGCTTGAAGAAAGAAAAGGCATAGAAATTTAATATTAGGAAAGGCTAATTTCCTCCCTCAGGAGTCGTTCTCTCGGCCAATTAATTATTTTAATCCGGCCATTGATAATCTCCATTAAAACAATTTAAGGGCGAATTCACGTGACCATATGGGGGTAAGTCTTAAAGACACCTTCACACTCTCATTTGTACGCATTTAGATCGAGAAAGCAGGGAAACAACGTCGATATGCAGTCATCAGCGAAGACTTCTACCTTCTCTGTAGAGTCACTCATTTCCAAGGAAAGCCTCGGGCCACGAATAGATACCCACGGCTGTATAACGCTACCACGATGCTCTTTAGGAGCTGAAAGAACAAGAACCTCTCCCAGTTTTACCAGTTCGATCACCGTGCCACGGACGTTGGCACTTGAAGGTGTTTCTACTGGCCAGACAAGCGCATTTTCCCAAACTTCTCAATCGGCGCTTTCAAGTGGAAGAGCCTTTGCCATTTCGCCCCAAAGCGTGGAACATCATACAGGTACAATTATTGAAGCTGTCAGTTCACGCAATTCTTGTCCTTTTGTAAACTGAGCTGTTTTTCTTAATTTGTTGAGTTATGGCTTATAGAAGAACGCAGACCTTTTCCATGCTCCTAATATCGGATGAAACTGCAAAGCTTTGAACTAAACTGAAAATTTCCATATTTAGTTATTTTGTGACGTGTTTCTTGCTTGCTTTCGATTGTCGCGTTGTAACATAAAGCAATTTGTATTTCTTGAATTATCTTCCTTTTAATATTGTTTTGGATAACAAGACATAATCCTCTAGTTTGCTTGCGCAACAAGCTACCGTACTAAGTACAAAGTACAATTTTGTTGACAAAGTAGCGCTCTCCAAACAAAGATTGGCAACTACAGCTGTAGGAAGGTGCCTGCTTAATGACAGGTTGGACGGGAACTCGTTAGATTTGTCTTCCTGCTATTTTTGGACAATTCTTAGTGAATATTCTATAAAATATATTGCAGTGAAGTTAGAGGAAGTGTAAGCAACAAACGTGATTTTTGTCTTTGTAGACAGTGTTAAAAAAACTCAAAGACAGACAAAGTAAACTAAAGAATAGCGGTGATTCGTGATTTCTCAGGCAAACAAAAACGTAGCCCTTTCCTTTTAACTGTTGCTGAGTCTGTGGATGAAGGATTCTAAAGTGTGACCATTCAAATGAAAGCTGCTGAGCAGTACTTTCCTGTGGTGCTGTTTATTTCGATGTTTACAGAAGTATACGGTGGCTTTTAAAGTCTGTTCAGTCCAACTTTTAAGTGAAATAAGTGTGACTATTCAAATGAAAACTATAGCAAAGTACCTTCCTGTGGTGTTTCTTATTGTGATTTACGGGTTAACTATAACTTTTTTGCGTCCAGCAGACAAAATCGTTTGGTGTGACCTCTCAAATTCAAGCTATCAAGAATTTATTACCTTTGTCGTTTTTTTGAATCTCAAAACCAGTTTATTTTATTCATTTGTGCTAATTAATATCAAGTCACTGAGTAAATTGGGCTCTGTTTGATTGAGTATCTGTGGGGTAAATTTCCAAAGTGTGACCATTCAAATGCCATCTCTTTTTTTAGCCCTACTTTCTTATCACATGGCTTGTGTTTCGATCTTTTATAGCTTGAAATTTGGGGGTGTTTTGTCAGTCAATGTAAGTCTATCTCACCATGACAGTCTAGTCTTTTTTAGAGAACACTGAATGCGATTTAAGTCTCTAGACCTGTCAGTAAATAAACCATTTCAGAAAGAGGGCCATTTTTTTCAGAACACTCAACTCATGCATTTTACGTTTTTAAAAACGTAAAAAAAAGTAAAGCATTCAAGGCTGTGAACACATAAAATACAACATCAATTTAGGCCAATACATGCACTTCAAAATGCGTAACAAATTCGATAACTCTTGAAATTCCTACTTCTAAAACGCTGATTGTAATAATGGTATTTTTGTGTTTCTATTTACGAGGAAAATGCAATAAAATAGCGATTTCATAAGGAGATCAACGTTTCAGTGAATTGATAAGAAAATAATTAGCCAAGATTTTTTAGTCCCATGCTCGTGATCGGAAATATAGTTAGTCTTTTACGCTATCGAGCTTTTAACAATACTACTCATTTAACACATTTTGCCTGGGGTTGGTCTGAAAATAACGAATTATGTTAAGAAAGTGGGTATGGAAAAAGTTCGGCTATTAATTTCTTAACGTACATGAGTGAGCAAAGGCCAAATGAAAGTGTGCTGGATTTTCCATTCGTGCAGGAGTTTTACTTAACAATCAGGGCTATCAACTGTATTTGGCATAAGTCTTGAAATACACCAATTCGCGCAAAAAGAAATCCTGTTACATGCCCGCAGGCTCGATAAAAAAGAACTCAGTTTGTTTATTTCTAGTTTGCATTATTGCTTTCATTAGAGCAGTTTTCAATTGAGTGTCGAAATTAATTTCGTGTTTACTTTGGTTTTGGTTTTACGACACTCAACTGAAAACTGCTCTACTTTTTTGTAATCACACCTCCTATTTCCCTTCGAGTGCATTTTACATGACGCTTTTGGTACTGTCTTTTTGTGGCAGGTGTACAACGCAATGATGATTCGACCAGAACTCGGCGTTACAGGACAGCATTCACTCGAGAACAATTGAGTAGACTAGAGAAGGAATTCCTCAGAGAAAACTACGTTTCCCGCACTCGTAGAAGTGAACTAGCGTCAACACTTAACCTCTCAGAAACAACGATCAAAATATGGTTCCAGAACAGGCGAATGAAAGCCAAAAGGCGCCGTATGGCATTGGGACTGAAGCCTCTTCAAGCTTTTTGTCCCACAAGGCACTTGCCCTCTGATGGACACCTCAGTTCTGGCCACCTGTATAATGGCCTTCATTATGTGCCCTGGTCGCCATATTCGTCTGTGAACGGTCCACTGTGGCCCCATGGAGTGCATTTCTTACACTGTGACCCACATTACCATCCATTATCGGTACCTCCATCCGGAAACAGTGTGACGTCATCGTACAGGCCCCCAAGCACACAGGGAAATTGTTCACACGTTTGGAAAATTGGCGAGTAGAACGAACCCAACAATTTTTTAACAACACGGTTTTTTTTTAAAGTTGACTCAATAATAACCTCAGTAAACACAATAATAAACAAATGTTTTGGACTTCTCGTATAATTACCGAAAGAGATCAACATACATTCTCCATAAAAAAGTACATTTCGAGCCAGTTTCAACAAGGTGTTGACTGTAATTAGCTACATATGGCACCATACAATACATATCGCCTTTAATTGTGTGTAAATAAAAAAATATATTAAAGTTTTTGATTCGGCGCCTGATCAAAGCTAAAATTTGTAGTTTATCAGGGGAACTAACGGATAAACAACATAATCTTAATCAATTCTATTATTAATTGTAAATTAACTTCTGGTATTTAGCCATTTTTTAACCCTTTCACTTCGATACTTAAATTGCCCCAGG
This sequence comes from Siderastrea radians, assembly GCA_964017195.1. Taxonomy (NCBI): domain Eukaryota; kingdom Metazoa; phylum Cnidaria; class Anthozoa; order Scleractinia; family Rhizangiidae; genus Siderastrea; species Siderastrea radians. The sequence continues at coordinate 45,589,960 of OZ024893.1, forward strand.
AGTGCTATGTAGGAAACCTTTAAATGGTCACGTTGACAACAGACATTGTAGGATTTCCTACACAGTTTTAAAAGTTAGAACCACTTACACACCATAACAAACAGTTCCATAGAAGATTACTGCTCAGTAACTTTCGTTTGAATTATGATACTTGAGAAAATCATCCAGAGACTCAAAAATTGGAATCATCTTCTACAGCATAGTAAACCGTACCACAGAAATTTACTGCTCAGTAGCTTTCATTTGAGCCGGTGAGTTTAACCACAGACTCAAAAAGTTAAAGCCACATTGACTCTGAGGGCGAGAGGGTTAAATGCCGAATTAATCTGACACAGAAATACTATAAAGATGTTAAAGTCAAAAGCATGAAATATAATGATAGTTTCCTACATATGAGAAATATTACAAACAATAGAATATAGTATAAAATATAGCCTGCAGCTATTAAGTAAAAGCTTTCTATTGTTTATGACTGTGTGTAATCAATAGCCGCTCAACGAATAACTTTTCTGTGGGCTCGCTGAGGTATCCCCCCCCCCGGGAATAATAGGGAACTTAAGCAAGCACGACGGCGACGGCTGAAGAGAACGTCACAAAACAAAAGGTTTCATTAGCAAAACAACGACTTTGCACGTGCAATACAGATTTTGTTACATTTCTTTACCGTCCTCTGCAAAACAACAACGTGAAATGACCAAATTCAAAGTTTTATGTAGAACGTGAACACACGACAGTGAATTTTCGTTTTTCTACCTGAACCGTTACGCCGTCCTTACAGAGTCAGCCCCCGGATTGTTCGGCTACATTAGACAGATTGAACGAGTTCAAACTATCGCGAAGAAGTTTGAAATATTTGGAGGTCATTTTTAAAGTGACGTTCTCCTTGGCGTTGCCGTCGTGGTTGCTTAAGCTCTCTATTGGTGGGCCGCCTCCAACGGTGTGTCCCATTTATAAGACGAAAATATGCTTTTTTGAATACGTGCCTCCTAATCTTTTATGAGAGCTACCAGTGGACTGATTTCTCGGCGGGTCTAAACAAATAAACTTTATAACATAGCTTGCAAATCTGCGCAATCAAATTCATCATGCCTGAGCGTGCTTCCTGTTCATAATCTTGTTAAGAATGCTAATAACGCGAACAAACTTACGTGTACTGTGGCGAACTTTTTTTTCTGTCAAGAGGGGCCAAAAGTTTCTTCTCGCTAGCCATGCGGCGAGAAATTGACCAAGAAAAATCTCTTTGCAGCAGAGTTAAACTAAGGAGAAATTACAACAACTTCACTTAAATACACATCGAAATTGTTGCAGAGTGTTTGATTTCTAGGACGAACAAGAAACTTGTTAAAAAGGAATATCAAGCTTGTTTAGCCTTGGCATTGTGTTTACAATTTCTTTAACAGTCACGCTTTATAAATTTTCACGAATGGTACGTTTTGTACGGAAGGCTTTCGACACCAAAATACCAATTCATAAAGAGCACAGGCGGCCCAAGCTACGGTGAGAGGAGTTGAAATAATTAACCTAATACTCTTTTGAAATACGCGAAACGTGACTCTCGCCTGGTGGCATATGGAGGTGTTGTGTTACAACGGTTCGAATTTATAAAGGTTTGTATGGGAGAAAACACTTTCGAATTTATAGCTAAATATAATGATATTTTGACATTTTGACAATAAAATCAACTTACCTCAATGTCTTGTCGTTACGTCTGTTGTTATCTCGCTTCTCAGGCCGATCCGAGGCGAAGCGAGCTTAATTATTTCAACTCCTCTCATCGTGAGCTTGGGCGGCCTGTGTAAAGAGAAGCGCTTAATAACAAGTGTCACACGTTTATGTCTATCGGCGACTAAAATAAGCAGTATCTAAACAAACACTGAGCAAAGTAGCGGCTAAGATTGAAAACCAGGAACAGTTTCAGTTATACTGCACAAAATGACACCGGTTTACCTGCAGATGACATAGCTCCGAGTTAAGGCAGCTCCAAATGTTCACGTAAACATCATGATGCCACCACAGGTAACCAAAGCGTAATATGAGAGTTTGTATGGAGCTGAAATTCGATCGAAAATAATCGGCGGTTTTCCGCCGAAAATACATTAAAATCGAAATAAAGTTTAAAAAATCTTACCTGTTGTGTGAATGCTGTGTTTTTATCGCTTTTCCGAGCTTCCGGGGGTCGTTTTGAGCGATTTTCTGCTCAACGGTCGATGCGACGGCATGTCACGTACTAAAGAGAGCTAAAGGTAGGGAAACGGGAATTCAAATTTGCCAACCGACATTCGAGGTCCCGATTAGACTGGCAGTCTCCCCTCGTTTTTTTCCCGCTCTTTCGGTCGCTTTAGTTTTCGCTCGCGCTCCACTATCTGAACGCCTGGAACAGAGTAGGTCCAGATCAAAATGCCCGCTAAAAATCGATTCAGTCCATAGTCAGCGCTTTCAAACCACAACACATTTCAAAAAGGATAAATCTCCTACCTTTCTATGTGATTCAATCGTCAATTAGTTTATCTCTCGAAGTACAGCCCTGCATTAAAAACGAAGTAACTTTTCGAAATCGCCGCCATCAAAGGCTTGTAAGGAAAAGAGGGTCAAAACTAACGGTCAAGCCTGGTACAAAGCGCCAAATTTCGCTCCACCGGGGGGGACGACATGAGTGACTTCTGTGTCGCCAAATGTCAAACTCACCCTCTCTCCGGTAAGTCAAGTGTTGCACTGCTCAATTTTCGGCGGGAAATCGCGCGCTTGTCGCATTCAGGTTTATTCAGGTACCGCAACTACAATGGTGAGATCGTACAGCTTCAATCTTCCTCGGACGGTGAATAACCATCAAACAAGTACCACATTTTAGAGCCAATAATTCGAAGAGTTTTTCCAGATTTGAAGAGTTTTGGAAGAGTTTTTGCAAAAATTATGTTCGGACGTTCACTTCGGAGCAGTTCAATTGATTGTTTCAGCTTTGCAAAGAAATTCTGCAACACTTCGCGAGGGTTTGGCGCCTTTTTCTTTCAGTGACGTTTTTTTTTCCTTTTTTCCCCTCTCTTCCTTTCTTGATTTTATGGCAATTAGTGATTGACTATGGAATCAGCTGCGTATTCATTTTGGTTATTACAAATTCGCACAAAGAAAAAATTTCAGTACTGATGAGTTCGGTTTTCTCCGTGAATACCACAGGCTCTGTGAACAATTGCTCTGCTTACTCAACCCTCATTCGACACCAACTCCGAGATTTGAAACCGGGATGGGAGGTTACAGATAAATGCTAAGCTTCATCAAAAATTCGGCAAACCCACAGATAACTCACACAAAAGGGGCTTGATCTTGAGGACTGGCTAATTTTTTTGTAATCAAGACAGCCAGTTCTCTTGGGCCACCACAAAGACGATGCAAATGCAAACACCTTAACTCACACCTTTACCATGGAGTGGGCGGTAATTTTTAACACGAGTCAGTTTTATTGTAGGGTTACCATGGTGGCCAAGAAACCGCAGAAAAGTAAAGATGCCAAAGACCGTTTACCAAAAGTACTCCGCAGCCATATGATTGAATGACGCGGTTTTCTTGCAATAATATAGTAAAGCTGTGAGAAATTTACCTTCAATTGAAGATGCGAGAAATTTAAGGAGTTGAATTCTTCGCGACAATGTTATTTTACCGCACACTGGCGAAGGAAAAAAAATTTTTTGAATCGCCTTGCTCCTTTTTTTGTGGCATCAAGCAACTAGGATCACCGTTTTTCCTCGAGCAAGAACCCCATGAAAGCGCTTATTTCCAATTTGTCAGTATTCAAGTTTGCCTTTTCAACATCAAGAAACGGGGTTGAATTTTTGAGAATTAAAATCTTTATCTTTTTAAGCAGCCGTGGATCTCTTGCCTAACGAATTATTTCCCACTCATTTCTAACTACTAAGAGGTTCACTTGGTGATTATTTCTGGTTCATTTTATTCGAGGGAGGGAACTTACTCGAAGAAACACGGACAACAACTTTGTTGACCCGTTCATCTGTCGTTGTAGGAGAAATAACGCTGGACAAGTTGTCATTTTTTGACATCCACAAATCTAACCAGTTCAATACCATAGCTAAATATATACTAATTTATAAATTTACCAAGAGATGTTTCTTGACAACTGAATGCCATTTCAACAGAAAAGGCCTTCAATAATCTGAATCACTATATATGAACCAACACATACGTAAGTATTCTCGAAGTTTGGGAGATTGGCCCAAAAAACCGGCTTTTTTCGGCTTTGCGTGCCGGAAACTTAAGCGGATTAATTCACATGCCTCTTTTGAGGCAAAAGCAACTACAAATTGAGTTCAGTTAATTTCGTAACTGTCCATATTCGTTGGATTAAAAAAATATAAAGAATTAGCATTCGACCCAAATAACAAAATTGTAGCTCTCGACACACAAAATTTATTACAGAATACGGAATTACAAACCTAATAAAGGTCGTTATGAGCTGACAAACACGTCCGGAAATACACGAGAAATCAGGGATTTCAAGGCTTTTTTCTTCTGGCTTTGATTCAGTTCAAAGCCTTTTACAATAATCTCTTCTCGGTGTCACGAAGAAGGCAAATGAATGTATCTTGAATGAATTTATGCCATTTCAAAAAGGTCGAATTTTGTTCAATTTTCTGATTATTACAAGTCGTGCATGATTTATTTCAAACGTAATTCAAATTGTTTTTCCACTCAGCAAAACACGATCCGGTTGACAAATTTGGGGGTGCAAGTAGGAAAATTTAAAAAACATTATTGCGTGGCGTCAAGGAACCATACACCCTGGGCGACTCCTTCAGAATAAAACCATTTTCCTTAATTTAACAGCAGGCAACGTTGCCCTCTCTATTTTTCGTCCTGTGAAGATTATCCTTGTAGTGCCGTAGCTTAAGAATAGTTAAAATAAATAAATCTGTCTAATTTACTGTAAATCACCCCTAGCCAAACGTGGTCTTTTCATTAAAGGAGCATTACGCATGCGCAGTTATGGCTTAGATAGGTAATGATCGCCATTAGTGAACTTAAGTTATTGAATTGGGAAAAGAACGCCTTTGCGACGGTTCATTACCGGGTATATATTGTCGTTAGCGGGTTGTTAAAAGGGACAATAATCCGGCTGCAAATCCGAGTGTGTTAGGTGGCGAAATGGCTACGATTTGTATTAGTTTTTGCCTGGAAAAAATAACAATGCAAAAATAGAATTTTGTTTTTCATTTTGTTTTGTTTCCAAAATTATTTACTAATGTCTTGGAGCAGATTTTTCATGGCTAACTTATCTTTCTCCCTTTTGAGTAAAGGACAAATAAAAACTAACGCAAACCATGAGTTTCTTTTTTGAATTGAAAAAGAGGAATAATTTGATTTTAAATACAGGCGGATGATTATAATTGTAAGAAATGTGAGTAATAACTTACCGAATAATCTTTGTTTGATTTTACCGAAAATAAAACGCCTAGAGATGACGACTGTTCATCATTTCCCTGTTTGTATGACCTCAATAAAATCACATATGTAATACACGACAAAAATTCGTGATTTATGATAGATGAACAGCTGGTTTCGAATGCTGATTTCTATCAGTTTTAACAACTGAGAAGCAAACGGCAAACTAATCCTTACGAAAGAAAAATAGAGGCAAAATAGAATAAAAGTATGTTATAATTTTGCCCCACAATTCGCTTTGCACAAAAATATTTTGGAGGTTTAAGCAGAAGGACGTTTTTGCTTGCCGTGAATTTTACTTTCTATTAAAACGACCTTCGATGTGCGTGTTATCACTAGTTAGAGAAAAAAAACTGAGTTTAGGAAATGTCAAAGCAATAGCGAGGATGCTCCGTCACTTTGAAGGGTTTTATTTCTAGTAGAGGTTTGATAAAAATGAATTCAAAGAGCATTAAAACTCTAAAATATTTATTACGAAGAATTGTACTGAATATACACATCGAAACACAAATCGAAAAACTTAAAAGCTCTCTGGGGTAGCCCTCTCAAAATAAAAGTTTAAGAATAATTTTTAAAACTTTCTGTGATTGTCTACTACAATGTAATGTCTCGAAATGGGTGATAAAAAGAATTGCTCACCAAGCCCAGCTAAAGTTAGCAGATAATTTGATCAGTTCGCTCTGGGAGCAGGCAGGCAAGTCAAGGCAAACTTAAAACGCAAGGTAGATCATATGTATATGTTTCACGAATACGCCACACAGCTCAAAACGCTTCTCGCCGTCATATCATCCAGGGCACGATTTTTTTCTCCTTCAGTGGTAGACATTTTCCCGTTTCTAGCGATTTTTTTCCCATCGAAATTTGATGGTGATTGCTGATTGAAAATTATGCGATAAAGAACAGGTCGTCCTGCTCATTTAGGAGAAACTGAGAATTTGTTCTAGCTAGTTCTGAACATGCGCACGCACTTACGTGTGCCAATGACGCAAGAAATTATGCGCAGTTAAATTCAATGGAATCACCTTAGTAAATACCAACGTACTTACTTATCCCCATCGCCCTCGGTTGGGGCATAAGACCGGAAAAACACGCCTTAATAATTTACTCTTAATTGAAACCGACGGACGAAAGTTAAGACAGGGTTTAAGAAAACCGTGGTCTAAGGCCGCGGTCACGCTGGAGCCTCAGAGGGCGGGCAGGCGTGCGATGGAATAGTCATAATCTTCGTAGTCTGCGACTTCTCCACATTAGAATATAACAAAGCTTTTGCCAGCTTAGACGTGGTTTATGGAGTCCCAGTGTTAACCTAGACTTGGGTTTCAAAGTGTCCTCAAGCCAGGTTTAACTTAGAAGTTCGTTTAAATAACTGGCCCTAAGCCTAAGCCATTTACACAAAGCCGCGGCTAAGTGGCAAGTAGTCCCTATGGATTTTCCGCATCTTAAAAAAGCCAAGAAATTAGTATAATCAGCACATTTTTGAGAACTTCTATCCTGCGCTACGATACAGCCCGCACTCCCAGCCACTAGCGAACTTCCCTAGCGGCCGGTAGCGGTAAAAAGCAGCTGTATTCGCAGGCTAGTAAACTTCAGTTTGGCTAATCCAAGGCTTACAGGGTCTATGTCCGCTAATTTATATTTAGTGACACTTTAGAAGCCAAATGTCACTTTTACATTAACGATAACCTAAAAATAACGGTCCAGTGAGACTATTAACAACACGTGTCTTGCAAAAGTCATCAAAATTTGCTTTCCTTTTGAAAATTCGCTTGATATGTGCCTCTTGGTGCTCTAGGAGCATTTTGTGTGCACCAAAGTTACTTGACCCTTTAAGCCCCAGTATCAACATGCATGTTCTCCTCAGTGTTCTCTATGTATTATAACTCGCTCCACTGCAAACCCAGATGTAACCTCTTTTCGCATTCGCAAATGCAAAACTGTAACTTATCAGAATTCTTTTTTCAATCGCACTGCAAGGATATGGAACATATTGCCTGAATGTATCAGAATGCCTACATCAATTCAGAGTTTCAAGCTTAAACTACTAGAATATTATTTCGAAGCCCTTCGTACAAGCTATGATTCAGAAGAGCCTAGAACCTGGAAATCTATATGTGTTAAATGTAAAAATGCTAGACTGTTGATTTGTCCTGTAACTTGTTGCTTTTAATCAGTTTTTGTTTCCTTATGTACCTTCTTAATTAATTAATTTGGGCCCACAGTAATTGGTTCTTACTGTTGTGGTGTCCCTGCCTGGTTTTGTAATTTTCTTCAATGTTTTTTTACATACGTAACTCCCAGGCGAAGCAAAATAAATAAATAAATAAATAAAATTTCTTATGGTATTTGTTGGGAGAATTTGCTTACACATCAAGACACCTCATCTATAGTGATCATTTTCTTAATTCTCATAACCTGTATGTTTGATCAAGTAATGATACTGTGAGGAGAAATTAGATGCTTGTCACTATTTAACAATTATTGGCGAAGTGAATATTGTGGAATAATCCCCGAGACGAAGCGAGGGGATTATTCCACAATATTGGCTGAGCTTGAGGAGAATAATTGTTTTAGTATAGTTGCTCAGGTGATTATCAGAGCAAATGTATTTTCTTTTTTCTTTTCTCCAGAAACATCAAAAATCGCGCGGTGGCCATTTTGAAATTAGTGCTTCAGTATTATAATCACCTCGCGCGGGGTGATTATAGCAAGATATGACGTAATCCTCGGCCAATCAGTGCACGTACTTCTCTATAATCACCTGAGAAATTATGCTAACGGCGCTTAAAGGGTTAATTATAATTTTAGCAAAGTTTTGGTGAAATCAACAAAATCTCCGTGACATAGAGTGTTAACCTTTTACAAATAAAATCCGGAAATTTCGGTTGGACTGTAAATGGTAAGGCTATTTTGGTTTGCTAGACCGGAAAATTTCCAAAATAAACAGAACGTCTTGAGAGGTAGTCCAAAATTCCCAAACGGAAAAATTGTGTTTCATTTACTTGTTTTTCACCAGTTCCAGGTACTGCGCCAAAAGTCAAACTAGTTCCAGACTCTCTGTAAATTAGAGTGAATATTGCACAAATGGTACATACTAATCTCGAAGGAATTTCCCATTCGAGAGGTTTGCTTATCATTTGCACAAGCCGTAAACCAACCGGTTTCCCCCCTGTAAATGGCAAACAACCATAGTCTCTTTAATTCCTTCCGTGTAAATAACCATATTGTTCAGTTTAAAGCATGCCATACGACCAAAGCTGAACGATCATTGCGCAAACCTTAAATTTACTTCTGACCCCTCTAAGACCAATTTAGACTTTGCCGAATGAGAAAACGTTGGCATGAATGCCATTGTAAAATGAACGCATAGGTTGTTGCTGTTTTGTACTTGGTGATATTCACTTGGTATTTATATAAAGAATAGCCGTGGGTAAAAGAGGCAACTCTACCCAGGTAAATAGGAGGTTTCCCATGCAGGGGTAGGCGCCATTTTCCTGTGTAACCGATTTTACCTTTTATTACGTTCTCATTGATTCATTTATCATTTCACATAACTGAAGCGGTTATAAATATTTATTATTTATTATTATTATTATCAGTTATTATTATTACCTCGGTTTTACCTTTTTGTGGTGAAGTGACTGAGAACTATAAAAGATGCCCCACGGCAAGCAAAGTCCTTTGTGGTTTGAAGGGTCGTTCGGTTTCCAGGTAAACCTACCAATGGGAAGGCGAGGTTTTGGACGCTGCACGTGCAGTGCGTGACCAGCTACGTGACCTAATTTGCAAGAGGCGTACGCGTGTAGAAGGTTGAAGGTAGTCCCTCTTCAAGCAATATTGTGAGTGTTGAATTTTAACGGTTTTATTTTATGTGTATCGAGAATTTTTGCCTCTCAGGAAATGCAACAGACAGGATTTGGCAGCGTAACCGTTTCCGTTGTAGCGGTTTCTTCTTATTTTCATTCGGTCGGTTCTCAAAGAAAAAACACGTCTCAACCCAGAAATTTATCCCCTTTAATAGGCCATTTCCGAATTATCTTGTGCCTCCTTTTCAAAGCGAGGCTTCGTGCAAAACCTTTCTGATGGAAATGAGTTTGATCTTCATGTGAATGAAACTCATTTTCATATGAAAGGCTATGCATTAAGACTCGCTTTGAAAAAGAGGCACAAGACAACTCGGAAATGGTCTATTCCCCCAGGGTTCATGTAACCTTGATTACCTGGGTAAATGAAAAACCCAGGCTACTGAAAATATGCGTGAATATATTTGTACGCAGACATTATTTGACTCGTAAGGGAAACAGTTTTCCGCGAGACAAGCACGAGGAAAACTGTGAGCCTCGAGGAACAGACGAAATAAAAGTAATTGTGTTCGTTATCCTTCAAATATTTTCAAAGCCTGTTCCAAGTTCTCAGGTAGTGGGGACACAGGGGCGGATCCAGGGAGGGTGGATTGGGTGGCTAGCCACCCCCTCGTGGGGTCGTTCAAGTTTGAAATTGTGAGAGGGAACAAAACTACCACCGAGGCGATTTTGTCTCCGATTGTTTCGATATCGTTCTGTCAGATCAACCCCCCCCCTTCCTCAAAAATCCTGATTCCACCACTGGGACAGCAGAAAAACGAAAGGGACCGCGAAAGAAAGTCGCGCGAGAACTGGAGAGAAAGAAAGCGGCGACGAGAAAGAGGCCTCTAGTCCTTCTTGAGCCCCAACGTGTTTTGATGTCGCGTCGGCTTTCTTTCATTATTTTTCAGTTGGTCGATTTTGGTTGTTCTTTTCAAGGGAATATATTACATAACCCGTGAAATTTTTTCACTCTCTGAAAAGGTGGTGGCGGGTTTGTTTGTAAGAGGGGAATGCGGGCTGACAAATAGCTGATAACAATAGCAAAACAATTCAACATATCTTCTCAACATATTCCCCTCGACGTATTCCCCTTCACTTAGTCCCCCCAAAGAATAATTACAATATAACACCGAAAAGGGAAACTGATTATCGTTTTGTTAATGAATATAGACAGTTTACTGAAACGGGGACAATTTTACCCTTTACTTGATGTGTAAGCAAATTCTCCCAACAAATACCATAAGAAATTTTATTTATTTATTTATTTATTTATTTTGCTTCGCCTGGGAGTTACGTATATAAAAAAACATTGAAGGCAATTACAAAACCAGGCAGGGACACCACAACAGTAAGAACGAATACAAAGAAACATCCCAAAGAATCATACCTCAATTTAAATTTCCAGTCTTCAATAATGTATAAGTACGTCTCGTCCTACCCCGATTGTACTTGAAGTTTTTTCCTTTTCCCCTGCAAAACGCACAGTTATCCACTTCACTCTTTCGGATATGACGACAAGATTATTCCAAGGAACGTCCATGAATGTTATGCTTCATAAATTTTCTTCTCTCTGTTCTGCTTTCGCGAATTTTCAAACTAAGTGAAACATATTTACCGTCCGACTTCATCACGTGTCAATCTCACAAGCCTTACGAAATGACTTGCCTGTTTTGTTTTCACATACAGTGAAATTTTACTATCGAAATTACCAATATTTGCATTAGAAAACCTGGAAAATGAGCATGTTATTTACCTGTCCCTAGGGGCTGTATATGATATATTCACCTGGCACAGAAGTACTGCCTGGTACCACTCAGAGGGAGTACCAGGTGAATTATATGACCAGGAACAGGCTAATATTTTCGCTGAAAGCCGCACGCAAGTAAGAAACATTTGGTGCGTAGAATTTTGAACTTCTGGTGTTTTCCGACACAGTTTTATCCACAAGTATGTTATGTCCCCGTCCTCGTCTGTCGTTCCTCTATCATAAAGTTTTAAAAGAGCGTCTTCTTTAAAACACAAGTTAAAAAACCGGTGATATCAGTTAGAGGAATGTCATTGAGATTTCTTGTGGTATATTGCGTCGTCACGTGACGCATTTCTGCCAATCTTTCCTCTTTTCTGCCAATCACTTGCAAGCGAAAAAATTTGATAGATCGAACGTTTAAGATATCGATCACTTAAATAAGCCAAAAATTAAATCTCTCCAGAAACACCAAACATTTACCAGTACATAAAATACAATTTCCGCTGAGAATTCCATGTCATATGGAAACTGCATCACACTAAATAAAAGTCAAAATATGGTGAATAACAAAAATGATTTTCGTTCCCATACCGGGAGTCGAACCCGGGCCGCCTGGGTGAAAACCAGGAATCCTAACCGCTAGACCATATGGGAATGTCTACAAAACCGTTCGCATAATATTTTTATTTTTATCGCTGGTGTATGACTGGATATGAAAAACCACTGAAAGGTGTGGATTATTTCTTTAAGGTTCTCTCGTGAAATTCAGGTAGAAGCCACTGAAATATATTAATTTATTTGCATTATACCTTCCAGTAAAGCTGAAGTTCAGACTTGAAAAAACGTGGGACAATCTGTGTCAACTTCGTTTCATTATCTTATTATCTGCAAATGAAATATATATATATATATATATATATATATATATATATATATATATATATATATATATATATATATATATATTTACAGTGTAATATACATGTGCTTAATATGCTTCTTCGATTCCGTTTACACGTTCACAGAAGTCTTGTTTTGCTTGCCCCAACGTCACTAGTCAAAACAAGGATTAGCAGCCACACTGGGAATAAGGCATCAACAGAACTAACGTCATACTTAGAACCTTTGTACAGCATAATAAACAGAACCACAGGAAAGTACTGCTCAGTATCTTTCATTTAAATGGTCACACTTTGAGATTTCATGCACAGACTCAAAAGTTAGAATCACCTTGCTAAGAATAACAAACAATACCACGGAAGAATACTGCCCAGTAAGCTTCATTGAGTGCCCACACTTAAAGATTTCATCCGCAAACTCAAAAAGTAGAACTACACTCTTCCGGACTTTCTTTGCAGCTGCAAATCTTTAAAGGTACTTGCTATTACTGTTTTTTATTTGAAATTTCAACGAAGGGAGAGCTACAGGTCAAGAATGTGTATAATTAACAACTACAATGCGCCGTCCTGAGTCCTGAGTTACGAGAGCTAAAAAAACAGTCTCGACAACATATAAGCGTAAGTATCAAGTTTTGTTTCACGTTGTGTTTGATGGCCTCTAATCGGCTTCATAAGTTCTAGCTTGTAATCTTAAGGCGCTTGCACCAACATTTTGCTTCGAAAATATGTTTTTCAAAAATAGGTTCTGTTGAAGACCATTAGTGCTCAGCGTGGAATTTCCGGTGTGTTCGAGTAGGGGGTTGAACTCGGGCGGGGTTAGCAATAGCACAGAACGATTTCTAGAGAGCATATTTGAAAAAACGAAACAATTTTATTCACGTATATACCAAAACTAATTCTCAGGTATAAAACATGGCTTTGCTGATACACTTCTGTTTGAATTTATGGTAAAAAGCTGTAATAAACTACTCTTTTTTCTTCCTTCAAGCAACTTGTTTACGACACGCTCGATTTCTTTTCCCAGAGTGTTTTTCACAAAACTGCCACACGCCGAAAACAATATGATAATTTGGATGCTGAAAATTTCAGACCATTCTGCACTCAAATCTAGCTTTTTGCAGTCAATTTATTATTTCTTTCTAAGGAATTAAATGTCAATTTTCATGAACCTGAAATGAAATGTCTAGTTTGACGAAAGGAGCGATGCTCGACGCACCATATTGAAAGACAGTTTGCTGGCCGGCAATAACAGGTAGTGAATGGATGTTTGATGCTTCGTTCTTGCTTATGGCCGATTTCTACCAGCTCCCGTAGTACTTCAAGCTTCATAGTATACTTGCAATGTGCCCATTGTAAGACGAGTTATACTGTAAATGACGCCAGAAAGTGAAAACTGTAAGTCAAGGACGCGGATTGAAATCGGCAGACCTCGTCCATGTGCAAACTAATAGAACAGTTTCACAGCATCTTTATCCGTTTATCCGTTTATCTTACCAGAGGCCATATGCATGTTTTTCTATCCATTTGTTGCATCAAGGGGAGTTTAACTGGCTCACCTGCTAGTCGATTCGAGGAGTACCCCTTCGGACTGTGTTCGCGAGACATCCTTCGTACTCCGGCCATTTGCAATAGACTCGTTTCAGATCCACACATCTAAAACAAGCTTTTCTGAATACGCACGCTCTCCAAGATTCGTTCCCCACTTTTCTTTATTGTCAAAACAGTTGCGCTGTTACGACTAAACGAGTCGATATTCCAAGAGCAAGCACCTTAAAGTAAAAACATTCAACAACGCCAGTTATCTTCCAGATTTCTCACAGGCTTGAAATATCGGCGGTTTTAGCTTAGTCAGCTTTGTAATTATGTTTCATCACCGCAATCCCTCTGTTAGCGTTTAGTCGAGGACATGTGAGCATCATTTGAAAACTGGTGTGCGCCGGTACTCGTGGCATCAATCAGTGCAGTTCAAACGTCAGAGCGCTGCCCACTACCTTGTACTTCGTGTTACGTCAAACATCACGTCAGATACTGCCAAATCAACGTCACTTTATGAATTCGTTAATATCACCATGAGGAAACAAAGATAAGACTTTTAATTTCAACTCGGTTAACTAAACAAGGTGTGATAAACATGTTTGTCAAAAACAAGTTTAACAGTGCGTAACAACGAATTTCCGGTCCCTTACAAGGGGGCCGGTTCCAGGCGTGGTCTGTCGAAAACAACATCGATTTTTGCTTTCAGTCGCAGAACTTATTGCTATGCTGTTTCTCTTTCTTTTCTCTAAAATTTCTCAGCAAACTTCTTTTCAGTTATAGAGCTGGACGCTGATGTAGAAAATTTCATTTTTCACATGTGAAAAAGCGTGAAGTGAGACGATATATATCGCATGTTTTCGTTGTATTTGTTCGTACAACCGACCGAGAATTGTTCCATCGGTTCTCCGGTTACTGCGCATGAGCAATGGTTCTGATATCTTTACCCGTTTACTTTAGGAGTCACGTCTTGAGTAATGTAATGTGCTTCAAACTTTTGATTCTATGGATAAAAAACTAAATGCGTCCACTCAGAAGATGAAAGAACGCTTCCAGGACTGCAGTTCTTCGCTGTGCTGCGTTTGTTATGGTACAGGGTTGCTTTGAGGCTGTGAATGAAATCCTTGAGTATGTCAATTCAAATGAAAGTTATTGGACAGTTTTCTGTGCTTTTTAATTATGCTATACAAAGGGACTATAACTCTTAAGTCTGTGAATAAGATTCTTAAGGTTGAACATGTAAATGAAAGCTACTTAACAGTACTATCCTGTGGTGGGGACTTTCTTAAGCTTCAATCTTAACGCGATATCGAGAAAGAAAAGGTTATCAATCGAAGCAGTTTCTCACATTAGCTGACCTAATTACCGACTTGCTCAGCGATATGATCTGATCAGCTGATTTGAATCTTGAGACCTGCATGTTTGATTATTATAGAAATTACGAAGAGTGTAATTAGATGTTCATCAATTCTTGTGAGCCATTTCTCCATTAGCCTTTTCCCCAAAGGACAGAAAATCCGAATTTCATATTTAACACCTTGAGGACGGCAAACAACATCAGAGTAAAGAGCTGCTGGATATATTTTATCCGAATTTAATAGTCACACTTGCAGCATTTTCGTCCGCAGAGTGAAAAGCTGGAACAGTATCACATGATGCGACGTGGGTCAAGAAAGTGGTCAAGCTTCAATACGCACGCTCTTGTTTGACCGGGAAATCTCAACGCCTTTTATCAACTTTCGCTCGCTTATGACCTAGACTCTTTAAAAACATCAACAGTAGTGCACTTTCCTTCACTATCAACTGCAACTGAAACTGCAGTGGTTTTTCAATGGCTCTCATGCACTCTAAGGAAGAAGAAAAAGGCAACTGTCTTGCCCTTCATCAACTCTCATACTGACTCGTACAGAGTATGAACACTCGGCAACAGTAGATTCCATGTGCTTTAATTTGAAAGAGATTGAACGTCCTCTTATCATTATTAGAATCGATGAGAGCTCTAACTCTCTCGCTTTCATTTGACAGTCACCTCTAACGCCCCTTCATTGACTCTCATACGCTTTCAAATAGTTTAATCCCGGAAAGTGTCTTGTTCAAGTCCACCGGCGGGTACCCACTTTTTCAGGCCAGCGGGCGAACACTTTTGTCCAAGCTAGAACTGACAGTCAGGCAAAGCAAATCCTTTTCAGAGCAAAACGGTCAAATTTATCACTTAACTCAGACCGGAACAGCTTTAACAAGCATACAGATTGGCAGCATAGATCTAATCTGTAGCATATAAGGGACTTCTCTCCAATCTCGTTACCAGCTCCCGGAGATCTACCAAACGGTCTGAGTCAGTTAAACGTTCAAGGTACCCACGGTCGAGTTATCAAGACTTCCTGTTTTAACATTAGATGAGCATGCGCGCTACAGTTTCTCACCGAGCGGATGAACAAGTGTAATTAAAACCTATACTTGTTCCTGAGCGGAGATCAAACTTCTGTGACAATAATCATAATTTTATGGCAGACCTTTGGTAAACGTAACGTGGTAACTTAAAAAGGGCTTTATTGTAGTTTTTACGTATAAAAATGTTTGTCCTGTTCGTACAACTGTAACAACATACGTGTCTGGATTAGATCCCTGGTAAAGTCACCGACGGGAAAAAATAAGAAATCGATAACCTCATTACTGCATTACGCGTTTAGCAAAAATAAATTGAAGAATGCAATCCACGATTCGATTCTGCCCGAGATATAAGGATGTTTCGCGTGAATGTTTCAAGACTGACACGGCGGGGAGACTCAGATTTTTTACGGGTTTTTATGCAACATGCATAACTCTGGAAAACACATTACATTTAAGTGTGTTAAAGGGAAGATGAAGGCTTATTGGTAATGTATTTTTAGACGATTTTATGTTTTAAATACATAGCAACCTCTATCTCGACAAATTTGTCTCCGTGTGAGTTATCGAAGAAGCTTTTTATTAAACTGTTAAAGGTTTCAGTAGCTTTTGTTTCCCTGCCAGATATGAAACAAAGCCAGCCTTCAGATAAAGTGGGCTGGTATGGAGAATAAAAGCCCGAAAATCATTTCTGTAAGCAAGTTGTCAACTTTTCAGTTAAACCGCTTTAAGACCGATCGACCGTGATGTCAAGTGCAATTTTGACCAGCCTTCTCAATACTGATAGAGCTTTAATATAAAATGAAACCTTTTTATTAAAAAAATCGGCGATTTTAGACCCCTTAGTTAGTCCTAGCGGGAAACTTTCAATTCCGGACTCGCTTGAAAGGATAAAATCACTCTACTATTGTTTGAGGCCCTATACGACATATTTGATTGTGAACTATGGAAACGGCTCCTTCATCAGTGCAAGCCACAGCATGGAGTTTCTCAGGCGGCATCGCTTTTAACTCTCATGGTCCTAGGAAAACTAGGGAAAAAATCACAAAGTTTGTGCGATGTCACAAAACTGACACTCCACAACAAAGTACAGCTCAGTAGCTTTTATTTGAATAATTACACTTTACGATTTCATCAACAAACTTTAAAGTTACAACTTTATTGTACCTGAATCAAGGTTTGCATAGCAGAGAAAGGATTAACAAATAACGATATATATGTTTATAACACACATTAACAAAGCGCGAATAGTTTGTCGATGCTTTTCGTTTTGCTTTTTCCAGCATAAGAATGATATTTACGAAACAGTTTAAGGTAGCATTCTGTCGTGCTTTTTTTAAAATGGTTGCAAAGGTATATATTAAGAATTATTGCCCAGCGCAATGACTAAAATTAACGTATACCGTTAGGTTTGTGAGTTAAATTAATTTATTTATCTCTCGATGTAAGCAAATTTTTAAGTTTGAATCAAGTGAAAAAGTAAACACAACTTTAATTTAGCCATTAGCAAGAAATTTTGAGGTAAATTAAATTTTTGATTTTGAAATATCGACTGTGCAGCTTTCGCGTATTAATGGTGGTTCGGTAGAATAATTGACACCTGCCTGCAAACTTCACTACAATAGCTCCTCATGAGATCTTGCAATGGCGACTAAACCGCGCAAAAACTTTATTTGAGCGGCGAAAGTTGACCTGCTCCCAAATGGCATTTAAGAAACGAGTTTGGCGATAAATGAATGAACTAAAACAATCTTTATATTTTCAAGCATTTAACTAATTTGAATTACTACGATGGCGGGTGTAATACGGGGCTAAAAAAAATTAAATATTTCAAAGCAGAGTTCTTAAACACGGCTATTAAAATACCATACGCTCAAGCGAGAGTTATTATTTCACAGTAAGGATAAGCTCGATGCAGTGCAAGGGCAAGAATCTTTTTTCTATCCCAAGAGTGTGCGTATTTTTTGCGTTATTTCGTTTCTCTTGACCCAAACTTTGGTCCTTTTGCCGTTTAGTCAGTCTATATTTTGCAAACGGCCAGCCAATACACATACCAAAAGTGAAAGGAAACAAAGTAAAAGAAAAGCTAAGAATTTCAGGAATTAAACTATGATGTAGCAAATAGTGTTTTAAGTTGATTCTAGAGGTGTTTTTACGATTCTATGAATGCCAAAAGTTTTTTGAGCCCACGCAGGCTAAATATAAAATGGCAGTTGCCTATTTTTAGAGCCCGCGTGGGTGTGTAGCTACAATGCCATTGGACATTTTCAGGAGGAATCACAAGGGAAGAGTTGGCAATTGAAAATAAAGCAGTTTCTACAGACAACCTGCAGCAAGTAACTTTATTGATATCGTGCAATGGAAAACTATTAAGGCCTGTATGGGTCTCAATGCGACCAAAGGCTTCTTTGTTACTCCCAGCGGGAAACCAGTTCTTATTAAGATGTGAAATCTATTCAAATTTTATATTTACGGTTCGCTGAAGTTTTGCCTTCCAACGGGGGTGATATGATCTTAACAACACTGACTATTGAACTCCCTCAAAATGACGCTCGCAACAAGAAACCACATTTTCTGCTTGAGCAGAACAGTTTGTACACAAATGTGTCAAGAAGATAGATGAAATGTCACGAACGTCCAAGCGCAATATCAAACAAATGAAGTAAAGAGAAAGATCACAAAAACACCGGATTTGAAAAAAAAAATTCAAGAATATTATTGGTTGAATTTATTATAGAATATCATCAAAAGTTCGCACACTGAAGGAGAACCTTATTTATTTTGCAATGGAATATAATGTTAATTAAACAGATTTATAAATTCTTGCAATATTTTGAACTGGTTGCTGATGTCTATAAAAGAATTCCCGCTGTACAGTTAGACGCAACAAGCAAGTGTCTGACTTTGTTTTGCACTGTTTTCACAAAAGTGTATTGGAAAAATGGCTCGTTGTTTGTAGGCGGTCTTCCGAGATCGCTTGTAGTTTAGATAACGGAGAGATAATAATAACTGCTCGGGTAGTTCGGAAGACAACACAAAAATGGTTACAAAAGTCAAAAAAATTGAATTGTTGTCATAATTACATTTCCATCAAAAATACTTAGTTCCTAGCCACAGAACGCAACTATGTTAAAATAGCATTAAAGGTGTCTTAATAAATTCAACTAGCCCGAGGCGAGAGCATTGTAATGTGTGGGAACGTTTTGTTCTTCCATCTGGAAAAAAGAGACACGATTGACTCCGATCTATTGTTCCCCATCCGCTGATTGAGTTAATACGATTTAATTTTAATTACTTGTGAAGCGTGTGTCGTATTGTACATTGGGAAGCCCCAGCGTGACACTCACAAATTCACTCAGACACTTCCTAGATAAGTAGAAAGCTCGGCCTCTGATTGAAACCTTGGGAGATTTTCCACTGTGCTGAACGGAGGCAAATACTAGCTTTTGCTTTTCGAACGGAGTCCACCGTGCTTCGGTAAAATTGCATCTATACACTGATCCCACTAATCGATAAATTGACCACAAGTTGGAGAACCCGCCCCAGCTTATAAGTGAATCTCAACGCACGTCGTACTCTTCGTCCATTCAGTCAGCAGCAGCAGTGGTCGGACGGTACAACTGGAGCTGTAGAAAATGATGGACGACTGGCGCTATAGGATGCCGGCTCCACACCTGACAACGACCATTTCGCCGCACTACCATGGCTTAGATTTTGGGCGAACTATGCCTCTGCGACACCCACCAAACAGCGCTCATCCGAACATCAATATTCCCTCGTCGCCTCAAAGCTTTCCTGCTTTCTCTCATCCGCTAGGTCATTCACCGATTCCAGTACCAAACCGAGAGCTCTCGATTTCGCCATCGTCACCTCCATTTTCTTCTCCACAGCTGCAGCCCTCTTCAAACCAAAGTATAAGAGCTCACAACGTGGAGAAAAAACGCTGGCAGACTGCAAACTATCGCTGGATGTTCACTAAAAGAAAAGGTAATAATCTCGGTTAGTGAATTGAAATGACGTGAACACGGCTGCATGTATCGTCGAGTGCAATCCTATTACACAAGGCATCGATCTAGTTTACAATCATAACATATTTTATATTTTTGCATATTAGTTTCAATGTTTGGTTACGAGCGTGTTTTTTTGAGTACTTATTAAACGCTTCGTGAATTACGAGAGATAAAACTCAAGGATGTGTGAAATCACGCCTTCGTTGAGCTATTACTGAATCGTTTAAAACAACCATGGAGCAACTCTAAAGGAAAAGTGACATTACCAACAAACTTAATGTTTTTAAGGTTAAATATTCTTCATTACTCTTTCACCTGCCCATGTTTTGGAAAGCATTTTTTCCTAGCGTGAAAAAGCGGATAATGCCGTACCACTGCATGGACTAATGAGCACCAGGGCAAGAGACTGATTGCATTTTGATCGAACTGACATCAAATCGATCAGTAAAAGGAGCGCAAAGCTAGACCTTTTTTGAGGAGACAACATAGTTATGTTTTCAAACAAGTATGGTATTTTTACGGTCAAGTAACGATAGGAGTTCGAGTGGTTTTTAGTAAGATAGTAAAAGAATACCGAGCTCGCCAGATAGTTCGATGACTTGAATTCCCTCAGGGTAAGGGTTAGTTAGTGCGGTATCACATAGTCTTCTTCGAAAGCTAAGACATAATGCTATCCATAAATCAAATAAGCAATGAGCTGTATTCGACAGTACATTTAGTTAATCAAATTCAATTGCGGTTATCGGTAACCGATGGACAGGATCTCAAACTTAACATCGCTCACATTCTTACTGCGTAAATAAACGAAAATCAACATAAAAAATGTCGGCATAGTAAAATCCAACATCTTTGCCTTAGTCACTTCATTTCACCTGGTCAGGAGCTTGTTTATTTATACGTTTGCTAAAAAGCAGGAACTCCTTCGCCGAATTTTCCGATTAAAACCTGTAAATTGGTAATTTATTTTCGCTTGTGTGGCTGACATTTTTCTGACACTTGTGAAAATCGTTTTAATTGATTTTAATGCAATGTACTAATTAAACTCTTGAAGTAAGTCATCAACGTTTGCGAACTGAATCGATGGTTCATGGTGATCTAGCTACTTGTGATCTGATCTCAGTTTCAACGTTCGAAAGCGCCATGCAAGAGAGAAGATTTGGAGTTTTCTTTGTGCTTTGTTCAGGCCGTGAACAATTCCTTTAGGGTATCAGTTGTTCTACAAAAATTTCTTTCAAAACTGAACATTTTGAAAGAAAAATCGTTTCTTGGACAACGCAAGAGGTTGACTAAGTACCGAACTCTTTTCCAAAGAAGTTCTGGCAGTTCAGATTGAGATTGAAGTCTCATAACATTGAAACACCCTTGTAACATTAGCAAACATAAGTAGCACGCTACACCCATGCGAACTTACACCTTGCCAAGCTAAGCTTGTCATAAAAGCCATACAAACTGACAAGCATTTAGTCTGCGTGACTGAGAAAAGTATTTTTCGAAAACAACTTCAAAAGATTACATCTCTTAGGAAAAAGCGTTTAAGACTGAATTGAGTACAAACAACACAAGTACTTCGTTCAGAGTGTGTAACCAAAATTCAACCTAATCTGCGCTAGCCACCAAAGTAAACATACATATATGTGGTAACACAATTTGCAACAATTTGAGGAAGTTGAGTGGTGGCCTTATTTACAAAAAGTTTTTAAAAAAGGTATCAAAAGTAGAGCTCCATGAGAGTTCTTCCTTCCCATTTCACGTCACAGAATGAATGGCAAAGCACAACAAAAAGCTCTGCCTGTTATAAATCTTAGAAGCGTTCAATCTATAACTGTTCACCAAACTAGCTACAAAAAACGATCAAGACCTGTTCTAAATGATATTATACAAATGAAACACCGTAGACATAGAAAGAACACGTTTCAGGCGTTAAACTAAACCGTAGTCCATCCATGACTGAATAAACTATGACTTTGCAAAATGTCGTTGGATTCCCACCTTCCCTTCTAAGATGTCATAAACTCAAAAATATATCGCCGTGATTTGACCTGCAAAATCTTTTATTCTCTCAAAGAAGCTTCGTCTTTTTTCTTGAATAATTAAAGATTAGGTTATCTCGCCTCGTATCGACCACATCCGTAAAAATTTACGTTCATCTTTAAACATTGCGACCCCAATGAATAAAGAACACCGTTCCCTGGCGTGGCTATATTTTCTTACACCTTCCTTGCACAGTAATTAAAAGCAAATACCAAAAATAAAACACGGAAGAAAAAATCTTGCTGGTTCGATTCGATCAAAAGAATATTCTGTATTTTGTTTAGCTGAGCAAGCTTCAAGAAAAATTTGAGAAAAATAAACCTACCAAATCAGACTCGAATATGACGTGTGGTTAGGTTTGATGCATCAATGATCTCAAAATGATCGACACTTCTTTGAAATCGTAACCTCAAGTTATGAATTAAGACAACGTGGTTTCAGAGAACATACTCCTCTACTTTTTTTAACATTTCACTTTTTCTTCACATCAACAGTGCCCAGTGGATCAGAGAAATCAGAAAAAGATGAGGCCAGCCCGGAGAAAAAAAGCCCAACCACGACAAGCAACAAGAAGAGGTTCACATTCACACAAAGACAACTGGTTGAATTGGAGAAGGAGTTTCACTTCAGCAAATATTTGACAAGAACACGACGAATTGAAATAGCATCAAACTTGGATCTTACGGAAACGCAGATTAAAATATGGTTTCAAAATCGACGAATGAAGTGGAAAAGAGAACTGAAAGAGTCCATTCGCAAGCAAGGCGTGAGCGATGTCAATGGCGGCCATTTCAACCCGAGCTTTCACCAAGGCTTGCAGCGTTCTATTCGTGAAAGCGCAACAACTTATCAGCAGAACCCGGACATTTTTGTCCAACGCCCTGCACCTCAATATTTTCCAAATTACGTATCGTTTTAGTGCTTATACTAACAGTGCCAGATGTATTTAACCAATGACTATATGTATATAGACATCATGATTGTATCGACGAGGCATGGCACTTTGAAAAGACGTATTCTCTTCTATACCAACTGTTAAAGTGCTTCAATAATACGTTTTATTAAATTGTTGCAAAAAAGGAGTCGACAGTTGTCGACTTGCAAAAGGTCCAGCGATAAAAACGTCTGCTTTTTGGTTAATTAGATTTCATTTCGAGATGAAGTAGTCATCTGATAAAAATCTCACCCAAACAAAAACCGTACAAAAGAACAAAAACTATCGGGACAAGAAAGGAAATAGCATATTAGCGAGTTCAAAAGCAAAGTGTGCCTGCACAAGTGTATAAAAAAGATTGATACCTTTTGTTGGGGACCTTGGTTCAGATATCCGCTGTCAGTCACATAAGGGAACTGTATTAATGTCGGTCTCTACGACATGACCGCACATGAGCTTCAAGATCATTCAACCAAATGATTGCTTCGGAATATTTCTACACGATTTATGAAAATGTCGGTCAGTGTGAAATGCAAAATGTTTTATTACATCTTCCATCATTTCTTTTCATTTAGGCTGTCACGTTGTCTCTGGTCGGTAGTTAATCTGGCTGTTTTTCCGAGTATCCTTTGAAACCAAGGCGCGGTGGTCATTAGTCAATGTCGTTTGGTATTATAGCAAGAACAATAGGGTTGCAACCCTTGGACATGCGTCACTCAGCCAAGGTCGATGGGCTTCACGGAATTGGCAACTATGCAGGTGTCCTAATAGAGCTTGAAACATGAAAACGCTATCTAAAGGACAAAAGCTCTTTGAGAAGCTTACAAGTTTACATTCTTCTCTACCTTTTTCACTCGAAGCCGCCCATAAACGTGCAATTCTGGCAAGTTCGATCTTTTAATATTCCCATGTGTTCAGTGCCGTAAAAACCGTTTTTTAAAAAGGTAATTAAACTAAACCAATTTTTACTGCATGAGTTTACAGCTCAACAGCTTTATGAAATTTCAAATTAAGGATGTTGTTCAGACTCAAATTTTGAGAAACACGTTTCTTGGAACCCACTTGCGACGCTATACAGTAAATTTTATTTTATTTTACATTTCTAGATTTTTTTATACATGTCTTATAAACTGTGAAGCAGTGTAGTAATGATAACACATTCTGCATGTAAAAAGGTATCAATTAATATCTGCTTCAGAAGTGTATAAGTATAAATCGTAAATCAAAGAAATAAAATGGCTCCATCGACAAGAAGTCGGCGGGTGAGCTTTGTTCTTTGCAATGACGTCACGCGCGAACGATGAGGAGGAGTAATATCAAAATCAAATTCTTGCTTTACTTACAAATAATTCAGCATAAGAAATGTTTTCGCAGATGTTTTTATGAAAGTTTTAATGAAAAATGGAAGGAAAGTCTCAGCAACAATGGATGGCTTAGTTTTATGAAAGGAAAAGAAATAATCTCCAAAACATTTAAAATATAAATCGACAAGAATCCACGGGCTCCCAAAATCGAAAGTAAATGTGCTTTCGTGTAACCCAAACAAAGTCAAACAAGGTCTTCCTAGGCGGAGCCTTAAAGATTGTAAAGAATATTTAACTATTTATACATGACACTTTTAAGAGCAGTCTATAGATAACAAAAAAAGAGACAAAATTTCTTAAATTCTTTTCACGATTTGCTGCCAAACTTCCAGTGGATTCTTCGATATATCAGTTGTAACCATTCAAGAAATATTTTTAACACTTCGTGTCATAACTTTTGTAACAGCTGTCTAATTTTTTCTTCTGACTAGAAAAAAAAACCGTCGATTGCGTGATAGATTTTAATTATACCCGTCTTGTGGTTTTTACTCCGTCTTACTTCTTTGTTATTGATTTCTGAACCGTTTTAGACCCAAGACCGCAACCTTGCATACGTTTTCCAAACTCCTCTCTCGTGAACACATGTTTTAGAAAAACGGTTTTCTCGTAATATCACTTCTAATTTCTCCAAAATCTTTGCACAGACTATGCCTCACGAAGCGTAGAAATGTCTTACCGAAGAGTTATACCTGCAACTTTTCTTTTTTGTGAGGTTGCTACGCAATGAAGCAAAACCATCCCAGCTGTTTTCTAAACGGTGCAAAATCGGCCATTTTTGACGCGAGTTAGGTCACTGGACAGTGTAAATGTTCATTTAAAGGGCGAAACACAAATACTATGTTATAAACAGTAACTCTTTACTTTGCAATTATGGATTTCCGGTTCTGATTAACAGAACAACAAGCTATAAAAGAGATGTGTTTTGTAGTAAAGATCGTGTAATGACATGCCTGAGGGAGAATTACTTATCATGCTTATCTATGTTATATCGATCAACTTGAAATGACTCTAAAGTCCAAAACACTCGGGCGCTTTTAGCTTGCATAAATCGCCTACGGAGTCGGATTTTCCGACACGCGATCTTTCAATTTGAGCTGTAAAATAGCATTTTTCGGGAAAGAAAATTTCTTTAAAATTTCCCGACGTATCATATGTTTTCCAATCCAATTCAAACGGTGTTCTAAATGTCAGCATCAACATTTGGACTTCGCCAAAGCCTTTCACAGCAGGGGAGCGACTTCATTCATCTTTTGATCGATGGCTAAAATACCTCTTAAATCAATCACCTACTTAACCAAAAAAAGATAAAACTGGATTAGGGATTACACTTTCAACTTCACTTTAAGTTTAATTATCTTTCTAACATTTCATTCCTTTTTATAAGAGAACTGTTTTCCTAACGGTTATCCTCGGTCCGTTGACTTTTTAGTTCGGTGAAATCTTGTGCTCTCGACAGGGGGCCAACTTAATTCAACAATTAATAAAACACCTCGTCGAGCAATCTGCCTACTGGTGTAGATAAACAGGCCAAAAACATAACTTCGGGAGCAACAAAAGGAATAGTTGTTTACGACGAATAACAAGTTTTGCTGTTCAAAGGTCGTGGACACGAGTTATCTCTACAAATGGAACGATCTGAAAGATAGCCATCTAATGTCCATATATGTAGATTGCTGGTTTACGTACCTAACGTTTGTTCCAGAAGAATTGAGTTCAAATAAAAAGCGTCAGTGCAACATAAGTCGCATTTTTTGTCGTGTACATAAATGTGCGTGCCAATCTTTAATTGCCGGTTTACATTTTATAACAAGACGTTCTATAGTCTGTCTGGCGTGATCATCAACCCCCTGGTGACAGTCGCTCTGTAAAAGGACTGTTTTCGGCAAATAACAGAATCTGCAACAGTCCTTCTCAGAACTACTTTCATCCAGACGATCACACCAGACGGTCTACTGAGATCCTGGCTTCAAATCAGTTACTAACCAAGAAATTTATCCGGACAAAAACAGATACAATGACTGCAAAACAAATACAAATCAATAGGAGGTGAAAGGATCACGCCCTTGCATAAAGCGCGATACTTGTGCGTGACGCCAAATCGAAGAGAGTAGTTTTTTAGCTTTTTAGTGGAATAGGGCAAAGATGTTGACCAATATGGTTTCCCAATCGGAGTCTAAAGTTGGGTTACCTCTGGGTACAAATCTAGGTGCAAATTTGACATGACTCAGGGGCCCGTTTCTCGAAACACCCGATAACGTACCAAGCCCGAAAACTATTTTATGTGCAAAATATTCTTCAGTAGTTACACAGTTTTTCTTGATTTTGAAAGCTTACTGTTAATCTTTATAATTTCATGAAGCATATCCCTAAGTTTGCCTCAATAATTACCATAAGCAGGGCTCCTGCTATAAGTTGATAAATAAAAGAGCTCGAAAAATACTTACCGGGCCCGGAACGTTATCGGGAGTTTCGAGAAACGGGCCCCACGTGTGGTTCCAGGGGAGTGGAAGGGGTAGCCTGGGACATCCCCCCCTCTCCCCCTTTTTTTTTTACCGGCACCTACACCTTACACGAAGCTTTGTGCTGCAGGAAAGCTCTTGCACATACAGACTTTGTTTACACACGCACAAGCGTGCAAAAAATTGGACCCTTTTAGTAAAAATATCTATCTTTTATTCCATTATTCCTTATGTTACTGAACACATGTAATCATTTATCTTTTCTTTTTAGGTAGTCAAAATTTGAAGTTTGAGAATTTACGCTTCCTTGGCTGGAAAGATAGGGAAGGCTACCCCTACGGATAATGACAAAAGTTGAATAAACACATGAGCAAAATGAGTCGTTTAGAAAAGCCTCTACTTCTCAGTTTAGGCCACACCCTGTTTAGCACAGACTCGCCTAAAATTATACGCCCTGTTCAGGATAAAAAGAGGTCAGATACCATAACGTAGAAACTTCTACAAGATACGACCACAATCAAGATCCTGCTGTTTTTAAAGTAATTAATTAAAATAAGCTAAAATGAAAAAACAGCAAAGAAAAACCGACGAGCGAGTTGCTTTTCCCGATATTTCAGACAGTCGAGCCGTCCTTCTTCGGGCCCCCGAAGAAGAACGGCTTATGACTAGTTGACGTGACATGGACGGCAATAGCAGATGAGTGATTGCTACTCGTAATGGATTTGAAGTGCTCCATTTTCCTGTCATGCCATCTTCGTTTAGTTTTATCTATGTAGAACTTCTGGCAGTCCGAACAGCTAGCCTTATAAACAACCCTGGACATTTGAGCACGGGTGAGTCTGTCTTTGTAGGGAAAAAGAGACTTTATACGATGTGTGCTTTGGAAAACAACTCGAAGGTCAAAGCAGCCGTAGAATTTATTGATGCAAGCCTTCAAATCCATTACGAGTAGCAATCACTCATCTGCTATTGCCGACGATGTCACGTCAACTGGTCATAACATGAAATCGGACCATTTCGAAGTTTTGGCAAGAACGGCTTAATCGGCTGTCCGAAATATCGGGAAAACCAACTCGCTCGTCGTTTTTTCTCTGTTGTTTTTCCGTTATAGTCCCCGAAAAAAGCCATATAAGGGAGGCCCCCTACGGAGGGAGGGGGGGGGGGGCTAACACATTTGCTTTCAGTTAAATTCTCGCCGTGCTAATAATGCAGTTGTGGGTGATCTTACGCCATTATTTATTTTTTTAAGGAGAGGACCCGGAATGAAAAATGTTTCAACATTAAAAAAAAAACAAAAAACAAAATATATTGTGCACATTTTTGAATAATGACAATATGCGAGGGACCCTGACCTAAGAGCTAAGAAATTTCTCAGAGGTAATAATAGATAATAGTATTGGGGAACCTTCTTTCGCTTGATTCTAACAATTCTTAACCCTTTTTACTCCCAGGAGAAATTCTGTATCTTTGTAAAGTGGTAACCATGAACAGCAAGACCAAAAAATGATGTACCATTTGAAAACTGTTGTCTAGAAAATTTCCCACATCACACCAATAAGCCTAACAAGCATAAAGGAAGTCATAGAGTGAATAAAAAAAGTGTCAACAACGAATTTAAAAGAGTCATATTATTAGCCCTAGCTATTGAATATACCCCTAAACTAAAGTTTAATTTGCAGCGGTCTCATTGCAAAGTTTCACGTCAAATGTTGACTTGATCTTAAAAAAGCAAGAGGAAATGGCAGCAAAAAATTGGAGGGGTTATTATAAAGAAAGGGGTACGTTTTTATACTTCTAAATAGCAGATCTCCCAGTTCCATATAAATTGACCCCACATTGAGGATGTAATGGCATCTTGGTCAAGTGGAACTCCACGCCACAGGCCGCCTTCAAAAGGAAATGCGAGACACTAAAGTTCGCACGTGTTCGAGTGCGTGAGAAACGCCTCTGGCACCAGGGTTCTTAGAAGTCAGAGTGTGCTTTCGAATATTGTATAGGACGTTGAAAGTTCAATCCTGTTATGAGACTATTTCACTGCTCCTTTGAAAAAAGATTGAATTGTAAACATGTGCAAAAAGTTAAGTTATTAGCATCGCCACTAACAGGCAAATAACTTAAGCTCTTCGTTTCTCAGTTCATACAAGTTCACGTGATTCAGGGGTGCGGTGGTGTAGAGGTTGGCGCGCTGGACTTCAGATCTTACGGACGGTGGTTCGAGGGCTCGTCCCTGCCATCGTGTTGTTTCCTTAAACAGGAAACTTTACCCCACATTGTCCCTCTCCACCCAGCTGTATATGTTGGTACCGACGACATCCTGCCAGGGTAACCCTACGATTGATCCAGGGAGGCGTACTAATACTCAGTTGCTTTATGCTACTAGAACCGAGTTAAGTTCTGGTCGTGTGGGTGTCCTGTGGGTCGTATGCGACTTTACCTTTCTTTTTTACATGTCACGTGATGGGCGTGACAATTTTTGACGTGATCACATGATACTTAACATTCTTTGGTTCTTCTTCGGTAAAATAGCCAGTGTGGCTGCAGTTTCGTTGAACTAGATGGCAATTCTTATCATTTTTTGTGTTTCTTTGTCTCCCATTATTTAAACTGGCTACTTAATCAAAATTAACGTTAACTCTCCTAATGACTACATTCGCGTAATCATGTGCAATTAAATTCATTAAATAATAACTGTTCCCAAAATGATTTTCAAATTCGGCCTTTTGAACAAAAACCGCCGCTTCAAACATAAAGGCAGAATTTATGACTATAATCGTTACACATGCACGTGGAGGATTAAGAATGTGAAGTTACTTAAAAGATGTTAAATTATGGGGGGGGGGTGGGGTACTCCGAAACTTTGTGCAGTGGTGTGCGGCCCTGAGATCGATACGATCGCCCTAGTTCTTAACAATCAACTACAGTCAAACATGTATTAGAGGACTACCCTAGCTATTTCAACAAACACATTGAAAAGTCGACAGTTACATTAACGTTAATGAAAACCTAAAAATAATTAAAGCTACAGCAGCTCGATCGAAAGGAATCAAAATTTTCATCAACTTTCTACTTCTATAATACAGACACCTCTCTTTTACGGACAGTTTGCTTGGTCCGAAAGAGACTAACATTTATAAACTCTACCTCTGTAACTATGTACAATAACATAGTGGTTTAAAGAATGTAAAGTCGTTTACTTGATTATTACTAAGTTATTGAGTTTATTCCTTGAAACAGAGAAGTGCCGTATTAATAGGCGGTATTCCTATAGGAAAATTCCACATAAAGGCTCATTTTGTTCGTATTTTTTGTTTCTCAAAGAGGCCTTCCTAGTTTTTCGTGAAGTGAAAAGTAAAAATATTTTTAATAGCAATAAAAAGCGAACTGCGGCGGAACATGACAAAACAACGCATGTTGTAAAAACATTGATTTATGAAAACTTAACGTTTCGCATGCTACAACATACAAAAAAAAATTGCAAATAAATTTAAACGAAATTATTATTGAAGTTGAGACGGCGGAAGAATAAGAGTGTTTAAAAATATTTTTATTATTTGTCACTCTGAAGTTGAATGGATAAGGAAATTATTGTCCTTAATAACGAGGTTCGACTGTAATGCGGAAACAAACAGCTCTCGGCTGGGAAGGCTTTCCTCAATAGCGCTCATTTGAAGGCCATCCCACCTCGTATTTCATTCCCAAACTAGAAAAATATACCGCGTTACACAGCCAATGAAAGACAAGCTAATTTTAGATTTTACAAATTTTCTTTGACAAATGACAACCAACACCATAGTTAAAGTTGTTCAACCTGAGCAAAAACATTTGAGATAGACAAATTTGACAAATTTTCTTATCTACGGGATAATAAAAAATTGACAACGAAAATCTGCTCGTGTGCATGGAGGCTATAGCTTACGTATGCTTTCTTCAAGCTGTTTGAGTCGTTTGAAAGCTAAGTTATCGATGTTCCGGTGTCCCTTATCCATGACTATTTTTTTCTGATATAAAAATGCGGAACAGTCTTGAAAAAATAATTGAAGTTGGGTTTTGCCGACTGTACCCTGCGACCAAGAAACCTCTGCTTGCAGGGTATGTCGACTGCAAACTTTCATGTTTAGTTCGAGATAAGTCTATTCAAATTGAAAACCAATCTATATTTTTTTCAAAATCTCTAACGAAAACTTGAAATATTAATTCGAAGAGAGGTCTTCTTTTGCATAAATCTTGCTTTGACTAATTAGCGGACCTCATTTTTAGCCAAAACACATCAACTATCTATACATCTCAAAAGCAATACCGTTAAAAGCCGCTTTAAAACTAATGAAAATGAATGCACGATCTGAAAGCGCTTAGGGTGTAGAACCGTCTAAACCCACTTCAATGCTCCCGAATTCACGTGCCACATCAGCCAATTGAAATCGTGTGTGCGTGCCGTATAATCAAGGGTGAAAAACGAACTGAAATCAACGGCCTGAACTATTTCGACGGAGCGATGACTGACATCTGCAAAAATGAGAGTACTTTTATCTTATAGTGATAAATTATAATAGTTCCTTTCCTCTCTACACACCTAATGGGTTTCTGCAGTTGTTTTTTCCGAGACGGGAAACCTGACTGTACTGATTGGGTCCAATTAGTAAGTACAATTTTAATAAGTTCCAAAACCTTTGCCTCGAACATAATGACGAAAATTCAATGCAAAACTGAGGTTTCAGACCTTTTCCATAGTAAAATATTAAAAACGCTGATTAAAACGAAAACAGCTTCGAAAGTGGACACGATTAAGAAAGCAACATATATTAAAAACGGATCGTTTTTAGTGGGGGCAGGTGAAAACATGTGACAGTTTGAGACGTGTAAAAACGCTGACTTACGCAGCTTTCCGTCGTTTTAGGATAAGGGAACACCCATCAAAAAGTGCGCATTTGATGTGTACAGCAACGACACGATATATAACACTGGTTTGGACTGAAATATTTGTATACGTTTTTAAAGAAACGAAACCGGAGACTTTGAAAACACATTAGGGAGCTTAAGATGCAGACGTTTTCGCGGTGACGGCGACGTGACAACCGGGGTGAACTGGGTCTGAGGTTGCCGTTCTCCCGCCAAAATTTAAGTTGGTTAAGATTGTGAAGACGGCGGCCGCGACTTCGTCGAGTCTGTTGTTGTGCTCGTCGTTTTTCGACTTTTTCTGTCTCGGTATGGCCACGTTTGAAGAGTTCCGCCTGCTCCTCCTCCTTTATCACGACGCTAAGCTTATTGGTGATGAAGAATTCGTTCTCCTGTATGACATGTTTCCCTCGAAAAATCCCAGTTTTCCATACCACGAGTACGCTCGCTTTGATTTGGATACCATGAGTGAAGCAGACTGCAAAGCAGACTTCAGGTTTGAGAAGAAAGACCTTCCTGTCCTAGCTGAGGCCTTACAGATTCCGCCATCCTTTAAACTAAACCAGGGAAGCATAGTAGATGGAATGGAAGGCCTTTGTATGCTTCTAAGACGGCTTGCTTACCCGTGCAGATTTGGTGATATGGTGCCTCGTTTCGGCTGTCCGGTACCCGTGATAAGCATGGCCACAAATCATGTCATCGATTTTATTTACAACATCCACGGACATCGAATAACTCGCTGGAATGACGCTTTACTAAACCCGCATGCACTGGAAACGTATGCTCAATCAGTGAAAGGGAAAGGCGCTGCACTCCAGAATTGTTTTGGTTTTGTAGATGGGACAGTGCGGCCCATTGCTAGACCAGATGAGCATCAGAGATTGATGTATAATGGACATAAACGGGTACATGCCCTAAAATTCCAGTCTGTTGCGTTACCAAATGGACTGATTGCAAACCTTTATGGCCCCGTAGGTAAGGACGGATTTCAACTTGCCATTATTTATAAATGATCAATATTAATTTTTCGAAGAGGAAAACCAAAAGGTAGGTGTAAACATCATTTTCGTTGGGTAGCATCAACTGGTATGTTTTCATTCAAGAGCCAGCTTGACACTGGTAAAATCTATGTCAACCACATTATAAAAAAGAGTCATCAATGTTTACGTTTCGTCTCGTCACGCAATCTTGCGTGACAAAATGCAAGGATATGTGGGTTACTTATTATATGAAACAAACCTGACATTTTAAAATTTTCTTCCAGAGGGCAAAAGGCACGATGCTGGAATGCTTGCAGAATCTGGACTCCTGCAGGACTTGGAACGTTATGCATTTTCCACGGGAGGCCAGCCTATGTGTATTTATGGAGATCCTGCATATCCCCTTAGAGTTCACCTCCAAGGACCATTCCAAGGTGCAGCTCTCACACCCCAGATGGAGATGTTCAATGCATCTATGAGCTCTGTCCGAGTGTCAGTCGAATGGCTGTTTGGTGACATTTTAAACTATTTTAAATTCATTGATTTTAAAAAGAATTTAAAAATCGGCTTAAGCAGTATCGGTAAAACATATGTTGTATGTGCACTCCTGCGAAATGCTCTAACATGTCTCTATGGTAATCTGACGTCAGAATTTTTTGAACTTGACCCTCCCAGCCTCCAGGATTACGTTAGATGAGTTGGGGAAATTCAGTGACAATGGAAGGGCTACTGCTCATTATTCTGGGCAAAACTGTTGTCACTTGTCATACAGGAGAATACACTCACGAGGTGTACTGTCAAAGCTACAACATCTTTAATATAAAGTTGAACAAGTTGTGAAACATTAAATACTCCATGTCTCTAATTTCTTTATCCATATAAAATAAATCATTTTACAGTTTCCTCCTCTCGCCAAGTTAGACTCTTTGAATGATTTTATCATGTGACCTAATGCATGAAATTATGCAAATGAGTAAAAGAAAGCAAATAACAAATATAAACTCAACAAGACTGGTAATGTTGAGGCTCAATGTGCAACAGTTCGGTTTTGTAGAGGCTCAAAAACTGTAAAGAAATTCTGGGGATTTCTGTGGAAAAAAGGAGCTGAATGCCAAGCAACAGTTTCCCACAGCAATCCTATCATTTGTTTTGCAAGCCTGCCATGTTATCCTTAACTTCTGGCATTCTTTGAGTTATAGCCCACGCCTTTAGGGAGAGGCTGGTCAGCTGATAGAATCATGCACAGCACTAATTAAGACTGGGAAGAATTACTTTGAATAAAATACTTAGTTCAACTCAACACTTTTTAACTATCCTTTGCACAGAACTGGAATAATGAAACTACAAGAATGCAACATCATGTAAAACCACTAATAAGTGACAAGTCTTTAAGCAACTGTTAATGCTTTTCCTTCGGGGCCAACCTCTCAATCAGGGCTAGCAAAGCCTGTGACTGCTGCTGTTGCTGGTTCAACATGGACTGCATAAATTGTAGCTGTTGCTGTTGCTGTTTTTGCTGCTGCTTCTGCTGCTCCTCTTGCTGTTGTTGAATGATCTTTAACATGTCTTGCTGCATTTTAGTATGCTGCTCGGATAAATGAGAACTTCTGACCTCCTCCTGCTTTCTCATTTCGATCTCATCTCTCCTCAACACCATCTCTTGATCTGCTTTCTTTTCTAGGTATCCAATGGCATCGCCCGTGCTTTTTCTGCTTTTCTTTGCTGGAGTCACTCCATTACTTTTCTCAACCCGTTTCTGAGTTTGCCCCATTGTCTCCATTGCTTTGAACCGCATTTCCTCAGCTGTTGCCTTCTCTTGTTGAAGACTCTGCCGTTTATCTGCATTTGAGGGCTTATTTTTTGCTTCTTCTTCTTTTTCACAGAGCTCCTCCAGTAGAGTATCTATTTCTTGCACCTCTGGACTAATACCACTTGCCCTTTCTTCCTCCCTATTCTTGGCTTTGAATTTGGACATAAGAAGATTGAATCTGTCTCTCAATGACCGTTTATTAACATAGAATTTAGGATCTGTAAGGCTGTTGAGTCTTGCAGCAATCTGATCCCACAACTTTCCTCTCTCTGGGCTACCCTTTCTGGTTTCATACAGATCAGATGCTCTGACATCTCTCAAAAACAATGTGTCATGCTGGTTTGTCCACTCCATTGCGCTGAAAAAGGAATCAGAGATTTTTTTTCAAAAATGCACCTTAAATATTATAAGAAAAGTGGAAATAAGAAATGCAGACAATTTTCAGACAGTCAGGAATTTTGTGATTGGAACATAATTTTGTCTGGCTTTAAGCTACACTAATCACAATTATACCATGGGCGCCAAGTGGCCTGCCTGTATAATTGAAAATACATCAACAAACCAAGTGGGAAATATATGAGAGAAGATCAGGTAGAATCCCCCTTATTGTGCTAAGAACCACTCTTTAATGCATCTATAAAGGGACTTTACCCCTCAGGTAAGAAAAGAAAAAGCCAGACATGACAAAATACCATACTGCACATAAGTGGGATTTTACCTGACGTTCCCTCATATATTTCAAACTCAGTTTGTGTAATATAATTTGCAATATCAGATACGTACAAACAGCAAAACAACAGCTAAATGCACTTGTCATCAGCTTCCACAAAGGGAGGGGGAGGGAACCCTAGGCTGGCATGGAAATTTATTGTCCATTTCAAAGATCTTGAATTTTCCCACCATTGGGGAATTTATTTTAGCAAAGTCCCCAGTATTTTAGGAGCAAGCCAAGCACCCAACAAGACTTGGAGATGCATGTCATTTTAGTTCTTCAGACAGTTCGCCAATGGTCGAGACAATAAACACACTGATGTAAAATTCTTTTTTTTTTTGACCGGTGGGGGTCTATTTCATGCCTAAAAACTAACAGATGGATTTTAACACACACCTTTTCATTCTCCCTGCAATCTTTCCATCAATTGAGCAAAAACACAAGTTGCTCCTGAACTCCTCTCGCCTTACTAGAAGCAATTAGTTCCACATTTTTCTCCTGAGAGTTGCAGGGGCATCATAAATTCAAGCCCCCATATTTTCCCTACCACAGTGGTTTTGATTTGTTCAGTGGCAAAGTTCCCACAGTCCCCAATTTTCCCACATATGGCCTGGGTCCCCCCCCCCCCCTGGGAAGCCGAGGAGGACAAGTGCATAATATTCCATATTCGAAATTTATTATAAGAATAGTCTCTTAGTTTCCTTGAGTTAAAACAGAGCCTTTGCATGCAAGGCTAAAGTGCTTGTTTGCTAGAGACCAGTAACAATGCATAACATTCCATATTCAAAAATTGATCAATATAGGAAGACTCTTAGTTTCATTGAGCTAAACTTAGCCTTCACCAGTGAGGCTAAGCCGCTGGTTTGCAGAGGGCAGTACAAAACATTTCTGATTTAAATCCACAGCAATCCATTAAAGTACATCTTTATGATATGCACATGTCCCAACCGTGTATCAAAGAGCTAGCAGATGGCTAAGTAAGACTTCAGAAGGAAGGTGAACTTTATGTTTCTCTTTAACAGTCCATGACTCCCACGCAAAGGCGTTTAGCATTGGCCTTGGGATATTTCAAGATGTAACTACGAATATAGAAGACGCATAGGAGCAAACAAGATTTTCATTTCAAGTTAGAAATTCGTTGAGAACTTATCACAATAAAAAGTCAATGGTCAATCTTACTTGGACTGTTTTGACTTCACTGAAGAAGTACATGTGGACGCAGATGTGGACAAATTGTCTCTAGCTTCAGCCATAATTATTTTGATAGTCTAAGTAAAGAGCAAAAAGATCGCTTGAGTTGTTTGGCACATCATCAGATGATCTGTGTAAAATCTAATAACGCAATAACTCACAAAAAAGCGAACAAATTTAGATTAAATGACGGGAAATAACTGCATACTTACTCACGTTGTCACCGCGACGGCAAAACCTCGGATTTCACGTCGCCGACGTCAGGGCGACGGCAGGAACATTAAAAATCGCATGCGCAGTCGATCTCGCCCCAATCCTAATCGGTCTTCACGTCGCCGTCACCGCGAAAACGTCTGCATCTTAAGCTCCCTATTAGTGCAATCGGGTCCTCAATTGACACTCCCAGCCTGCCGGCACCAAATTTAAAATGGATTTATTCAGTTAAAAGAGAAATCACAAAACGTTGACTTGATACACTTCCGTTAGCCCCAAAGAAAAAAAAGCCCGTTCAGTCTAACTGCGTTTTTATCCTTTAGTGGTAAATTATAAACCATGTGCATAACCTTTGAGTATTCTTTACGTCAAGATACTTTGAATAGAGAAGAATATTGCTTGAAAAAAATCGCTTAAAATGAAATAATTTATAGAAACTGAGTAATAATCCTCCTTAATTAAAAGTAACAGGACATGTAGAAATTACTCTACAAGATGCAAAATGTTCTCTGATGCTCAAATTGTGTTTACGCTATTTGATAAGTTCGACAAAGTAGTCCGCTTATATCTCCAGTGACATCGCGACATCTTCTGACATAAGCGACCTTCCCACGTCAAACTAATGTTGGCCAACTCGTGTTGGCGAACTCAAATTGGCGTGTGTGAACGACAGAACAAGATATTGGCAAACTGTTGGCGACAAATAGAACTTAAATCCACTCTCACAAAACAGTTTTAACATGTTGTTGTGTCGTTCACACACACCAATTTGAGTTTGCCAACACAAGTTGGCCAACATTAGTTTGACGTGCGAAGGCCGCTTTAAATAAGAGCGCTTGCGATCAATTTGTAAGAAGAAATTAAAGCATGATATTTTTTTTGGTCGCATTGTAGTATAACAAGGCGATTAAGAATGAAACACAAACAGCGGTGGTAAACATTGTGAATAAACGCATTTTGATAAACTTGACGTTTCGTATGCTAGTCAACATGTTTATGTTTATCACCGCTGTTTGTGTTTTATTCTTAATCAAGCTATGATTGCCTAAGAACAAAAGTTTATATAACAAGGTGCCTGTAGGTGACTCCACGGATTACTCTTTCGAATTTATTGTTGGTCAACGCTAAGAACGGTGGAATGCGCTAATGTGACCTAGCCACCGCATTTCACTTCCAAGTACAGTCGAATCGAGAATGGAAGAAAATCTCAAATGCAATTTTGTGAAATCTTACGAAACAAACATCACTGTAAATTACTGTTCAATAGCTTTCGTTTGTAACGGCTTCATCACCATACCTCTGAAGGCCTTTTAAGTCAGAACCACCTCATACAACGTTAAAAGCCTTACCACCGGAGTGTACTGCTCACCGGCTGCTCGATAGCTTTCATGTGAATGGTCAAAATTACAGAGTTAACCCAAAAGCTCAAATGTTAGAGCTACCTTGTACAGCACACCAGCACCGTAAAGTACTCTAACCCTGCTCAGTAACTTTCATGCTTTTATCCGAAAGATTACATTTCAAGAGTTTCACCCACAAACTCCAATAGAAGAACAACACATGACAATTTACAAGATACAATTGTAGCATCGAGATCGACGCCGACGCATTTCAAAGAGGAAGTATTTCAGAGCGCCTCCTTGCAATCTTTTGCACTCTTTTGTGGCATTGTTGCCCTAACCTTTTTGCTCCCAAAATTTCCTAGACTGGCTAAAATACAGAACTGAGCGTTTATTTATGCCAAAAGAAAAGAATTTAAAATGAAGTTTTGCAATTTCAATATGTTTATTCCAGCAAAACTAAATTCTTTATCGTTGAATATCTCCTACAACATAATATTCAATGTACGTTGACATCTACGTTTATATCTTTTTTTAATCAAAACGTTTCTGTTGTCCTTCAGTATTCTTCAAACAAAAGAAGTATCTGAGTTGATTGGAAACATTTATTTTTAAGGACAATGTACAATGCCTATTGCCAGGGCATCCAACGAAATTATATTTTCAAGTTGTTTCACTGACCCGAAGGGTGCAAGCTAACACAGGTTAGTCTGTTTGGATTCTTTCGCTAAAAATTTAAGACGCAGAAAATTTTACAAAACGTTGTCTTATCCCCAAATTTTCGAGTTGTTTTTGGCTTTCCGAAAATTGCAGCTGACTATCTTTATTTAATTATTATTTCGCACTCTACAAAACACATTTGTACCCCCGAAAACGAAAATTGATTTGTGCCTTAGCCAGAAGTGACAATTCGCCAAAGAAAACTCTAGTCTTTCATGGCAACTAAATTCGAATATCTCAGGCGATTTAGGCCTTCTGAAAATACATATTTGCGAAACGAACCTTTCTGTGCCCCTCTGGATATATGCCGAAAGAACATAGAATAAAATCAAGGAATCACTATAAATCACTGTAATTGTCAGTCGAAAATGTCCAATTGTAGACTTCTTTACGAAGCGAGTTCTTGTCTCAAAAGAAAAAAAACTTCCAAGCCTCAAAGCATGAAATTAATTATTCAAGAATGGTCTTTGTGCCCAAAAAGTATAACTTAAAACATCATATACAAAAAGAGAATTTTTAAATTGAAAACCATTTTCTTGTTGAAAAGTTCTTATCTAAAAAATCTATTCACGGTTAGCAGACAAGTATGTTGTCTTTTTAAATAAATAAGCAACTTTCTTCTTTTTACCTTTTTTTTGGAACAAATTTGTAGGGGTTGGTGTCTCAAATCATAAAGACGAGTGTAATTTATGGCGTGGAATATCAAATGCTACTAACGACTTTTACACAGTACGTAGTAAAACAAAGAGAATTCATAAAAGCCAGCGAAATTGGGTAAGTTAATTACTTCCGACGCTCTCGATATAAATAACATGTGCGAAAGAAACAAATAGCATCCATTAGCCTTTGTCTGCTCTCAGTTAAGAAAAATTAAAATCAATTCGTGTATAATAACTCTTAACCGCCCTTCTTTGAGATAATGCAACACTGTTCACAGGTACACAACAAAGAAGACCATGTGTGGTGGATTGACGCAGCGGGCCCGGAGATCTTCCCCCTGAGGTAGACAACAAGGATCACTGAAACTTTTATCGGGTAATCTAGCTCTGCAGGATAACACCTGAAAAGAACGGAAAATAAATCCAGTTGTTGATATGTCCATTGAAACAAACCTTGCAGCATTCCGGCTGGAGAGTTGTTGGCTAACTGGGCGTGAGTGATACAACAGTGTTTTCAAAAGCGAACGAAAACTTTCCGGTGTTGCAAATTACGACCAATTAGCGGACCGTCGATTTATTGAATAAACAACAGAGGTAATCGGGTTCATCTGCCACTCATACTAGCTCAAGATGTTTAGCTCATATTCATGAAAACCAAGGTTTAAATAACTTTAGGTGGAATATCTTTTGGTAAATACGAGTTAATCAGCTGCAAAGTCGTGCGGCTTGAAATTGAAATCTTCGGTTGACTTTATAAATTTTTGACGCTACACCGTACTGAAAGTTAAACTCTAAGCTTTCGGCTCTGCTAGAGTTATGTTCACAGTGACTTGGTCAGGTTAGAAAGCTTAGAATTTTACTTTCAATAAGGTGTAGCGTCAAAAGTTATCAAGCCAACCGAAATTGTACATCCCTACACAATTACCTATTCCGCTATCAGAAGTTAATGTTTTCACTTTTGACCAAGGCAGGCCTGTTTTACGAAACTCCCGATAACAACTGGTCCCGAAAACTATTTTATGTGAACAATATTCTACAACAGCGACTCAATTTTTTCATTAATTTTGAAAGCTTGATTTTAAAATCCGTATATTTTTATGAAACACATTGACACGTTCGCACTAATAACGACCACCAATCGATAAAAATGGATTTAAAAAATTCTTTCGGGTCCGGTACTTTGTCGGGAGCAGTTCAAAAGAAACGGGCCCCTGGTTTTATAATGATGAATCGTTACATACAATTATAAACAGAATTAGAAAGGAAAATCTATTACAGTAAGTTTAATTGTGTGAAATACAAAAACTGTACGAGACGTCAGCTGCCACTTCCCGAGGTCTCGGCCAAAGAAGATGAGAGTTTATCGCTGGATTCGGTAAATAGCGTTCAGTTGTACATCCTTAAAGTTTCAGTAGTGTTACCTCGCAATATCACATTGTAACCTTCACACTTCATAGGACACGTGACCGTTTAGTTTCCATATTTAAAAAAAATCGTTGTTGCTTTTCAACTCTGAAAATGTGTTCCGACAGGTCGAACCAATTACAGACACCCGCTTAATATAGACAACACCTTTTAGACATCTCTTGATGTCACTTTACTTTTTTCCCGTATCAACGGTGTTTCAATCAGTTTAAGAGAAGGATCAATTTTCTATCAGGAGAACGATTTTAAAGTTTAATAACAAATGTTCGTAGTAATTGCACCCAAATATAAATCAAATATTGTTTTATTGAGCTGAACTGCATATTCCTGCGTTAGGCGTTTGTAAAGTGTTAGAAAAACACCTTCGCCCTCGTAAGTTGAGAAGCTAATTTTAAGATTTAAGTCAAAACATAAAATATACTGAAGAAACGTAGTTAATTGATAGAAAGAAACGTTCGCTTAGTTCAGTTATGTTTAATGCGATTAGGATTTAAAAAGATCGGTTCAAATTAACGTTCCCTTTAAGCAACAAAACATGGACAATGACACAATAAGGCGAGAGATAAGTGACCTACGCTGTACGCGCCCTGAGTTTATTTACGTTTTTTTTCATTCGGTAACACAGAGAAGCACCTGCAAAGATAAGCAGACAAAAGCGGGTGTTGTTGTTTTTAGTCGGTAAGTGAGATGGAACGCCCATTAGCAAGTGGCTTTGCCAATGAGAAACACCTCGAGCTTTCAGACCACACAAAGAAAAAACATTGAGTATATATGCGACGTATAATGGGTGAAAATTTCATTAAATAGTTTGTTTGAGATGAACGAATCCTTTGCAAAACTTTGACGTTTTGGAAGTTTTGACTGAAACTTTTTATTTAAAAAGGCTACATCAGATGTTACTGTTCTTTGTGTTGAAGCTGACAATTATATTTATTAAATTCGCTTAGAGGGTTAATTTACTATACTTCTTTACATTAAATTATTA
The DNA here is from genome assembly GCA_964017195.1 of Siderastrea radians. Taxonomy (NCBI): domain Eukaryota; kingdom Metazoa; phylum Cnidaria; class Anthozoa; order Scleractinia; family Rhizangiidae; genus Siderastrea; species Siderastrea radians. The sequence goes on from OZ024893.1 coordinate 45,631,543, forward strand.
AGTAAGGAGAATTATTTTGTTTACTTTTCCTCACGCTGTGACAGTCCTTTGTGCGAAATTGAGCTTCATTTCGCTTTATTGTTGCGCCCAATAAGAAATATGAGAAAGGCGTTACGGCGTGTTAACTTGAACCAAACTGTACCGAGTTTACGAAAGTTATGAAGAAATGACTTCCCTTGAAGCCATCGTTGTCTCGAAGGATTTTTCGGAAAACGTCCGGCAGAAATCCATTTGATGGTAATTAGAGGACAGTTATGAATCTTAATTACCATCTGCAGTCATATTTCTTGATATTTCAGCTGATATTTGGATGGAAATGTTCCCGATTGCTCCACCCACTGGAAATATTTATTGAGAGGGAATTTCTCATTATCGAAGAAATTGCAGCACGGCAGGTTTCGAATATAGTAATGGAAAAAAAAGTTTCATCTGTAACTGAACTGATTCACTGTAACTGCTACGAAAATTAAAAAGCTCTTTCTGAAGGAACAGGAAACAACTTATTCTTCAGATTGTTTCGTCTCAAACTCAAACTGTATTTTGGAAAAAAGAAACTAAAATTTCTGATTACAATTAAGATTTTCAATAAGTTTGTAGGGTCTTCCAGATTTTAATGTGTCGTAAAAAATACAAGGCCAATGAATAAATAATGAACAGCCAATATTGCACTACTGAAGATCTCTCAAATTAATAGAGTTTTAATTGACATCAGACAAAAGTCTGTCAAAGAACTGAAACAACCTTTTTATATTATTTAGCAAAATTACATAAAATGAGGCAAGGAAGCCATTCTTTAATGATAGTAATGATAATAATCAAGAAATGGATGTAGCTGTGCTTGGCAATTAACTTTCGAACTTTAATTTACCTGAAATGATTTCATTTCACTTGCTCTTATTCAAGCAAATTTATGAAACATTTCACGCTGACGAGTCCGATAAAGTGCCGTTATTATTTATTTGTTTAGAGTCCCAGTGTGTGGGGAATCTGGGCCCGGTTGCATAAAGAAACTTAAGATTAAGTGGGAATTTCTGCAACTGTTCCCATGCAGCTTTCCTGAGGATTTTTTAGCACCGTCGTTGTGTTTCCTATACTCTTTAATCCGCCTCCGGCCGATTTATCCATAATAGCATGCAAGAAAATCTTCCGGAACACAAGTTATATCTTCAGTTTAATCTTGTGCCCTTCCTACTCAAGCTGTCAAAACTATCTGAAGCAAAAGTTTTTCCCTTTTGTTACAAGGTAACACTTTGAAATTGCAGTTTTCAAATCCAGTCCACTTTTCGTCGAATTATAGTCTTCATCTTCTCACTTGACAATGGACATTCTTAAGAAAATGTACCCGGCATAAAATGTACTGAAAAACTGAACATACCATGGTAGAATGAAATGTATTTCTTTTGGCGGTTTAATTTGATTTTAATTTTTCTCGGACACTGAACATAAAACTGTTATTTTAAAGATGTATCTGTGTTGAAAGGGCTCCGCATTCTGCCTACAAGAACAACATACTGCCTTCGAAATAAAAAGCTGTGATTGGCATTTTTTGCTATTTTATTGTCTCGTTACCCTGAGATGTTATATTATGAAATGACAATAAGATACAAACTAACCCAGGCAAATGAGTCCATAATGAATTGATGAGTCAATTAAATTCGTGAATCGATTTTGAAAAGCACACATCTGCGAAACTGTTACGTGAATTGTTCTAAATGACAGCTATGTCGATGAGTGTCCCGACAAACCAGCTCCAAAAACTATTACTCGGTGATCAATGAATAAAAAACAAATATCAGGAAAATCTAACAAGCACGCTGACTAATAAAGATACAGAGAGTTCATTATCTGTTTGCTTTCTTGTATCCACTTCTTCTGGGGGCACTCCCGTTTGCGAAATATCCCGATCGAAACACGACCACGCGATTGTAAGCCTGGTATAACACGTTTGGCCAAGAAAATGTTCGTTCTAGACGAGAAAATTTTTTACATATTCTCACTAACTTAAAGAGGCTACGCCCAGGCGCCTCACGTTTTTTGATCCAAAGGTAATTTAACGACCTTATTACCTTCACGACAAACAAAAAGGATTTCGAAGTATGCATTATTAAATAACGTTTTCTTTGCAAGCAATTGCATATCTCTGATTCTGGCCAAGTAACAGAAACGATGAAAGAGTGCTATTTTTTTTTAAGACTACTGCACCTTAGGCAAGAAAGATCTTTTTAAAAAACAAAAATACAGTTTGAATCTCGTCCTATTTCGAAGCTCCTTTGTTACAGCAAATAGATAATACTTAGTTCTTTCACTCTGATGACTCACAGGTTTGAAGCTCCTTGAATGAATCGATAATAGCCAAAATCATGCAATCTGTAATAAAACATGGTTCACTCACAAAGTTGGCACTTTTTCCAACGTCTTTTCATGACCTTCTCAAGGACAAAAGAAACCTTTCAAGGCCCAAAAGAGCGTAAATTGACCAGTCGTCTATGTCGTATTTTTGATCGTCAAACAAAGAAATCAGGCCAGACAAAAAAGTTTTCTTACACTCAGCGTTTCTGCCCCAGGTATCGGCTGCAATGAAAGAGTGCCCCAACAACAGAATTCTAAAAGTAATTGTTTGTATATCCGTGCGATGAAGTACACGTTAGTTTCAGATTATTGATACTTTGTTTTTGAGCGAATTCAAGGACTTTTAAGGCAGTGTGACGTGATAGCGTTCAAGGACTTCTCAAGGTTTTTTTTTTAAATTCAAGGTCTCTTCAAGATTGTGCGAATCTTAGAAAGATGAGTTCTATTCAGTCCGCATTGCTGTTTGTTTCTTTACGACACGTATTGCCGTTTTCTCCTTTGTGGCAACAAATTATTCTTCTTGCGTTTAAAATATCGCTACTGTTGGGTATCCCACTTCTAGGACTGAGAAACTTTTTGGGAAACCCTGCACAATAGACTACTCGCGTTCATACATACTTGTACCAGGGTGTGAGCCTTAGAGCTGGCGAATCACTCTCGTTACCAGAGCTCGCGTACCCTTTATCCAGCGGTTAAGGACATGAACCTGAGCAGCCACGTTACCAGGGTCTTCAGGTTGGGAAATCCATGATGCAGTTATGGGTGAGCATAACCGCCATCTAGGGTTGCCCAACCCAAAGGACCGCACTCACTTCGCACTTACAGGTACCCGTGCTATTCTTGATCCTTTTCATGCCCAATTCTATCGAGATTAGACGCAAAAGTCCTTCGCTTCTCATTTCCGGTGGTCAACGTTGGTGGGCCTCGCTCGCTCCTGCTCCGCGCTCCCCCTCGCGCTTCGCGCTCGATTTTTTGGGTTTTTAGCGCTTCCGAAAAATTCTGAGCTCGACTTGTGGGCAAGTCTATATCGAGATGAAAGGAATCACACAACAAACTTTTCTTTTTCAATAGCTTCATTATAACAAAATGATACAAATTCGACTTTAAGGAGTGGGCTGTATCTACACATGCTTATAATACACAAACAAAGGGGAGCATTTGAGTTTATATTAGGTTGTAAAATAAAAATAGCCCAACGGATAACACAAGAATAAAGTATGTTATCAAACGAAAGTAAAACCTTTCTTCGCAGAATTCAACTAGTCATTTCTAAAACACAAATACATTTTACATATTTCAGTCGTGATCTGTGCAAGTAGAAGAGATCCCAATTGCATTTGATATTTTAACAATTCTCCATAGAAAATTTATCACTGAGAACAAAGTGAAATTTTACGTCTGCTCATAGTAGTTTGCAAGGAACGGGACAACAGATGACGCAGGGGAAAGAACACCTGCATCGCTCCAATGTGGCCTTGGGTTCGAGACCCACACTCGTTAACTGATGAGAAGGTTGATTCAGGTGTCATTTCGTACTTTTAAAAAAAGCCCGGGCGAAACCATACTCTTTGAAACTAGAGTACAAGTGGTCCCTTCTCCTGCTTAGAGGTTCAGCTTGTTGGTTTTCGTCCTTGTGACAACGGCTTTTCTCCAGGTTTTCAGTTTGAACTCCCTCCTCAAAACAAACAAAGAGTAACAACACCTCGAAATCCCAATTTGTTCCGTGGGCCACATGTTTGTCAGTTGTTGTGTTATCCTACTTAAACAAAGCTGATCGATTGATTGATTGATTGACTTACAAGCCTGTTAGGAGTTTACGATCATCAAGCATGAACTTGTTAGTGATTCCTCGATCAAGGTTAAAATTTTATGGTGATCGTGCTTTTTCTGTTTGTGCTCCTAAACTGTGGAACAATCTTCCAGAGCACATAAAATGTAGTTCAAATCTGCGTAATTTAACGAGCAGTCTGAAAACTCATCTTTTTAAGCGCTATTTTAATCTTTAGTTTTGTTTTATTATTTACCACTTAGTTTTAACTTTTATTGTGAAACTCCTTAGAGCTTTTGGATAAGGCGCTGTAAAAATGTTTATTATTATTATTATTATTATTATTATTAATTAAAATCTAATTTTACCAAAATAATTTATTTCATTAGTCAATCAGAATATGGCAACATCACATGTCATTTTACTGCCATCGTCCACAAAACAGCCGTGTCTATTTCTATTGTTACAGCTTCACTTCCATCATATGTGTTGGACGTACTGACCAAGGTTCCAAATTCTAACTGGCCTTCAGCTGAAAATAACCAAATAAATAAACAAACAAAACATGAACGGAATAAGTAACAAAAACAACAAAAAGAAGTTGCACAAAACTAAGGAATGTTACACTGACCATCGTGCAATTTGCTTTGGTGTCACGTAAGTTCTGAAGCACCCCTCCCCCCACCCAACCCCGTTGTATTCCCAATTACAAATTTGAGAGCGAAAAATGTATCTTCTGACTACTGAGTGAGAAAGGAACGAAACTATACTTTTTTTCACTGCCTTTTTCATTTTAGTTTCTTATTTTGGAAGGGTTGGCCATGGTTACTGTACCGCTGAATTAAATGGCCATTTTTTGGCCACACCTAGAGAGTGTTTTTTTTAAAGGCTTTTTCGTAACTGGTGTTATACAACACTGAAAGTGCACCTAACCTCAAATTTTATTTTTCGGTTAGGCAATTCTCTACACCTGTCTCAGATATTTTAGGCCCTATTTCAATATATAATTTTCTCGAAAATTCCACTCTTAATGGTCCTATCAAGTTACGAAAACTGGTCGTAATTTGATTCATTACCGAGCAAGTAGTCGCATGGGTCTATTCTGAAATGATGTCACAAACTGTTTTGCACCGCAGCAGTTCTTTGAAAATAGCGATGCAAAGCAGTTTGTTAAGTCATTTCAGGAATAGACCCATGCTCCTCACTAGCTCAGTCGTGGATCAAATATCCCTAAGTTTTAGAAACTTCTACAACCCAATCAAAGTGAACTTTCCAGGAGAAAAAGGCAAAATATAGTTGAGAGAGGAGCAGAAATTTATTTAGCGCAAAGACTATCTTGAAGTTAGGTGCACTTGAAGCCTTTTATGCTTAGTTTAGCCTCCATAGCAAACGTTTCCGCAGGCTCTTCCGCACGTTTGAAGTACGTATTTTTGCTTTTTGGCCGGGCTAGGGCACATAAATGGCCAAAAAGCACGCAATGCTTCGAACGTGCAGGAAAGCCTACCGAAACGCTTGCTACGCAGGCTTAACCTCGTTACCAGGGTCCTCGAAATGAGGGATGAAGAGAGAGGCTTTGGAAACGAGGTTGACGCAGGCTACGCTTGGTTTGGTTGACATCCTACGCGTAATAATATCTATTTTTGGTTACGGTTGTATCAGTAGTTATTGCTGTGAGATGTCTGACTGGCTCCTCCAAAATAAATGATTTCATATTGAATGCCTCGTGGTAGTGTAGTAAGAATGTGATGTTTGAAAGTGACAGACTTACTCAAATTCCACTTCAGTCCAGTTGTAGTGATGCGCGTACATTTTGCGCCAATAGGAATCAGCCCGCACCAGTTTCCCTCCAAACCCGTATTCACGTGAATAACATGCTTTCCCTGAGGAAAAAAGGTGTATGAACGAATGAACGAAGGAATTAACGAATGAAAAAAACAAACAAACAAACTATAAACCCGTGATTACAAGAGTCATTTACTTTAATGGCATCAACGGCAACCCAATAGAATATGCCCTGATGATGTCAGCGAACATTTCACCCCTTGTCCTCGTGTTTCTTTACTCGCGGACCATCTCCGGGAGTATATATACCCTTAACACCGCCTAGACCAGTGGCAATACACAGTTTCTACAACAAAGGATCTTTTTAACTGGAGTTCCTTGTGCTCTCCCATCAGCTCTCATCGAGTGTCACGTGCTTTCAAAAATACGACTTGGTCTGGGACCTTTATTAGCTACGAAATGACAAAAATCAGTCTTCTTACCGGTAAAAGAAGACAGGCTATGGAGTCTTCAGACATCAAGTAAACTGGCTTGTCTGTGATCTTTGCCACGTGGAACAAAGTCTCGATGTTTGCCATAGTCTGGTCAAGACGCTTGCCAAATGCGTTCAAAACAATTATCTGATCAAACTAAAATACAAAAATTTTTACCCAAGAAAATATCGGCATCGTTGTACAAGCAAACGAGAGAAAAAAACACGTAGAGCAAAAGCTAACTACAGCCAAGCCTCTATTAAGCGACTGCCCTTTTGGAATGAACCAGTGGCTTATATAAGAAACTTCATTCTATTTAAGTATAACTAAGACAAAGCAAATCTCTTTTTTTATGTTTCAAAAAAAATTTTGAAAGTGCGACAACAGCACCCATCAGAGCCTTGTAATTGCAATAAATGTTCAAATGAAATCGTGTCTATCTGAACACTCGTCGTTGACTCGTCGTTTTAGCTAACATGCTTTAGTCTCTGTCCTTTTATCGGTGTAACCTGGGTACGGACAATATTTCCGAGACTCTGACAAATGGCCGCCCAAAAAAGTGGCAGAGCTCTTACTGTACCGTATACTGGGGTTACTATGTTTACAGAAGACCTTTGCTCTGCTCGGCAGGAAAACAGAAATCAGGACTTGGCTTTTGAGCCATGGCTTATGAAACTAATGCTAGGCTTCCAGGCATCGGTCTTACGTTTTTTGCTTTGGCTGGTTTCTTTTATTACTGACATTCGCTGTGACGCGGAAATGTGGAATGCTTCCTTGGTTTTAACAGTCAACTGGTCATTTGAAAACTGGTCTATACAACATACATATCAGGGCAGTATTACTACCTTGTTAAAGTTCTGGTTGTTGATTAAAATTCTAAGGCACTTTGTGAGGTCTGTCTCATCCTGATCAGGAGTTGAAATCACTTCTACCCCCTGAAAATCAGAAAGAGACAGGAAATAAAAAAACAAAATAAACATTTAAGACTAATTTCAGGGTATCCAGTAGGGTTTCAAAGTCCCTATCAATTTGCCTAAATCCATTGGCAGTTAAGAACCCAAACCTCTCCCCCCCCCCAAAAAAAAAAATTCCAAATGCCATCCATTTCTACCAGTTGGTTGATTCCAGACATTCGATATGCACATCCTGCATCCTAAGAAAACTGGGACCCACTATGAGCAGTTTATGGTAGGTTCAAAATATATGCCATTTTTTACTTTCAAGTCAACTTCTCTGATCAATGTTACAAAATCTGGACGAAAGAGAGGATTCAGCTCTGGTACTGCTTCCATTTGACCTTGATGTTTTCAACAAGAGGGAGCAGCCTTTTTGTCCACTAGCAAGCTAGAACTGTTCACTAAGTAAATGAAGGGCCCGGTGGAAAAAGGGTGTAAGTGACGATTATAGATTGAAAATCTAAATTGGTGCTATTTAATTGAACATTGGCACACAGGCTGGTCTTCGTGCAAGGAACATTGTTGTGCATTTATTTCTTGACCTGAGAGCTTCAATTTGAAGAATTAGCGTATTACTTTTGCTTAAAACTGACACAAAGAAAACAACAGAACTGCAGATTCTAGGTTGAATTTCTTTGTTTTAGTTCAGGCAGAGAAGAATTGAAGAATTAGCATTTGCGGAGAACAAAAGAAATCATTCACACTTCACTTGAGCGTGTTCAGTTCAACAAAACTTTTTACTCAAAAGTAATACGCTAATTCCTGGAATTTGAGATCTCAGGTCAAGAAATAAATGCACAACAACGTTCCTTACATGAAAACCAGCCTGTGTGCCAATGTTCAGCTGAAATTAGCACCAATTTCGATTTTAACCTCAAATCATTACTTACGCCCTTTTTCCACCGGGCCCTTCAAATGTAAAGGTTAGGCAAAATGTGTCCAGTCCCCTGGATTGAACAAGCTAGGTGTCTCATCAAAGCTGGCACTTAAGTCTAATTCTTGTTCTTGTTACTACTCCACAGTCCACTTCTTGTTACTACTCCACAGTCCACCCTGGATGGGAGGTTGGTCCACTGCAGGGTTACCCCCCCCCCCCCCCGATTTTATGTTCCCTTTCCCTTATGGTTCACTGCTACCCATTTATACACCTGGGTGGAGAGAAACAATGTGGAGTTAAGTTTCTTGTTTAAGGAGAAAACAGAAAAATGCAAAGGTCAAGCCTTGACCCAGTGAACCTTCGTTCTTCTGATCGAAAGTCCATTTACTGACCATTTCACCACTGCTCCTTGACACTAAGGGCACATTCTCTGAATACGATACACTGCTTGAATTGTAAGGATAATAAGGCTGAATGTGGCTATTGGTAGTAAGAGTAGCCCCTTAAAGTAAAGTATGTATACTTAATAGCTATCAACATGGGTAAACTGTCTTGACACATCACTGAATTCTCAAACCTAACAGGCATGATTTTTTGTACTTTTCAATTGCACAATATTAAGCAATGTTGTGTATTAACAATTTCATTATATAATTTTCCCTCCTTCTTCGGCTTACCACCTCCTTGGGAATGCCACTTCTCCCCCCCCATCTTTTCCTACCTCCTGGATACCTCCCACCCCCTTTGCTCCTAGCTCCCCCCCCCATCCCCCTCCACATGTTAAGAAAACAAAGGAATTTATTAGTAAGGACAATTACTATAATTTTGAGCTTAGCAAGGAACAGATCCTTAACCTTCTCTTTGAAGAAGTTTAAAACATCAGGAGCAATTGAATCTAAATCGCCACTGATATAGTCTGGAAGGTACCTGTAAGTGACAAAAAAGAAAGAACAATTTTGTTTGCCTGTTTCCCATAAAACGAAAGGGGACATAAAATTGGGAGTGGGGCCAGAGAGGGAGGGAGGGAGGGGGGACTGAGCTAACCACTTAACATGCCATACCCTTCTGATGTCCCTGATTTAAATGAACGTCACCTCACTCCATCCAGGTTTAAAAATGGCTACTGAGATGCAGAAGGGGAATCTGGACTGTAATGCTGTGGGTGGGGAGGGGGGTGATTGAGGGGTGACCCTGTAGGGAAATATCACCCTATCCACGTAGGGAAGCACTACCCCTAGGTAACTCCATGCTTGTTCTGAAACTGCAGATGTTATTGCACCAGCTTAACAGAACACTTGTGACAATTGGCTGAGAGACAAAAAAAAAGGTAAAGTCACACATGAGCCACAGGACGCTCATACGACCGGAGCTTATCCCAGTTTCACACAAGCCACAGGGAACCCACACAGCCAGAGCTTATCCTGGTTTCTGTAGCACGAAGCAACTGAGAGTTTTGCTACTCCCCCCTGGATCGCATGCTAGTCCATTGCAGGGTTACCCCCAGCAGTATGTCACCGGTACCCACTTATACACCTGAGTGGAGAGAGACAATGTGGGGTAAAGTATCTTGTCTAAGGAAACAACACGATGGATGGGACTGGGCCTCGAACCACTGACCTTCAGATCTGAAGTCCAATGCACTAATCACTACACCAGCATGCCCCGGTGACTGAGAGACAAACTTCATGTTAACTAATGATTCAGACAGATGAAGAGTATGTTACAGAGGTAGGCTACTTTAACTAATGACATGTGTCAGATTTTTTGATAAGTTAGAGTTAACCCTAGGAGTGCCACGGTTTTGAGGGGGACGGCCCGCCAGTGCCACACAAGTCAAGGTTCTCATGTTCGCTTTATTCACAAAGTAACATGTCAAATAAATCTCCTCACTGTACCTTTGTATTTAAGTCTCAGCTCCTCACAGAGCACGTACATTCTAAAAAAGCATTCATCTTTTGATGTAGTCCCAGATATAAAGCAGTAAGCAAGGTGTTTTGCTTCAAATCCATCTTCTTCACCACGCGGTCGATCTAGCAGGGTGATGATATCACGGCAACACAAGTTGAAATCAACTCAAAAATTTGTCGTTTTGTCATTTGCTAAATGAAACTATACGAACAACTCAATAGTAGGGTAAATTTCATTGGTCCTACCGTACCCCCTTTGTTATCACCAGCCAATAAAATTGCATATTAGTTTTAGGGCCACTTATAGTGGCCCTGGCACTCTTAGGTGCTTATGCCTGGGCCACTCATAGTGGCCCGTGGCACTTCTAGGGTTAATTAATCATAATTAATTACCTTTCATGCTGATCATCAGCTATTCTGTACACTTGATTAGCACCCCCATCTGTACAAGTTTTTATGCATGCTACAGAATGCAAGAAAAACAGGAATAAATATATTGGAAATGACATACCCAATCCCTACCCCCCCCCCCCCAACACTCCTTAAGACTCATCGTGCAATATATTTTAATGCTTCAAATTTAGGACCTGATCAGTACAGGGGATGGTCAGGGATAGTTACAGTATAGTTGCACTCATTTGCCTTTGGACATCATTTTGCTTTCTACTTTAATAAAACATGCACTAAGGCATAAATTTTCAATTTGCATAATTTACAATGCAACTCTATTTGCAATCTAAACTGAGAGACAAGGTAACATTGATGTTGAACCTGTGATGGAGATGCAGCTAGTTCTTAAGGGGGGAGACTCTTAACTACCATATTGTTGCTATGGGAAGTTCCTAATCATCATATAGATCTTGGAAGCCCTAACTTCCACAGATAAGCTGCTTTGCCATGTTTGTTCCACGAGGAAGGTGTTCAAGATTTTCGAGTCACAACCATATTTGGCAGGTCACGTGACCTGAACAGGAAAAAGCCTTAAACTCAAACAGCATACAGTTTTGGTTATTGAAAAACAGTGCCAGCATTTAATGATCATCAAGATGCAAAACGTGATGTATCGATTTCTTGAAATTTGCATTATTATAGAAGCTATGATGTCATAAGTACATGTATTTATACATTTTGTACTGTAGTTTTTCTATTCTTTGTAATAACAGTAATTGCTTACTGATCATAAAGAAGGCTGAGTTATATCCGATTTGTGAAAAATAATTGGAACTCTACTGCCTTTCCTCCGAGTTTTAGGGATTTTTCTTTTTAACGTGCAGTTGGGGACCGGCACTAGCTACACACACGCAGTGTTGATTTTTAAAATTCAGATGTTCATCCTCATACATTTCACCAATCTAGTGGCACAAAATGCTGCAAAACAGTGAATGACAAAATACCACCCACATAAATCCCTTAGCAAGAATGCCAGATCTGTACATGACGAGCTTCCAGCCGCCCAAAACCTATTATGCAAATTAGCTGAGGGCACATTGAATGTGCCCTCAGCTAATTTGCATAAGTAACTTTATGCCATGGTTTGACACCTTGTAGCTTCATGAAGATGGGATGAGGTGTTATTTCAATTAGTTGTGTGCTGTAAAAGATGACAATGCTGAGTGATGTTTATTACAATTCATTGCGGATAAAAATAATTTGGCTTCTCAGTCACTTTGTTTAGTAGCCTGCGTAGCTGGCGGTATTTTTCCTCGCGAAGGCAAAAACGAGCGCGAACAATATCGCATCCTACGCTTACTAATTTAATAGGCTAAGCTGGTAATAATGATTACGACAGAGCCATGATGTCGAAAAACATTTATTTTAATTTTTCGGGGTATTATTTGCCTTGCTCCAGCACCAAACACTACAAGCTAAGGCTTAGGCGAGATGACACAATACATCGCCTATTTAATCCAGTTATTATCGCTCGATCGCTTTTGATTGCTGCAACGACAGAATAAGCCAAAGTGCGATGTTATACATTCCGCTTCCAGGTATCTGCTACCCAGGGAAGACAGAATAAGTTAAAGCGCAATGTTAGACATTCCGCTTCCAGGTATCTGCTACCCAAGGAAGACAGAATAAGCTAAAACGTTAGACAACATTCCGCTTCCAGGTATCTGCTACCCAAGGAAGACAGAATAAGCTAAAACGTTAGACAACATTCCGCTTCCAGGTATCTGCTACCCAAGGAAGACAGAATAAGCTAAAGCGCAATGTTAGACATTCCGCTTCCAGGTATCTGCTACCCAAGGAAGACAGAATAAAGCTAAAGCGCGATGTTAGACATTCCGCTTCCAGGTATCTGCTACCCATGGAAGACAGAATAAGTTAAAGCGCAATGTTAGACATTCCGCTTCCAGGTATCTGCTACCCATGGAAGACAGAATAAGCTAAAACGTTAGACAACATTCCACTTCCAGGTATCTGCTACCCAAGGAAGACAGAATAAAGCTAAAGCGCGATGTTAGACATTCCGCTTCCAGGTATCTGCTACCCAAGGAAGACAGAATAATATAAGCTAAAACGTTAGACAATTAACATTCCGCTTCCAGGTATCTGCTACCCAAGGAAGACAGAATAAGCTAAAGCGCAATGTTAGACATTCCGCTTCCAGGTATCTGCTACCCAAGGAAGACAGAATAAAGCTAAAGCGCGATGTTAGACATTCCGCTTCCAGGTATCTGCTACCCAAGGAAGACAGAATAAGCTAAAACGTTAGACAACATTCCGCTTCCAGGTATCTGCTACCCAAGGAAGACAGAATAAGCTAAAGGGCAATGTTAAACATTCCGCTTCCAGGTATCTGCTACCCAAGGAAGACAGAATAAGCTAAAGGGCAATGTTAAACATTCCGCTTCCAGGTATCTGCTACCCAAGGAAGACAGAATAAGCTAAAGCACGATGTTAGACATTCCTCTTCCAGGTATAATGCTACCCAAGGAAGACAGAATAAGCTAAAACGTGAGACAACATTCCGCTTCCAGGTATCTGCTACCCAAGGAAGACAGAATAAGCTAAAGCGCAATGTTAGACATTCCGCTTCCAGGTATCTGCTACCCAAGGAAGACAGAATAAGCTAAAGCGCGATGTTAGACATTCCTCTTCCAGGTATATGCTACCCAAGGAAGACAGAATAAGATTAAGCACGATGTTAAACTTAACGCTTCCAGGTATATTCTACCCAAGGAAAACTGAATAAGCTAAAGCGCAATATATAATAGCGATCAAGTTTCCAGGTACAGCATATTATCTAAGGAAATCAGAATAAAGAATGCGATGCTGATATTTCGTCTCAAGGTATGTACAAAATCGTAATTATGATTGCTACTTACCAAAGGCCTCGTCTCTTTTTGTCTCGATTCCATAGCATCGTAGATCGGTCACGTCGTTAAGACGCAACGATTTTCAAAAACACATATTTCCCGCCAGCATTGTGTTACACGCAAAACACAAATGCAATATCATGTTTTGAAGAAAACCTGGTATTACCAGATGTCGCTACAATAATTAGGTTGAAAACCTTCTATACTTGAAATACAGGAAGTATAATATCAAAAGGAAAACTCAATAAAGCTGGGGAATGTTAATACATGATACCAGTGTAGCTCGAATAAATTATAATCGGAGTCATGAAAGCGCCACGTCCCATGCGTCCTCTAACATACATTTCTTCACATAAAAATCAGTAGCCTTAGTCTAAAAACTGATCGATGTCGGGTTCTTTGCTCGACCTACATACAAATCAACGCACCTTAGTAAAGCAAATTAATATGCGCAGCTATCTAAGAGGCATCGAGGAGAATTTGCAGGCTTACGTAAATAAATAATAAATTCCAGCCAGATAATTCTCACGCAAAATTATAATTCTGTTTTGACAGCCTGCCCAGGAAAATCTACTAAAATCACCCGGTTTTGATTGCCACAAAGGACTGTGGTGGCGGTCTAGCAAAGAAAATACATCATAAAACTGAAACGACGAACATCATTACAAACGGCGTGACAAGACTGAATAATTCTCTGGTTCTGTTTTGGGTCTCGTTTCCTGGCGTATGGTGACAAATCGTGCAACTTAAACCCTTTCTGTTGTTGGCATTCGACAGAGCCAGAAGGTTAACCGAAAATCAGACTTACTAACCTTAAAATTCCCGCACTTGCGCTGACTGCGCTCGTTCTTTCCTGTAATAATTTTTACTTTACGACGTGATCGCTTTTCTCATAATCTTAATGTATGTCACGCTGTTAAATAACCGCACGGACACATGCCGACCGCGCGTGTTGATATAATTCTTTACATTGCTGACAGAAACGATTCGCGTCAAATATCGCTTTTAATGAATACATGCTGCGAATTTTTTTCATAGCCTAAGTTCCTCATGTTAAGAGTCTCCCCCCTTAAATAAATTATTGATATTTCCATGAAACAAAACAGTTTTGATATCACTCATTCAAAGTAGTTTAACCTACAAATGTTTCTACACAGTCTTACCAATGTTCCACAGGTGCTTGAACTTGTCAATCATTCCATCAAGAGGCATATTTACGACGACAAGGGCAACTTTTAATTTCTCATCTGATGGTTAGAAGCAAATTAAACACCAGCTTGTACAATAATTCAACTGCAAAGTTATTAATAATTACTGTGCTCCTCTTCTTTAGGAGCTTGTTGCCATGGAGACAGAGTGGCAACTTGAACTCTGGATGGATCCATGCCCTTGTGTTGTGCATGTATTACAAATAGCAGTCTCAAAGAATGCATGACTTTAAAAAAATCACTGAAGTTTGGTGTAAACTGCATTGTTATTGAAAAATTTTTGCAACAGCTTAATTCCATAATTTTGGGAGGGTGATATCAAAAAATTTATGAAAACTATTTGGAACATTTTGTTGAAAACTTTCTGTAAGTTCTTCCAATAAAAATCACAACAATTTTTTGGGATATCAAATTATTGGAGATTTTGTTCAAAACTTTCTGCAAGTTCTTCCAATAAAAATCACTACAATTTTTTTGGTACATTAAATCATAGTGTGTTTTAAAAAATCGCGAAAAGTGCGATGTCATCAAAATATACCCTCCCCACCCCGTTAGCACGCGGCTTGTCACGCTATACATTGACTATATAGCTTTCGCCCGCGGTGCAACACAGGAAGGACGCAAATATGCCACAAAGTACGCCATTTGAAAACGGAAAAAATCGACATACCTTGAGGAACAGCTTCGTATTTTTCCAAGCCAGATAAACAGGCTAAAGGGGTCCAGTGAGCGGCCATGGTCTAAAACAAAACAACAGTTTAGAAATGGGATTTATTGAGGTATATGGACTAGTGAAACTGAAGAAATTCAATACACCGTGTACAGAGTAACTTTCCCCCAGTTTGTTCAAATTAGTTTCTGAACAGTCACTTTCTGTATGCTTAGCTGCTGTCAGTTTACGTACTCATACCAAAACTGGAAGTTTCACCACTTTGACTAAGATTACCTTTTACTATGCAGGAATCTCCTCGTCCTTGAACTTTCAAGCCAAATTACGCATTTGGCAGAATTCTTTTATGCGGGCTTACAGATCCGAGAAAGCCGAAAAAAGTAAGAAAAAGATAAAATTTCCGCATTACCACGCGAGTCCGATCGTATCGTGTTTGGTGTCACGCGAACGGACGTGACAGGTGACGTCACGCTCTTGCCTAATAAGTGTTTACGTCAAAGTGTTATTTCCGTTTCCTTTTTCGAACGCTGAAACTCATCAAGTCAGCATTTCACCCCGTTCAAGCGTAAAGCAATGGAGGACGATCCTGTACCCGTAAAATTGGTTTTTCTCGGAGATGCAGACGTTGGAAAAACATCTTTTCTACTTCGATATCGATTCAGTGATGGTCACTTAGACCCCGAGCAAAACATTTTAATGGTCTGCGACTTCGCAGAAAGGGTTGTCGTGGACGGTGTAAGCTACGATGTAAACTTTTGGGACATGAGTAGTGCCCTAGAAGCTCGCCTTCGGCCTCTCGCGTACCCTGACACCAGTGCATTCATGCTGTGCTTTGATATTACAAATCGAGCATCATTTGAGAACGTCAAAGAGTTGTGGATCCCAGAAATTCGCCAATACATGCCAGACACCTCCTTTCTGCTAGTTGGTAACAAGATGGAGCTCAGGGATAATAAGTAAGTTACAAAGGTGATGTGCTGGGTTTCTGTAGGCTTATAGTGTATAGCTAAATTCGGAATCGCTTGTAAACAGCCAGGCAATACAGGAACACTAGTTTCTGCATGTTTTTATGTTTTTTTTTCAGAAAGGAAATTTGACATCAACTTACTGATTCTTAATAGGCCTCTTCTTTCTTCTTTGTTGTGGTTTTGAACCAAATAAATTAATTTCTCACTGTAAATGGTTTAAACCCAGAAGTCATACAGTCAATGTCACCACAAAGAGTCCTTCTCAGGACGACACTCACCCGGATGATCATACTTCACCGACTTATAAACTAATTTCTTGAAACACACGCACATCTTATGGCTATATGGCATAGTTGGGTATAGTTTGGTATATAGTTTCTGGCCGGGGTGGGAAGGGGGTGTACTCCCTCATATGGCCTATATGGGATGTGCCACTGGACAGGATATGATTTTTGGCCTCTCTGTCCTAAACAGGGTATGGTTAGTATGATTGTCATCGTTAAATACGGCTTGTACAGTATTTACTATTAGCGATCCTAGAGTTGGGGACGTTTGCTGGTTTTTGAAATGCTTTAAGTTGTGTAAAACAAGGGATGTGTATTTTATCATTTGTCCTAAACAAGGATCTAAAATGGAGGATGTTGCCCTATACAGGGTAGGTATTTTAGGGCTTTTTTTGTCCTAAACAGGGTCAGGCAACCCTCAGTGGAACCCCTATACCCAAACATAGGTCAATCCCCCCCAGGAGGTTTTGATCCAGGATCAGATTAGAATAAGCCCCCAGGGTACTCATCAGAAGCTTGGGTAGGGAGACCCTGTCTGAACTACTCTGTTTACCATGTTTCTTGATTACATTTGAGACAATCATGGAATGCCATTGCAGCAATTTCAGTTCCACTGGCAAAACTTATACTATAACTCCTCCCCAGGGGGGGGGGGGGGTACTCCATATAATCATATAAGCTATATGGGTATAGGACCCTGTGAAGGGTATGGTTTTCAACCGGTTAGGCTAGAAATCAAAGGATTATGGTCTAGAATAGGATAGCATTTATCAGGTAACTAAGGATTGACATTCGGCGAGTCTGGCAAAGGGTAGGAATTTTTGTTGTCTAGTCTAGAATAGGGTCAGTCCTTACTCAGTTGATGAGCTGGCCATCTGCAGCTCACTGACATCTATTTGAACTTAAATAGCTGTCAGTACCTCCTTTGAATTTCACTTAAACTTAATTAAAAGAGTTCTCAAATATCTGCCACCTTTGGTTAGCTGACATGTAATTCAAAAGTTATTGAAACCTTGCTTTTAGGGGGAAAAACAAAGTGCTAGTGGCATTAATTTAATATTTTTTTCATTGAAAAACAGTAGAAGAAGTATGCCCAGCAATGAATCAAACACAGTATCAAGCGAGGAGGCTTGGGAGCTAGCTCAGTCAAACGGTACTTCCTATGTCGAGAACAGTGCTGTAACAGGAGAGCAAGTTCGCCATGCGGTCAATATGGTTATCAGAATGATTGCTGTCCATCGAAGAGTACAGAAATCCAAATGTCGTTGTCATAGACTTTTCAAGTGGATCATCAAGTGCAAACGGCACAAATGAGAATTTATGGTAGAAGGAGAGCTTTAGAACATTGAACTGAAACATTTATACTTATTTTGTTAAATTAAATTCTGCATGCATATGCCATTGATAATTATTATAATTGTGCCACGTGGCAGATCAAAATGTGAATACTGATGTTCAATAACCCAATGAATGACTGTGACTTAACTGCAGCCCATTTTTTTTTGGGGGGGGGGGGTAAATTTAGCCCAGTATTTTTTGTGTAGGAAGATTCCACAGGCATTGTATTTTAACTTAATTAGTAGGTTTTGTTTGGATATGAAAAAAGGCAGGGCAGTTTTGGATTTAACATTGCCCAAGGGTATTTCTGGGGTTTAGTTTGGACCCTTAAAGGCTTTACTCGCACTTCCATCACTCTAAATGAGTGTGCTCTGCCCCTTCAGGAAATCCACCCAATTATAACTATCATGTCATCAAATGAAGGATCCTTTGATTCTGTATCACAATGTCTTTGTTTCCTAAAACATATGATGATAATTAATAGACAGGTATAAAGCACAGATATTGGTTGAATTTGTAATTTCAGAGTTCTGTGTTAAAGAAAGCTGCAGCAGTAATTAATAAGTTACCAGAATGCATTAATTACAGATTGCACATTTATAGTAATAAAATTTATTATGAAAGATTATCAGGAGAGGGTTTGGGAGGACTCAAAACATTGAAATCCACAAGTTTGACAGACTCTTTTAAAATAATTTGCTGGTGTTATGACATGCCTGTCATGATGTACCTACAATCACAGAGCAACGAATGAAATTTGCAGATCTTCTGTGTTTTTGTGACTGCTTTATTTCAGAAAGTAACTTAATTTCCTCTATAAACACATTTTATGCACAAATTTCATGATTGTTTTGTGACCCTGTGCAAATCATGGTGAGCAATTCATAGCAGGCGAATAATTGCTACTTATTCAATGTATTTCAAATATCCTGTACTGGGAGTAGAGACAGGCAACCTAAGATCCCTTGGGTATGCCTATGAACAACCTAGTACGTAAGTAAAAACATTTTCTATTTCCCAAAAAATATACCAAGGTATCTTTGCTGTAAATTAAGGTTAATATATTGTTGAAAATATGTAATAAATGTGAAAGCTTTTAAATATGCTTATCATCTGTCACAGGTCTGTTTTGTAGAAAATCTTGACTTTATTCTTAGATCATACTGTGCAAATCCAAAAAACAACATGTCTTGAACACTTAACTCTGAAATAGCAATAGGCAAGATAGAGGCAAGGCTGTGTTTAAGCTTTGAAGAGGCTGGATTCTCAGGGAAAGTAGCCAGTCATAAACTAATTAAAGTTACGAAACTCTCATTGCCTGTTGTGTTGTATTTTAGTCATTTTCAAACTTTGAGTAGCCAGCCATCTTCACTGTAAGTAGCTGGCTGTAAAAGCTGGCTGACAGCTACTTCAGTGATAGCCCTGTACAGGTCAAATTCTTTGCTGAAAAAATAGCGAAGGATTTGATAGCCGAGTAGATTCATCACCGTAGTGGAGGGGGACGGGGGGGGGGGGGGGGAGACCAGGAGAAAAGGGGCGGGATGTGTACTGGAGGCAGGAGAAGAAGGGGCCGGAACCAGGATAAAAGGTACGGGAAGCGGGAGGTTTGAGCCCCTTGTCCCCCCCCCCAACACCATACAGTTGTTCATATTTCCTGTGATTTGAGCACAGGGAATCCACAATAGTCGAGAAAAGGAATAATAAATAAAATTAAAATTATCAACATGCGTACGTTGTTTGTTTCCTGTGGTTTTCTTTTCTGTGTAGCATCAAGCTGATAGATACTAGCGACAGTACTGTAGTCGTGAGCTGAGCTGTCTTGTGTGCGAGCAGATCTGAGTTATGCGATTTTTTTTAAGCTTATATGAAACTACTACAAGGGGAGCAGCTTTTTAACTAAGCAGTTTGAACACACTTTGCAAAATCGCCTTGAACTAGTTTCTTATTTGCCTCCTTGCCACCAGAATTGTCACAAACGAAAGCTGGATAATTCGTGAATAGCTTACCTGTCATAATCCTGAAAAGAAATGATTTCTTGGCAGAATTTTAACTTTCTTTTGGCTGTTTACCATGAGTTTTTCTTTTTGTCAGAGCTGTGACCAGTTACCATGGCACAGACGCGTCAGATTTTTGCGTCATCAAGTGCAAATCAGCAACCCTCCCTCCCCTGCAAAGATCTCATTGCACGACTGGAAATAAAATTACAACCTGGGTTGTAATTTTATTTCCCGTCGTGTGAAGAGATCTTTGCGGGGGAGGGAAGGTTGCTGATTTGCACTTGATGGCGCGAAAATCTGACGCGTCTGTGCCGTGGTAACTGGTCACAGCTCTGACGAAAAGAAAAACTCATGGTAAACAGCTGAAAGAAAGCTAAAATTCTGCCAAGAAATCTTTGCTTTTCAGGATTATGACAGGTAAGCGTATTCACAAATTATCCAGCTTTCGTTTGTGACAATTTTTGTGGCAAGGAGGCAAATAAGAAACTAGTTCAAGGCGATTTTGCAAAGTGTGTTCAAACTGCGTAGTAAGAAAGCTGCTCCCCTTGTAGTATTTTTATATAAGGGGTAGTTAGCTTAAAAAATCAGCATAACTCAGATCTGCTCGCGCACAAGACAGCTCAGCTCACAACTACAGTACTGTCACTAGCATCTATCAGCTTGATGCTGCACACAAAAGAAAACCACAGGAAACGAGCAGTGTACACTTGTTGATAATTTTAATTTTATTTATTATTCTTTTTCTCGACTATTGTGGACTCCCTGTGATTTGAGCTCTCATTCAAAAGTGAGAGCTCAAATCACCGGTTCTAATGAGCAAAGTTTTGGTTACACAAATTGTTTTTAACACTAATTTTCATTTCAAAATGTATAATCAGATCACAGGATACGAAAATTGACATATGAAAGTTGAAGAAAGGGTTCACCGTTCTTTGATTTGCCAACATACATGTGCAAGCCCCTCCAACTGTGATGGGGAACAGTGGAATTCTTTTGGGTAGGGGTGAAAATTAGTGAAATAAATTATCAAGGAGTAAGGTTGGTAATAGAGAAAATCTTAATGGATATGAGTGACAATTGATGGCTTTTCTTTGGCGGGGGGGGGGGGGTCTTGGAATTCTTAAGGGAAAACATTGTTAAGGGCTTAACACATTTTTAACGGATTTATTTAGGGGTGGGAATGAAATATCAGTCAACAAAACATGACAAAAGTTGGGTGCAGATTTTAAATGCAATGCCTGCAAATAGCCCAGTATTGAGAGAGTGGCTTAGAACACTTCCCTGAGCTTCCCTATAAATTACTAAGCTAAAATTGGGATCAAAGAAAATGAATGAAGCAGCTACTTACACGTCAATTTGCGAATGTCCTTCAGCTACATCGAACCAACAAGGCAACAGAACGGCTGTAAATAGACCAGCAATTGACCGGCAAATTTCATGCAAACATTTGAACATGTGCGCCTAAATAAGGCTTGGCCGTGGGAAACTGGATATGCTGATTATTTAGGCCCAATTCCCACTCTGTTTGTGTCAGGTGATTGCAAATTTGAAAGTTTTTGAGCTTCGGGTATTTTGACTAACTAAACGTTTTTAAGAAGCATTATGCTTCGTCTTTGATGACTTCAGTTTTTAACAAATAAAAAAGCCAAAACCGTGCTTTGTTCTGTGATAAAGCACGCAAGGAAGTGACGAGAGCACGAAAGAAGTGTAGGGTGAGCACGAGCCGCAGGCGAGTGCTTCTCCCTACTTCTTGAGTGCTCTCGTCACTTCCTTGAGTGCTTTATCACAGAACAAAGCACGATTTTGGCTTTTTTATTTGTTTTATAATATAGCTTTGCTCACATTTGTAAAGAAACTGGCTTTTAATTGCAAGAAATCAAGTTTTTTCATAGCTTGCAAGCGCGCGCAAGAAAGGTTTTCAGCTTGCCAGCGCGCGCAGAATGGCGTCACGGGTTACTCCCTGCATCTGTACTCTGATAAAGCACGCTGTTTCGACCAATCAGAGCGCGCGTTATATCGAAACTTTATTATAATGGTTGATGTAAACTGCGCCCCTGGTAGTCTAATTTTCTTGAAAGATAGTGGTCACTGCACAGTGGAGCCTGATCGCGCGATGCGGAAGTTGCGGAAAAATGAAGAATGCTGAGGCCCTTTTCGCCAATACCGACAAGCGACAAGGCGATGAAACAGTGTTAGGAGCAAAATCAGTAAACTGCAAGCAAGCAAGCAATTTCTAAGCGAAATTATAATTGCACGCGCTATACCACCCGAAACAGGCTAGGGACTCGACAGCAGACATCCAAAACACTCCCTAATTAGGCCTTAATAATGTTAAGCAGTCTAGTGAAATTTACTTTTAAAAAGAAAAATATTTCTTATGCCCCCCCCCCCCTCGTTTGTCGTTTTTCAATAAAAAAAAATTTTCAAGACGATAGTGAAAGACTGCTGAACCCGCCGATAGTGGTTCTTGTTTGTTTATATATATATATATATATATATATATATATATATATATATATATATATATTTATCTAGTGTTGTACCTGTATCTACACCTTGTAATTACGTTTAATTGTTAGTATTGTTTATTTTTCCTTTTTTCGTTATATAATCGTTGTACTACATTGTTTTTATATTTGAATGTTAGCGTCACTTATCCTCGTTTTAGTATTGTTATAATCACGCCGGTTACGTAACTCATAGCGTTGAATTGTATTTTGCGTCTTGTTTTGTTCTGTAATCTTATTTAGGTAGATTTGTTAAGTTTAATTTTTCATGTAACTGATGAAGGTCTAAGACCGAAACGTTTTTATTTTTTATTAATTTTTTAACTTTTTAATCGTCAGAAGTTGTCCGTCCTCGCTTTCCTTCAACGAGTTTTAATTCCATGCAGTGAGGCTTGGACTGTGAATCTTTGATCCTCCTGACGCAGTGGCATTCTTTGTTGGCCTGAGGCAACCATTAACTGTTTTTATATATATATATATATATATATATATATATATATATATATATATATATATTATGAAACTACCGAAAACGATACTAATGGCGGGGGTGTATTTAATTTTACAAGACTTTTGAGTTGTAGGTGGGAAGGATCAGTGAGATGGGCTAAGTAATTCGTGGAGGAAATGATGCCTTATGAGAAGGGTTGAACTAGAAAGAGCAATGCAGGCGATTTATTATGCTCACTAATTTTTCGCGGAACTTTTATCTTCGCGATTTCCGGAGAGAATAATTGCTTATAGGATTTAAATTTTGCCTGTAAATGAGCTTTAATTTGACGTTTTTTTTTTACATAAAGACTGAAAAAAATGCGACATCAAGGCAATAATTTTGGTATCTAGCAAAATAAAGAAGATGTCCGGAAAATATCTTGGGGGAAATGAACTAAACGGTGACGAACAAACAAACAAAATAAATAAATAAAACGAAATGATGGAAAATTTGAAAACGCTATACACACACACCTTTAGGTGCCTGTCGGAGTTTGAAAAGATCACTTGACATCTTTAGTGGCAGCTGTTTATCAGCAATTTCACAACTTTGAATAAATAATTTTAGCATATTAATTTTTTTTCGAAAACGGCTATTATAATTTGTACAGAAAACACAGCTTATGAAAATATGATCAACACAACGGTGTGAAAGGGGGAATTGAAAAAATAACGTATCGATGACGCAAAAACTAAGACTTGCTCTTTTTTGATGTGCGTGATACATTGTTGTGCGTGAGGAAATATCAAAAGACGGTGATTATCGACTACAAGGGCTTCATATTTCAACAGGACGCGGGTCACAATACAAGCGCGCTGATTGGCTAATCTGATCTTGGCCGAGGAAGACTGAATCGAAAATGCCATTCACAGGGAAAAGTTGGATTCAGCTGTGTTTTTGATTGTAGAGAAACGGAGTTCCTTTTATTCGAGGTTTATATCTTGCCAGTTTTATCCTGTTGTCATCGACAAGGAGGACGAGAGAATGCGTCGCTTGAAAATCAAGGTGGTTGGGGACGGTAGCGTGGGCAAAACCTCGTTTCTCATTCGTTGGTACTACGAAAACTTTCCTGATCAAGATGACACTCCGTTGTTCCCAGGACGAGAAAGAATTCTGCCATCTGTCCAAGATACTTTCTTCACAAACATGACGGTCGACCGAGAAAGCTATGTACTAACATTCTGGGACACACTCTGTGGGCCTGATTTTCTAAAATTTCGACCGCTTGAGTACGAAGACACGGACGTATTTCTCGTCTTTTTTGACATCTCGAACCCGACTTCTTTTCAGAACGTTTCTACTGTTTGGGTTCCTGAACTAAAACATTACATGCCTGGCACTCCGATCCTGGTTGTTGGAAACAAGACAGATCTACGAACATCGAGGTATGGAAAAAATTTCAGTTCTTTCCTCATTAAAGTTCTTCTTTGAATTTTTTGAGCGCGGAGTGAACTTCTATATCTCTCAATCGCCGTGCATGCGAGCTCAATCTACTCAATCTGTATCCGCTAGCTTTAATTTTAAGCTTATCTCTTTCAATTCCTTGCAAACGGGCTGAGTTTTAATTTTCCCTGTTTTAGCTTCTCGTTAACAGGATATGTTTCAAGTCATGATTTGGGGTTGTATTGAGTCCCGAACGAAATTATATTAGCCACATCAATTCACCGCCGTTTTGTCTTCTAAGCTTGGTTAATCGAAAATTCATTATAATTCGGTCACTTTAATTTTAAGGAACCTTATATACTCCTTTAAATAAAATTGACATGATCAGTTGGAGACATTCTAAGTTTTCGAAACCAGAAGCCAGAAAAGAATTTCTGGACTTAATTTGTATACAGCTAGAAACGGAGACCGGGAATATTTAAAGAGAAAAAGTTTGACAACGAAGCTTAGGATTCATGTGGATTTGCGGTGTACGTAAACTTTACACCTATACCTTAATTACGTTGGCCAATAACAACAAAGCCCGCCACATTTGCGGCACATTGGTATCCGTATCATCACTCCGAAACGAAAAGAAAACTGAAAATCTAAATAACTGGAGCGTTTGTTGTGAGTTTCGACTTCCTTTGACATTTGCATCCAGGGAAGTCGGATTTGGTTTTGTCAGACAGACACTAGTGACGTGTAATTTACGCAAATAATAATTGTAATAAAAAAGCAAGGGAAAATTTGTCATTGTAGAAAACAGAATTGTTTGCCCAAAGCATTGTTATTCTCCAGCTGCTCAATTTTCATAAGGTTTTTGAGTCTCTGAAAATGCCCATTTTAATAGCGGGAAATATTTATTTTACATGTAGATATAATTTATAGAAGCTTACAGATACATGTATGCCGTTGACTGCTGAATGAAAAATTGGTTGGCTGGTTCATTCTTGAAATTTCATCTCCTTCTTTCGTGTGAAAATACTTAGAAAAATTAGAGTTCTGAAAAAATATTGGATTGTCTGCTTCACAGATGTGTTATTGTACTTCGGTCGTACACCCACGCATTGCAGCATTGTGATCAAAGTCAATTGTGGGTTGTGATGCTGACTTATTAATTCTGTTTGTGGGCTAGCTTATTTGGGTTTACAAGGGTAGTTGTTTGCCAGCTGCTGTCGAGTTTCAGCAGCTGAGAAAAAATGTGGTTGTTTTTACACACAGTTAGTTTACTAACACGTAAGGTCTGTACATATACCCTTATGCTTTTGGTAACCGTCTGTGCTTCAAGTTCTGTAATACCGAAGAAAGTGGAGACTTTCAAACTCATCTTGGTTAGCTAGAAGGTCTCTTTAACTCTTTAAGCCCCAACAGTGACAAGCATCTAATTTCTCCTTATGATATCACTATGTGATGAAACATACAGTTCAAGAGAATAAGGCAAATAATCACCACAGATAAAATGTCTTGATGTATGAACAGATTCTCTCAACTAACACCATATTACATATATGGAGAGCAGTGTGGAGAACATACATGTTGATACTAGGGCTTAAAGGGTTGACTCTAATTTTTTTCTTTTGCCTTAAAGTGTGGATCGTTTCACTTGTGTGAAGTTCGAAGGAAGAGTGGTCTGCTTAATATATGTTTTTTGTACGGCTGTATGACCATTCGATCACCAAATGACATTTCAAATTTAAATAAAAAACTTAGCACTTTTGGATTGAATAGGTTATTTAATCATTGTTGATTTTTGCATCATGTACGTGTCAACTGAATCTTCATTGTGCTTGTATTGTTTGTGTCAATAGAGGAATCTTTTATGTTGGATATGTGTAGTCTGGTAAACAAGTTTCATCATTCTACTTTATTTCAATAAATTACTATTAACACATACAGTATAAAATACAAGACTAAATGAACTGACCTAAGACTTAAGTGGACTGATCGTAGGCAAAATGACTTGTAGGCAAATTGAATGGTTTCCACTGAAAAAGACCTTACCGGCAGATATCACCTGGACAAAAGAAGTTCTAAGACCTAAGCAAAATGATTGTAAACAAAACAACGTGTAGTGTGTTGACTAGTTTCCGCCGCTAAAAGACCTTATATAGTTTGACAAAAAAGTCCTCTCATAGTTCTTCTCTTATGTAACTATGTAATCCTCTGCCCTTTGCCTGTGTCAAAGAACAGACTTTGGCAAAGCTTCTCAAAATTCACTTGGATAAAATAGAGACAAATGAAAAAACGACGCATGTAAACTTCAGTTCATACCACCTAGTGCAACGTAAGAAAACAGTTCTGCAGGAAATGGTCACACTTACAATTTTATCCATAAATTATAGATTCAAAAGTTACGTAATTAATATTATAACTGAAGCAGGTGCAGGAAATTTCTGTTAGGTCATGTTAGCAACCATAAGCTCCTGACAAGCTGGTGCCATCAAGTCTCTCAAACTTTGATTCCGTTCACGATAACAGTCTTTAATTTTCAAGATAAGACCAGTAGAAAGCAGATATCGGGGTCAATACAACCTAAAGCTCACCAAACCAGTGATGAGAATATCATTATATTTAACAAGAATCCATTTCAGATGGGAAGCCTGAAACTTAGTACAGTCAAATATATATTGAGAGTATATTAACTTCAAAGTGTCTGAATGAAATTTGCATGCTAAAACAGTGAGTGAACTCTTTCAAAAAGGACACCTTCAATCAAGCTCCAGTTCTTTACAAAGATTTTGCCCACTGTGGCTGCTGTAATTTGGCATTTTTTTAGCATCCTATTCACTGAAGACCTTGTGGTGGTCAAACAAAATACATGCACTGCAAAGCACAAATTTCCACAGGAGATCTGTTTAAAACAAGAAAAGCCCCAGGGGTATTAGACCCCACCTTTGTTGTCCCTTCCCTGGGGTGCAAAATATAAATACGGTCATTCAAGGTATGAGCCCTGACTTGTGTAGCGAAAGACGTGATGAGTATTTGTTTGGCAAAGCGAAAACCAGAGGTCTGGGGCAAGTGACCACGAAAAAAAAAAGGAGAACGGGTATTACTAGACCCCGTCCTGACAGTGGGGTAACCAATTGTAGAGCTACAAACCTGAAAACGCAGTCATCGGACAATGTCTTTTGGGACGCAGTATTCGACAACTGTTTAAGTGTCAATGGTGGTTGGACTTATTATCAGGTCAAAATGTTTTAGTGCCTGTTATTTTTATAAGGGGTATAAATCTATCCTCAAAAAAATGTCGTCTACCAACCGAATCTCAATGTTTTTATTTGCAGAAGAACATACAAGGTTTTTTGTTTTTTTACATTAACACAGGTCAGCAGTATAGAGGCTGTTTTGATGTTTGCTTATTGCCAAGGGCAGCTTATTACCATGGTAATTTCTAATTGGAGTAAATTTTTGTGGAAAAGATTACTGTGGGCAATATTAATTTTTACAAGATTATGTTCTTTAGGGTGTTGTCCAGAAATTGAAAGTAATTTCATTCCATTTCCATATGGCAGATGTTAATCAGTTATCTCAGATGAAGGGCTCAGGCCAAGACTTTCAAATTTGTCCTTGAAAATCCTGCCTTTAAATTGCACTGAAAAATAACTTTTTAAAATAATTTCCTGACTTAATGAATATTGTCTGGTAGACTTTATAATATCTCTTGACTGTATAGATATTGCCTAGTTTACATATTGATTTATTTAACATTAAGATGTCCAGTTGTGTCCATCCAAAACCCAAATTGCCCAAAAAAAAAATTCTTTTTGGTGAAAAAAGTTACTTGGGACTGTGCACAGAGTCTTTAACTGGCCGTCGCCATGATGGCGACCGCCGGTTTATAAAATGGACACGGTTTTTCCTGAAAGCAAGTTGGCTTTACATACGAAGAAAGTGCTGTAAAGCTTGTGGTACGGGTACTCAAGAGCGTTACTGTCTTATATAAGGCACATGCGCATATTAGTCTTCTGAATGTTACCTTCCTATGTTTTTGTTTTTTAATTTACAGTATTTAGATATGAACGGCGAAGGGTGGTTTAAGTTTGGGGTTTTTTTGTATTTGTCTTGTAAACGCATGTGCAATTGAGTAAAGGAGCTAATAGGATTGAATGCGAAATTGGCTGTGCTGTCTGATCTAGTTAGTAATTATGGTGAAAATTTTTTTAGCGCAGGAGTGTTTTTTTTATTGGGATTGACATTTTGAGGGGTGTAAAAATGTGGGAGTCAGAAGGATTTGTGAATGTCAGGAGCATATCACGCTTCTGTGAATGTGATTTGCTTTGAAAGTTGCGTTTTGTATAGGAGCGGCGTAATATTGTACTGCGTGAGAGGCGGTTTCCCTTGGCGTTTTATGGGGGGGGGGGGTGGTTTGCAAAGTGGATTGTAAGGTTTCTGATTGGCTAACTTGTTCGTATATGTGCTGTCCTGTGAAAACAATATTTAATAGCTTTCTCAAATTATAATATTTTTCATAAATGGGCTGCTCTGTGGAATCATTGTGTGAGTCAGGACATTTCTAATCTGTCACTATTAACCCGGATGATTGTCTGGTGCAAAAGATTAATATGTGATGTAAAATGCTATTTGATGGATGTCACTGTGTCAAAAGAAATTAAAATTAGCCATTTTGCCAGAAGTAAAACTAAGTTTGGATTGTTATTGTAAGCAAATCGAGTAAGATGAAATATACGTCCTGATGGACAGGCGCAAATAATTCCTGAATTAAAAATTTAAGTTTACTCTAGTAGGTTCGATTTCCGCTGCTCACTCAGGTCCGGCTCATTTCTCAGTGCAGGCTCATTTCCCAAAAAGCAGCTGGTAATGGAGTCTACTCTACTAGATGCAAATTTAACATTGTTATGTTACTTGTTTGCTTAGATATGTAAAAATCTTAGTTTGTCGGGAGGAAATGCTGAACACTAAAAACTGAAGTTTTCTTTTCCCCTTCTTTCGGTCAATTACCAGGAGAATTATGTGTTGATTAATCAAAGTAATGTGTTAATTAATCCCGTGAGGGTTACCCGTGCATGGGGGGCTACGTAACTCGATCTAATAAATATTAAGTTTGGATTATTATTTTTAGTGAGTTGAAACATACCTCCTAAACAGCTGCTTGTTGGTATAAAATCATTCCTGAATTAAAAATTTGAGTTCATTCTTCTATACAGATATGCAAATTTAATTCACTTTCTTACCGAATTGCTTGGATCTGTGAATATCTCTGTCAGAAGAAACCACTCATCTGATCACTTCAAAAGTTCCCTTTCTCCCTTCATTGATTCAATTACTATGAGACTGTTACATACACGAGGTTAACCCGGTCTAATTAATATTCTGAAACATGAAAATGTCAACATGTCAGTTTTTAAGGAACACAACAGAGACAAGTACAAAATAATTTAACAAAATGCCTGTCCAGTTCTGTAGCAGATCTATCATTTGAGCCTTGATGATGCTGTTTAAGGCCAAAGCTGAAGATAACGGCTGCTGTTCATCGGATAATGGACGCCAAAATTGTCCCATGTTATATCAATAAAATCCCAACTGTGATAAGACAGAATGTTCGGATAAGGGTTTAGATACCAGTGACTGTCATTTTGGCTACAGATAAAACTACCTTAATAACCCGTGATGTCTGACCACAATTTTTGTTTGGTCTCACCGAAATATGGTGAATCTAGTCAAACGTGAACTTGTTTTAAGAAAAGAGTGATGTTTGCAGTCCTGACTGTTTTTGAGTCTGGTTAAAAGTTTCAAAGCCCAGAACTTGTCTTCTTGATTCACACCAGAATGAATCCATGGAAAGAAGTCTCCAATGTGTATTCCCTGAATGGGTAAATTGTTTAATTTGTTCTGTCAACAGCAATGCTCCAGATGGTATGATAACTATTTCAAAAGGACGTGAACTGGCAGAAAGACTTGGCACTTGTTACTGTGAGAGCAGTGAGGTTACAGGTGAAGGAGTGCATGTGGTAATCAACACTGCTGTGCGTTTGGCAGTTCAGAACCAGACTCCTTCAAAAACAAGATTTAAAGTTTTCCAGTGGCAGAAGAAACCTCCAAAAATTTTACGGCATGGACCAGATCCCCCAGTACTATCTCCACCAGGTTTGTAATAAAATATCTTTGCGTTATTAACAACTTAGTTCATTGATGAGTTTGGGTGGAGACCAATAAATGTGGCCAGCTTAGCATTTTGCAGATGGTCCTGTAGTCTAAAAATGCAATTTGTGGGTACTTGGAATTAGCAATGCTCCTATAGATTTTTTAGGCTGCAAAAAACTAGACTAAGTCAGGACCTTTTGCTAGAACTCTTTCTCTTACTAGGAACCTTCAGTGCTTGAAGTTCATTAATAATTAAAAAAGTGATTTTTCCTGATGTAAACAACCGATTGAAAGGAAAAATGTGTGCACGTTATCTCAATTTCAAACTGGATAGGGCGTGGCTCTGAGGGAGGGGGAGTTGTAACATTACTTTTAATTGTTGTGGCGTGTGGGGGTGCAATGGTGTAGTGGTTAGCACATTGGACTTCAAACCTGAAGGTCGGTGGCTCGATGCCCAGTCCCTGCCATCGTGTTGTTTCCTAAGACAAGAAACTTTACCCCACATTGTCTCTCTCCACCCAGGTGTATAAATGGGTAGCGGCGACATGCTGCTGGGGGTAACCCTGTGATGGACTAGCATCCCATCCAGGGGGAGTTGCTTCATGCTACAGAAACCTGGATAAACTCCAGCCATGTGGGCCTCCTTGGCTCGTGTGCGACTTTACCTGTTACCTACTTATTGTGGTGATGGTTGGTGGACATTGGAACAGGATTCAAACATTATATTATTTCTTAATAGCCGTTAATTAATTTGTTGCATTTTCAAACAGATCCAGTGCCCCAAGTTAAGATTCTTCCATCAACTTTCACTGATGACATGAAGAAAATGTACAAAGATGGAGCTGGAAATTCAGACATCAGGCTTTTCTTTGGCTCTAATAATCATCCACTCGAAGCACACAAAATCATTCTTAGCATAGGCTCTGCTGTCTTTCGAGATTTCTTCTTGAACAATGGGGAAGAGGCGGAGCTCAGTAGGTTACTGAGCAGTGCTGATTCCTGCTCTTGTGCTACCAAAGAAAGCAAGCAAAATGGAAAGAAAGGTAAATCCAAAGAAGGTTTTGGGAACCTACAAAGCCCTGTTTCTAATCATCAAAGTTTGGATCGCTCACCAAATCTGGAAAGAAAGGCCAAAGCAAAGTCAAAAACGTGCTTGCATTTCAATAACAGTGTCTCTGGAAAAGCTTTTCAACATGTCCTTGAGTTTCTGTATTCTGGCTTACCGAATATTCCATCTGATGCTGATGAGTCAGTGTACACCAAGGTTATGAGCCTTTCCCACAGGCTGCGAATTCCTTGGTTAGGACAGATCTGTGAGAACATTACAAATGGTGAGAGCTATCTTAACCCAAGCATGGTTGCCATTCTCCATGAAGAGAGAAGCAAAATAATAAAGGAGAACTTTGTGAACCAGCCACATTTTTCGGATGTGATATTCCATGTAAAGAACACTGTGTTATATGCACATCGACCAGTGCTGATGGCAAGGTCAGAGGTCATGGCTGCCATGTTTGGTGGTGGGTTCAGTGAACAAGACAGCCATGAGGTGAGTCTGCATAGTGTATTTTTATGTTGTGACTTGTGTAAGATCAGTGATAATGGTTAACCTGTGAATAGGCATCATGGGAAAAGAATTCTGGCTTAATCTTCAGTGCCGAGTCTGCCCACTGCAGTGAAATCAGCTGTAAAGAAAATGACCACGTGCTCATCACACCGGACACAGCATTGTTGACCACAAGATGACCCAGGATTAGTAATATTAAACTTGCAATGAACAAATTTTAACTTTATTTGAAACAATTTCAAGTGTTGTGAACTAATTCACTTCCTAAAAAGAAAACACTTCTTCTAGTACTTAAAGTATGTATCACGTGAAGATATGAGAGGCAGCTGAAGTTTAAAATTCACTGATCACCACATCTTGGAGACATCAAAATTGTGATCACATCAGTCATTGTTTTTTTAAACTGCCAAGTGAAGGATGACGGTGTGTGAAGTGGCCTGATGATTAAGCCACATGAAAGACTTTTGGGGACAAGAGTATTATTGTATGGCTCGACTCTTTATCGTTGTTGTTTATAATTGGTTTGATTCTTACAAAACTGTTTGATTCTTGTTTCCTGTAACACATAATAGGTCACCATCAAGGGAGCAACAGTGAAGAGTTTCCTGGCTCTGTTGATATTCCTGTACACAGATACCTTACCAACTGACATGACTGTCAGTGATTACAGAGAGCTGCTAGTAGTAGCTGACAGATTTTGCCTTCCACAGCTTATTTCAGTCTGTGAAACTGCCATCACAGACAAGATAAATGCAGAGATAAAGAAGAAACGACTTAATTCTGCAAAGTGTAATGACGTGATTAACCTGCTTCTAACAGGACAAGTAAGTGATGTTCTGTAAATAGATTTTTTTTTGGAACTACAACCGTATGATGAAAATGTGTGCATGATAATTACAAGAACTGGAAGAATGTTTAAGATGGATTCCGCTCAACGTTCGAGCAATAAGTGCAAAAAATATTTACCAAAAAACTACTCACAGCACAGTAACATTTTAAATGCTATTTGAAACATCTCACTCTAGTTCACTTGCCCAAGTGACCCCGCGATGAAATTCTCAAGCATTCTCAAGAAAATTAATTTCAAATCTCGTAAAAGTATGCTAAAAACAGGCGCCATTTTGTTTTGAACTGACATAAAGCGTCTTTTTAATTGAAATATTGATAACTTCAAATCCAGTTTTCTCTCGCGGGGTCAGCTTGGGAGCAAAAGTAATGATAAGTTCTTCTTATCTGTTCTCAAAATGTGACAGTGCTGTAAGTATTTTTTTGGTAACTTAATTTTTGCACTTACTGCTCGAACGTTGAGCGGAAATCGTCTTAACCAGCTGGGCTTGGGGAGAGGGTTGGTTGAGACAAAGTATGAAGTCAGCTTTTGTTTAGTCTGAACAGCTTCACAATGTGACTCTTGTAACTGTAGTGGTCTTCTTCTTTTAACCCTTTCACTCCCAGGGTCAGTTACGGAGACATTTAATTTGGTTCTAACTTTTGAGTCTGTGGATGAAATCCTATGGTGTCAGCATTCAAATGAAACCTCTTCAGCAGTACTTTCACGTGGTACTACTTATATTTAAGTATTTTACAAAATGAAATTTGGGATTTTGTCTCGAACTTTGATTTTAGGCATTCTTGGGAGTAAAAGGGTCAATTAATAGAGGTAGAGTTTACAGTATTAATTTTTTAATGTTGAAAAATTTCCTAGACTTAATTGAGAACTGGCTGTCGAATTGGAAGACCGAGCTTAATGCCAACCTTTTAGTCAGCAATGTTTCAGACACACTAGAGCACACAGTGCAAGTGTGGTTGCCAGACTGACCTGCCTTAAGTGAAAAAATGCATGATTGTGTTTAGCAAAGTATGACTCTGTCATAGTTTGCAGTCTAGCCCTTGTTATGTCTTATGTCAGCCTGCACCTGGGCTTGCTCAATGTGTTATACCCCCTGAAAAATCGTGCTCCAGCATCTTGTTCAGTCCTGGGCAATCCATCGCCCATTTGTGTTCTTCTAAAAAAATGTCCATACCCCCCCATAGAAAAAATTTTTGGTTTGAACCTCACCCTTCTGGAAATTCCAGTTAAGCTTTTATACTATTCTTTAAAAAATTTTGGCTTTTGAGACCCCCCCCCCCCCTCTGAATTTCCAATTTTCTGATATTTTCTGGAACAGGAAAGTGCAGTCTTCAGTCTCTGTACCGGTTGGAGTGTATCATTATCTAAAAACGTTTTGTATGATTATTTCAAGGCTCACAATGCTCCTCAATTGGCACGATGGTGTTTGTATATGATCTCAACAAACTACCCTGACTTTGAAGGTTGTGATGACTTTGACCTGATCAAGGGAGACAACCGCCGACATGTTCTGGAACATCGCTGGCCACCTCTGGCCTATATGAAGGAACTGGAGGAGTTCAAGAGAAAGACCGGGAGGGCTTGAAGTAAAGAATTAAATTGATAATTTTTATATTGCAGGAATTAATTATAAATTATGTAAATAAAAATAAAGCATTCTCATGTTGATTAAGGTGATTCCATCGAAATAGAAGGAATATTTAAAAATTTATAAGACTTGGTCTAACGGGTAATTATGTTCAGAACATTTCAAAAATGCAATAAACAATAGTGGTCACCGAGCTTGTTTTGGCACAAAATGGATAGCCATTGATAGTAACTATACGACCCGCAAAATTTTTCTTAAGAGACCCTAGTAATCAGAAATGAGAACTTTAATTGCTTCAAAAGTCATAACTTGTATTGAAATATTGGAGCAGTTCAACAAAATGGACATTTATCTTGCATTGTGTACTATTTTAGTTGAACAGGAATTAAGGATATGAAAACAATTAAAGAATTTGCCGCGTGCGTACATACCCTGCTGTACCTAAAGATGTGTTCTTTTCAGCATTTAAATAAAAATATCTCAAAGCAGAATTTTTAACTTTCTTGAAATTGCGTTATATTGTACACGACCACGTGCCATTTGAATTAATGTATTAAAAAATGGGGGTCAGTCGTCACCGAGCTTGTTTAGGAGAAAACAACCTG
Organism: Siderastrea radians; assembly: GCA_964017195.1. Taxonomy (NCBI): domain Eukaryota; kingdom Metazoa; phylum Cnidaria; class Anthozoa; order Scleractinia; family Rhizangiidae; genus Siderastrea; species Siderastrea radians. The sequence goes on from OZ024893.1 coordinate 45,666,571, forward strand.
TCATTTCTCTGAACTACTCAGCTTTCATAGAAAACCTATCAAGTTCCGAATGCGCATGCGCTCGTGCGCGCGCTAATCACCCAAAAAATGATGCGCAGAAAGGATGCGCAATGCAATTAAAGGGAATCATCTTAAATTTACTCAGAAAAAATTCTGAGTCTTTCAATGGAAGTTGAACCCATGACCTTCCAAGGAGGACTCAAAATTTTTTCTGAGTAAATTTAAATCGACTTAAGAATGCTTCTTCATTCATTTCTGATCATTTCATTCAAGTTGCTAATATTCTACTTCGAATTTAGTTACGTTGCAGTCAAACCTTTGACTTTTGGTAACAAATTAGTAGAAGAGAAAAACCAGGAGTTTGAGTCTTGAAGAGTACAAAATGATAGTCTGTGAGAGCACAAGAGATGGTGAAGGTGGAAAATAGGAAAAAGGGGAAATGAATGAGAAATCCACCGAGTTGCTTTTGTGTTTCCAGATCCAATGGGAGTTTGTTAGAAATCAGTGGCATAAATTTTTGCAGCCTTGTTTATATCCTTTTAATTAAACGTCTTGAAATGAAGGTCAATTTTGCTATATCAACTTGACATAAATGTGCACTTTGTTCACAGTGGCCTTGTACTTTTCGTCTTTTGATAACAAAATTTTTCGGGGCTCATGGCCTTTACATATCCTGTAAACTTGTGGGGAAAAGTAACAAATTCCTTGGCTTGACTTCTAGACTCTTAGTAAGTAGAGTCTGGTCTTTTGTTGAAGCTCAGTGAAAGCTGAGAAGAGCACTCTGAGTGTTGTCATAATGTTTGGATGTTCCCTCTTGTCTGTCAAAACGGAAACAAGTGTAGGAAGGATTTAATGAGAACTTAGTGAGCTGTCTGTGATAATGATCAGTGCCAACACAGGTGTCTATATGGGAAGGTTTGATTGTACAGACAGATTGAGACTATTTAATATTTAATTATTTTCTACTGTAAGAAATATGACTAGCATTCAGTGTATACAAGTGAAATAATCTGTGTAATATTGAAAATGGTATAGTTGGTAAAAGAGCTGCCACTAATACCTGTATGTCATTTCACGATGGCATTATTTGACTACATCTACCAGAATTCTTCAGTTTGTTGTTTGCTGAATATGATGCAAATTACAGCTATTGTATTTAAACCTCTCTAGGACAACAAAATTTAAATTCCCGCAGTTGTAGTAATTAAAATGACACCGTCGTGAAAATTATATTACACTTTGGATAAATTCTGGTCTTTTGATACAGACGTTACTTGTTTTGCTGTGCCTTGAAATAGTAATAACTTCCAATATGACTTGCAAACTGATCTGAACCAAAAAAGAACGAAATAAAAGACTGCTTTTTTCACTACCATCAACCATCATTACGTCAAGAACCAGTGGACCTTGGAAACTGAAACAGGCAAAATTGGATGGATATGACATTTTTAACCCTTGAAACTTAACGTCTTAACCCTTAAAGCCCCAAAATCATTACATTAGTTCTCCTTTTTTCTGTACATTTTGGTAAGAAGTAGTAGGGAGAACTTGTTTAAATATCAAGACAATTCATCTTTGGTGATCAATTACTTGATTTTCATGACCTGTACGTATTATGTACAAAATTATGTACTGATATGATGAGGAGAAATTTGATACTGATCACTGTTGGGGCTTAAAGGGTTATCTTTTGTTCCCTTAGTCTTTCCCTGTGTTGATTGATGGCTGTGAAAATGTAACCATTGGAGACGTCTTGAAATTCACAGTTTGTGAATTAATGTGTGGTTCCAGAATTATCCACACCTCCCCCATGAAGGGTTTTTGGGTTTGACCACCCCTCCCCACCTCAACCCTCCGGAAATTCCAATTTAGCTACATACTTTCCCTTAAAATTGTGGCTTTAGTGACCTGTCACCCCCTCAGAATTTCCAGTGACCGTCCACAGGGTGGGTATGGATATTTTGTGGAACCACACAATTTAATTGTGAATTATCAGTGTCAATGCAAGGTGCAGCACCTTTGTAAAAGGACTGTTTGTCAATAACCTAATATCCTGTTTATACAAAAAAGACCCTCTCAACTGAAACTTTGGCAGGCAGAAGTAGCTAATCAGGAACAGCCATCTTTATTTTTATTTTGTACATTCTTATTCTGTACTGTTTTGGGCCCAAAGTTCACAGAAATAAATTTCCAGGGAATACTTATTTATCTCCCAGGGAATAAAAGATGAGCGATACTTGTTAGTTTTAGTAACATGAAGAAAGAAAAGGATTTAAGAAATGTAGATTAGCTTTAATTGGAAATTATGAGCATATAAAACGGCCCCATTTTGTCCTCTAACGCTGATAAATTACATGGCAACACGAAAAACATTTTAAATGTATTCTTGTGACAAAATGTCTAAATTGAGGTAATCACATGCAGCCTTTCTAGAAGAAACGTTCCTAGTGACATCTTAAATGATATGTACGTAGTAAAATAATCCCTGTAGCAGGGATAGAGAATGTCATAAAAGTTACATTTTAATAGAAAGGTACTATTGACTTGGTGTGGTTTCCAGTTGATCATTAAAGCGGGTTGCACTGGGGAGTGTTAAGTCCATCTACATTTTCACAATTTTCTGGGGTTAGTGGGTGGGGGAGGGGGGTCAGTAGCGATAAAGTGCCTCCAGATTCTTCTAGGTGGTCACACCTTTGGCACTCGTCCCCCCCCGCTCTCACCCCAATACAGTGATAGAGTGATACTGGAAAAAGAAGAGTAAGGGTGAGGGTTCATTTTTGGTTCTAGGCCGATCTAAAGGTCGATGTGTTCAAAGGTAATTAAAAGAAGTCTCTATTTAAAAAAGTTGAGTCTCACTCAGTGAACCAAGTGGTTCACAACTGCCGAAGTGTAACCTGGTCTCCATAGCATGAGGTGACTAAGAACCTTGTTACTCCCCACCCCCTCACCCCCAGATGGGATGCCAGCCCATTACATTGCTAGACTGCTAGTAGCCTCTAATTATGACGATGGCGATTGTTGGGCGGGCAAAATACATGCGCGCGAAATTTTGAGGAGGCGCAATGTGAGGGGAGCGCCGAAAATTTGATATATTTGGCCTGCAATTGCAGCCCTGCAATCGCCATCGCCAAAATCAGAGACTACTCGCAGTCTGTTACATTGCTGGTACCTATATATCACCTGGGTGAAGAGAGACAATGGGCACGGCCACACTCAGGATTGAATCATTTGCAGCATACTCGTATAGCTGTCGTTTTAGCGCGTGGGAATTTTCTATTGTTGTTTAGCCCAAAAACAATAGAGAATTCGCACATGCCAAAGTGAAAGCTATATGCGTATGCTGCAAATGATTCCACCCTAAGTGTTAAGTTCCATGTTACCAGGACTAAACCCCACTGGGTATAAATCATAAAATTTAAATGAGAAAAGAAAGACAATATTCTAATGTGGGGGGGGGGGGGCAGAGGACTGGGTGTTAATTCCCGCTTCCTGCCCTATTTTTGTTGGCTCCCTCCTCTTTGTACTTTTTTATTATCCCGCCGTCAGGACAGGATCTAGTAACACCCATTTTTACCCCGCCGTCAGGATGGGGTCTAGTAATACCCGTTATTTTTCTTTTTCGTCATTACCCTGCCGCAGTAATACATACTTTCCCTCATGGTTTTTTTTCGTGGTCACTTGCCCCAGACTCTCGATCCTCGCTTCGCCAAACAAATATTCGTTGCAAACTTTCGCTACACTACTTGTGCTCTTATCTTGAGTGACCTGGGCTTTTCTTGTTTTTATGCGTGTTCTTCTTCGTTTTTTTTTTACCCCGCCGTCAGGAAGTGGTCTAGTAATACCCGTTTTCAGTGACCATAACATATTTTACAGCTCTAAGGGAGGGAGAACATCGGCGGGGTCTAATGCCCTGGGGCTTTTCTTGTTGAGCGTAACTTGCATGTCATTTTACGAATTTTAAATGTGAATGACATTGTCATTTTACGATTATTTAATGTGAATGACATTGTCATTTTACGATTATTTATAATAAATTGCTTTGTCATTTTACGATTATTTAACGTATTTCGTATGTCATCTTACGATTATTTAACGAAAATTGTGCTGTCATTTTACGGTTATTTAACATAAATTGCATTGTCATTTTACGATTATTTAACGTATTTTGCCTGCCATTTTACGATTATTTAACGTAAAATGTGTTGCCATTTCACGATTATTTAACGTAAAATGTGTTGCCATTTTACGATTATTTAACGTATTTTGCATACCCCCTTACCTTTATTTAACGTAAATTGCTTTGTCATTTTACGATTATTTAACGTATTTCGCATGTCATCTTAGGAATATTTAACCAAAATTGTGCTGTCATTTTACGGTTATTTAACATAAATTGCATTGTCATTTTACGATTATTTAACGTATTTTGCATGCCATTTTACGATTATTTAACGTAGAAATGCGTTGCCATTTTACGATTATTTAGCATGTTACATGTCATTTGACGATTATTTAACGTACCTTACATGTCATTTTACGATTATTTAGCGTAAATTACGTTGTTGTTTTACGATTATTTAACATTATTGCATGCCATTTTACGATTATTTAACGTGAATTGCCTTGTCATTTTACGATTATTTAACGTATTTTGCATGCCCTTTACGATTATTTAACGTAAATCGCGTTGTCATTTTCCGATTATTTAACGTATTCCACATGTCATTTTACGTTTATTTAACGTATATTACATGTCATTTCACGATTATTTAACGTATTTTGCATGCCATTTTAAGATTATTCAACGTAAATTGCGTTGTTATTTTACGATTATTTAACGTATATCGCATGTCATTTTACGATTATTTAAAGAAATTGTATTGTCATTAATTTTCAAGATTATGTAACGTATTTTGCATGTCCATTTACGATTATTTGATGCACCATGCATGTCATTGTACGATTATTTAGTGTAAATTGTGTTGTTGTTTTACGATTATTTAACATTATTGCATGCCATTTTACGATTATTTAACGTGAATTGCGTTGTCATTTTACGATTATTTAACATATTTTGGATGCCATTTACGATTATTTAACGTAAATCGCGTTGTCATTTTCCGATTATTTAACGTATTCCACATGTCATTTTACGTTTATTTAACGTATATTGCATGTCATTTCACGATTATTTAACGTATTTTGCATGCCCATTTACGATTATTTGACGTTCCTTACATGTCATTTTACGATTATTTAACGTAAATTGTATTGTCATTATACGATTATTTAACGTAAATTGAATTGTTTTTTAAACGATTATTTAACGTACTTTACATGTCATTTTACGATTATTTAACGTAAATCATTGTCATTTCACGATTATTTAACGTATTTTGCATGCTCATTTACGATTATTTGACGTACCTTACATGTCATTTTACGACTATTTAACGTAAATTGTATTGTCATTATACGATTATTTAACGTACTTTACATGTCATTTTACGATTATTTAACGTAAATTGCATTGCCATTTTACGATTATTTAACGTATTTTGCATGCCATTTTACGATTATTTAACGTAAAATGCGTTGTTATTTCACGGTTATTTAACATATTTTGCATGCCATTTTAAGATTATTCAACGTAAATTGCGTTGTTATTTTACGATTATTTAAGGAAATTGCATTGTCATTAATTTTCACGATTATGTAACGTATTTTGCATGTCCATTTACGATTGTTTGATGCACCATGCATGGCATTTTACGATTATTTAGCGTAAATTGTGTTGTTTTTTACGATTATATAACGTATTTTGCATGCCATTTACGATTATGTAACGTAAATCGCGTTGTCATTTTCCGATTAATTAACGTATTCCACATGTCATTTTTCGTTTATTTAACGTATATTGCATGTCATTTCACGATTATTTAACGTATTTTGCATGCCCATTTACGATTATTTGACGTTCCTTACATGTCATTTTACGATTTTTTAACGTAAATGGTATTGTCATTATACGATTATTTAACGTACTTTACATGTCATTTTACGATTATCTAACGTAAATTGCATTGCCATTTTACGATTATTTAACGTAAAATGCGTTGTTATTTCACGATTATTTAACGTATTTTGCATGCCATTTTAAGATTATTCAACGTAAATTGCGTTGTTATTTTACGATTATTTAACGTATATCGCATGTCATTTTACGATTATTTAAGGAAATTGCATTGTCATTAATTTTCACGATTATGTAACGTATTTTGCATGTCCATTTACGATTATTTGATGCACCATGCATGTCATTTTACGATTATTTAGCGTAAATTGTGTTGTTGTTTTACGATTGTTTAACATTATTGCATGCCATTTTACGATTATTTCACGTGAATTGCGTTGTCATTTTACGATTATTTAACGTATTTTGCATGCCATTTACGATTATTTAACGTAAATTGCGTTGTCATTTTCCGATTATTTAACGTATTCCACATGTCATTTTACGTTTGTGTAACGTATATTGCATGTCATTTCTCGATTATTTAACATATTTTGCATGCCCATTTACGATTATTTGACGTACCTTACATGTCATTTTACGATTATTTAACGTAAATTGTATTGTCATTATACGATTGTTTAACGTACTTTACATGTCATTTTACGATTATTTAACGTATTTTGCATGCCATTTTACGATTATTTAACGTAAAATGCGTTGTTATTTCACGATTATTTAACGTATTTTGAATGCCATTTTAAGATTATTCAACGTAAATTGCGTTGTTATTTCACAATTATTTAACGTATTTTGCATGCCATTTTAAGATTATTCAACGTAAATTGCGTTGTTATTTTACGATTATTTAACGTATATCAAATGTCATTTTACGATTATTTAAGGAAATTGCATTGTCATTAATTTTCAGGATTATGTAACGTATTTTGCATGTCCATTTACGATTATTTGATGCACCATGCATGTCATTTTACGATTATTTAGCGTAAATTGTGTTGTTATTTTACGATGATTTAACATATATTGCATGCATTTTACGATTGTTTAACGTAAATTGCGTTGTCATTTTATGATTATTTAACTTCTAGTATAATTGCTCAGGTGATTATAGAGAAGCGCGCGCTCTGATTGGTTGAGAATTATCTTACATCTTGCTATAATCACCCCGCGTGAGGTGATTATAATGCTAAATTTTCAAAAAGGACACTGCGCGATTTTTGATGTTTCTGGAGAAAAGGAAAAAGGAAATGCATTTGCTCTGATATTCACCTGGGCAATTCTACTAAAACAATTGTTCTCCTCTCAGCGAATATTGTGGAATAATCCACTCGACTTCATCCTGGGGATTATTCCACAATATTGTTAAATATTTCATGTTAAATATTTCATGCTTATTTACGATCATTTAGGCTACCGTGTACCTTCAGAGGTGCCTATATCAAATTAAAGCTTATAAAACTGGCTATTTGAATATGCCACTAACTTTTCACGAAAACGAATTTTAAATTTTGCAATTTGTTTTGCTTGGTGAAAGTCCGGCGCATAAGGGCTGAAAAATCGTGGTGGGTTTTCCTTTATTCAGCCGCGTTCAAAAGCTTTCGATCGTTTTCTAAATCGCAAGAAAAACATACGGAGTAACGGCACAGAAATGGTTCTTAAGGAAAAAATATTTAGAATTATCGAATTCCCCGATACGTTCTTATTGAAGAAGCGTCAAGCTAGCGATTCTCTAAATTTGATTAAAATCGAACAAATCGCCTTTGAGTTGGAACTCTTTAAAGTGTCACCTTCAAGCGAAAAATGAATGTCGCGAAATAGCGCTCAAACAAACAAAGAAACACCGCCTCCAAACACCTTTCACGACAGTAGACCAATCAGTGGGTGCTATTTTATCTTTCGGTCGCCTCCCGTGGAAATTTGGCGCAATATTTTTTCCACGCAAGTCCTAGTGTTCCTAACATTCAACCGTCTTATCATTTTGTCGAATTTTTCTCAAAGTTGGACGTCGTTTAACTGATATTATCGTGATGGGGAGAACCAAAAGAGCGAAAACCTCAAGCCAACCAGCTGGGCCTAAACTGAAGCGGCTAAGGCGGGCAAAAAAGCGAAGCGAAGTGAAGTGAAACTGAGCGCTGTAGCTCGCTGTGGAGCGCTGTGATTGAATCAGTACAACTGCAGCAGCTCTTTTGAACAGCGCTTCTTATATTGGTTGAATGGGTACTTATTGTAGTGTCAAGCTTAGCAAAGCATGTAATTGAACAATGCTCAAAGGGCTTATTTTTACTTGCGTTATCAAGCAATCTCATACCGCGTGTTCGACACACAATTGTTTTGTCCGTTTCTCGCCGGCAAATAGGGAATTTTTAAAGACAATTGTTGGTATCCAAAAGATTTCAATATTGTTTAGACATATTTGTATCTTTCCAAAAGAGTGTAATAAAGTAACAACAAAGGAGCGCTTTCATCGGGATCTGATAGGCCAACGCACAAATGAGTGAAACTATTAGCTGTGACAGCAAGCGAGCTTGTTCCCTGCGAAGAGATCAAAAGGTCGTCTCCGAGCGTTGGCTATATACCACGGGCTATATGTACACTGTATTAACAAATCTATAGTAATAAAATTCTTCTTTTTGCATTAAAATCAAAACATTGAAGAAAATCAAAAGAGAACGCTATCTCTTTATTGTCGGTTCTTTGTTTGGTCGCTTGTTCAGGGCTGCTCTACTATCCCAGAGAGATCAAACTGAATTGCAGTAATAACAGATGCTGTACGTTTGCTCTTGCACAATATTATTTGGTATTAAACTGTAGTTTTCATCACAATCGTCTGGCGATTCAATGTCACTATTGCGATTAAAATCAGTCCAAACATTCAATAACCCTCTTTCTTCCGTTCTAAGAATATTTTGCCTGCTCGCTCCGATACTTTCCTCGTGAATGGAAGGTTCTGACGGCCATTCCCAATGATAAGAACCTTTGTCTGATGCAGCGAGGCTACAACGTGTTTCCTCTGTCATGCTTTTCTTGTCTTCTGAGTTTTCCCCTTTTTTCGCTTTTTGGAGTTAGCCCACGGACTGTGGGTTTCCATAGCAAAGTAATAACTTAGAAAACCGGGCTCTAACGACAAAAATATAACATTAACGGACATAGAACGCTTCCGGAAACGATAAATATGGAGGCTCTCCCATAAACAATCTCTCCCGCAAGAATCGTTCTTAATGGCTGCACTCGCATCAATTAGCTGTCAATCAAAAATAAACTTTCACTTCCGGTGGAAAACGGTCATTCCATTTTCTCGGCCAATATTTACTCTATTTTCAAATTTCTTTTTCGGAATAAAAAGATTCTAAGGAGACGTTTATTATTTACGATTATTTAACGTAAATTGCATTGTCATTTTAAGATTATTTAACGTATTTTGCATGCTCTCTTTCGATTATTTAACGTATTTTGCATGTCATTTTATGATTATTTAACGTACCTTACATGTCATTTTACCAATATTTAACGATTCAGGCCATTTCACGATTATTTAACGTATTTCCCATGCCATTAAACGACTATTGAACGTATATTGCATTTATTTATTATTTGACGTATTTTGCATACCATTTTATGATTATTTAACGTAAATTGCGTTGTCATTTTACGATTCTTTAACGTATTTTCATGCCCTTATACGATTATTTAACGTATTTTGCATGCAATTTACGATTATTTAACGTAAATCGCGTTGTCATTTTCCGATTAGTTAACGTATTCCACATGTCATTTTACGTTTATTTAACGTATATTGCATGTCATTTCACGATTATTTAACGTATTTTGCATGCCCATTTACGATTATTTGACGTATTCCACATGTCATTTTACGATTATTTAACGTAAATTGTATTGTCATTATACGATTATTTAACGTACTTTACATGTCATTTTACGATTATTTAACGTAAATTGCATTGCCATTTTACGATTATTTAACGTATTTTGCATGCCATTTTACGATTATTTAACGTAAAATGCGTTGTTATTTTACGTTTATTTAACGTATTTTGCATGCCATTTTAAGATTATTCAACGTAAATTGCGTTGTTATTTTACGATTATTAACGTATATCGCATGTCATTTTACGATTATTTAAAGAAATTGTATTGTCATTAATTTTCACGAGGATGTAACGTAATTTGCATGTCCATTTACGATTATTTGATGCACCATGCATGTCATTGTACGATTATTTAGCGTAAATTGTGTTGTTGTTTTACGATTATTTAACATTATTGCATGCCATTTTACGATTATTTAAGGTGAATTGCGTTGTCATTTTACGATTATTTAACATATTTTGCATGCCATTTACGATTATTTAACGTAAATCGCGTTGTCATTTTCCGATTATTTAACGTATTCCACATGTCATTTTACGATTATTTAACGTAAATTGTATTGTCATTATACGATTATTTAACGTACTTTACATGTCATTTTACGATTATTTAACGTAAATTGCATTGCCATTTTACGATTATTTAACGTATTTTGCATGCCATTTTACGATTATTTAACGTAAAATGCGTTGTTATTTTACGTTTATTTAACGTATTTTGCATGCCATTTTAAGATTATTCAACGTAAATTGCGTTGTTATTTTACGATTATTAACGTATATCGCATGTCATTTTACGATTATTTAAAGAAATTGTATTGTCATTAATTTTCACGAGGATGTAACGTAATTTGCATGTCCATTTACGATTATTTGATGCACCATGCATGTCATTGTACGATTATTTAGCGTAAATTGTGTTGTTGTTTTACGATTATTTAACATTATTGCATGCCATTTTACGATTATTTAAGGTGAATTGCGTTGTCATTTTACGATTATTTAACATATTTTGCATGCCATTTACGATTATTTAACGTAAATCGCGTTGTCATTTTCCGATTATTTAACGTATTCCACATGTCATTTTACGTTTATTTAACGTATATTGCATGTCATTTCACGATTATTTACCGTATTTTGCATGCCCATTTACGATTATTTGACGTTCCTTACATGTCATTTTACGATTATTTAACCTAAATTGTATTGTCATTATACGATTATTTAACGTAAATTGAATTGTTTTTTAAACGATTATTTAACGTACTTTACATGTCATTTTACGATTATTTAACGTAAATCATTGTCATTTCACGATTATTTAACGTATTTTGCATGCTCATTTACGATTATTTGACGTACCTTACATGTCATTTTACGATTATTTAACGTAAATTGTATTGTCATTATACGATTATTTAACGTACTTTACATGTCATTTTACGATAATTTAACGTAAATTGCATTGCCATTTTACGATTATTTAACGTATTTTGCATGCCATTTTACGATTATTTAACGTAAAATGCGTTGTTATTTCACGGTTATTTAACATATTTTGCATGCCATTTTAAGATTATTCAACGTAAATTGCGTTGTTATTTTACGATTATTTAAGGAAATTGCATTGTCATTAATTTTCACGATTATTTAACGTATTTTGCATGTCCATTTACGATTGTTTGATGCACCATGCATGGCATTTTACGATTATTTAGCGTAAATTGTTTTGCTTTTTTACGATTATATAACATATTTTGCATGCCATTTACGATTATTTAACGTAATTCGCGTTGTCATTTTCCGATTATTTAACGTATTCCACATGTCATTTTTCGTTTATTTAACGTATATTGCATGTTATTTCACGATTATTTAACGTATTTTGCATGCCCATTTACGATTATTTGACGTACCTTACATGTCATTTTACGATTTTTTAACGTAAATTGTATTGTCATTATACGATTATTTAACGTACTTTACATGTCATTTTACGATTATTTAACGTAAAATGCGTTGTTATTTCACGATTATTCAACGTATTTTGCATGCATTTTAAGATTATTCAACGTAAATTGCGTTGTTATTTTACGATTATTTAACGTATATCGCATGTCATTTTACGATTATTTAAGGAAATTGCATTGTCATTTATTTTCAGGATTATGTAACGTATTTTGCATGTCCATTTACGATTACTTGATGCACCATGCATGTCATTTTACAATTATTTAGCGTAAATTGTGTTGTTATTTTACGATGATTTAACATATATTGCATGCATTTTACGATTGTTTAACGTAAATTGCGTTGTCATTTTATGATTATTTAACTTCTAGTATAATTGCTCAGGTGATTATAGAGAAGCGCGCGCTCTGATTGGTTGAGAATTATGTTACATCTTGCTATAATCACCCCGCGTGAGGTGATTATAATGCTAAATTTTCAAAAAGGACACTGCGCGATTTTTGATGTTTCTGGAGAAAAGGAAAAAGGAAATACATTTGCTCTGATATTCACCTGGGCAATTCTACTAAAACAATTGTTCTCCTCTCAGCGAATATTGTGGAATAATCCACTCGACTTCATCTTGGGGATTATTCCACAATATTGTTAAATATTTCATGTTAAATATTTCATGCTTATTTACGATCATTTAGGCTACCGTGTACCTTCAGAGGTGCCTATATCAAATTAAAGCTTATAAAACTGGCTATTTGAATATGCCACTAACTTTTCACGAAAACGAATTTTTAAGTTTTCCACGAAGTCTGAATATGACGGTCTAGTTCGCCTTTTAAAAGCTCCAGCTCAAAGGGAATTTTAAATTTTGCAATTTTTTTTGCTTGGTGAAAGTCCGGTGCATAAGCGCTAAAAAATCGTGTTGGGTTTTCCTTTATTCAGCCGCGTTCAAAAGCTTTCGATCGTTTTCTAAATCGCAAGAAAAACATACGGAGTAACGGCACAGAAATGGTTCTTAAGGAAAAAATATTTAGAATTATCGAATTCCCCGATACGTTCTTATTGAAGAAGCGTCAAGCTAGCGATTCTCTAAATTTGATTAAAATCGAACAAATCGCCTTTGAGTTGGAACTCTTTAAAGTGTCACCTTCAAGCGAAAAATGAATGTCGCGAAATAGCGCTCAAACAAACAAACAAACACCGCCTCCAAACACCTTTGACGACAGTAGACCAATCAGTGGGTGCTATTTTATCTTTCGGTCGCCTCCCGTGGAAATTTGGCGCAATATTTTTTCCACGCAAGTCCTAGTGTTCCTAACATTCAACCGTCTTATCATTTTGTCGAATTTTTCTCAAAGTTGGACGTCGTTTAACTGATATTATCGTGATGGGGAGAACCAAAAGAGCGAAAACCTCAAGCCAACCAGCTGGGCCTAAACTGAAGCGGCTAAGGCGGGCAAAAAAGCGAAGCGAAGTGAAGTGAAACTGAGCGCTGTAGCTCGCTGTGGAGCGCTGTGATTGAATCAGTACAACTGCAGCAGCTCTTTTGAACAGCGCTTCTTATATTGGTTGAATGGGTACTTATTGTAGTGTCAAGCTTAGCAAAGCTTGTAATTGAACAATGCTCAAAGGGCTTATTTTTACTTGCGTTATCAAGCAATCGCATAGCGCGTGTTCGACACACAATTGTTTTGTCCGTTTCTCGCCGGCAAATAGGGAATTTTTAAAGACAATTGTTGGTATCCAAAAGATTTCAATATTGTTTAGACATATTTGCATCTTTCCAAAAGAGTGTAATAAAGTAACAACAAAGGAGCGCTTTCATCGGGATTTGAAAGGCCAACGCACAAATGAGTGAAACTATTAGCTGTGACAGCAAGCGAGCTTGTTCCCTGCGAAGAGATCAAAAGGTCGTCTCCGAGCGTTGGCTATATACCACGGGCCATATGTACACTGTATTAACAAATCTATAGTAATAAAATTCTTCTTTTTGCATTAAAATCAAAACATTGAAGAAAATCAAAAGAGAACGCTATCTCTTTATTGTCGGTTCGTTGTTTGGTCGCTTGTTCAGGGCTGCTCTACTATCCCGGAGAGATCAAACTGAATTGCAGTAATAACAGATGCTGTACGTTTGCTCTTGCACAATATTATTTGGTATTAAACTGTAGTTTTCATCACAATCGTCTGGCGATTCAATGTCACTATTGCGATTAAAATCAGTCCAAACATTCAATAACCCTCTTTCTTCCGTTCTAAGAATATTTTGCCTGCTCGCTCCGATACTTTCCTCGTGAATGGAAGGTTCTGACGGCCATTCCCAATGATAAGAACCTTTGTCTGATGCAGCGAGGCTACAACGTGTTTCATCTGTCATGCTTTTCTTGTCTTCTGAGTTTTCCTCTTTTTTCGCTTTTTGGAGTTAGCCCACGGACTGTGGGTTTCCATAGCAAAGTAATAACTTAGAAAACCGGGCTCTAACGACAAAAATATAACATAAACGGACATAGAACGCTTCCGGAAACGATAAATATGGAGGCTCTCCCATAAACAATCTTTCCCGCAAGAATCGTTCTTAATGGCTGCACTCGCATCAATTAGCTGTCAATCAAAAATAAACTTTCACTTCCGGTGGAAAACGGTCATCCCATTTTCTCGGCGAATATTTCCTCTATTTTCAAATTTCTTTTTCGGAATTAAAAGATTCCAAGGAGACGTTTATTATTTACGATTATTTAACGTAAATGGCATTGTCATTTTAAGATTATTTAACGTATTTTGCATGCTCTCTTTTGATTAGTTAACGTATTTTGCATGTCATTTTATGATTATTTAACGTACCTTACACGTCATTTTACCAATATTTAACGATTCAGGCCATTTCACGATTATCTAACGTATTTCCCATGCCATTAAACGACTATTGAACGTATATTGCATTTATTTATTATTTGACGTATTTTGCATACCATTTTATGATTATTTAACGTAAATTGCGTTGTCATTTTACGATTCTTTAACGTATTTTCATGCCCTTATACGATTATTTAACGTATTTTGCATGCCATTTACGATTATTTAACGTAAATCCCATTGTCATTTTGCGATTATTTAACGTATTCCACATGTCATTTTACGTTTATTTAACGTATATTGCATGTCATTTCACGATTATTTAACGTATTTTGCATGCCCATTTACGATTATTTGACGTACCTTACATGTCATTTTACGATTATTTAACGTAAATTGTATTGTCATTATACGATTATTTAACGTACTTTACATGTCATTTTACGATTATTTAACGTAAATTGCGTTGCCATTTTACGATTATTTAACGTATTTTGCATGCCATTTTACGATTATTTAACGTAAAATGCGTTGTTATTTCACGATTATTTAACGTATTTTGCATGCCATTTTAAGATTATTTAAAGTAAATTGCGTTGTTATTTTACGATTATTCAACGTATATCGCATGTCATTTAACGATTATTTAAAGAAATTGTATTGTCATTAATTTTCACGATTATGTAACGTATTTTGCATGTCCATTTACGATTATTTAGATGCACCATGCATGTCATTGTACGATTATTTAGCGTAAATTGTGTTGTTGTTTTACGATTATTTAACATTATTGCATGCCATTTTACGATTATTTAAGGTGAATTGCGTTGTCATTTTACGATTATTTAACATATTTTGCATGCCATTTACGATTATTTAACGTAAATCGCGTTGTCATTTTCCGATTATTTAACGTATTCCACATGTCATTTTACGATTATTTAACGTAAATCATTGTCATTTCACGATTATTTAACGTATTTTGCATGCTCATTTACGATTATTTGACGTATCTTACATGTCATTTTACGATTATTTAACGTAAATTGTATTGTCATTATACGATTATTTAACGTACTTTACATGTCATTTTACGATTATTTAACGTAAATTGCATTGCCATTTTACGATTATTTAACGTATTTTGCATGCCATTTTACGATTATTTGATGCACCATGCATGTCATTTTACGATTATTTAGCGTAAATTGTGTTGTTGTTTTACGATTATTTAACATTATTGCATGCCACTTTACGATTATTTAACGTGAATTGCGTTGTCATTATACGATTATTTAACATATTTTGCATGCCATTTACGATTATTTAACGTAAATCGCGTTGTCATTTTCCGATTATTTAACGTATTCCACATGTCATTTTACGTTTATTTAACGTTTATTGCATGTCATTTCACGATTATTTAACGTATTTTGCATGCCCATTTACGATTATTTGACGTACCTTAGATGTCATTTTACGATTTTTTAACGTAAATTGTATTGTCATTATACGATTATTTAACGTACTTTACATGTCATTTTACGATTATTTAAGGTAAATTCCATTGCCATTTTACGATTATTTAACGTATTTTGCATGCCATTTTACGATTATTTAACGTAAAATGCGTTGTTATTTCACGATTATTTAACGTATTTTGCATGCCATTTTAAGATTATTCAACGTAAATTGCTTGTTATTTTACGATTATTTAACGTATATCGCATGTCATTTTACGATTATTTATGGAAATTGCATTGTCATTAATTTTCACGATTATGTAACGTATTTTGCATGTCCATTTACGATTATTTGATGCACCATGCATGTCATTGTACGATTATTTAGCGTAAATTGTGTTGTTATTTTACGATGATTTAACACATATTGCATGCATTTTACGATTGTTTAACGTAAATTGCGTTGTCTCTTTATGATTATTTAATTTCTAGTATAATTGCTCAGGTGATTATAGAGAAGCGCGCGCTCTGATTGGTTGAAAATTTTGTTACATCTTGCTATAATCACCCCGTGTGAGGTGATTATAATGCTAAATTTTCAAAAAGGACACTGCGCGATTTTTGATGTTTCTGGAGAAAAGAAAAAAGGAAATGCATTTGCTCTGAGCAATTCTGGGCAATTCTGGGCAATTCTACTAAAAAAATTGTTCTCCTCTCAGCGAATATTGTAGAATAATCCACTCGACTTCATCTTGGGGATTATTCCACAATATTGTTAAATATTTCATGTTAAATATTTCATGCTTATTTACGATCATTTAGGCTACCGTGTACCTTCAGAGGTGCCTATATCAAATTAAAGCTTATAAAACTGGCTATTTGAATATGCCACTAACTTTTCACGAAAACGAATTTTTAAGTTTTCCACGAAGTCTGAATATGACGGTCTAGTTCGCCTTTTAAAAGCTCCAGCTCAAGGGAATTTTAAATTTTGCAATTTTTTTTTGCTTGGTGAAGGTCCGGCGCATAAGCGCTAAAAAATCGTGTTGGGTTTTCCTTTATTCAGCCGCGTTCAAAAGCTTTCGATCTTTTTCTAAATCGCAAGAAAAACATACGGAGTAACGGCACAGAAATGGTTCTTAAGGAAAAAATATTTAGAATTATCGAATTCCCCGACAGGTTCTTATTGAAGAAGCGTCAAGCTAGCGATTCTCTAAAATTGATTAAAATCGAACAAATCGCCTTTGAGTTGGAACTCTTTGAAGTGTCACCTTCAAGCGAAAAATGAATGTTGCGAAATAGCGCTCAAACAAACAAACAAACACCGCCTCCAAACACCTTTGCCGACAGTAGACCAATCAGTGGGTGCTATTTTATCTTTCGGTCGCCTCCCGTGGAAATTTGGCGCAATATTTTTTCCACGCAAGTCCTAGTGTTCCTAACATTCAACCGTCTTATCATTTTGTCGAATTTTTCTCAAAGTTGGACGTCGTTTAACTGATATTATCGTGATGGGGAGAACCAAAAGAGCGAAAACCTCAAGCCAACCAGCTGGGCCTAAACTGAAGCGGCTAAGGCGGGCAAAAAAGCGAAGCGAAGTGAAGTGAAACTGAGCGCTGTAGCTCGCTGTGGAGCGCTGTGATTGATTCAGTTAAACTGCAGCAGCTCTTTTGAACAGCGCTTCTTATATTGGTTGAATAGGTACTTATTGTAGTGTCAAGCTTAGCAAAGCTTGTAATTGAACAATGCTCAAAGGGCTTATTTTTACTTGCGTTATCAAGCAATCGCATAGCGCGTGTTCGACACACAATTGTTTTGTCCGTTTCTCGCCGGCAAATAGGGAATTTTTAAAGACAATTGTTGGTATCCAAAAGATTTAATTATTGTTTAGACATATTTGCATCTTTCCAAAAGAGTGTAATAAAGTAACAACAAAGGAGCGCTTTCATCGGGATCTGAAAGGCCAACGCACAAATGAGTGAAACTATTAGCTGTGACAGCAAGCGAGCTTGTTCCCTGCGAAGAGATCAAAAGGTCGTCTCCGAGCGTTGGCTATATACCACGGGCTATATGTACAATGTATTAACAAATCTATAGTAATAAAATTCTTCTTTTTGCATTAAAATTAAAACATTGAAGAAAATCAAAAGAGAACGTTATCTCTTTATTGTCGGTTCTTTGTTTGGTCGCTTGTTCAGGGCTGCTCTACTATCCCAGAGAGATCAAACTGAATTGCAGTAATAACAGATGCTGTACGTTTGCTCTTGCACAATATTATTTGGTATTAAACTGTAGTTTTCATCACAATCGTCTGGCGATTCAATGTCACTATTGCGATTAAAATCAGTCCAAACATTCAATAACCCTCTTTCTTCCGTTCTAAGAATATTTTGCCTGCTCGCTCCGATACTTTCCTCGTGAATGGAAGGTTCTGACGGTCATTCCCAATGATAAGAACCTTTGTCTGATGCAGCGAGGCTACAACGTGTTTCCTCTGTCATGCTTTTCTTGTCTTCTGAGTTTTCCTCTTTTTTCGCTTTTTGGAGTTAGCCCACGGACTGTGGGTTTCCATAGCAAAGTAATAACTTAGATAACCGGGCTCTAACGACAAAAATATAACATAAACGGACATAGAACGCTTCCGGAAACGATAAATATGGAGGCTCTCCCATAAACAATCTTTCCCGCAAGAATCGTTCTTAATGGCTGCACTCGCATCAATTAGCTGTCAATCAAAAATAAACTTTCACTTCCGGTGGAAAACGGTCATCCCATTTTCTCGGCGAATATTTACTCTATTTTCAAATTTCTTTTTCGGAATTAAAAGATTCCAAGGAGACGTTTATTATTTACGATTATTTAACGTAAATGGCATTGTCATTTTAAGATTATTTAACGTATTTTGCATGCTCTCTTTCGATTAGTTAACGTATTTTGCATGTCATTTTATGATCATTTAACGTACCTTACATGTCATTTTACCAATATTTAACGATTCAGGCCATTTCACGATTATTTAACGTATTTTCCATCCATTAAACGACTATTGAACGTATATTGCATTTATTTATTATTTGACGTATTTTGCATACCATTTTATGATTATTTAACGTAAATTGCGTTGTCATTTTACGATTATTTAACGTATTTTCATGCTCTTATACGATTAACGTATTTTGCAGGCCATTTACGATTATTTAACGTAAATCGCGTTGTCATTTTCCGATTATTTAACGTATTCCACATGTCATTTTACGTTTATTTAATGTATATTGCATGTCATTTCACGATTATTTGACGTATTTTGCATGCTCATTTACGATTATTTGACGTACCTTACATGTCATTTTACGATTATTTAACGTAAATTGTATTGTCATTATACGATTATTTAACGTACTTTACATGTCATTTTACAATTATTAAACGTAAATTGCATTGCCATTTTACGATTATTTAACGTATTTTGCATGCCATTTTACGATTATTTAACGTAAAATGCGTTGTTATTTCACGATTATTTAACGTATTTTGCATGCCATTTTAAGATTATTCAACGTAAATTGCGTTGTTATTTTACGATTATTTAACGTATATCGCATGTCATTTAACGATTATTTAAAGAAATTGTATTGTCATTAATTTTCACGATTATGTAACGTATTTTGCATGTCCATTTACGATTATTTGATGCACCATGCATGTCATTGTACGATTATTTAGCGTAAATTGTGTTGTTGTTTTACGATTATTTAACATTATTGCATGCCATTTTACGATTATTTAACGTGAATTGCGTTGTCATTTTACGATTATTTAACATATTTTGCATGCCATTTACGATTATTTAACGTAAATCGCGTTGTCATTTTCCGATTATTTAACGTATTCCACATGTCATTTTACGTTTATTTAACGTATTTTGCATGCCCATTTACGATTATTTGACGTGCCTTACATGTCATTTTACGATTATTTAACGTAAATTGTATTGTCATTATACGATTATTCAACGTAAATTGTATTGTCATTATACGATTATTTAACGTAAATTGTATTGTCATTATACGATTATTTAACGTACTTTACATGTCATTTAACGATTATTTAACGTAAATCATTGTCATTTCACGATTATTTAACGTATTTTGCATGCTCATTTACGATTATTTGACGTACCTTACATGTCATTTTACGATTATTTAACGTAAATTGTATTGTCATTATACGATTATTCAACGTAAATTGTATTGTCATTATACGATTATTTAACGTAAATTGTATTGTCATTTTACGATTATTTAACGTATTTTCATGCCCTTATACGATTATTTAACGTATTTTGCATGCCATTTACGATTATTTAACGTAAATTGCGTTGTCATTTTACGATTATTTAACCAATTTCCATGTTTTTCCACCACTATTTAACGTAAATTGTATTTTCATATTACGATTATTTAACGCATATTACATGCCACTCTATGATTATGTAACATAAATTGCGTTGCCATTTCAAGATTATTTAACGTATTTTGCACGTCATTTTGCGATTAACGTAAATTGCATTGTCATCATACGATTATTTAACGTAAATTGCGTTGTAATTTTACGATTATTAAACGTAAATTGCATTATCATTTTACGATTATTTAGAATATTTTTTATGTCATTTTACGATTATTTAACGTAAATAATGTCCCTGGGGCGTTTCTTGTTTTTTTTTTATATGGTCACTTCCCTATACCTGCCATGTGTCACGCCTGTGGATCGAAAACTGCGATCTCACGCCTACTCACGCCTGCATTCCCATTTCTCACGCCTAGTGGAAAAGTTTGAGCCATTACAGCCTTAACTGACTCATTTTGAAAAAAATATACAGTATTTAAATAAACTCGAACCAATGCGAGAAAATGATGATCGTACTTTCGCGAAATCTCCAATTTTAGTAGAGAACGTCACTGGAGACGAGGTTGTGTTTAGGAGCTTGGGAACGGGAAAGTCTACTTCCTTCGGACGTCTTCAGACATCTTCGGACACCTTCGGATATTATCGGTTCCCTTCGAAAAATCCTGACACTCTCAGGATAAAAATGTCATGCCTATGAATCATAAAAAGTTGGCAGATATACTTCCCCAAGACCTCTGGTTTTCGCTCGGCCAATCAAATGTTCGTCGCAATCTTCCGCTAAATGTAAGCACTATCTTCGGTGTTTTGATTTGTGCTTCTGAGTTCATTTTGGCGATTTAAGGCTCACGTTTTCGAGTCTGACCGTTATTTTGAAAATCCTTAAATCGCCAAAATGAACACAGAAACGGAAACACAAATCAAAACACCGAAGATAATGCTTACATTTAGCGAAAGATTGCGACGAACATTTGCAGCAATTTTGAGTTTTTATTTCATTTTCCTCAGTTTTAAAACTCCTAAATTTCGGCTTCAGTTTTGATAAGCCGACACAGCCATTATAAATGCACAGCTCACCACACAAACAGAGGATGGTAAGCCTGTGCTCGGACCAGAGGTAAACGAACAATCAACAGTTAAATGCAAGAATATTCTGGCAGTTTTGCTTTGCTTCGCCAAAATCTTTAGGGAAAGTTGTGGAGAAAAGTACAAGAAATTCAATGGAGTTGACTTCTCTTCGACAAGAGCAAGGACAAAGGTGCTAGCGAGCTTTGAAGCTGGCATTACGTCACTGAAACACAGAAGCCGAGTTGGGAAAGTTCCTTGCTTTATGAAATTAAAAAAGTGACGTACCTTAGTCACGCTATGGTCAAACTATTTCGTCACGTTCTTCTTCACGAGTGCTAGAACAGGTGGATGACCAAGGGAATGAGGGATGGGAAAGTTGTTCATACTATAAGGGATTCGTGTTATCACAAGGAGAAGGGTGCAGAGAAGACGTAGGGGAGATGGCAGCAAACACGTCAAAGGTACGATAAATCACCAACTTCAAAAATTTACACCACTTTGGCTCATACCTTGGGTAACCACAATGTATTTTGCACCCTGAGGGGAGGGAGAAAACCGCAGGTTCTGATGCCCCTTGGGCTTTTGTTGTTTTTTTTTGTCGGTCACTAGCCCCAGACTCTCAGCTTTCTGCTCGCCCTTCACACTACTCTATCGTGTCTCCAAGGGTCACTGCATTTGCAACCATACAATAAAATTGTTTGACAGTTTTTGAAGACCCTTTTTATTTTGCCATTATAATATATTACAAATTAAAATTAGTGCTGCAGTTCGTAACAAACTAAAAAAAAGGAAATTTATTTTTCCTAATATTAACAACTACATCTTTATTAATAAAGCAAAATAATTTGAATGTCTCCATAACTGTACAGAACTTTAATATTATATTTCCCACAGTCAGTAACATGTTAAACACATAATAGCACTTTAGAAATACTTGCGGTTAATGTTAAACATATTGTGCCAAAAGGCCACTACAGTGGGGTCTGGGCACCCAGAAATTGGACTCTGAGGGCCAAATATTATTGGTCCCCTTCAGAAAGAACCATAAATTGGACTCTGACGGCCCAATTGGTACCCTTCAGAGATTTTAGAGGCCCTGTTATCACGGAAGGGAGCCCAAAACATTTTGAACTTTTAAAGCATATAGTACACATTTTTAGATTATTTTTATTAAAAGCAATGACGTTTTTTTAATATTCTGAGATAGTCAACTTTTAAAAGTTGCTCTGATTGTAATTAAGTTTGTTATGTGCACCAATATGTGCAAATTTCATCTGTCAATAGTCCCTGTATTCCGTAACTCTAGAACAAACCCTGGCCAGGGACCAAACCAACTTCCATTATTTTGCCAGCACCCAACAATAAGGGGACATTGTTGCAAACACACCAACTCCCAAACTGTTTCCCTATTTGTGTGCGCAAGCAACATTTGTCGTAGCACCAAAACGTTTTTTAAAAATAAATTAGCTTTTCCCCCAACCCCTGGACAGGCAGGTTAGTCTAACTTGTTGCATGTTTATCCCAAGCAATTTGCAATTTGTTTGTTAGATAATACAGGTGGAGAAACAATGTGGGGCAAAATTTAGATCCTTGTCTAAGAAACAACTCTATGACAGACACAACCAAACCACTGACCTTCTGTATGGAAGGTCTGATGTAGATAAATCAGATGAAGGGGTTCATTATATCAGGATTCCAATTGTACTTTTTTAAGGAGAGAACATTCATTGAAGTTCAAACAATATGACATGTGAAGTTAAACCATGGCTTGTGCAACTGGAATAATATCAGCTGCACAATTTACTGAGTCACAGTTTGCATGTCTGGGGATAAACCATAAATTAATACGTAAAAAAAAACCTTGTGTTGAAAAACAACATATATTAGAATGTTATTCTGGCTGGCAATTTGTGTCTCTGATAGGACAGTAAATGGTGACATGATGTTAACGTAAATCTGTATGGAGTAATCTGTGCAGTATACGTAACATGTTAAACAGATCAAATGCATTCACTAGTTTACTAGTATGAGTAATGTTACAGATGAGTACATGTAGTACATGGTGTACTGTTGTCATTCATCTAGAGTTTATTTCATTTCATGACCCAGTCTTAGCTAAATTCTTTTTGTAAAGTTTGCAGGAAAAACTCCTTTTATACCACTCAGCTCAAGGATGCCCATAAGCCAACCTTCATCCTACAGAAAAAAAACATACCCTCCAAGATTAAGATACAGTAACAATAATTATAACGATGATGATGATGATGATGATGATGATGATGATGACGATGATAATGTTGATGTTAATGACATATAGGCCCCCCAGTAGGAGGGCCTATTGGAGAGGGGAAGGGCGATGGGGGGAAGGGGGTGGGCTTAGTTGCTAGTCACAAAATACATGTACCAGTAAATGTCAGAGAAAACTCCTTGTTTTCCTAAATTCTATTACTACCTACATTGCTAAAACTAAACAAGAACTCCTGAATAATCTGTCATAAATCCTATGCCCTAAATCAATGATTCCCTTTGGACTAACTTTCCCTTCCAATAAACTCACACTATATCACTTCAACTAAAATTTCAACCCCGAACCCCAAAATAGGGGTCATCTTTACAAATGATCACTTCAGGGGGGGGGGGGGGGGGCTTAACAGAGTAAAAGGTAAAGGTAAAGTTGCACACAAACCAAGGAGGCCCACACGGCAGGAACTTATCCCGGTTTCTGCAACATGAAGCAACTGAGAGTATTGCTACTCCCCCTGGATGGGATGCTAGTCTATCGCAGGGTTGGCGCCAGCAGTATGTTGCCAGTAACCATTTATACACCTGGGTGGAGAGAGACGATGTGGGGTAAGGCTTGTTGTCTATGCAAACAACACAATAACAGGGACTGGGCCTTGAACCACCGACCTTCAGATCTGAAGTCCAACGCGCTAACCACTACACCACTGTGTCCCCATAACAGAGTAAAGGGGGGGGGGGGGCAATAAAGCTTTAATGGTACTCTGGTCCCCACTGCAAAGACCTGCAGCATGTTATGCTCTTATTTAGTCTGTAAAATAATAGCATTACCTGTTCTTCTGGATCATCAAACTCGACCACATTTATGATTTCTCCCTTCTCAAATGATAACTCATCATCGTCTTCAGCAATGTATTTGTACGCTGCTCGCACCTAAAACAAATAATTAACAACATTTTACGTTTAAGATTCATGAAAAGTAATGAAGTTATGACCAAGTTTTTATACGGTTTTTAATGGCTTACTCATTTTAGATTGAACCCAAAAGTAGCCAACATGTGACGGCTGCTGTCAAATCATTCATGAAACATCTTTCTATCAAATGAATGTTAATTAATACTGCAGAATGATGCTACTGTTGCAAGACTTCTAATTGAGTGACAAGTTTGACTGGAAAATTCTTACGTGAAAAATTCCCCCCCCCCCCATATCCCTGTTTTAAATTTTGCTTTGCTGCCAAAAAAGAGTGATGAATCATACACGAAGAATGATGGGAAGGGGATTAGGAAATAATTTCTGTCATTTGTCTGTATCCAAGTAAGGAATTAGAGATTGACATACACGGCAGCTTGCATATGCCCGGGCCACTAGTTTTGTTGGAGATTGGAGTTCTCATTAAAACCAGTTGGTTGTAACTTCAACACAATATCCTCCAGTGGAAGATTTTCTATATGCCATAGGACATAGGACACCTTATTAAACGTTGAAATATAGTTAGCCATATGGCTAGTTTACAGATATCTCACGACTAATGTTAATTTAAAAATTACGATCAAAATAAGTTTGTTTAATGAAGTACTAATGCGATACGATTAAGGAGAAATAAGCTGTGGATATTAAGCTTTCATGGTATACCTTATAAAGCACGCCAGGAATTTCACTTAGAGAGACCTCTTGCTTTTCGCCCTCTGACTGTGTCACAGTTGTGGGAGGGGTTTCCTCACTTGATGGTGAGTTCTTTGCCTTTGATGAACAATAATACAAAAATAAAATTAATTTAATAAATTAAAATACTTTTCATTTATAATGGTGATGATGATGATGATGACGACGATGATGATGATGATGACAATGATGACAACAATATTTTAAGAGGGTGGCACCAGCCTAACAATTACAAAAAATCTAGTAAACTACAAATTCCATAACTATTCTAAAAATTGTCCTTTAAAATACATTATTAGTATAATTGTTATTAAAATTAATTCTACCTCAGCATTCTCAGCTTGTGGTTGCTGTCTGTTCACTGGTAAAGGTGGGACTGGTGGCTTGTCTGTTTTCACCTGTGGGGGTGGGGGTCGACCAACAGGGATGGGCTTAGTCTTTTCCTGGGTCTCTGTTGGTGCCGCAGCCTCCCCACCCACACCATCTTGTTCATCTTGGTCTGACTGTGTAAATGGGTTTAAGGCTGCAAATTCATTAAATGTTAGCAAATTTGTACTTTGATTCTTATTCATTCAAGGCCTTGATGTACAACATACATGACTCCCATGCTCCATATACATTTCAATAAATCAGTGGTTGAATTTTGGGAAACAAACATACCATCAGCTCCATCAGCTCCGTCAGCTCCTTTCTCTACTTGATTAACAGTTCCATCTGCGATAAAAAATAATTAAAAAATAACTGACAAACTGACCACAACGATTAAAAACTAAGTGCTGATTGCCTACATATATGGAGGCTGGGACTCCACAGACCATTATCTAAACATTTGACCATGCCTGATTGTATGAAGGGACGGTTCATTATTTATGGGGATGACCGGGTCGGGAAATCAGAAAGAAATTTTTGTTTTTTTCCTAACAACCGTGTGAATATCATGCCAGAATTTTAAAGCCCGTCTAAATTTCTACTATAAATTTTTCAAAGCCCGTTCAAAGGAAATAATGAACCTGACACTAAAATTATGACAGTTACAGTACGAAAGACATTTTTTGCACACAGTGCATTAGAACTTGTGTAGGAATTAAAAATCAACTGTGTCCGGCGACTGGTTCACAATGCAACAGAATATTATTTCTGAAACTGTTTTGGCCCAAATCAGTTTCTGAATGCGTCGGAAACAGCTAACAGGACATTGTACTAAATAAGTATCACTTTTAAGACTTTTGATCCAATCATGTTGGTGAAGCTGAGTCAAACTCAAAACGTAACTTGAGGTATATTACACAATACAAATGCCTCAGTCTAACATTACGCAGAGTATTATAATGTATTACACATATAACAACACAGTAATTTAACGTACTGACATATGAAGAAATGCCAAGAAGACAAAACTAAAAAGTTAACGTTTGAACGCACTGACATGGAGACAAGAAGACACATATCATTTGGACAAACTAACGTACAGAAAGAAGGCAACATTAATGCCAAACGCAAGACGTGACATATGAATAAACATTTAGCGACAAGACTGGTACTTTATATACGTACTAAGCTACGGAAAACAGCCGATACGCGACGATCGAACTAACCTACAGAAAAGTGTCGAGAAGATAAGCCTAATACGGTGCGAATGAACTGACGTACGGAGAACGTTGAGAAGACAAGACTTACACTTAAAACGAACCAAGGTACCGAGAAACGTTGAGAAGACGAGACTAATGCTGTACAGACAAACTAATGACAGGGCCCGTGGAGAAGAAACATCGAGAAGGTAAGACTAGTACTGTGCAAACGACCTAACGCACTGAGAAAAGTGAAAAAGACAAGACTAATACGGTATGAACAAATTAACATACGCAAAAAGTTTGGGAAGACAAGATTGATACATCTGTTTTCATAAAGGACAGTTTTTTTTTTTCCAAACTCGATCTTTTGGCAAAAAAAAAAATCGAAGGCCCATTGTTTCAGGACCACAAGTTTTTTACGGCCCGGTCACTTTTTACCCAACCCGGTTATCCCCATAAATAATGAACCGTCCCTAAAGTAGAACCTGGATAAGCCACAGACTAAAACTTCGGCCATGTCCATAGAAAGTCTTCCAATTTGTCCTAATATCACACTAACCCTGCTTAAAACTGGTTCAGACAACAGCTTTCGTTAATTCTCTTTAAATGTAAATAACTGACCTAGTAAGTCTTTTCTCATTTAGGTTGTGGTATACAGGGATCAACTGCTTTTGAACTAGTTGAGTTGAAAAAATAGTTGAGTCTTTTCAGTTGATTTGGGTGATTATATTTAACCCTTTCAAATGGCATATTGAACTCCATTAATTAAAAATGGTTGGACAGAATTGCACACAACCTAAAATGGTTGGAGAAATGTTCCATTTGTGACAGTCAATGACCAAATCATCTGAAATCAGTTGGTGTTGAAATGGCCGATCCCAGCAAAACATGACCTTAACCTCTGAGGCTACAAAAGTAAACACTCAATCTCTAATATCTCCTTGCAATATCAATACCCATGATCAAACATATAAGTCAGGAGAAAAATGAAAATGACCATCAAAGATGAAATTAAATGTCTTGATGTTAATTTAACCAAGTCTCCCAACTTGAACCATACAAATATTTGTTTATATGGAAACCAGAGAGAAGAATATGCACGTTGATGTTGGGGCTAAAAAGGGTTAAAGTAATGAATGACTTATATAATTTTTACCTTCAGTACTTTCCGCTGGGGCAGTTTCGTCATTACACACCACTGTGTCTCCACTTTCTGGGTGCGAGGAGGTCGTCTGCGTGTCCATATCATCACTGTCTGAAACTTGGTTTTCACTAAAATTCAACATATCAATCAATCTAAACAGGCTCACGTTTGGGGGACTAACATGTTTCCATTTCCTCAACTTAATAGGAAAACGGGGAATGGGGATGAGAGCATTTGTCTCCCAACGATGTGTGCCGGGCTTCAAGAAATTGTATGGTTCCAGAAAAAATATCCATAGCCACCCGGCCCAATGAAGGTCATTGGAATTCCTGAGGGGAGGGGGTGCGAAAAGTCCAAATTTTTTAAAGAAAAGTATGAAGCTAGACTAGAATTTCCAGAGCAATGGGGTGGGGTTCAAACAAATTTTTTTTGGGGGGGGGGGAGGGGGTGCATGGATATTTTGTGGAAAAACACATTCCATATTTAAGAACTGTCAATTGACAACTGATAACTGATATTGACACCTAATGTCTGATACTCGTCAATTGATATCTGAAAATATTAAAAATAAAATGTAGTAAATGTTTAATTTTGATACCAACTTTATAAATTACTTTAATACTGACCTCTGAACAGGATAAGGTCTTTTTGTTGTGTAAGTTCCAGTGGACATATCTTGAATTAACAGGTCCATTAGATCATTCATCTGTGTCTTGGTCTGAAACATTACCAAGGACATACCTCTTATACATGTAAGTACATAGATCAGTACAGAGTTGACAAGATGGTTCAAGGAAATTCCGCTTGTAGAAAAAAGCATCACAGTAGGTACTGCTCAGCAGCTTTCATTTGAATGGTTACATTTCAGGAAATGTGATTTTAACTCACAAGTTAGAAGTAGAACCACCTTGTAAAGCACATTAAACAGTACCACAAAAAAAAACTGCTAGATAGCTTTCATCAGAATGGTCACAATTAAAGATTCTATCCACAAACTGAAAAGTTGGAACCACCTTGTATGGCACAATAAACAGTACCACAAGAAAGTACTGCTCAGTAGCTTTCATTTGAATGGTTACACTTTAGGATTCATCCACAGAATCAAAAGATAGAACCACCTTGTACAGCATAATAAACCGCACCACAAGAAAGTACTGCTCAGTAGCTTTCATTTGAATGGTCACACTTTAGGATTCCATCCACAGACTCAAAAAGTTAGAACCACCTTGTACAGCATAATAAACAGTACCACAGAAGAGTTATGCGCAGTAGCTTTCGTTTGAATATAGTAACACTTTAGGATTCAATCTGCAGGGTAAAAAGTTGGAACATCATTATATCTCAAAGTTCTGGGCCAGAGTAAAAGGGATAAGGCATAGGACAACTCTTTTCACTGTATAATGAACCCTTTCACTCCCAGAGTCAGTTAAAGAGACACCACGGTGATTCTAACTTCCGAGTCTGTGGAATTAATCCTACGGTGTGACCATTCAAATGAAAGCTATTGAGCAGTGTTTATTCTGCTGTACAAGGTGGTTCTAACTTTTGATTCTGTGGATGAAATCCTAAAGTGTGACCATTCAAAGAACGTGAGCAGTACTTTCCTGTGGTGCTGTTTATTATGCTGTACAAGGTGATTCTAACATTTGAGTCTGTGGATGAAATCCTATGTTGTGACTATTCAAATGAAACCTTGTCAGCAGTACTTTCACACAATACAATTTATATTTAAGTATTTTACAATTTGAAATTTGGGATTCGTCTTGAATTTTGATTTTAGGCACTCTTGGGAGTGAAAGGGTTAATTAGTTAATTAATTAATTACCCTGGCTGCTTCTCTGTGAAATACTCCTTCAGCAGTGAAGATGCTTTGGAACGATGATACATAGTAACCAATACGACTGTAAAAGAGAAAAAATTAAATAATTAAGTGAAAAGCAAATTTTACATTAAACTCATAGATTATACACTAAATCTATTCTTTGCAAGTGAAAAGCTAACTTATTACATCTACAGTCATGATTCCATACCTGTCAAATAGAGCTGGCAGTTCTTCATATAATTCTGCGTGGAGTTTAGTATAAACTGATTTTGCTTCATTATATTCTTCCTCAGCCTGCAACAAAACAGTCACGATTCTAATATAAGTAGCCGGCTGAGCTAGTAAAACCATGCTACACAAAAGCTTCTGCATTTTTTTTTGAAAAGCAGATAGCTCAACTGCTTCTCTAAGCAGCAGTGGTTACCTGAGTCAGTTTCTTGGGATCAGCAGTCTTGCCTTTAGCTTTTAGTGTCTATAAGAGGAAACAATGGACACGTAAAGAAAGTTCACTCACACAAACTGGGTACCATGCTAAGGTAAGTCTTTTCTACTGTCCATTGAGAACCAAGAAACTAAGTGCTCAATATAATCATGACTTCACTAAATAAAATATGTATTACATACTTCCAGATTGTGTCTGTAGCGATCATAGTCCACAAGTTTCCTGCCACGTTTGTTTATTCTGGCCTATTAAAAAAGATAAAATAAATAGTTTCATTAACAAAGTCTTAAAAATTCAAGACAACAAAACAACTTAATTATGATGGCGACCAATGGACCCTGAGGAAAAGAAAAACAAAGAAAGTGGCCTGTAATCAATAGATTATACTCTGTAAACAGTAATATAGACACTCATCCCTGTCCCTTTGGTAAATACAGCTAAAGCTCTCATTAGTGTCCACCTCAGGAATTCAGAAAAGTGGTTGCAAGTAGAGTTGGTTGCTTACGAGAATGGGCTGTCATAAGCAGCCACATGATGAAATGTTTACTTAATGGTCGCTAATAGTAGTAATAATATGAAATGGTTTATTATTGCCTATCACAGACTGAAGAGGTTTGCAAATGTATAGGTCATGCATCCCAACAGATTGAAACTTCTCAGAATCTCTTATTGGGAGGAGTGGTTGCTTACGAGAACTTAACAACAAAGCAAAAGTTCTGTTCAGTCAGTAATTCAGAAAATTGGTTGCAGCAGCTCATAGGAGTGGTTGCATATGAGAGGTTTTAATTACAGAGTTAAAGTGGCAATTCAAACTGGGTTTCACAATGCTGTTCGTAACTAGAGCTAGTCGCTTACGAGAGTGGTCACAAGGAAAGGTTTGAGTATACAAAATAAAAGCCTTAGAATAAGATACAATTTGGTTAAATACCTTTATATCAGGGAATTGACTCTGGTAAGCTGTAAGAGGGATGATCACTTCATCATGAAGCTTTTCTTGTAATTCATTCCACTGGTTGTGTAATTCCTAAGAAACAGAATTACACTGTAAGATAAAATATAGGTTGTGAAGAAGGTGGTTGTAGTTCAAAGCATGAGCTGACAGTATTTTCTGACCACAAACCTCAAAATACTGAATAAGTTTATCCCTTCCAGGCCATTCAGGTTCATAAACTTCTTTAACTGCATCTCCAAATGCATCACTAGCGACTAACATTGCTGCAAAATCATTAAAACAGAATTTTGATGAGATAACCTAACAATGAAAAACTGACAACTCAATTCAGCTTTTTTCAAAAATGTTATTCAAAGACATTCGACAGGCTTCAAGATCCTAAATTTTCCTTTCATGTCCTTACCTTTAATACAAGCATAATAATTTTTTAATTCTTTATGTAGCCTCTGTGCTGCATGCTGTAAAAAAAAAGACAAGCATAACCAAGAAGACTTATCATGATAACAACCTCAATTTACTCTTTAACTTCATTCTACTCTATTATCATTCACAGTGAAATAAACCACATCACAAATGTTGGGGTGGGGGATATGCTGGTATTTTAGTTATGGGGAGGCATAGATGAGGCTAAACTTTTCGATCCAAAATGTCCCATTAGAGTGAAAACTAGACCCAAAAAAGTCCAAAGGCCCAGAATACCACCCAAAAGTCCCTTTTTTCTTTGCATAAAAAATAGCATGAGGATAATTATGCTTTGTATCAACCTTGGCTAAAAAAGTCCCAGCCAAAATCTCTTGCTATCCCAAAAATCTGCCAGAAAATTTATAACACAAAAATTCCTCAAATCATTACAAATCCCACTAAAGCTAAAGTCACTAATATACCTCGGTGAGGAGCATCCCCTCCCCCGACCAAGTAGCATCCCACCCCTCCCCCCACATATAGTAGAACAGTGAAAAAGAAAAAGAGCAATTAATTAGATGGCAAAAAACTCTGATTACAATTCAAGTTGAAAGTTATTCTTTAAAAATAGGGCATTTCAAAGTTTAGGTCCCAGGTTCAAGACAAGGATAGGCATCTTTATTTGGCTGTGATAGTTGTGAATTGCATTCAACTTAATGTCTGTGATAAAAGCTAGAAGAAGAAAAAAACAAGGAAGTATATCACTGGAAATCAGAACTGTTTGGGCAAGAAAAATCTCCAAGTGAAGTGCAACAAAAGTGAAACTGTAAAGTCGTCCAAGTAAAAAATATATTGCAAGCTAGTATTGCCATTATGCATAAAAAAGTCAGCTTATAAGTAACGTCAAAAAATTACGGTTCTTACGAGAGAATAAACATGAAACCTGAAAGGAAAATCTGTATATGAAGGAACTTGAGTACAATAAATAGAAGATATGAATTCAAATAAGTCAATAATGGAAGCATTAACTACTTCCAGAGAAACTTGAGTTTTGCTACGTACGTTCTTAATAAAGCATGAGTATTACTTCATAATTTTCGTAAAAATATTTGTGATTATGTTTGACAAAATACACCAGTTCATTAAGAAAATCTTAACAATATTTTGACAAAACAAATCAAGATCACGCTTGGAAAAAATCCAAAAAAAGAAAACGGAACGAGAAAGGAAATCGTGACTTTCACAAATACAGTACTTAGCTTAAGCTTCTCCGGATTTCAAAATCTTTAATCTGATCTCACTATAATAACTTTTCAAACCTGTTGTTTATTAAAGTTGGTTACAAACTCGTCAAATGTCAGATCCTTTGTCTCATTTGCTTTCCCAAGCTTTTGCATCACCTAAAAATATACGCGATGAAAGATACGGCAAGATTAGAAAACGCACGCTGAAAGGCTTCCAATTTCCGAATTTTCCAACCACCACCCTTATGTCTGAGGCTTCCTTTTCCTACATGTGCGTCAACTTTCTCAAACACAATGGATTTAGGAATGAGAGAGTAGACTAGTGTCTTACCTTTTCTTGAGCCCTTTTGGCTCTTTTTGTGGTGATGCTCGCTGTTCGAGCTAAAAAACTCTTCTCAGAGCCCTTGTCTGTTTTTTCCGCCATTTTGGATTCTACTTGACACCGCTGACACTGATGCTACGCATGCGTTCAATGACAAGGGCGAAAAAAAACATGGCGGAGTATTTGGTGGAAGAAGCAAGGAAAGTACAATATTTTCCAGAGGGAAGTCTGTTAAATACAATGATAATATCGATAGTTGACTCTGAGAAGAGGTACACTGATATTTTAAAGGAACCGTACACGGTTTACCTCATCGAAACCAAGTAAGCAACGCTGTGTTTTTGTTCACATCATCAATCTAAGTTCATGTATGAAAACTGCTTTGAGCTTACAACTAGCTAGTTGTTTATACATCCGATATGTATTCATGGTGTGCACGATACGCGCGATAGCAGAATTTTAGCGCTCATGCTCTGCTTCATATGCTTTACACATATCAGGGTTTTTGGTTGTTCTGGCTGGTTCCCAGTTGATTCTAACTTATTTTAGTCAACCAGAGGCACCACACACCCCCTCCCCCATAAATACTAAAGATGACTGGGTGTTTAACCCTAAAATACTATATTCTGCGTTTGGCGTTTGGCATTTGGCAGAAAACCCCTGCTGCAGGGTTGCCTTCTAGCCAAAACATGATCTTTCTCTTATGCTTTGACTGCTGATTTTCGTGGGTCATCACACACTAGAGCCACACAGATAATCATTATTAGTATGCACCAAACCAGTGGATAGTGTTTTTGGTGCCCTCTGATTGGCAACTCAAATTCAGGATGGTATCTGTTATTCACCTCCTGGCATTTTTCTGGATTTTGCGTGGGAGTTTTCCTCATATTTCAGAAAAAGGGATGTATTTGCTGCTATTTGGTGCTGGCTATCCACTGGGTTGGAATATACTAAAACCTTAATTCACCTTATTGTCAGTGAAGAGTGGAAGATATTTCCTTGGCCGCTTCTTGGCTCGACAAATATCCACAACTATTCACCTCCACATTGGTGAAGGGTTCGAATCCCGGCAAGCCTGATTTTTTCAGGCTTTCTTTTCGCAACTGCATAAGTTGCGTTAATAACTGCGAGGATCTTCTTTACATTTATTTCTTCATTCCGCAGTTCAAATATATGAATTTCATATATTCATAATTTCATCTTTATCTTTCCCGGGTATATTACCAACCAATTTAATGACCAGCTCCCAGTTGGCTTGATAGCTCAATATTGGTTAGAGCGCTGCACCAGTATCGCAGAGGTCAGGGTTCGAATCCCGGCAAGCCTGATTTTTTCAGGCTTTCTTTTCGCAACTGCATAAGTTGCGTTAATAACTGCGAGGATCTTCTTTACATTTATTTCTTCATTCCGCAGTTCAAATATATGAATTTCATATATTCATAATTTCAATAATAATACTGTTTATTATAAATAATATGTTACTAAAATGATGGGATTGCCGCAGTATCCACAATCATGCCATTAATTCATGTTTGTTGTTAGGTACATTGATGGAGGGCCACCTGCTGGTGAGCCTGATATGTCATCATCAATATGGAGAAGATATAGTGAATTTGAACTGTTGAGAAATTATCTTGTCGCAAACTTCCCAGCGGTAAGAAAATACAGTGAAAATTGTCACATTCATTATTTAACCCATTACCGGCCACGTGTTTTTTGAGCGCGTCGCTAAATTAGCAGTTGGTAATAAACAACCCCATGTGCAGTACGAAGCGACAATTTATAGACTCGAAAACACAACACTCACTTGATCTAGAATAGTTAAAATTTCTCACTTTCGAATAAAATACACCAGCTGTCAATTAAGAATTAGCCAAAAATACAGTCTCAAAGTCTAAATTTTGAAAATTTACGCAAGAGATTTCGCATCTTGTCTCACGCGTGAAATCAAACCGCAGCAGAGGATTTGTGTCTGTTTAGGTCAGATTACTATTTTTCGAAATTTCATGAACGAAGATTCACAGAAGAGGAGACAGTAAGCTTTTCTGAATAATACATTTATTAATACACGCCTTTATTCGTTTCTGAAAACCAAACGCGTTCAATTCTTTCTTCGAGGGAAGCTACGCGCAAGCGATTTCGCTCGATGTGCAGGTTATTTTGAATAGCATTTACTGATGCGAACTGTGCACGTTTTTCAAAACTTTTACGAAAACTTTAAGAAATACAAAGAATCCTTCAATTAAGAAGTTATCTCGGTAAAAACTTACAATCAAATGTGTAATTTACTCTACCGTAGACTCGTAGAAGTGCTTGAGCATTTCCCAGAAAGTCCGCAGCTCGAAAAATCTCTTGCGATGGAAGATTGTCCTTCGCTGTGACAAAACGGCAGTTCGTCCTCGAAAGATGTTTTCTTCGCTCTAAAAGCTCTAAATTCCATCGCTTAACTTGTCGAGTGTTCCTTAGAGCTTCTTCTTTCGATTTTTAACTTTCAAAAGGTAATCCTTCCTTCTGAAAGTGAGATATTGCCATCTTGAAAATTCACGCGTGAAGAGCACGGCAGCCATTTTGAGTGAAATGTGATCTTCTTGGAGAGTGACAAAAAGTCTTCCCTTCTAGGACCCCCTCAAGCCTTCAAATATATGCGCAGTAGGTGGATTCTGATTGGTTGAACATTCCCAAACACAACTAGGACAAAAGGGGACCAAAAAAACCTTTCTAGGGGAGGCTGGGGCCAAAAGCGAACACGCGCAAAATCAAGGCCGGCTCAGGCCGGCACGGACGTTGAACGGTTAATATTCTAAATTTATCAATTTGGAGTTGATCCTGACCATTTCTTATCATAACAGTTCATTACTGTTTTAAAAAACATTGCTTATCTGTTATTTAATGAAAAAATAACAGCCCTTCCTTAAATTTGCTTCAAATGTTGAAGGATCACATGTAAGCCTTGAGTACCATTTTTCTCTGTTAAACCCATCAAACTGGTTAGGGTTGTCACAAGTGAGGGTTACAGCTTTACAGTATGTCTTTGTCTCTGCCTTCTGAAGACAAAACCTTCTTCCAGAATACACAAATTTGGATTTATCAACTGAGTTCATAAGGTAAATTGTCCACCATAAAGAACTTGAAATGTCAGCTTTAAAATCTCTCTGCAGTGTCCAGTTTACCTTATCATCTTAATTGTTAAATCCAAATTTTTGTGTTTAACTTCTGCACTGATACAGCACCACAACTTCTTTAGAAACTAACCCCTTTCTACATGTATCCAGAATACTTTTGTCCCAAGAATTGTAAGCAAGTCTTGTGTCCATTCCAGTGGATTGAATGAACCTGAGAGGCTCATCAAGGAAAGTACTCAAGCAGTTACGTTTCTTTAGCATGAAGGGACTAGGATGAATACTGATCCCCGCCCCTCCCCCCCCCCCAGGGGCCCGTTTCTCGAAACTCCCGATAACTTTCCGGGCCCGAAAACTATTTTAGTTGCACAATATTCTCCAATAGCTATGCAATTTTTATTGAATTTGAAAGCTAAATTCTAATCTTTATAATTTCATGAAGCATATCGCAAAGTTTGCTCCAATAATTACCATTCGGTGATAAATAAATGAGCTCAAAAGAATACTTTATGGGCCTGGAAAGTTATCGGGAGTTTCGAGAAACGGGCCCCAGATGGGATGCTAGTCCACCACATGCTTACCATCCAGCATTTTGTCAGGATGTCCTATTAGTTAGCTGGCACCCACTTTATGTACCTGGTGTCGAGGGAGACAAATCAGTGTGAAGTAAAGTTCCTTGTCTAAGGAAACAACACTCAAAAGAGATTTTAAGGAGTAAAACGAAATAAATGAGCCTGCTTATATATGGGCTACTTAATGTTGTAGTCTTTAACTTGTGTTTTAAAAATATGACAACTACAGGTACATGTAACAGTAAGTATACCCTTGTCATATTTGTAAATTCTGATTTTGCTTTCAGTTGATTGTTCCTCCTCTGCCGGAGAAGAGGGTGAGAAAAAACTATACCTATTTACTCTTGCTTTGATGGTATTATACTTTTAGTTACAAATTTTGTAATAATAATCTAAGAATAAAAATTATCCCAAAATGAATCAGACAAAAGGAATGGCTGGTATTAGTTTATGAATGTGCAGTAAGGTTTTGTATACAAGGATTAAGTTACGGTCCTTCATTCCCTCATCTGTAAGTAAAATGTTGCATGCATAACCTCTTTTTCTTGAGAATTCCTTGAAATAATCTGCTGTTGTTTTAAATTTTATACCTACCATCAGATCAACATTGCAGCTCTGAGAATTGCAGCTGACAAGTTTGATCCAGATTTTATAGAAAAAAGGAAGATGGCTCTTGAGGTTGGATCATTTTCTTGAAATTTTTAATTATGTTTTCGTATTTCAAATTCTCACATTCCAAGTTTAGTTCCTTGGAAACCAGGTTCTCTGCACAGTGTTTTCATCAGTGGGTGATGAGTTTAGTTTTTAGTTTTACTACATTTTAATTAGAATGGTGCACAAATCCTTCTCTTATATTGTTGCCAACCTGTGGAACTCTTTACCTGTCAAAATAAGGGAGGTTGAAGGAGTCAACGAGTTTAAAAAAGCTGTGCGAGATTATGTGTTCTAATATTCTTAGATGGATGATTTATTTATACATTTATTTATTTTTCTAGATCTACATATTTACATCATTTTTAAGGGTTTAAATACTTTTGGGAGGAGCAGTCAGTTTGTTATTAGGAGACATTGTAATTGTGCACATACACGTTTTAACGAGTTTTTGTAAGCTGCTCAGTGTTACGTGGATAAGTAACTTAACTATTGCACTGTATTGTATTATATTGTAGTGAGTAACTGTCTCAGTTTTTTCTCTTTCAGAGCTTTCTCTTACGATGTGCAGCACATCCACAGTTATCAATGGACCTGACGTTTACCGGTTTTTTTCATCAGGTACCACATACTCAAAATAGATAACATCACGTCTTTTAGTAAATAAATATTGCGCCTTTCAATGTTAACCCAAGAATAGTTGTTTAAGAAATATCTGCATTTTCCCAGGAGGAAGGATGGAAAGAAGCTGTTCAAGCAACAAACTATCAAAGCAAGGTGAGTAAAATAATACAGTATTATACAGTATTGCTTTGCAGCCATCACAATGATTTTGTTTTAGTTGGCAGAATAACACCCTGCTCTCGGAGCCTTTTTAAACTCTGTGCAAGAAAAGAAACACTCTGCAGAGATCTCTCAAGCTATTATTGAGCATACACAAAATGTTGCTCAGACAAGACATGAAGATATCCAAACCAGAACAGCTGTTGCTTTGCCTATGCAAAGCCAGTATTATTTCTTAATTGTTTTTAAACTTAAAAACAAACAGCATGGGCAAATGTGACAACTATGCACATACACTTTAAACAAATCATTCCAATGACACGCGGCTTATTCGAGCTGGCTGTTGGCTGTGCTCCAAGGTCATTCATGGACCGCACAGCGACTGCCAGCAGTGCCTATACATGCTTTTGGTCCGACCTTGTCGAGCTGCGTCCTGGCTGTACTTTGCTTGGGCAATTAGCGAGACAGTTATTATTATTACAAAACTTGACACAATTTCTGCAGAGCATTTCTTCTGGCTCCCTCTTTTGCAAAATAAAATGGAGGCTCTGTTCCTGATGTGCAGGTTGCTAAGGGTATTCAATGTGAGTTAAGTGGTATTATAGAGAATAAACTAAAATTGAAAATCCCAAATGGTTGGAGGCTGATCAGTTGGTTATTTACATGGTGTGGTCATAGATTTGAACACAGGACTTTCATGTTGCAATTCTGTTTCGCAGGACTTGAATCTAGGAAATATCATGCAGCCTTCTTATTGGTGAATTTTTGTCTCTTTACTAAGCCTCCTTTGACTGTGTTTAAGATCAAAGTTTCTTACATTTCCTTAATTTCTAAATCCTGTAGGTTGACTCCAGACTAAAAAGTTGGAGTGCTTCAGCCAAAGAACCTGATAGGAGATTTGAAGACATGAAACACTATGCAGATAACTTAGGCAGTAATGTGGCAGCTATGATCAAAGTGAGACAGGTATGCTGTAGGGTCAGGGGCATGCAAATGTTCCTTTCATCTGAATATTGATTCGGAAGGCTTAAATAACCTGAGATATTCTGATTTAATTTTAATTTTAATTAATTTGAACTAGTAAGAGAGTTCTTTGCTGAAACATCACCTCAGACTTTTGTAACAAGGGGCCTGATAAATTCCTATTGTTTTTGGCGGGAAAAATAATTATGCTATTTAGAGTGTAAAATAAGGTCAGCTAGCATTTTGGTGGATAGGATTCTGTTTCTTAAATTTCCTGCAGCCTAAATTTTCAGCTCAAGACTTTGAACAGATGAACCTGTACTAGCTTACACACGTTTGCTTTAAAAAACAGTTGAAGAAAGTGGAAAATGATTTTTCAAGCATTTTGCCAAAATTCTCTCATTTTGTGCCCCTGTAGGGTAGCCTTTGCCACAATTATAATAACAATAACTTACTATTATGTTGGTAATGGCAATATTGTAAGGATGTCATTTCCTACAACTACATTGTACAAGCACCATGAAATGTTACATATGTCTAATGAACGACTTATATTATCAAATTAAATTAAATGAAATTAAGATGCATTTATAGAGCACCATACTCCACTAATTGTCCATGACACTTTACAATACTATAACTCTTAATTAGGTTTACTTAAAAACTACATCATTTTATAAACAATAAATCAAATACCAAATGAATACTATTCAGGCTAATGATAAACATAGGCACGCAAAGCGTGCGTGAGCTATTTTGTAGCTGTCAATGAGAGGTACGGAAATGGTTATTGAATGAACGTGCGTGTACCAAGGTACACTACTGTGATGTTGGTTATTTGAGTAGCGTTGAGCATTCGAAAAGTATTGGTTTTTAGACAGAGTTTACCTTATAAGTGGAGCTGTGTCTGATATTGTGCAACCTCGTTCCCAGGGCTTCTTACAGATTTGAGGGTGATCAAAGATCAATGTTTGAGTTTATAGTAGTGGTTTCGAATTGGTATAAGTCGTTGATCAATAGATGGTACACTAATGCGTACAAGTGTGGCTTTAAATTACGACAAAACAAGAAGAAAGTGAGATAAAATCTGTAAAATATCTGACAACAGTGTGAATATGGGACAAACAAAATAATACAAAACAGTCCTTTCAGAAGCTCATTCTCAGATGTTTCTCGGCAGCTCAATGGATTGAAATTTAATTTTGTGGCTTTCTAATGGAAAGAATATTTTTCCATCGACAAATATTTTGGATCTAGTAGGAAGCGTAACTTGTCACAAAAATTAATTCTGTAATGTTTGAACCAGAAGAGAATAGCCGATCTTGAAAGTCACGTACGTCTTCTTCTTGCGTGACATCATGCTTGACGAACGTGGCAACTCCCGTATCCAGACAAATATATAGATAAGCTCTGTTTTATTTTCCACGTTATTTTACACGGACTTACATTTTGGAACACACGGCTAAAATCGAGTAATAAGCGTGCCTTGTTAGAAAAGATCATGCCATTGTGTGTCTTGTGCAAGTCTTGCGTGACTAGTCACGTAGCAAACTGACAAAAAAGCCAGAAACATCGCACGTGCTGACATACCGTGTGGTAGACTGTGGTACTAATTTTTTCGGGATTCAAATTTTTATGATTTTCGCGGTTTTTTCACGATCCGCAAAAAAAAGCTCCCGCAAAAATTTACTCCATTGTCGAAATTTATATACAAACATCGCCTTTTACATGTCATGTAATATTATGTTGGTGCCCATTTACTTTAACCGTCTCTTTCGTTCAAAAATAAAACGAAATTAGAAGCAAAACATTCAGAAATAAAACGATGAAATTGCAGTCGGTACATTACAAGTAATAAGCTGTTAAAAGCTTTAAAGAAAAGGATCGTCTGAAGGTACTCCATTGATTAACTGATTTAACGTGTTATACATCTGCATGTTGTTCACCTGCATTCGATTGTTTATACTCAAAAAACGAGAATGTTATAATTCCAAATAGAAGGCGGCTTCCGGAAAATCGCAAAAATTAATTCCAAGAAGAATAAACAGTAGCCTTCGTGCAGACGTCTCCTATTTCCTTCCACTCGCGGAAAAGGGACGTCTGCGAAACGGCGTCGCTAATCGTGTTCCAGTATCCTGCTGTTTGGGTTTTAAATTTCGTATAAATTATGATAACAGAGTTTTGTTTTCTGTGCCAGAACCGTTTCCCTCTGATCGCTCCATGATCGGAGGTCGAACACGGCGAAGAGGACTGCATGGAATCTGAATTTTTCTCACAGAAGCATTGCGCACGGCTTTCACAGGAATTGACGTAACCAGCGAACGATCTGGTCCGACGAACGATCTACCGACTCCTCTAAAAGAATTCGCTTCTCGGGAGAAGCCGAAGTTCCTACGCTGTCCTTTCCTAGTGTCTCGATCTTTTTTTTTTTTTTTTACTGTAAGTCCTGCCTTGAAACCTTTGGAACCATAATCGCTAAAAAGTTCGTCCTCGATTTTTCTCACGTTGGCGTAAAGACCTCTCCGCTTTCGCAACTTTCCCACGCACGATCTACAAATATATGGCGATGTTTCGTGTACGATGAACTGAAGAGAAAGGATTTCTTCCTGAACTTTAAATTCACTGCGACTTTTCACAAGGTTTCTGTCGTTGTTTTTCAGAATAGTCGAGAAACACAACACACAATCGGACATGTTTTTATCAATGGAAAACCCCGCTAAATGTAGATCGCATACATTATCTCGAACATTTCCCGACGATAGCCAATCAGAGTTGTTTCTAACAGTGGCTATTGTCAAGCAACCAATAAAAGCACTTTCCACGAATTCCTGAAAAACAGCAGGATATTGGAACACGATTAGCGACGCCGTTTCGCAGACGTCCCTTTTCCGCGGGTGGAAGGAAATAGGAGACGTCTGCACGCAGGCTAAATAAACAGTTTCCCCAATCGCAAAGATTAGTCCTGCAAAACACACACAAAAAAAATCACCATTCACAAAATTAAACTCCCGCAAAAATATTGGTGCCACACTGTAGTGGTCTCAGCTTCGCTGAAGCTACACAAAAATCAGTGGTTGTGTTAAGCGAATAAATTTTGTTTTGATGAGCGTTTTGATGTGAAAGTAAGATACAAAATTGGGTGAAAATAATATTAAGGGATGTTTTGTTATGTAGAGAGGTGGTAATGGGCAAAGGAATCGTTGGAATTTTAAATGAGCGAATTCGAGAATAATGGAGTGGTTGGCCTGTGTGGTAAACAACGTGAATTTCATCAGGTGGAGTGCACGTGATCAACTCAAGGCCAAATTGTGCTTTAATAGGTCCGGGGGGGGATTTTATCGTAGGGCCAGGCAGTCATGTGATAATGTTTAGTGTGGGTCGTTTCACGTGTAAAGAACGTGTTATGTTGATTGAGCGTGAGATCAGATTACTGTTTTGTGTAAACAAGTGGTGTTTTGTCACGTACAAACATGTGATGAGACAAAGTTCAATGGCGAGTCACGAGACTTTCATGAGACTGTCATAAGTTCGTTTTCGGCGCTTTTTATTGGCTTTCGTGGCAGCTAGAGTTGTGTAACAAAAGGGAGAAACTCAAAAGGAAGCGGGGAATGAGTAAATTTGTGCGTTTTTCGTAATCTGAAAAATGATAACCGATGTTTGTGTCTATAAGACTGTGAAACGAATCTTGCGTAGAGCTGTTGCGTTTTTGTCTTCGTATTGGAGTTGATAATTGTTTTGATTTGATTTGATTTGATTTGATTGTCTGCTGATCTTTCCGCTCAAACTTTGTACAAACAATCCCGCTACCGCCACGCAGCCTAACCAGAAACCCATTTCTCTGATAAGTCACCTCTAACTTTGCGCTTAGCAAGTCGCACGTACGAGCAAGGTTTATGCCACCCATACAATCTATTTCCTTGTCGACCTTGTGCCTTTGACGGACCTAGTGATCGAGTGACATGGGCATTAATTTTAAAACCTACCAAAGGGTGCGAACAATAATTCGTTTTAGTTCGAAATTCACGATTCTGCCCATTTTATACCTTCAAACTATTTGCCATCTATTTACCATCATTTACTGTGGGACATCCCTGCAGAGAAGTCATGTTATTTCTCACACTCTAAAGTTGAACCATAGAACTCAAAACGTAAGTTGTGCGCATGCGTACAAAGGATTATTTACTAGAACTCGCTTCCGCTCACGTGTAAACCAGGTTTGTGCTGACGATTCGTTTTCTAAGGAAGTCTACCACAAGGAGGCCAGCCATTTCTATTTGATATATAAATATCCAACATCAAGCGAATGAAATCCGGACACTTTCGTAGTGTCGCTTTAGTAGCAGAATT
Source organism: Siderastrea radians (assembly GCA_964017195.1). Taxonomy (NCBI): domain Eukaryota; kingdom Metazoa; phylum Cnidaria; class Anthozoa; order Scleractinia; family Rhizangiidae; genus Siderastrea; species Siderastrea radians. Next base: position 45,710,491 of record OZ024893.1, read on the forward strand.
TTCCGTGCGTTCTCATCTGCATTTTTGTTCCGGCCCCGACAACTAGCCTTTCGGTAAAATTCGACAGTCGTCGGGAATGCCGAACATTGGCCACCCAAAAACCAACCAACCAAAGAACCAACCTTCCCAGAAACTTGAGGCTGCACGCCGACTATGAGGCTATTTTGTAGACAAAATAGCTCAAAAATTAAAAATCAAATGCATCCTTAAAAAGGTAAGTCTTGAGCCTAGTTTTGAATACTGCTACTGACGATGATTGCCCAAGCAATGTCCGGTGGTAATTTGTTCCATAGTTTCAGTCCTGCCACAGAGTATGCCCTATCACCATACGTCTTCACATTAGCCATGGGCTCATCAAGCAACTGGTTGTTTAAAGATCTTAATAATTATGTGGCCCGAGTTCTTATATCTCAGTAGGTCTCTGATGTAGCTAGGTACCTGAAATTTAGAGCCTTATAAGTCAATAACAGAATTTTAAAAATAATTCTGAAGCACACAGGGAGCCAGTGTAATTGTCTAAGTATATTAAGCTACATGTAATTCAGTGTGAAATGTGGCTGACAAGTTGCTGTCTTTTTTACATTTAGCGCATTGCAGATATAGTAACTTCTATTCACAAACATCATGCTACCTATGGCAAGGTGTTTAGGTAGGTTGATTTATTACAACCGTAATTAATTAAATATTGCTAGTAAGGTCATACACGGAGCTGGATGATGTGAAATCTCAGAAATCTCAGTTTTTGAACTCAGCCTCCAAGGTTGTGTACTTAATTTATAGAGAATTTGTCATCTGGATAGGGTAATTTTGAGTACACCAGTCAATCTGTGCTTACTAACAAATTGACATTCCTCCAGTCACTATAAGCCCTGTAAGGTCCTGGTTGGGTTGGGGTGTGTCAGAGCCAGTGTTTCAAGCCAGAGCTTGAAATCCCTTTTCTGTTTTCAGACAAAATGTATAGATTTTCTTACTCTTAAATCATCCCCCTTTTCAATCCAAAATGGCCAAAACCTAATGGACACTTTATTTCAGGTTAGTGTTGTATGCAAACCATGCTTATTTCAGACCCAAGTGCTTAAAATCTATGATCTATTTCAGTTCAAAACAGCTTAAAATTCATACCCTTTGGAGTCACACATACTGTTGGGTGTTTTTAGCTTGTATGCCTGCATTACATGCTTACAGTTTTATTTTCCATGTGTTTGGTATCATGGGATAGAATGTTGTTTCACTGAATGAACTGCTGGATTAAACCTTGTTGAGTTGAACGAGTTCTTGTTGAGTCCTGAGCCTAAAACCCTCCAGTGACCTAAAATAGGAGTATCCTGCCCTATCTGGGACGTCTCTCACATGCAAAATGACTGCAGTTGCAGAGTGGTAGCCATGCAATAAAATTAGTGTTAAAAATGTGTTCTTCATAACTTGAGGACAATTGAAATGATAATTATGTCATTCACAGTGAGTGGAGTTCATTGGAGAAGGAAATGGGTGATGGACTGCAGACGTCAGGCCACTATATGGACAGGTAACACTCATTATTGCCATGCGTTCAGTGTCGCCGTAACTCAGCAGTTAGGGCATCCAACAGGTGTGTGGGGGTTTGTGGACTTTCTACTCTTCATCATCGTCGTCATCCTCATAACACCTCTGGTTGGTGTATAAGGCCACTTTAACTGCCACTGGGCACTCAAAATTCTTATGGCAATTTGAAATTCAGTTTTATGATCAAGCTTGATGTTTACCATTTGTCCAGATTCTCCTTTTATTATAATCTTTTTTTTAACACGAAAGGCTTTGGTGAACAATAGTCCCCTAATATAGTAGTCCCTGTGGGCCACCCCATGCATAGACAGATTTGGGTGGGGCAAGGGGGCTGCAGCCCCCCTTTTTATCTAGGTTTTTAAAATAAGCAACTTCTGTTGAATGGTAGTTTGAAAAAATACCAAAACTTGTGATCCAAAGCCTTAAATTTGTGGACTCAAATGCTCCCAGAATGCAGGATCCTAGATTTTTATATTTCGAGGGAGGGGAGGGGATAAGTCCCTACTCACCTAGGTTGTTGGCCCCGTTTCTGAATTTCCTGAAGCCACCCCTGAAATAGTTCACGTCAGCGTATGGGAATGGCAAAGACCCCACTACTACATCATGATGCTAAAAGGAGAATGATGTTGATGCACAGCACACGTGAAGGACAGGACTTCCATTGTCGCTTATCCCTCCTACTACATTGTCTAGGAGACTATTCCAGATGCAGCTCACAGTTTGGATAAAGCTCTTGCTAGCGAAATAGGTTCTTGAAACTGTTTGAGTGTGTGCCTCTGCACATCAGTCCTTTCAATAAGCACCGACGACCAATGAAAAGTGTCTGCAAATTCGCTCAAAGAAGTCGGCTACTATTTTCCCTAAATTGAAGTGATTAAAGAAAGATTTCTTTCACGCCTTGTTGATACAGTCGGCTGCTCTACTCAGACCAGCTGCCTACTTCAAATTTTATTGAAACCCCTGGCATATACAGACTGGAGCAGGTACCTCACCTAATTATAATAATTATTATTGTCATATCATGGTAGTGTATAGTACAGCTTTAGTACTATCTTGATACTGCAATAATTATTATTATTGTCATATCAAGATAGTGTATAGTACAGTACAGCTTTAGTCCAGATCAACAGATATGATTGCAATGCATAGAACACTTTGTTTCATTTAATGCTGTCTTTTTTAAAATAACAATTTTTTTTCCAGACTGGCAGCATCTGTTGATGAGCCACTTGAAGAAGATGACATGAACTTCTCAGAGCAGCTCAAAGAATATTATCACTTTTCTGAAGTGTTAAAGTGAGTCTGGTGCCATCCTCAGAGAATCATGGCAGACAGTTGGGGTGAGGGAAAGTCAAACGGGTGAAAAAAATTGGCAAAGAAAAGTAAGGACTCTTGCCCCAGATACCTGCCCCTGGGTCTCCGAGGATGGTCTGATGCACAACTCAGTCTTATGAACAATTTTCCATGAGCATGCGATATGGAACATTACATGGATATGAGGCAGTAAATAACCAATGAGGCTTTACCTGCCAAGTTGGTTATTATAACCTCATATCCAAAGCATGCTCATTGAATAAAATTAATGTTTTATTCAATTCTCAGCTTTGGGGCTAACATTCTACATAGAAACCATGCCCAACCCACAATTCTTTGAGTTGCTTTTAGGAAGGGCTAACGCTCAAAAAATCAGCTTCAATTTCCTTATGGAGATCAATTTACTTTACCAAGTCAGTTCATAAATCCAAATTTTCATGTAACCAAGGAGTGGCTATATGAAGAACTTCCACCTGTCTCCCAGACCTTAAGGTGGCAGGAAGTGAGAGCGTGTGTGACATTGCATGATATTCTGAATTAGATAAAGTGCAAATGAATGGATGTGGGTGGAAATCAGGTGTGGAAACCAGGAGTGAAGTGTACTGGAAACAGGAACTCCAGTACCCCTGTGGGGATAAAAACCTGTGGTAAGAGTGCCAGTGTGGAGCAAATTGACTTGTCAGAGGCCACAACACAAGGACTGTGCTCCTTTGCTCAAACTTGTGCCAGTCACTGGACTACTATCCTTCCCTTTCTTTGTGTTCTTTCCTAACTGTGTCAATTCATCTCTTTAGGGGAGTTGCCCATAAGCAACAACTGCGTCAGTATGATGTGGAAAAAGCAGAGGAAAGTTTGACAAGCAAGAAAAAGCAAAGAGATGACATGGCTGCTCAGAAGGTGAGTTTGATGAGTATGGTAATTTATATCACAAGCCCCTGCGTCCTTGAAATGCATGGAATTATTTTCACTTATTGACTTTATATGCTAAAATATATATTTAAAAAAATGAACATTAGAAAGCTTGTAAAAAAAAACACCTTGAGCCAGATGCTTCTCTGTGCATGTAAGTAAAGACACACAAACAGAAACAACAACAGCAAACAACGTTGAGGAAATGTCACATTGATACAGTAAAGATTTAGCCAAATTAGGCACTCTCAAGAGGGCTCTTTTAAAGTTGCAAAGGACCCTCAAAGTCATGGGCCAAAGGACCATGCTTGCTGACTTACCAACTGACTGACTTAGACTGACTTATTGACTGACTGACTGACTGACTGACTGACTGACTGACTGACTGACTGACTGACTTACTGACTGCCTTGAGGAAATAACTGACTTACCGTCTGAATGATGAACTGACTAACTAAATTACTGACTGACTTATCGACTAATTTACTAATTTATTGATTTGCCTGACTTACCGACTAACTGGCTCAGTGGCTGTCTTACTGACTGACTAACTTATTGACTGAGGTATTGACTGACTTACTGACTTACTGGCTGTCTTACTGCCCAACTGACTTACTCACTCATGTACTAACTTACTGACTGACTTGAGGGCTGACTTAATGACTGGCTGACTGACTCACTAACTTACTGATTGACTCAATCTTTGACTTAGTGACTGACTTACACGTACTGACTCACTGCTGACCCCATTGTCCCATGTGGCACATAAGGCTCCTTTAGGGTTTTCTGTCATTGGGAGCATAGCTCTGGGGATCTTTTACACATACAAGCTTTACCACCACAACAAGATGACATGCCCAGGATGAAAAATGATGCCACCATAATGACAGTTAATTTACAAAATTATTCTTGTTTCCCTTTTAAGATAAAAATTAGCCATAGGAACACGATAATTTTAATTGGATTATGCACATTTTCACACTTTGCAAATGTGGATTATGCATTGGATTATGCACATTGGATTATGCACATTTTCACACTTTGCAAACTTTGCATATTTACACTTGATAAAGACGACGTGCAGTTGTCGAAACGTCGTGTTCCTATCGCTAATTTTTATCTTAAAATGTTTTAAACCATCTTGTTTCCCTTTGTCACAGGAAGCAATAGAAAGCGGCCAAGCCCCACCCAAGTCAGGTGGATTCTCATTCAAAGGATTATCATCTATGATTTTTGGTGCAGAGACTCCAGAAGTGTTAGAAACCAAGATAAGCAACTTGGAAGAACAAATAAATGATGCCGAAGAGACTGTCAAGACCACGAAGGAGGACCTTAGGTTCAATCTTTTTTCATTTGATGTTTGTAAATCAGGTTATCGCAAGGGTTGTGCAAGAAGGGGGTAAAAGACATTCCCAGCCAAAATATGCTTTATAGTTACCCTGTTTTCATGTTCAATAAATTTTTTTTAAAGTGTTAATGTTTTCAACATCAATCTGCATGTGCAGCATTCAACAAGTATCAAATGAATGCCATTAAGGCTGGCCTCGAACATTAAGTTATCTAAACCTGTTTGGTATAAAAATGCATAATATTCTCCTTACTGTTCTCCATGCATTTCTTATGGAACTAGTAAGGAGAATTTGTCTAAATATTGAGACATCTTATCCCTGGACGTTGGTGATCACCTCCATTATTCTCATCACTTGAATGTTTGAATAAGTATTGATAATGTAAAGAAAAATTTCATTTTCATCACTGTTAGGACTTAGAGTTAAAAAACCCTTGACTGCAGGGCACAGGGATAAAATTCTGTAAAGTCAACTAATAATAAAAGTTGCTGCATTATTGACTATGGTTACTTTATTTTTCAGAGTTTTTAATGAGGAAGCTGTTAAGGACTATGAACGATTCAGAAAGCAGGAAGTGCGTGATTTGAAGGAAGTATTGGCAGCACACATCAAGACTCAAATGGCACTCTGTAAATTGGTAGGTTGCAGTCTTTTGCTTTCTAGCGATAAAACAAAAAGGTGGCCAGCCAAACAAGAAGAAAAAGTTGTTAACAAGTTGCAAAACTTTTAATGGCCCTGGCCCCCCTCAAGGGTAAAGGCAAACTCTCTCAGCCTCTCACCCCTTCTAGGCTGTCTGTCAGTCTGTCTTTTGTGTTCAATAATTGGTCCACAATCAAGGTTACGGACCGGTGGGCTCTAAGAACGAGAAGCCTGCAGCAAGTGTAAACACCTACAGAGGAACTGGGGAGAGATGCTAAAATACCTTTTCTTTCTTGCCTTGTCCCCTGTAGGAGTGCAAGGCTCACACATAACAATCCATGTTTTCAGCACTTTGTGCCTCGCAATTATCCATGTCTTTGGCGATTCAAATTGGAAAAAATGTGACTGTTGTGAACCCTCTACTACAGCACACACCAACACAAACACACCCACTTGAAGGGTTGTAAAACGTTTTCTACCTTCTTTAAACTTTACATAAACTATTTTCTGAAGAGTTAAAGACTTGAGCCAGCAATAGCCAAAAGACTATTTTCACCCTTTTGTACATTTCCATTTTTGCTTGACACCCTATATACTCTTTCCTTGTATAAATACTCCTTCTAACTTTTGGCTAACGTGTTGTTCTCTTATTCACAAGTTACTGTTAATTGTGTTTAATTTTGCAGGGAATTTCAGCATGGGAAGACATGAAAGAGACTGCAAAAACCTTATAATAAGAATATTGAATAATGAAAATTAGTTACCTGTAATAGTTGACTATTATTTTTTCTGTACAATATCAAAGAACCACAGTTATAACAAGTAACTGAATCAGCAATTAAAAATAATTTTTACGTAAAGAACTTAGTTATGGTAGAAAAGCATTACCTGGATCTTATCTTTCACATGACATTGAGGTCAATTGATATATAATAATATCAAATAAATGAAATAACACATACGGTTTTTGATGTTTAAATGCAGTTTAATAAAGAAATTGAGTATTTTGGAAAGACAATGCAAATAAAGAATCATTGGCATATTGAAAAGAAATCTCAACAACCATTGGAATTTGCACATTTGTACCCATATTTTTTATTCAAACCTTCTCTCTATCAAAGAAATTGTTTGTCTTTGGCCTTGGAATCAGAAGTAATTACACAAATTAGAAATTTCATTATCCTAAAACACTGTAAAGCCTGCTAGCTGCAGGTTTAGCCTGTGTGATAGACACAAGTGCTAAACATAGGGTGCAAGTTTTCAAGGTGTTACCAAAAGTTACACCCTATCTTTCAATTTCGTGACAGCTATGCATCCCACATTTTCAGATGCCAATTTAGAGTGGCAGTACAATAGAAAGGTTGATGAAGACTCATTTGATTTGGGTTTTTACAAATACAAGTTGATCCCCTGCCTCGTCATGAGAGATCATCTGTTTTGCAGGGCTAGAGGAACAAACAAACCAACCAAGCCACTAATGCAGGGATGTAGGGAATGGGGAGGAGGGATGGCGCAGTGGTGAGAGCGCTCGCCTCCCACCAATGTGGCCCGGGTTTGATTCCCGGTCCCCGTGTCATGTGAATTGAGTTTGTTGTTGGTTCTCGTCCTTACTCCGTGGGTTTTTCTCCAGATATTCCGGTTTTCCTCCCTCCACAAAAACCAGCATTTCCAAATTCCATTTCGATCCGGAATCAGTGGATGAATAGCCACCTTGTGGACATGCCACTGCAAATTCCATTTTATTTATTTAATTTTTTTTCTATTTATAATGCATTCTGGTTGTGTAGCTGACGTTTTTGGACACGTATGATATCACATGACGTTTTGTGATATTTCGTGAAAAAAAAATTGAAAGAAATAGAAAATGGCTGCTTTGCGCTTACGTGACTTGAAAACACTGATGTAAACACCCAGGGGGTACTTAGGGGTCTGGTAAAATAGTGAGGGGGAGATGTGGAAATGAAGCCAAATTCTGATACCTAATAAAGGCCAAGTAGGCTAAAACTGTACTCTCCTAATAAAAAGTTGTTTTCATTCGTACACTGAAAAAAAAAAGCAAGAGTCCCAACCAGATTATACTTCCGCCTTTCTTTCTTCAGTCTGCAAATGAAACCAATAAATACAATTTATTGTTTGACACAAAAATACACATGCTTTTTATCAACCCTATAAACTTCTACCGTTTCTCCTCACCCAAAATGTCCTTTATGGGTGTATGCCAATGTCGATCCCAAAAACAGCCTTTGCGCCTCTTCAGCCCAACTCTTCCCCCACCCCCTTGTGTTTGGATCAGGTGATATAAGCAAACGCGCTTTCCTGTGGCACTGTTAAAATGCTGTACACGGTGGTTCTAACGTTTGAGTCTGTGGATGAAATCCTAAAGTGTGACCATTCAAATGAAAGCTACTGAGCAGTACTTTCCTGTGGTGCTGTTTATTATGCTCTACAAGGTGGTTCTAACTTTTGAGTCTGTGGATGAAATCCTGAAGTGTGACCATTCAAATGAAAGCTATTGAGCGGTACTTTCCTGTAGTGCTGTTTTTTTTGTTTTGTTTTGTTTTGTTTTTTTTCGTCATGTAGAGTCGGAGACGGTCTGTTGATGATATCTTATTTTCTTTTGACCAACGTCGATTCAAATCGTTGCTTTTGACCACCACCGGGGCCACTTTGAGTTTGTTCGGGACCTGGGATTGCGCTGCCTGTGTGTGGTTTACCTATGGTCTCTCGGGTAGACTGGGACCTAGTGAGCATCCCCAATGGAATCCTGGGAAACAAGTTTTCGCCGACACGTGAAGTCGATCTCTTTTTTCGCGGCCATCTTGGTATCAGTGGTAGCGAAATAACTGCTACAAGAAAACTGCCAAAATGGGTCGACTTCACGCTCCAGGGTAAGCCCAAAACGTGGAATAGTGACGAAAGAATAGTTGGTGCAAATCTTAGAGGGAAAATAAAGTGTTTTCTGGGATACTGACAGCACTAAACTCGTTGATGTTGAAAGCAGTGTTGAGAACTCGTGCTTCTCTTTACTTTTCTAACAAATTTACGATTTCTTCTAAAGGAAAGGTATATCTGGTTCAGCTCTGCCTTACCGCCGAAGTGTTCCAACGGTAAGGAATAAATGATTTATGTATGGAGTTTGCTTTTTTGCGTGCAAAAATGCACCTCAATGCATACAAGAGTTGTAAGCTTATGTGTTGGTGTGGGATCGTTTATAGTATGACAGAATCTTGATGAAGTTTGATTGTACTAAGCTTAAGACTTACATATAATGTTATACTTTTAGTATGAATTTTATTGCAAGGTATGTAACTGAACTGTATATTGCAGAGTTATGTATAATGCATTTTGTTATAATAACAAAATGTATTATACATATTTCTTTGCATAGTTCTGTTGATAATCGAACGTTTGGTAATTCGAACACAATCGAACTTGATCCAGGGATTAAATAAGAAACCTTTCTGTGAGTTTTATTTCTGAAATAATCAAACTTAGTCAAACTCAATTCATGGATTTCAATCGATCATATTCAGAAATCAAATGTACTATGATGTGTCCGGCTGCCTCTTGCTAAAAAAAATTATAGCTGCCTTCGAGCTACAATCCAATCCTTATTGATTCATCCCCTTCTTAATAATTGACAAAATCAAACTGCTTACAGTAATAATAATAATAATAATAACAGTTTTTATACATGCATTTCGCAGAGCCTCAAATTATGTGTTTACAAGATAAAAATATTAAAACCCAAATTACAACCTTCAAAAAAAAAATGATAAAAAAAGTGCTTGACTACTAATAACCATGGATAAAATATAACAGTAAGAGAAAAGTAACAGGAACAAGCTTAAAACTTCTTTATTTGTAGTTATCAGTTAGTTCAATGACAATTAGTCAAACTCAGTTGAACTAGTCTGATTTGAAGGATTTCCGAACTCAATCCATGGATTAAGTTTGATAAGCTCAGTATTGTATGACCAAAATTTTGGTAGATTTCGTTCAATTCGTTGTGCCGCTTAGTGTTGTGTGACATTTTGCTTTCCTGTTTTTATTTTTGTTTACTTTGTCGGGACATTAAAATATGACCAGCAGCAGCTGGGATTTTGCTGAAGATTGTGCAAATGTTTTTGGCAATTGTTTGGTGTTTAGCTGTTATTTGCAGCTTTGATCAAATGTTTGATATCCTGGGCTTGAAAGAACTTTCATTTTGCATGTGTATGTAATTTTGGGCCCAGTAAGTTACCGGGGGTTATAAGTAACCAGGGGCAGGATTCACAAAGCTGTCCTAAGCAAAAGATGAATCTTAAATATTGTTTCTTCACAATAGGCTTTGTTTTCCAACAATACATAGGGCACATCTTACCTTAGGAGGGCTTCATGAATCCAGGACCAGGTTATGTTATGTATGTAATTGAATTGTGTGGTTCCAGAAAATATCCATACCCCCCCCACGGAAGGGAGTGGAATTTCCAGGGGGGTGGGGGGGTCAAAGGCCCAGGAAAATCCTGAGAGGGGAAGGGGTGTTGTATCAATTTATATTATTTTTTCCAGACCGGTTCCATTATTCCTATATGTTAAATTTTCTGTTTGCATTTTGCTTACCGATCCGCGGACGCAAACATTGATCTTGTTAACTGCACGAAACTAATATTTTCAAGGTGGTCAGGCTCGATTTCTGGTGCTGCGAGAGTCCGGTCATTTTACCAAACAGCGGCGGATTAGCGAACAGCTCATGCTGTGGAAGACGAGTAAATCCCGTAAATTACACCAAGAATCTCTGTCACACATATTTAAGCAGATACGTCTGTCATTTGATTTCGAACTGTATATCCGTCTCTGCTAGTAGCAGCGCAGACATTTACGTCGCATTTCTTCGTTGTTGTTCGCCGGCGTGAAAACTATCGTTTAAACTGGATTATTGCGTCAACATTGAGCACAGTAGTAATTCGGAATCGACACAAAACAGTTCTTGATCCCGCTAAGAGTAATTCTTGACCGAAAACTACGTAAAAACACTGTAATAATTATAGTTCGGCAAACAAATATTATCTGTAAGAAATTTACGACTTTGGCGCGTTATATAATCAAAAATAAAAACGTGCCCGTTTCACGTGTTTTGACTCAAACATTTATAATATTTCGGCATGAAAGAAACGGGCAAAATTTCTTCGGTAGCAGTGGAAAATCACACAGGCGTCATTACAATTGCATAAAGCAAGTATAAAATAAAGTAAAAGGCATCCCAAGTATTAAAAGGGAAGTGTTTGATGGGAGCGCGTAACATGAACCATTGTTCAGATAAGTTTGTTTACAGAACATTCCCGCGTGTGCGCTGAAATGTTTTCGAATACATTCATGCTGCTTGCAACGTCGTTTTCGGCTTAACTTTACATTAGATAAATCTAGTTGTGCAAAAGTTTTCTAGCTTTGCCAGGTCTCCAGCGAAGGCGGTTTACCACAGCCTTACATCAGCACAAATAAAAGCAGAATTATGCAAATTGCAAAATCGGCGGCATGTCAAACTTTCACCGCCAGTCGACGAGACAACAGGACGCTAATTGTCGTGGAGAAGATTGAATTACACTGCACGATGGAAACCGGAAGGCAATCGCAGTCATCTTCCAAAATTACTGAGAAAAAAATGGTTTACAGCAAAACTGCTAGCTGTCTTATTGATTTGCATGCGGGTTTTATATATCTGGCAAGCCTTCAATAAAATTTAGGTTTGAATATGCCCGCAAAAAATATGTTGTTTTGATTACAGTACTCATTTTTTTACCTTGGCAGCGTAACTTAGCGATTCTTACTCAACATTTATTTCTCAAGAGAACTTGTAATTTGTCAAATCCTCGGATTATAAATTGAAGTGTTGCTGTTTCGTCAAGATAATGAAGCAGAATTGGTCGTAAATAAAATTTATGACGATATGCATGCACAATAGCATTTGACATGCGACGTAACTTCTGCTCATATACGCGAATTTACCAGAAAACGCCGGTAACCCTCGAAATTTGGATTCTTAAACTATAGTTTAGCTAATTTTTCGCTTTAAACAAGAAATAGAAATATTTCCAGGGGGTGTAGGAAAAAATTGGAATTTCCGGAGGGGGGGAGGGGTATAGTTTGTGGGCCGTTTTTGGAAAATCCAGAGGGGTGGGGGGGGGTCATATGAAAAATCCCTTCCGTGGGGGGGGTATGGATATTTTCTGGAACCACACATTACAATAGTTTGTAAAATAATTTTTGGGTTACAACAACAGCTCTGCCTGAAAGCAGGAAAGGAATTTAGTTTTGTAATCCTCCAGTTTCTTTGGAGTTTGTTGAAAACTGACCAGTTTAATTTTTGTCCTTTATTTATCAGTGGCTCAAATTGACATCAGATGATGTTAAGGAACAAATATACAAGTTAGCCAAGAAGGGACTGACTCCTTCCCAGATTGGTAAGTATAAAGTAAAATGAAATTAGTGAACAATAGCAATGTTAGCCTAGCGCTTTGTCTCTTCTTGACCCCTGTTGTTCTTGCTTCACTGGCATCCCACACTAATCTGCACAAGTGATGTGAAGCTCTGGCCTGTTGCTATGTGACGTCACACTGGCAAGTGGAGTGGGCCAAGAAACGTAATTGGAAAACAAGAGACGCCTACTCCCTCCTGCCCCGCCAATTCTAGAATATTTGCGTTCACGTACAACACTTCTACAGATCTGTACTTTTGCACTTAACGTGTGATATCAGAAGAAACATTGTTTTTGGCAATACATTAGATCAAGCAAGCTTTTGGCCAGACATCTGACATACTGTTGAAAGAAATGTTATCAATAGGGATTTTGTGATAGGGAGTTTGTAACAGAGAGTGTGTTAAGACTGATCCTGCACTAAAGATTGTTGTTTCTGTCCAAATAGGTGTGATCTTGCGTGACTCACATGGTGTTGCACAAGTGCGTTACATCACCGGAAACAAGATTCTTAGGATCCTGAAGGCTAAAGGTATTTAAATGTAATTTAGTAACACAATATAAACCAACAGAAATAATACAGCTGAGTAGTCAGAGAATAAACTCTGTGGTGTACATTTAAGTGCTGGAGTGACCCCATTAATTTCGTACTGGGTGTTGCCCCCGTAAGAAAATGTGGACCATACAATTCAAAGGAAATTTGTTTGACCTCGCTGTAGTGCTGTAGTGAAATAGTTTGCTTGGTAGTCAGTCCCGGATTAAAAAAAAAATGGTTTTACAACACACAAATACGCATCTTCTTTATTCCTTATTAGGCTTGGCAGCATCTCTTCCTGAGGATCTTTATTTCCTCATCAAAAAAGCAGTTGCTGTGCGCAAGCATCTTGAAAAGCACCGAAAGGTAAATGCTAAAATATAATTGTAGAATATTGGAGTATTGTGTTGTTGCCATGTTGGAGGCTTAAGTAAGTTATTTGAACCCAAACAATACATGGTACTTGTGCCCAGGTTGTTGAGATGTCCTTGCCACAAACAATAGTCCTCTTCAAGACTATTCTCATGCAGATGATCACGTTAGACAAACTTGCTGTATTTCAATTCCCTTTGCCAAATCCTTGCCGCATTTACAAGGTTTTGGTTTGTTTTTGGCAATTTTTTTGACACCACTTTTGTATTAACTGGCCTTTTATAAGGAAAAAGAACTGTAATATTTGAAGTTATTAAGTCTCATGTACACTCTGGCGCTTGCAACTCCTACTCTAACTGTTCCTAGATATGATACATCTAGGTCAATGGCAACAGACCCCATTGAAAAGTTGTTCAAAAAGATATCACAAACTAGACTAACTTGTGCAAATGGTGATGGCATAACACTATTAATGCACATTTAAAATACAATAGCATTGTTTTAAAACACATTATTTTCTCTACAGGACAAGGATTCCAAATTCAGGCTTATCCTCATTGAGAGCAGGATTCATCGTCTGGCCCGTTACTACAAGACCAAGAGGGTTTTGCCTGCAAACTGGAAATAGTAAGGATTTTTCTTGCTGACTTGTTTTCTAAATTTCTTTTGTACAAAACTTTCATGTGACCATGATGAAGCCTGAAGAGAATACTCTTAGATGGAAGTGTCACAGAAATGAAAATTTTGTGGGTCTCCACAAAGTGGCAATATTAACACAAAAATTCTCATATGTGCTGTTAGGGGAGTGGTGTTCCAAAGACATGGAATGCACAGATATGGAACATTTCATCAGTTTTTTTTTTCATTTATTGAAAAAGGTATTAAGACGATTTCCGCTTAACGTTCGAGTAGTAGCTGCAAAAATTAAGTTACCAAAAAATACTTGCATCACAGTCACATTTTGAGAACACATAAGAAGAACTTATCGATACTTTTGCTCCCATGCTGACCCCGCGAGAGAAAATTGGATTTGAAGTTATCCATATTTCAATTTAAAAATGCTTCATGTCAGTTCAAAACAAAATGGCACCCGTTTTTGGCATATTTTTACAAGATTTAACATTAATTTTCTTGACAATGCTTGAGAATTTCATCGCGGGGTCACTTGGAGAAGTGAATTAAAGTGAGATGTTTCAAATCGCATTGAAAATGTTACTGTGCTATGAGTAGATTTTTAGAAAATATTTTTTTGCACTTATTGCTCGAACGTTGAGCGGAATCTGTCTTAATTATTTTGAGGAGTAGTTCAAAGTAAGAGGTATAACATTGGCCAATCAGATATTTCCAGCGTTTTCTGGAAATAGCACCAGGGTTACAGCTCACAAAGAATTGAGACATATCCCTAAATATTGTTAGTTGCTATCTTGTCCCTGCCTCAGATAGTACACATACTACTTGCTGAGAACAAACATCTCACAATTTGTAACATTGCATGTAATAGACTGCTGTTTTAACATGCTCTATTAATTTTTTTGTACATATATGATAAAACAAGGAGGTATGATTCGTTGATAGAAGAATTTTTAATTTTTGCAGTGAGTTTTAAGTCACTAACAGTTTTTTCCTCTTTTGTTTCAGTGAGTCATCAACTGCCTCTGCTTTGGTTGCGTAAACAAAGAATGTAAACAGTAAATAGAATAAAATCCTCACTTTGAGTTCACAAAATGTTGTTGGTTGCTTTTTGATTCCTTCTACCCAACACTGTCACAGAGGCAAAGAGAAAACGATTCCCCCTCCTAGCCTGCAAGCAGATTTGCTTGACTTTGTTTCAAGTCTTTTGGCAGCAGAGGGGTATTTTATGAACCAAGGAGAATGGGGCAGGGGCAACTACGCACAGTTCAATGGAGTAATTTTCCTTTTTTAAGTCCCAACATTGACAAGCAACTTATTTCTCCTTATATTACCACTACTTCAACAAGCATGCAGGCAATGAGATTAAAGGACATGATCACCAAAGATGTGATGCCTAGATGTTTAAGCAAATTCTCCCAGGTAGTACAGTAAGAAATAAATGGAGTACAGTGAGGAGAATATGCAGGCTGATGTTAAGGATTGAAGGGCTAACTTGATCTAGGATCTGGCTGGTCATGAGGCAAATAACTAACCAACATTGTGTGATTACCTTCCTTGAGATATCTGGTGTTATTGTGAGCAGTTTAAAAATGAAACTTTTGCATAACATGACCCAAACACTTGTCTTTTTTCTTGGGGGTGGGGGGGTGGGGTGTTTTTCCTTAAGCAATAAAATGTTTTTACACCACTTCCAAAACCATGGAACTTCTGAGCAACAAAATACGTCCAGTGTAGTTGCCTTTAAGGTGGCTCCCTAAAGTTTTTTACAAAAGTGACTATAAGAACTGGCAAGAGTTACAAAAGAAATCTTAGTTCTGTTGTCTTGCAATCTTTGTTCCTGAGATTGCCAATAAGGTTACCAACATAAGCACCCTTATTTTTCAGTTTTTGCTTCTTAATAGGGTGTTGTCATGGCAACAAAACATCTAAAGAATCACAGATATTTCCTATTAATT
This sequence comes from Siderastrea radians, assembly GCA_964017195.1. NCBI lineage: Eukaryota > Metazoa > Cnidaria > Anthozoa > Scleractinia > Rhizangiidae > Siderastrea > Siderastrea radians. The sequence continues at coordinate 45,726,193 of OZ024893.1, forward strand.
TGTCTTTATTCTTTAATATCTTGGTTTTCCCTCAGTGAAGTTTTTTTAAACTTTCCTATCTTGTGAAAATGATTTTGACTAACATTTTGCAGGGGAAAAAATACGGGTCGTTTAGACGGTTTCACCAACATCACGTGATTTCTTATTTTTAACCATTAAACTGAATTGCTCTGACAGAATTTTTCCAAAAAATAATACCTGAAAGGTGGCGTTAGTATCTCAAAATGTGCAAAATTTTAAAATTTACCAAAGGAAATGCGAGAAAATTCACTGTTGAGTTTACTTTTTTTGGCTATGCTGACATCATAAAATATTGGGAAAAACTTACGATTTCATGTGAGCGTGAGCAGATTACTACAGCTCGCAACATCAGCATGCATGCTGTCATAAAACTATAGGGAGCCACCTTAAGAAGTCACATACCACAATTTTTCCCAAAAACTGAAAACCATGCTGTGAGTGAAGGGAATATGTCAAATGACCAATGTCTTAATAATATGCCAACAGAGATTCTAGTTTATGCACATAAAGATATTTTGAGATTCAAAGGACAACCTCATCTTCCCAATTTTATTTAATGCCACAAAAGTTAAATTACGATACAGAGGTCATGTAAAACCCAACTTGATCACAAAAACTTTCTTACGTTACGTGCAACATGGACTAATAACATGATGTTGCATTGAACACCAATAGCCTGGTAAACAGGAACAAAATTAATGATTTTATCTTTTTCCCCATCAAATTAATTTTATAAAACACTTAACGACCCAATAAGACCAAAAATATATTGAAAGGCTTTAAACTTACGAAGTGACCCTATAGAGCAAAAAATATAAAGAAATAAAAGATTTTTATGCAGCCCTTTGTGAAGCCTTCCAGTTACATTGGTCTAAACTTGGCAATATTTTTCACAAAAAGGCAAGACCTTCAGCAAAGCCCAAAAGTCACTTGCACATTCATGGCCATATCCCTTCAATAACTGGCCAACTGGGGAGGGGTATTCCCTACAATGAGTTAACCCTTTCACTCCCAGAGTCAGTTATGGAGACATTAAGGTGATTCTAACATCTGAGTCTGTGGATGAAATCCTATAGTGTTACCATTCAAATGAGACCTCTTCAGCAGTACTTTCACATGACACTATTTATATTTAAGTATTTTACAAATGAAATTTGGGATTTGTCTTGAATTTTGATTTTAGGCACTCTTGGGAGTGGAAGGGTTAAACAAGAAGGCTCCACATGAGGGCTGCCTTTTTTACACTCAGTATACAAAATAGAAGAAAACACTACAGTTTTTAGCCTTCAAAGGGTCACCAGAATAAGGTTAAGTACAAGGGAAAGCAGTTACACCGTAAATCTGGTTAGAAAATGTTTGCAGAAATTACAAAATAATATTATGCAAAAATATGCAAAAGCAAGAAGTCTTCAAGAAAATGAAAGCTCACAGAGAGAGGTGGTTTCCATTTTGTTTAAACTAATAACATCACCTTACATTATGGAGAGGTAAGCTGATATCAGCTCAGCGATTGAACAAATTTAGGTACATGGAAGCATAAGGGTTGAGACCCCCATCTGCTTCCCCACCCCCTTTCTGGGCCAATTGCAAAACTATCTGCAAATCCAAATCCCTAGAGAAGACAACCAAAAGCTTGATGTTGTCACAGCATTAAACTCAGCACTGAGCTGATCACTTTGCAAAGTGCTTCCACTGATCACTGACAAAGTCTCTGCATTTCCTGATGTGTGAATCACTTGCTGAGCTATGCAGTAATCTGGTGCAGAACGGGCACATGACATGGCCAACTTCTTTGATATGTTCCATCAGTTTTACAACAGTTTTGCATTTCTTTCCACACCCTTGACAGCCTCCAGGCTCGGCATGTGCTTCATCCACTGGACGAACAGGCTTAACTGGATTGAGTGCAGGGCATTCTTTCCTGTGGCTCTTAGATATCTTAGCCTGAAAATATTTACCACATTTGCACTTTGCATGAATTTTTATGTGTTGAGCAAGGCCATCTTTTCCCTTGACCTTTTTGTTACAAACGTGGCATGCGACAATCTCTACAGCCTTGTTAGAAGTGCTCTTTACAGGATTTTTAGAGGTGCTTGGCTTGCTAACAACCTCATCCTCAACAAAACAACTTTCATCCTGGCCCTTGTGTGTTTGACCAATCACAGTTTTCAAGTGTTGGTAGATTTTAAACCCGATCCATGCATCTAATGCAGCATAGTGGATCTGTCTAATTGTCAGAGGAAACTTTTCCCAGTTGCTCTTGGAGACCGTCTTTGGCTTTTCGAGGTGAATTCCAAGGAAATGCTCGGCAAGAGCTTTTAGTCCAATCTTATTTGATTCTGGGATACTAACTCTCTTGGCCATATTCTGTGTATCCACCAAACCAACACATTTCAGTCCTGTATCTCTCTTTAGTTTGGCAACGTCTTGCACAATCCCACTTCCAACTTTTAAAATCTTTCTGTCATTCAGAAGGGATGCGAGCAACTTTGAAGGTGTCTTCATGTGTTTAAGATGTACAACAAGGCATGAGCTGTCAACACCTAACTGCAGAACAGCAGTCTTGTTCTCTACTCCTCCCTTCTTCTTGCTTACAAACTGGGGTTTCCACTCGATATCCAATCCAACTGCACAAGCAGAACAATCAACAATGTTATTCCTTAGCCATGCTTCAGCTTCAACTGGGTCTGCCGTGTACACCACTTCAACACCTTCTGCTGGGTAAGGCAAAGAATGAATCAACGTTTTCTTTCCTGCAGCAACTGGTTTGCTTTTCTGAGAACTCAATTTTGTTGAAGGGTGTTCATCTTCAACAGAATTTGGTGTGTTATGAGTCAATGCTGGATCAGATGAATGGTTGGAATGGAAATTTCTACAAGAATTATTATTTAGAAAATGGCGTAAATCTTCTTTGCCATTTGCCACATTATGACTGGATGCTTGATGTGGCATTTTTTTCTCATAACTCTGCCTCGAAGTATAATATGTATCTTCAGCATAACTTGGTGTGTTATGAATCAATGCTTGATCAGACAAGTCATTTCTCTCACAACTGTTCCTTTCAGAATGGAATGGTTCATCATATGGCATGTTGTAAGGCAATGTTTGATCAAGGTAATTCCTTCCATAATCTTTCTGTACTGAATGATATGCATCTTCCGTATCTTCTGGAACAATGAAATCACTGGAGTTTCTCTGGTAATAAGCTAATGAGTTCTCCCCACAATCCTGCTTTGCAACTTTGCTGCCCACATTGTGTGTACCTTCAAAATATCCATATGCATGGCGGAGACCGTTGAAGATGCCATTGCGGACATCTTCAACATAACTGGATATATTGCGAACCAAAGATTCTTCAGCTTGTTGATTAGTGGGGGAGTTTCTATCATAGCCCTGCTTTGCGTTGCGATCCAAGTCTGAAGCACAATAGCTTTCCATAAGAGGTTCTTTCCAATGAATATCACTTCCTACAGCACTCGTGTCATAATCATCAAATTCTGATTTGACACGTGCATGCATTTCTTCACCATACCTCTCTCCTCTCGTGTCAATAAAGAACCCTCCGTCTGCTGCATAACTTGAAGAGGCACTCCCACTTTGAGGAATTGAATAGCTATCTTGCCCGTCCGTTTCTCTTCTAGATCTCTCTTTCTTTATCCTGTGCACAGGAAGTTGTGACCACTCTTCCGTTGGTCTGTCGCTGAATTCTACTGCTTTATTCTTGTAAATGCGATCATTAATATCTTCAGCTTTTCGCCGTAAGAGATAATCCCAAGCTCTTTCCCCACCGGCTGCTGAGGAAGAAGTCGAAGAAGACCACGTAAGGAGATCGTCAGCCTTCTCTTCCGTTCGCTTACGAGTTCCCTTGGTAGGGTAGGAGCCGTGCCTGAAGCTCATTCTATCTTCAAACTTTGAAATCTAATACTGTGACAGAAGCACATTTAAATCCAAACTTTTCGAGTAAAACTATCGTAGACAGCGATACTTCTCCACTTTTTGCCGCGAATGACGCCGCGAATGCGTTTGCAAAGCAAATCACACGAGGAGCCAGGCCTTTGCACGTAAGGCACTGGGTACCAAAACGCTGAGTCAGTGTGCCGCGCTGCATTGTGGTTATCTTTGATCCAAAATGACGGAAAGATACAGCTTTAGTTTGACAACTTTCAGGTAAATTTTATACATGTTTGTCTTTCTATTTTGCTCCATATACCCATGGAACTTTTGAAGGTACAGTTCAGGTAGCTTTCTGTAGAATTATGCAGAGATTTGACGCGAGAAATGTCCAATACTTTGCGCGTAGAGTTTTGAACCATCGACGGACTGAAAATTTAACATCCACATTGTCTGGCGGTAAACTTTTGTGTATGTTGTTAAATGTCAACGTAAATTTATTTTTGTAGATTTTTAAAATAATGTTAAGACCGTCAACTGTGCGAAAAATGATATTTTAAAGCTCTATCCATGCTTTCTTTGGGAACATCAACATTCAATTAAGCTACAGAACAGCACGTGTCACCTATAAGGATGTAATTTTCATTGCCAGGCGAGAAAAAAAAATGTTGAACTATTTAGTGTACTCATGATAGTGAAATTTAGACACTGATTACCCATTCTTAAAAATGCAACCAGAGAATTCGAAGTGCAACTTCATGTCAGTTTGACACGTTGGTTTGACTTTGGCTGATCAGATGTTCAGCAGCCAGTCAAAAAAGAGATCAAAATGTGGCTTGCAGTTGTTCATTCTGCATCTCTAGTTTTTCTTTAGAACAAATCATTTAAACATTCCAGAAAAATTTAAATTATGTTCAGTCTTTGTCACAAGCATGGAACTACAAAGAAAAATCTCCAAATCAAGCCCATGACTTTTTGCACATTGCTCAGATAGTCTGAAGCAGTCAGAAGGTCATTGGTTGGTAGTCTGCCACAGAGCTGCATCACTGTTGAGACTAGCTGGATAAAGATTATTCACTGTCAACACTGAGCTGAGCATACAGTTGAACCTCTGCTAATTAACGGCCACCTCTCTACAACAGTTACTTTTGTGTGTCCTGGTGAATACATTCACTCTTGTTTGAACCTGTCAACAAGGGTCACTTTCCTCTGTCCCCAAGGCGGCCATTGTGAAGAGGTTCGACTGTATAGTAAAATGTGATAACAACATTTCTCCTTTGAGAGAGATGGTGTAGTTATCATCATCATCATCATCATCATCATCATCATCATCATCATCATCATCAATCAGTCATTATCATTGTCATCATTAATCTATCTTCAATGTACCACCATCAATCAATAGTCATTGTCATTATCATATTTTGCTTTGACTATCTCTCTTCTTTTCCTGACTCCAGTCCTTCAGGAAAGCTTGTCCAGATAGAATATGCTTTGGCAGCAGTTGCTGCAGGAGGACCCTCTGTAGGAATAAAAGGTAAACTATTGTGCCGAAGTACATTGACTTGGCTACTTTAGAACCTACAAAGTCCTTGCACTTGTTGTTATAACTTGCGCTAGATTAAGGGAGACCCAGGAGAAGCCAAGAGAAATCTTCTTGAGAAAACCAGTAGGTGAAACTTGACCAAAGTTTTTCCATTAGAGTAAACATCCTTAATTGATAGACTGTAGGTTAGAATAAAGTCACAGTCAGGTCCCAGGTGAGCCAAACAGCTGGAATTTAACCCTGTTGCTGTCGTATGCACAACTAGTGCTCAGGTAGAATAACTGCTACCCTCTATGAATTGGATTCAGTCCTACATATTTAAATGGTGGAAAGTGCTGGTGATTTATTCCAGTTTCTGTGACTTAGTTCCTTTCCCTGGGGTGAAGAAGAGGACTGGCAGGTTTCCATAAGCGTACCTTTTTTACAGGATTAGCCTCATGCCCAAGCCCCAACCTGGAGGGCCAGAGTTTTCTTAAGGGCACAAGATACTTGCCTTTTGCCGCTGTCACTTGGGTACAGAGCAACTACATTTCCAGGGGTTACAGTGAGGATGTGCAACATGGGACCAGTGGACATTCTGCGGCACTTATGGGTTGCACCTGGTGACCCTGGTGTACCCCATGGAGACCCTTTGCCACTCTTTGACCCCTAAAACCCCTTTAACCTATAGTTAACCGGCCGTCGCCATGATGGCAACCGCCGGTTTATAAAATGGACACGGTTTTTGGTGAAAGCAAGTTGGCTTAACATACGAAGAAAGTGCTGTAAAGCTTGTGGTACGGGTACTCAAGAGCGGTACTGTCTTATACAAGACGCATGCGCATGTTAGTCTTCTGAATGTTACCTTCCTATGTTTTTGTCTTTTAATTTACAGTATTTAAGATATGAACGGCGAAGGGTTGTTTAAGTCTGGGGTTTTTTGTACAGTACAGCCCAAAAATAATGCACGCGCAAGAACTTCTTTTTGCGTCCGCAAGCCGAGAACTTCTTGCGGCTACTTGCAGGATGCCTGCACTTGAATACTGCAAGCCGCAAGAACGTCTTTGCGTTTAGAAGTTAAAACCGCAAGAACTTCTTTGTGGTAAGATATCTGGACCGCAAGTAAGCGCAAGAAAGTCTTTGCCCTAACATCTTAAAAACCCGGAACCCGGAGAAGGTAAAAAAGAGACCACTTTATAGCGCAAGGCACGTTCGAAATTGGCTGCCTTTGTAACTTGCAATCAGTTGTTTATTTGGTCCCTTGTAAGTTTTTTTCTTCGGTTTTGAATTTTTTATCCGATAAAGAGTTCACTAGGTTCTGAATTTGACACTGGTCGCCTTCTATGTTATTTTTTAACGGCTAGGGAGAAACGAGACTCAAACGAAGCACGCGTGTTATTGTTTATGTGTCCCGGAGTCCCAGACATGCGGTACGCTTAGCGGCGGGAAAGGTTTCGCTCGATTTATTTCACTTAAATGAGGAACAATGGCAAAGCACAGTCCATCAGTCACATTATTAAAGAACTGACATTCACCTGTTCAGTGTTGCTGTACTTCCACCAACATATTAAACTCGGACAAATACTTTTAATTAGTTGCGCTCACACGTGTGAGAAATGAACATGGTCACTCAGATGAGAAGAAATAATACCCGAAGTCTTAATTGGAAAAACACATTATGTTTGTAAAAAATAGTTCCACTCATTACGCTGAAGTCGATATCACATTTTAAATCTTTGAAGTAAACCAAAAAAGTCTGAAGGAAACTAAAACTCCGCGATCTGAAAGAAATTCAGCACGTCAATTCTAACCTGAGTAAACACAAATCTGCCGTATGCAAATTTGGTATGATTTGCTTGAATGACATTTTGTAACGCAATGCATGAGCAGTTCTCTAAGTCGTCAAGACAGCAAGCCCCGGGCAGCAAGCTGTGTCGAAAGGCGAATGTGTAGTTGAAATCATATGTCTATGCTATTTCTTCGAGTATCCCTTTTTTGCTGGGAAATTAAACTGGTAAAGATGCAGGGATTCTTGATGACTTCACCCACGCGATGGCATGACCTCCTGCATGTGTAAGTCTGGTCTTGTCTTGCCTGTCAAAGAAGAGTTCGCGCAGTTTGCCGCAATTATAGCTTTTGGACCTTTTTGTTTCTATTTCTTGGATGGAATGAAAAACTGAATTGAGTCAGTTCTGAGTTGAACCCGTATCACTGTATCTGAGACACGCTTAAAAAAATTGTTCATGTTTTGTCATGTGCCAGAGATCATGTTTACTGGGTGTTTATCTTGCAGTCGGAAAGCTGGCGGATATTCCATTTCATGATGTGAATTTTCTTCGATACTTTGGTTGTTCGAACATTTGCTTCCTTGATTTTTTGATTAGCCTTGTGAACTTTCGCTTGACTTGGCGAATTGTCGCGCCAACACGCCAACACGACGAAAAATCGCTCGAAAGCTCGGTGATATTTCAAAGAGAATAGAGCGCGAGATTCGCTCTCATTACTTTTGCAATACCTCACACTAACACGAGCACTACAAGTTTCTTTGGCTGGACCCTCACTACTTCTTGCGCCTTCTTGCGGCTTGCGGTAACATTAGTAACTTCTTGCGGCTAGATTTTCAACTTCTTGCGTTTCGAATGTTCTTGCGGGTAAACTGCAAAAACCTAGCACTTTCACTTCTTGCGCGGGCTTGCGTGTTCTTGCGGCGCAAGAACTTCTTGCGCCACTTCTTGCGCGTGCATTATTTTTGATAGGATTTCAGAATGCGAAAATAGGATTGAATGCGAAATTGACTGTGTTGTCTGATCTAGTTAGTGGCTATGGTGAAATTTTTTTTAGCGCAGGAGTTTTTTTTATTGGGATTGACATTTTGAGGGGTGTAAAAATGTGGGAGTCAGAAGGATTTGTGAATGTCAGGACCATATCACGCTTCTGTGAATGTGATTTGCTTTGAAAGTTGCGTTTTGCGTGAGAGGCAGTTTCCCTTGGCGTTTTATGGGGGGGGGGGTGGTTTGCGAAGTGGATTGTAAGGTTTCTGATTGGCTAACTTGTATTTCGCAGCGGACAAAAAGGACAGTTGCGTTTTGCCGGCGTGGGCTAGGAAGAGAAGGAATTGGTACTAGTATGATGATGCAATATTAGTTGATTGCACATCAGTACATGATAGTTCTTGTGAACGGAGAGAAATGAGTGTTTATTTGAGGCGAGAAGTTGATACGAAGGAATCATCATTAACCCATTGACTCCTGAGGAAATTTACACGCGACCACCCCCAATTTCCTGAACATTTTTCAGCATTCAGTCGAAATAAACGACTTGAAAAAATTAACACAATGCGCAGTAGATAAAGACAAATTCTCAGCTTTTGTTGTCACGTTTTATTTCCCCATGGATAGTTAGTGAGTTATTTTTTAATTACAAGGATTTGTCAGGATCGAAAATATATTGTCAAATTTACCTCCAAAGCAAGATTTAAGGAATTTTTTCAACCGCGCGCCATTTGCAGTCAAAATCGCAAAGACAGTAAACTTTGCAGTTGTCATTCTCGTGAGAAAAGCCGTGTCCATTCTCGATATATTGCACAATTATTGTTCATCACAACTTTTAGTCCAACCACTTTTTCAACACCAAAGGGAAAATAGCGAAGTTTAACTTAGTAGAAAATCTGCAAAACGCTCAGAAATGCATGTGCTTGGTACAAAAAGCAAACACGTGCTCAGAGACACGTATTGCTATGCTGTTCCTTTACCATTCAAAATACTCCCACCGGGAATCACAGCATAATTCCATAAAATTTTTAAACAGATTCCATTCATTTGATTCCATTCATTCATTCATTTCCATTTCCATTCATTTGCTATTTCTATAGCAGCGAAATTTTAACATGAAATGAAGAAAAATTTGAGACGATCACTGCCACAAAAGGATCAGGTTTCAGGGTCAAAATGGAAGCTTATGCAAATAACTGTTGGCATGTTTAGATCTATTTTCGTTGTGAGAATTGAACAAATATGCTTGTAGAAATAAAAAGAATCTTCAGAAAAGAAAATTTTATGCAAAATGAAGAAAAAGTCACGAATCGAAGAGGGAAAGCATGCTTTAAAACACAGATGGCGCAACAGAAATAAGCGCGTCTGCTTTCGATTCGTACACAAAAAATACAGCGCAAGAAGCACAGTCATTTCTGATCTGATGGTTAAATTTAATAGTTTGCTGACAGAGTGAGTTAAACAGCACATCATAGGAAATAAAATTTACACTGAAAGAGGTTCATTACCTGGTCTAATTGTTCAAAGGAAAGATTCACAAGTCTTGATTTCTGCTCGCAAAATTTGACTCCACGCGGTCTTCAAGTCTTGTCGAATCGGCTAAACTTTTCATCGCTTTGTACTAGAAAACTATCCACTTCAAAGCATCCTAAACATTCACTGATCTAAAGCAAAATTTTTGCCTTTCATTTTGAGACTCAGAGAGGTTTTTTTCCCCGTATAGAGCGAAAAAGAACCGTAAATTGCACTACCTCTCTGTGCGTAAAAAACATGCTGCGCCATATTTCTTCATCGCAAATCGAGGGACGAAAAAAAGTCTTTCTAGTACCCCGAAAGAGCTCCAAAAATATGCGCAAAAGACATATTCTGATTGGTTTATTTGTCCCCTTTAACAATAGAACAATAGGGGAACCAAAATCCTTAAGGAGGGGAGGGTAGAGGCTTTTTCAAACACATGGTTTTACCGGGGCGGTTTCGGGCGCTTCAGGTGTCAATGGGTTAATAAGGATTTTTTTTTTAATAAGGCAGGTGTTACCAGTCTTTTTGCATTGAAAGAACGAAAATATCTGAATATTATCGACGGATTTGTGTGGTTTGCTTGTGGTGTTCGCTAAAGGCTACGAGCAGTCTCACTTTCCGTTCAGAGGTAGATAGTGAAGGAAAAGAAAAACAGGCGAGTGAGCGCGAAATCGATTGCGGCTAGACAGGCGCGTTAGCTTTCAAAGACGTAGGCGACTTTCGTCCCCTCTCGCTTGTTTACCTGGTTAGCGGGTTAGCAAACTGGATTTAAACATCACGTCATGAGATATCTTGACGTGCCCCAGACTCTGACGATCTGCTCGAGCTCGTGTTTTTTGATTCTACTGCTATGTTCACTGTTTGTATTTAAGGTCTAGGCACAACAGTAAATACTTCGTCGTCCCTGTGTGAGCATTCTCAGTTGTGGACGAATTCATATCGACATTCGACGTTTGAGTGATTTTGCGTTTTTCAGCACAAATAAAGCGATAAGAAAGATAAGCTGAGTCATCAGAGTTTAAACATTACATCATCCAGTACCGCTATAGTCAAAATATTGTGGCACACAATCACACTTTTCCTCACGCCGGTTCGTAAAAAAAGAGGATCGCGCTAACATTTGTGAAACCTAGGGGTGGGGAGGGTCAGAATGGCCGGTTAAAATGCCCAGTGGGCTTTCTTGTTAATTAAGAAATTAAAGTGACTAAGAATGTTGCCCCCCCCACCTTCCCTAACCTGGATGGGATGCAAGTCCATTACAGAGCTATCCTAAACATTTTTTCTCTAGTACCCATTTATTAGCCTGTTCCAGGCTCCAAGATAGACTGAAAAACGGATCGAGAAAACAAACTGGAACAAAAAATGCATTGGGGCTGGGGAGAGACCAGCCGTTTTTTGTTCGCCTGCTTTTTGCTTGTCTCCACTGCTTTTTGCTTGTCTCCACTGACTGAGAGCCTGGCAGAGGCTACCCATTTATATACATCAGGGGTAGAAAGAGTGGCCATGTGGAGTGAAATTTCTTATGTAAGGAATTAACACAGCAATGCAAAGACTAACTTAGACTTAAACCACTGACCCTCCACCCCCATTGAAATGAGGATCAAAAGTCAGACAACCTAACCTCTTCAGAACTATGCCTACACCCTCTGAAGCCCTGCTCCCACAAGCATTTTGTAGGGAGCTCTTACTTTACTTGTGCTAGTAATGTGGAATGATTGACAATAACAGCATGGTGTTTTGGCAGTACAATTTGTCATTTAAGGACGGTGCCTCATTTTGTTACTGCGCATACGTTCTGCACATCTCAGGATATTCAAGTTTCTGAATTTGCCCCCTAATACAACAATATTTTTGTGTGGTTTATGACTGTGGAAAAAGCATATCTTAGCAAGGACTATCAGAATCCAAAAAGAAAATTAAGGGGAACCACACATTTTTTAGAGATAATTGAGCTTGAATGGGGAAAGAAATTGCCATACATTCTTTGTATTTTATGTTTTTTTAGAATTATGGTTGTTTAATTACCCTAAAAATTGCGTGGTTACCCACATTTTTCGTTTTGGATTCCAATAACCCTTGCTAAGATCTACTTTTTCCTCATAGTCATAACCATTGCAAAAATGCATTTCTATAATTAGGAGGCACCATCCTTTAAGGTTTGTTTTTACTGAGGGATATGTCTTTGTTTCTCAAGCTTCCAATGGAGTGGTTCTTGCTGCGGAAAAGAAACAGAAGTCAATTCTTTATGATGACAGCACGATCAACAAGGTAGAGATGGTGACAAAAAGCATTGGAATGGTGTATAGTGGGATGGGCCCAGACTACAGGTTTGTGTTCTTTATTATTATTATTATTATTATTATTATTATTATTATTATTATTATTATTATTATTATTATTATTATTGAAGGGTTTGGCATAAATGATGATTTGAGGTTGAAATCTAAATTGGTGCTATTTAGCTGAACATTGGCACACAGGCTGGTTTTCTTGTAAGGAAAATTGTTTTGCAATTATTTCTGGACCTGAGAGTTTCAATTTGAAGAATTACCATATTTTTTTTGCTTTGAACTGACATAAAGAAAACAACAGGACAGCTGATTCTAGGTTGAATTCCTTTGTTTTAGTTGAGGCAGAGAACAAAAGAAATCATTTATGCTTCACTTGAGCGAGTTCAGTTCAATAAAAATATTTAGGCAAACGTGATACACTAATTCTTCGAATTAAAGGTCGCAGGTCCAGAAATAAGTGCACAACGATGTTCCTTACATGAAAAGCAGCCTGTGTGCCAATGTTCAACTGAATAGCACCAATTTCGATTTTAACCTCAAATCATCACTTACGCCCTTTTTGCACCTAGTGCTTCAATTGCACCTTTATAGTATGCTTCAGTGACACATGAGGTGAGTTTGGTTAATCCAGGGTTTGTACTTTGGTGAGACAAAGTTGAGCCAAAATACCCATGGCAAGACCAGGGAGCCTGATATGCAGCTGAAGCATACCACGAAAGGTGTGATCAGGTATTTACCGTACCCAAATTTGTCCTAAAACCATGCTTTGTTTTAGTTACCACGATCAGTCAGGCGTTCTAGTCATATGGCGCATGAACTTCAAGAAGAATAGTGCCAGTCAACAAATGGCGGCAAAATACTGCTGAATGAAATAATTGTACTTTTAAGGACAGTACCTTAAAAGAAAGAAAAAAAACGTAAAAAAGAAAGTATCTGAGGCATCCAACTCGAAGATCCCGGCACTCACACAGCTACAGCTTCATTCCTTTATTTACTAGTACCTCCTCTCACCATCTTTCATTCTACCCTAGAACAATCACTCAGTGGAACAGTCTGCCTCAGTCTTTCTTTTAGAACACTGATTTAACTAAATTTAAACAGTCTGTTTCCTCGTTCAATCACAGTTCTGTAAACTAGATATGTACTTTATATTTTTTTCCGTAATATTTAGCTGACCCCACACCATCAATCTTCGGCTTCGAAGGGTAGGCGCTACCGATAAATAAATAATAATAAATAGGGACAAACAGTGGTGAAAAAAGATGTGCAAAATCCTTCTCAGCTGAAATACTGGCTACATTTCAAGATGAGAAACTTGCATTGTATACCCAAAAAATCATTTAACAAGTCTGGTTTTTAAAGAGCTTCCCGTTTGACGGGCCGTAGTTTATTGCAAACCAAAGCAACGAATCTCAGAGACACATCTCACTTGGTCGCTGAACAATGACTCTTCAAATAGCATCACCGGGCATCTTTCTTCATGGCCAGTTGCCCACATTTGGGGTTGAACTTTCTTTCATTTGCTGCAACTGTTAGAGAAATTTGGGAACTCTGTCTCCAGTACTGTCCATAAATGCACATGTGAATCCCCACCAGTGGGGCTGCGTCCAATTTTAATGTGAAATTCTATTGTTTTTTGCTCTACAAGCATTAAACAAACAAATTGCTTTCTTTTTTGACAAATGTTTAGTTTTGTGTTTCAATGTATTTCTGTTGTAATTTTCATCTCTAAAGTCTGCAAAATGTGTAAGTTTTAGAACTGCCCATGATGTTATAAAATATCAGGTCAGTGACTTGATATTGTGGAAAATCAGGACAGTAAACAAGGCTTCTGATTGGCTAATTCAGAATTTTGGTATGGTAACATATAATAACCAGTTCCTTCTGTTAAACACGCCTGCAATGCATAAGTGTTACAGTAGTTGTGTTGATGATAACAAGCCTGTGGTGCATTCGTGCAAGAGTCTTACTCAGAAGTTGATTAACTGGGCTGCCTGGGCTTGTGATGTAGTCTCAATTTTTTTTCCAAGCTGAGCCAGTTCTGAGCCAATTTTCAGGTTTTGGGATATTTTCAGTTTAAAATCACAGTCATTTTTTCTTTCTGTTTCTTGACAGTTTGGGTATGGAAAATGTTAAAAATGGTTTGGGGACAAGTATGGAAAAAGTGTTGAATTTTGTGCAAACCTTCATTTGTTTATTTGAAGATCAGAAAATGGCCAAACATGTCATTTTGCACAGACAGGAACTTCCATGATTTTGTAGACGAAACTGGACACTGTGCCAAATGCAGTGCAAGGCCTATTAGTTTACTGGGTGCTAAAAGATATCTCTTATTTGCAGAGTTTTAGTACGACATGCAAGGAAGATTGCACAGCAGTATTTTCTAATGTATCAAGAAGAAATCCCTACAGCACAGCTGGTTCAAAAACTTGCATCTGTTGTACAAGAATATACTCAGTCAGGGTGAGAAAATAACAAGAAAATGATTTTTAAAACTTCGTCTTCCATACTGCTTAATAAAAACAAACGCTAGTTAAATCTCTGAGCAGCCACTCCTATAGATATAAAGTGCCTGTCTTCCTTAAGTAACTATACTCCTGTGTATAGACCTTCTTTGGGCTTGCCACCTATTCAGAATGTTAAGGGTAGTCAATGGTAAATTCGAGACTTTGCGAGACATGAGACTATCGTTTTCTTGTGTGAGCCTGAGACTCTTTCAATTTTTTAATCGCGAGATCAAGCTTTAGAGTCTTCTAAATGAGAGCAAAACAAATTTTAGGTCAATCATATAAATCGACCACGAGACTTTCAGATCAGTTTCGGGCTGTGAAAGAATTATTCATCTTATAGCCTTCTAAAAAGCCAAGGCTCGAGGTGGCTTCACAAAAAAGATCCTGAGATCCTGAGACAGCAAGGTAAAAAAAAATCAAGACTCCGAGACTGTTTTGCCGAAAGTTTGAGACTCTGAGATGTAAATAATTGCTAAAAAAAATGAGACTGTGAAACGCTTGCAATTCAGCTGAAATTTTGCAAGACCCAAATTTTTGGTAATACCATTCACCACCCCTAATGTTCCTAAGAACATTCTGCTCAATAGATTAGTAGCTTCTTATCTGAACTTCTGTCAATTGCTTCCAAAGAGCCTATCACTTCTGCTTTAGAATTTAACGGGACACCCACCATGAGCAAAGGTCATGTATGATTATCAAATTCGAAGAGATGAAAAAACTTTTTCCCAAAAAATTTTTTTGAAGGTTTAAATCTGGCTTTCTGATGATTTGGAGATGAACATGAGCAGATCAAAATGCAATTCTTATATACAGATTTGTTTTGACGAGATATTTGTGGTAAAGGAATGTTGGTATGAGCCAGGCCCAAAGAACAGCTGCACAGAAGACTAACAAGTGGCTATCTTTGCTATTTCAGGGGTGTCCGTCCATTTGGAGTTTCTCTTCTTATCGCTGGCTGGGATGATGACAGACCTTATTTGTTCCAGTGTGATCCTTCAGTAAGTCCTATTAGGGGTGACTGTTGAGTTAAATTTTACTACTACAATAGTATTGCAATAGTTGGAACACCATGGGTGTCAATAAAATTTGAAGTAGGCAGCTGGTTTGAATAGAGTACCCAACTGTATCAACAAGGTTTGAAAGAAATCTTTCTTTAATTACTTCAGTTTAGGGAAAATAGTAGCTGACTTCTTTGAGCAAATTTGCAGATGCTTTTTGTTGGTCGTTAGTGCTTATTGAAAGCACTGGAACACTGTTGTGACACTATTGCAATAGTTGGAATTAGTAATTGTGATGGTATTCCAAAACCACGCTAACCTCCCTCTTGATGATGTGTTGTGTCTACTATACCTATTCCTGTTAGTATGACAGAAAAGCATTTGACGTCACGGGCATTTATCTACGGAAGCTCTACAAAACAGTGAATGTAATTTCAAGTTCGCAAGTTTCTCTGTCAGATTGGTGGTAATTTCACTGTACTTGAGAACTGCGGAGCACAATCTGCATCCCACATGTGTTGTGGATAAAATCTTTCACAAATCCAAAGCATTTTCAGAATTAAGATTGATTGTGTTTTTTGTTTTCCACAAAATCACTTTTTCATCTGCTATTTTTTGGACGTGCCACCTGCTTTCATTGAGTGGTCATCAATTTCTAGGGAATTTATTGCGCACGACCTCATGAAAGACAAACATGGTGCATGACTGGTTGATCTCTTTTGTTGCGTTTTCCTCAGCTTGCAGCCAGGTACGAAACAAACAGACATACCGTGTATATATTTCAATCAAGGATACAATAAGAATAATACAGCTGCAATGCGGCAGTATTTTGACCACTATCAAAACTATCAACAGTCATTGTTATCAATGGTTGATTTCACTTTCGATTAACCACTATTGCAACGGAGACTGTTGCAATATATTGATAGTTCATGTATCGTTACACTCTTAAGTCCTATTAACAAATTTTGTGTTTTGACATCGCCAGTAACCATCACTCCAATTAGAAAATTGGCCTGTACACTACTTAGGCTACAGTAACTATAAATTTGTGTGTAGTTTAAACCATTTGGTTTCTGTTTCAGGGTTCTTATTTTGCCTGGAAGGCCACAGCAATGGGTAAAAACTATGTCAATGGGAAAACATTTCTAGAAAAGAGGTAGTGTATTTTTATGTGCAAAGCCTACTTCGGTAACCTACATGTAAGATTCAGTTTATGTGCACCAGTTCTGTGATAGCAGCATGACATGTATCCTTCTGGCAGGATTTTAATGTGATCAGTAGTCTTCTGACCTCTTGGTAAACTGTTCATGTAAGTTATGTTTCCTGTCCCAGTGTATGAATAAGGTTTTTTGGTTTGAACCCTCCAACCTCCCCCACCCCCACTCTCAGAAATTCCACTTTAACTTCATTCTTTCCTTTAAAAATTTTGGCTGTTGAGACCCCACTCCCCTCAGAATTTACAAGAGGCCTCCTTGGGGTGGGTATAGATATTTGCTTTGTGGTAATTCCTCATCACCATTTGTCACTCAAGGTGCATACAAACCCAGAAACAACATTGGAAAGGGGGAGGGGAAGAGGTGTGGCTTATTTAATTCAGAAAAACTGAGAGAACTGAGAAATTTGACTGTTATTCAGTTATCCCAACTATTTTTGTCCAGCACTGCAGCAAGGTCAAAGTAATAGGGAACTAACCCTTGGCATTTTCTTCATCCCCAGTCATATAAAGCAAATGTCAGTAAAGTTTATAATGTGGATTGTATGTCCCAGAGTTTTTTTTTTTAAGGCAAGGTAAAAAACTGCTTTGTTATATGGAAAATGACAAAATGTTGTTAGCTTGATGAGGCACTTGGCTCATAAAACGACTTCCTGTACTTATGTTCAGTTCGTTATTCCCCTTGACCACAGGTACAATGAAAACCTGGAGCTAGAAGATGCCATTCACACTGCAATTTTAACACTCAAGGTAAGTCGGCCATTGTAAATGTTTATTTTGTACTATTATATCAATAAATATTTTATTTACATCTAAATATGTAAATGCATGTAATTTGTTAGGATGCAAAATTTAATTTGTTATAAAAGTATTGTAAGTTATAGTTAAATAGTTAATGGAACAGTAATGATTATTGAGATTTAGCTATAATCAGGAGTTTCATTAAGGCTGGGGAGGTGAGCAAATTGACTGGCTGTGAACGTGATTATGCCCGTCCGCTTTAAGCATCCCAGCAAATTTTTCTTTGATAAAGAATTTTAATTCAAAACTTTTTGCCCACCTGTGGGAAACATTTGCTTTCCTCAACACCCTAATGAAACCCCTGTCTAATAGAGAAAGAGAAAACAGCTTTACAGGTAAGTAAAACTACCTCTCTCAAACTGTTTTGCAGTACAGTGGAACCCGTAAATATGATGGCCAGAAGGGCCACAAAAGTTTGGCCCGTTAACAATTTGCCAGGGCCCGGTTGTTCAGAACTGGATTAAGCTAACCCAGGATTAGGGTTAATTTTTAATTGAGTCTTACAGCCAAGTGATTACGATTCTTGTAAATCTGTTTTGCCCTATGTTTTGACTTTGGTTGCTTTCAAACGTTCACTTAAATTCAGCGGTCAAAATTCTTTTCAACAAGAGTAAAAAGTGATGTGGTTAAATTTTAATCCCGGGTTAGTGTTAACCAACTTTCGAACAACCGAGTGCCGAGTCTTTAGATAGGGAATCAAGCCTTTGCTTGGGTCTCAAGAAATTTGGCAGTAATAAAATACCAGGGTGGCTGCAAGGTTGGTTTCTTTGTACTAAGCAGGGTGGGTACTAAGGAGGTCTTGCCTGCTTGTCTAGTTGTGGGAGGCAGGCTTGCCTTTTTGCCCTCTTGTCTGACCTCTTGCCTGCTGGGAGTCCAGTCTGGCAGCAAATTCACTTACTAACGGCACATTTTGAGAGGGTTAATGAAGTTTGTCTGAAGTTTACCTGCTTTCTATTTTGCAGGAGAGTTTTGAAGGACAAATGACGGAGGACAACATTGAATTAGGAGTGTGTAATGACCAAGGATTCCGTCGTCTCAGCCCTGCTGAAGTTAAAGACTACCTAGCATCCATTGTATCTTAGTGTAACAAAAAAGATTTTCTTGTGTAAGCAAAATGCAATCTCTCTCTACTCCTAACTTGTATGGACATTGCCTTATAAGGTGATTTTTCAGTGTGCTGTTTGTAAAATGAATGACGAACTGAAAAGGGAGCACTCCATTTGACTATAACTACTAGAAGTAAGTTTATTTTTCTTTTGTTATTTTAAAGATTGTAGCCTTTTTCGGTTATTTAAACCGACAGGTAAAACACATTGATCTCTGGTAGTTGTAGTCAATTCATGTAAATCAAATTTTCTGTTTTCTCTAGAAAAATGTCATCGTCTTTCACTTGTTATTGAAGTATGTAATATTTCAAAACAAACACCCTGAAGATTAAAAGCTTACTTCAGTTTGTCTATTTGTCTTTGTTTCTTGATTGCATGGCAAACCTTTCTGCAGCATACAAACAGTTACCTCCCTCCCCTTCTGAAATAGGATACACATTTTCACCATTTTCACAAATTTCAAATCAAGAATGGCCAAAATCTGTACCCTAATTCAATTCAAAAATCGCTTAAATATGAACCCTATTTCAAACCGAAATGATCAAAATCTATACCCCATTTCACATTTAAAATGGTCCAAATCTACACCTTATTTCAGACCAAAATGGGCCAAAATCGAGTACAGGTTTAGGCTATTTTTGGACTGAAATGCGGTACAGATTTTGGGACTTTGGCCATTTTTGGTATAAAATAGGTTGCAGATTTGTTCGGAAATAGTACTAATTACAATTAAACTTTTCTTAGGTGATCTCTTTCCATAGGTATGTAAGTAAGGTGATCTTAATTTGAATTAGCGGACGCCGGTAGTGTTAACGCCATTTTGGTTTGAAATGGGATGTAGATTTTGGCCACTTTCGTCTGAAATAGGGTATAGATTTAGTCAATTTCGGTCTAAAATAGGGCATGGGTTTTGAATGTTGTGGTCAACAGTGTTGTATGATTTCCCTACTGATCTGAAATGGAGTATTGATTTTAGGGACAGGTCGGAAATAGAATATTGAAAAAAACATTTGGTCTGAAATAGGGTGAACATTTTGAACTCTTGGCCGCATACATCCACGCCCAAAATTCAGATCTAAAGGAATGTCGTAAGCTAAGTGACCGGCCACTTTATTTCTGAGGGGAGGGCTTTGGTTGGGCCAAATACCCCCAAAATTCAAGGAAAGCTTTTGCAATGCAATAGGAAAACAAGTCCTGCGTAGCGAAACGAAGCAAAGAAATATCTTGCAAACTAAGGAATAAAATTCTAGTAAAGTATTTTGTCCCAAAAACAAAAAAAAAAAAAAACCTCCCCCCTCAAAAATAAAATGGCCCGTCCCTAGTTTGACGTTGGCTTGATCTGTAAATGTTTCACCACATGCTTGCTGTCAACAAGTTCCTACGTGGTCTTTACAAGCTCTTTCCAGTCCCTTGCACATCCATGAGGTCAGCGAATGCACCTTGATTTCCGATATTGACAGGGTGACTGCAATTAATATTTATGTGACTTCCTCCAGACCCTAGAAATATCCATTCGATTGTGGAATTCCTAAGGTTTCCCGCGAGATTTTCGCGCGTAAACGATTCGTTGATTCCTTTACCAATAAAGAATTTGTTTCACCCTCTCGGGTAGCATTATCCTCTCAGCACAAACGATGTAAAAGTCGTGAGGTTACAGTGAACAGAGTGTCATACGAACTCTCTCCTTTACACGTACTGGCACTTCTTTCGAGACAAAGTTTGTAGTCCTGCAACATTTCACAGACGTGCTTATCTGAAGCGCTTTCTCCATTAAGCTTTCTCTTGTATATTGTTGTACACATTTCCACGATCATCTTACAAGATTCCGTTTTTAGCGGATCTGCACCCAAAATAGCGGCTGTGAGAAGAACAAACAAAGTGTTTTGAAAGCTTTCGAGGTAGAATCGATGTTGTAATTAAAGATTGTTATCAGACGAATGTTGGCCCGCGAATTCCGTAGCTTTTTTCGGTTAATTTGGTAAAATAGTTTATAGGTAGAAATCTCACCCGGAATTACAAATAATTAATTGGCCTCGGGAATTGGACGCAAATTACGGCAGAAAAAGTTGCCAGTCTTTCTTTCCTCTGCACAGCAAAAAAAGCATTTTTGCAAATGAGTAAAACTGACTCATTTTTGAGTAAAGTCAAAGATTTTACTCGATATGTTGAGTAAGGTTTACTCAAAATATTAGTTAAACTTTTAAACCAACATATTGAGTTGAAACAACTCTTTATCTTGAGTAAATCCAGCGCGGATCCCATTTACTCAAACATACGAGTGAATACTCACTCACTTGGTGAGTAAATCAAACTCAAAACTTTTAACCCAATTTGATGAGTCAAAACAACCCTCTATTTTGAGTAAACTACTTCATCTGAGTCACGTTTACTCAAACTGGAGTAAAAGGGCATTTCGTTTCATCCAAAGACGAGAAACTGTTCATCCTAGAAACTCTTCAGCTACGCAGGCTTTGCCGGTAGACAACTTCACAGTGCCTTTGTTTCAGAGTTCTATATCAGCCACACTCAGGAGTGTTCCATCAGACAAGTGTTCTCTTGAGGTCTCTCTAAGGTTTTAGATAACTGATAACCTGGACTTGTTTCACACAAGTTAACGAATGTTGCTTGCAAAAGAAAACAAAAAAGGTTCAGTTCAGTGGTGGTATTGCTGTCGTATAAGATAGAATTCGTATGCCTTGTATAATCAGTTTATACTGTATATTTTGCATGTAACTTCCATTTTGTTAAAAAAAGTTAATAGTAATACTAATAAGTTAGTTCTAAGTTGTCCACTCTGCTGACTAACGGGCCGATTACATGAGCCGGGCTGGCTCGGTAGAAGGACTGGCTCTGTCTGCCGAGACGGCTCTTTAGCCCGGTATTTAATACATGAGGCGGGCCAGCCCGCCTGCAGCTAAATTTAGAAGCTGTCGCGTGAAAAGATGGCTACATCGAAGAGCATGAATCAAGTGTTTTTATTTTCGCTAACCCATTGTTTTGGCGTGTCATTTTCAGTTTTAGGTGGCTTTATGGTCTGATAAACCCTTATGTGTTATATAGAAAGAGAAATATCGATCTTCTGGTGACCCATTTTGCTCTGAAGCGAAATTTAGTGACAAGATAGTGTTGCGGCCCGGCAATCGCGATTACATGGTAAATTTTCATCCAGGCTAGCCGGGATCCCGGCATCACGATGCCGGGATCCCGGCTAACCGGGCTGAAATTTTTCCAGGTAATCGCGAAGTTGATTTTTAGTGTGTTTCACAGACGTGCCGAGATCCCGGCAAACCGAGCCAGCCCGGCTAAGCGGGCCAGCCCGCCTCATGTAATCGGCCCCTAATTTGGCGGGTCAACCATTCCGGTGAAGAAATGGTGAACGACTCACGTCTCACTCAGCTCACTCATTCACGTCAAGAGTCACCAACAAGAGCGCTGCTAAACTTCAATCTGCGATGATCAGTGCAGTCCGTTCTGGGATGGGTGACTTTGAACGACTTTAACGGGGTTTTGTTATCTGACATATCACCGAAGAAGTCTTAAGAAAAATATTCTTTGTACGAGTGAGTCAGCTGGAAAACTAATAGCAAATAAAATAATTATAAAGCAAAATAAAAGAAATCAGAGTGTGCAAGCCACTTTGGTCGAGGAGGCTTGGGTACGAATGGATCATGCGCAAAGAGGATCTTTCCCGGCGGGCAGTTCGTAGTCAGTTTTGGCGCCTATTTTGCAACGAGTTTCAAGGGAAGGTAGCTACTCGTTTTCCGTGCTAAAACTTCTCTTTTTTCGAAGGGGTAGCCCGTGAACTAGACCTCCTTTTCGGTTCGCGTTCTCTAGTTAAGCTGTATGCAACATCTTAGTACATATTAATGATCGCTATGTATACGACTGCTTCCGTTCTACAAACATCGTCAAGTCAAGTTTGGCGGCCATATTGGAAGCATCTTCAAAGCTCCGCCAATTTATGAGCTTACGTTTCAGCTGCTCTCGCAGACCCAAAGGTAAGTGAGCTTAAGGTAACAATGTAGACCAGTGCAGGCGTAATTTTTGGATTTACTGAAGATATTGTGGGAATAATTTTCAGCTTTCTCGTTTCCCCGTTTGCGACTGGAGAGCCCTCATGTTAGATGAATGAATGAAACTCAAATTTAAACTTATGCTTACTTCTAGTTATTTCCAATCTTGCGAAAAAGTAGGACATAAATTCTACTCAATATTGTTATTTTTGTTTTGTACGGACATTACAAATCGTGTTGAAGATGAACATGCACAATTTCACATCTAAAATAAGCTATGGTAGAGTACCTAAAAGATTTCCATGAGTGTTTGAGTAAAGTTCTGGGTTTTATCAGGAAATACTGCATGAAGTAAGCACGTGTAATATGCGTAAACAGGTATACTCAACTCCACGAATGGTGTACCTAATCAACAAGAAAAGTATTGAAAAGAAACATTTTTTTAGGAATCAAGCAAGAACTAGGAGTCAAATCTTTTAGTGACAGTCATGTTTGGAGCCTTAGTTCTGGTCTTTTAGTGCTGTGACCCAGCTATTGAGTAAGGTGGCGTATGCCGCCTTTAACTGGATAACTTGCTTAAGTGTATCTTGACGCTTTTCAGTGAGAACTATGAGGCCAGGACAAGGCAGTATAAATTTATGTTGATGCAGTTTCTGTTGTTGTGTAGGGTGGTATTCACCGCCCTTTACTAACACCTCTTTCGAGTGGACTTAAAATCCGCTCATTAAAGGGGAGATACATAAATTTATACCTGTTAAATTTTATTTTACCCATTCAAAGATAATGCGTCATTATTTCCATAAAAAGGGATTTAGACTGAATACACATGAACTAATAACAGACTTTAACAATAGAGTAGTAGGAGATTGAATAGCTGTCAGTTTCCTCCAAAAATGAGCTTATGCTTATTTCCAGTGTTGTGCAAGAAGTCGGACATAAATTCCCCTCAATGTTGTTACAGAGTATAGACATTACAAATTGTGTTGAAAATTAACATGCACATCTAAAACAAGATCTGAGTTTTATCAGGAAATGTTAAACATGAAGTAAGCACAAGTAATATACATAAAACAGGTCTACTCAATTCCCCAAATGGGAGTCAAATCTTTAATTGACAATCATGTTTGGAGCCTTAGTTCTGGTCTTTTAGTGCTGTGTCCCAGCTATTGAGTAAGGTGGCGTATGCCGCCTTTAACTGGATAACTCGCTAAAGTGTATCTTGACGCTTTTCAGTGAGAACTATGAGGCCAGGACAAGGCAGTATAAATTTATGGTGATGCAGTTTCTGTTGTTGTGTAGGGTGGTATTCACCACCCTTTACTAACACCTCTTTTGAGTGGACTTAAAATCCGCTCATCAAAGGGGAGATACATAAATTTATACCTTATCAATTTTATTTTACCCATTCAAAGTTAAGATGATGTACCATTACTTACACTAAAAGGGATGCACCTGAATGCACATGTACTGGTAACAGACTTTAAGTAGGAGATTGAATAGCTGTCAGTTTCCTCCAAAAATAGATTTAAACAATATTTAAGATGAGATTTCAGGTGGAATAAAAATATATTAATAATAAAACAACATGTAAATGCAAACTTGTTGACAATATGTTTAAAAAGAGGGAACAAGAAAACTAAACTTCTGCCATATGTTATAACTGCATCTCTTTTAAACAGATCCTTGATGTATAAATATATGACCTCAAAGAAATATCATACATGTATGGATGTTAAAGGCTCTATTAAATCTAAATCTATGGTGCCCAGCACTTCAGCTTCGTGTTAGAAAATAATATTGTTACATTCTTCTTGCCCAAAGACAAAGGTTAATACATTGTAGTCTGGAGCCTGCTGAGTACTGCAAGTGCAATTGGCTTTCAGAACACACTCATTGTATTCACTTTCTGAAAAATTAAATCCCCTTTTCAGCCTCCAGTGAAAGTAATATCTTAGACAGGAAATAATAACAATGAATGCTAGGATAAGAAAGTAATATTACATGTACATGTATGTCTATTCAATTAAAGGTAATCAGGCTCTTCTAACGTTTTGCTACAGCCCATGAGGTTATAAATTGCAAGCAAAAAAAGTTGTTTTTGTTGTTTTGTGCAAGAAGTCGGACATAAATTCCCCTCAATGTTGTTACAGAGTATAGACATTACAAATTGTGTTGAAAATTAACATGCACATCTAAAACAAGATCTGAGTTTTATCAGGAAATGCTAAACATGAAGTAAGCATAAGTAATGTACATAAAACAGGTCTACTCAATTCCCCAATTGGGAGTCAAATCTTTAATTGACAATCATGTTTGGAGCCTTAGTTCTGGTCTTTTAGTGCTGTGACCCAACTATTGAGTAAGGTGGCATATGCCGCCTTTAACTGGATAACTCGCTAAAGTGTGTCTTGACGCTTTTCAGTGAGAACTATGAGGACAGGACAAGGCAGTATAAATTTATGTTGATGCAGTTTCTGTTGTTGTGTAGGGTGGTATTCACCGCCCTTTACTAACACCTCTTTTGAGTGGACTTAAAATCCGCTCATCAAAGGGGAGAAACATAAATTTATACCTTATCAATTTTATTTTACCCATTCAAAGTTAAGATGATGTATCATTACTTACACTAAAAGGGATGCACCTGAATGCACATGTACTGGTAACAGACTTTAAGTAGGAGATTGAATAGCTGTCAGTTTCCTCCAAAAATAGATTTAAACAATATTTAAGATGAGATTTCAGGTGGAATAAAAATATATTAATAACAAAACAACATGTAAATGCAAACTTGTTGACAATATGTTTAAAGAGGGAACAAGAAAACTAAACTTCTGCCATATGTTATAACTGCATCTCTTTTAAACAGATCCTTGATGTATAAATATGTGACCTCAAAGAAATATCATACATGTATGGATGTTAAAGGCTCTATTAAATCTAAATCTATGGTGCCCAGCACTTCAGCTTCATGTTAGAAAATAATATTGTTACATTCTTCTTGCCCAAAGACAAAGGTTAATACATTGTAGCCTGGAGCCTGCTGAGTACTGCAAGTGCAATTGGCTTTCAGAACACACTCATTGTATTCACTTTCTGAAAAATTAAATCCCCTTTTCAGCCTCCAGTGAAAGTAATATCTTAGACAGGAAATAATAACAATGAATGCTAGGATAAGAAAGTAATATTACATGTACATGTATGTCTATTCAATTAAAGGTAATCAGGCTCTTCTAACGTTTTGCTACAGCCCATGAGGTTATAAATTGCAAGCAAAAAAAGTTGTTTTTGTTGTTTTGTGCAAGAAGTCGGACATAAATTCCACTCAATGTTGTTACAGAGTATAGACATTACAAATTGTGTTGAAAATTAACATGCACATCTAAAACAAGATCTGAGTTTTATCAAGAAATGCTAAACATGAAGTAAGCATAAGTAATGTACATAAAACAGGTCTACTCAATTCCCCAATTGGGAGTCAAATCTTTAATTGACAATCATGTTTGGAGCCTTAGTTCTGGTCTTTTAGTGCTGTGACCCAGCTATTGAGTAAGGTGGCATATGCCGCCTTTAACTGGATAACTCGCTAAAGTGTGTCTTGACGCTTTTCAGTGAGAACTATGAGGCCAGGACAAGGCAGTATAAATTTATGTTGATGCAGTTTCTGTTGTTGTGTAGGGTGGTATTCACCGCCCTTTACTAACACCTCTTTTGAGTGGACTTAAAATCCGCTCATCAAAGGGGAGATACATAAATTTATACCTTATCAATTTTATTTTACCCATTCAAAGTTAAGATGATGTATCATTACTTACACTAAAAGGGATGCACCTGAATGCACATGTACTGGTAACAGACTTTAAGTAGGAGATTGAATAGCTGTCAGTTTCCTCCAAAAATAGATTTAAACAATATTTAAGATGAGATTTCAGGTGGAAAAAAAATATATTAATAACAAAACAACATGTTAATGCAAACCTGTTGACCATTATGTTCTAAAAGAGGGAACAAGAAAACTAAACTTCTGCCATATGTTATAACTGCATCTCTTTTAAACAGATCCTTGATGTATAAATATATGACCTCAAAGAAATATCATTTGGATGTTAAAGGCTCTATTAAATCTAAGTGTATGGTGCCCAGCACTTCAGCTTCGTGTTAGAAAATAATATTGTTACATTCTTCTTGCCCAAAGACAAAGGTTAATACATATTTGTAGCCTGGAGCCTGCTGAGTACTGCAAGTGCAATTGGCTTTCAGAACACACTCATTGTATTCACTTTCTGAAAAATTAAATCCCCTTTTCAGCCTCCAGTGAAAGTAATATCTTAGACAGGAAATAATAACAATGAATGCTAGGATAGGAAAGTAATATTACATGTACATGTATGTCTATTAATTAAAGGTAATCAGGCTCTTCTAACATTTTGCTACAGCCCATGAGGTTATAAATTGCAAGTAAAAAAGGTTGTTTTGTTAAGGTACACAATAAGAATTATTTAGCATTATCAAAATGTGCTTGCCAAACTGTGCAAGTTATGAACAATTTGTACTCATTCCAAAGGATTTATGCTCACATTGGTGAGTTGGTGAGTGCTAACTTCCAACCCTCTTGTTTTAGAAAGTGTTAGATAGAGGTACAGGTGGTTGAACAGTAGAGTAGACCCATGAGTACAGGAACTTTTGAAGTTACACTATAAAATAACGAAAAGAGCTTCTATTCCACTCTGTGTGTATCTGTTAAAAGGTACAATGTAATAATATTGATATGGATGTTTATATTTTTTTTGTCTTTAACAGGATGAAAGCAGTTCAAAACATTCCAGTGAGTATGTGTTTCTATCATATTTGTTACATAACAGTGTACACCACTCCCTTGGGGTAGGGCTGATGATTTGTTAGAAACTGTAAATTTATATCAAACTTTAACTAGTAATAAGTTTTGGTCTTGTGCAGCTGATGACCATATACATGTAGTATCATGTTATGTTTTACACAACATGAAGTTTCAAAAGAAGGCTCAAGAGAACAGACATCATGCACCAAGATGTCAACAAGTGTGAACATTTCAGAAGGTTTTCTGTTTATATTCTGTGTTGTTAAATTGTGACTTTCACCAATGTCAAACCCCTCAAAATTTTAAAAGTCAAAGTTTTTTTTTTTTTTGTAAGAGAGGTTAAGGCCCATCGCCCACAATGCTGCGACACGTCTGGGACTTAAATGTGTATCCAGCCCAAACTGATTCAAATTCAATAAGGCTAGTAGACAGTCAGAGAATAGAGAAAATGACCTAAAAACGCCCAACAGCGCGTGCATTTTCGAGATTACACGCTAACTAGGTTTATTTTGTGCTAGTTAGCATACGGCTTTTACAGAAGGTACAGTGTACATTGATGAAATGAATGAGACCTTTCTCGACTTTTTACCACTTGTGAAACTGGTAGCGAAATTTAGTCAAAGTTTGTCCATTTGAGCGTTCTGTTTGTTTGAGAAAACACAATGTATACATTTCAAGGCTGAATATTTGTCTAATTAATTGCTTAACTTCTGACTTAGCATAGCAAGTTTTGATTGTTATGTGTTCATGGAAGCTTTCTGCAAAATTTCATAGAAAAATAATGATTTAAAGTGCGAGTGAAATCCAACTTTCATAGTTTCTACTGAAATTTTCGGTTTCCCTCTTCGAAGAGACTTGCATAATAACACAACGAACTCGCTTTGAATTGCCCACAAAAATCCAAATTTGAATAATTATTTACGTAAACAACAGAATGTTAATTCCCACAGGAGTAATTATTGGCGTGGGTCAGCTTGAGGTAGGGGCTTGTTCATTTATGATCATACGACAAAGACAAAGTATACCGTGTTTATTTCAGTTTTCTCTTTGTCGTCCTTCACTGATAACATTCAGATTTACTTAGGACTGCAGTTAAATGGTGCTGAGAGAGCAAGCGTACAATACAAGCAAGCAAGTCATTTAAATGACGTGAGTCATAATTTTTCGCACACCTCTAATTGTACTGGTGTGATTCGCGATGAAGCTCGCTAGACAAAAACAAAGCTGCAGACAGACAGGCCAAGGCAATTTTTTTTTTGCGTTAGGCATGGCTAACCTTTCGCGCTCGTTTCAAGCTTGCTAGCGAACACACAGACTGACACAGTTTGGTGCTCCTCTCGTGGCGGGCAAGTAATGCTTCGCGCCGGTCTCAACCGACTTTAAAACTGCTTGAACTGCATGTAGCTATTTTAGATAACGTTTAGGCAGTCTATAGAGTTATTAAAAAAATTGCTCGCGAACTCTTTGATTAATCTCACCAGTCAATACGTTTGAATAGGGGGTGCAGCCTAATTAGAGCACTATTCCCAAAGCCTAGTCTGTTGACCAATCACAGCCGACTAGTTCTCTAAACATGCAAATTATTATGCTGCGTGCTCTGAAATCAGGCGCTGTAAGTGCATGTTGCAAAAGACCATAACATTGTGGGCGATGCTCAATTAATCTTGGATTTGTGTTAATCAGCTTTCAAACAACTGCGCATTGGTTATTCGTTCTATATAGTATATCAATGTGTTTATTTTGATGCCTTTAATTGAAGGGCTGAGAGCATAACCAGCCATTCAGATGTAAGGTCAGTTTTCGCTCTTGGTCGGCTTTGCCTCTTTTCTTACATTTGTGGCCTATAATCTGTTCCCAAAACACTGTCCTGTACTATTTTTAAACATTCGGCCATCATTTCAGTAAAAACCCCTCGAGCAGGTATTTTTTTCTTGAATGCGTGATGCTTCACTGCTCTTCTGTTTTTTGTTTTTTTTTTTTTCACAAAACATTAGATATCGCAAACAACTTGACTGTTTTGTCGAAAATGATGGGTAAAACTGGCCAAAAAGTATGGGGTAATGTTTTGGCAACAGGTTGAAGATAGGCCACATGCAAAAAAGTAGGCAAAAATGATAGGTGACCTTATATCCGGCATACAGTTGGCCTCATCTTACCCGTTTCGATCTTCCTCGGTATTCAAACTAACTCCAATTGACTTACCACCCTGTTATTTTCTTTACAGGAAAACATTAAAACTTAAAAGCAAGTGGCATTGGGAAGGGAACAACCATTCCCAATTATCATGATGGAAGGATCCCTGCATGTAAATGCCCCTGGCAAGCTGCACTTGGCTGCCAAAAAGGAGATCCTGTGTGCTTGTAGTGGAAACTTTGTAAAATGCAACTCTTGGGCTGCTAGCTTCTGTTATGTGTTGATGTATAGCTTAACCCAGTTGCATTAAATAATATATAATTTTGTACTTGCAGAAATGCATACATGTATTACAAATCAGTTGAGGCAGGCTGTGACAAATATGAGCTATGCCAAGCAAAAAGGGACCTTGTGGCAAGTGGTCTGTAATTCTCATACATCTACATGCCATACATGTTCATATACAATTACAGGCAATTTTAAATTTGGCTTCCAATTTTACAGCTCACAGAAATCAATTTTTTTAAAAACTGTCATAACTCTGAGCAAAATCAATGATCAGAGTTCAAGATCTGATAAATAATGCCTATACCTCAATCAACACTGACCAATTCTGACATAATGTTCCTTTTCACTTTCCATATGAAGATTTAGCCAAAATAAAGTTACATTTCACTGAAAAAAAATGTCATACATGTAAGCAACTCCCTTGATTAAGCGCTCCCCTTTGAATAAGCGTCCTCCCCCCCTTCCTTTTTTTGGCCGAAATTTTCAATAAGCATGCAGGCCCTTATACCGGAAAATATGGTTTAAATACGATGTCAGGCAACCAAGCTCTTTGATTCCCATTGCCTCCAGAAATAGTTACATTCTACTGCAAGGAGATGATTTAGCTCTGCTAAACAGATTGAACCCCTTTAAGCAAAATAGAGTTTAAATAGAGCTGTCTCGTTTTAAGCTAACTAGTATGATTCCCTTTGTGTTTTGTATTGTTTGTGTTTCAGTACACAAAGTTCCTTATGTAGACTACTCTTCTTGGCAGGCTTTTTGAAGAGTCTCACCAGTTATTAAAACATACAGTACTCTTTTCAGAAAGATTCAGTTAACAAAACATTTTTTTGCACATCATGATGTTACTTGGTGTAGAAATTAATTTTATTGTATACATGCCAGTTCTTGATTATTTTGTACTAAAGAATTCTAAAGAATTGGGCACAGTGTTGTTGCATTACTGTTTTGCAGTAATTATGAACTGATCTTGTGCAGATAATTTTACAATTTTGTGTACAGAATGAGCTACAGTTTGTCGTGAGTTGCATTTATTCAATAAACGCGTAAACCAGGAATTACACCGTATGTTGAGTACAGTTAACTCATGTTCTGAGTAAGCTGTCATTTTACTCAAAATAAGGAGTCATTGTGGATTCATTTCACCTGAGTGCCTTTACTCTGTATATTGAGTAAATTTTACTCATATGTTGAGTGAAGTAAACTCACATATGAGTATTTTTTACTCGCTCGTTTGAGTACATGTTACTCAACATAGATTGTTCACTTTACTCAATATTTGGTGTCATTGTGGGTTCAACGTTTTACTCAATATTTTGGGTAGTGTTTACTCAACTTTTTTTGCTGTGTGTCGAACGATTTTCAGAGAAACACGCCAGCGTGAGCGAAATTTACCCCTGACTCTAGGGATAGCTCGTTCCCTTCTCTCTTGCGCATTTTTATTTATTATTTTTCCCAACCCCTTTCCTTTTCATTTCCTTCTCTTGTTATGGAGCTAATAGCAGCTCGTCAGCAAGATGTCAAGCTGTTTTGACGCTTTTACTACATAAACGCAGCTCGACTTTATCAAAACAAAACTTTTGTTTCTCAAATGAATTTACGTGCATGCATAACCCGCCATCACTTCCAGCACAGTTTTGTAATTATTATATCATTCCCTCTTTGAAATGTAACGCGGTTCTAGCTTTTGAGCCTGTGGATGAAATTCTGGTGCGCGCGTGATGTGAAGGCTATTGAGCAACACTTAACACTACTTTCATGTACTTTCAGTGGTGATGTTCTCGTTTCAAGAGCCGGGAAATTTTTTCAAAAATTCGTCAGTATTGCATTTTCACACTCTTAGGAAATAACAGGCCGTAAATCATCACAGAAGCGAAGACAATCTCCAAACGTACCTTTCTCTCCCTCCTGTCCTAGCGTGGTCGCCAGAAATGCGACACAGAAAAGTAGAATCGTAAAATGTGCTTGTATCTCCTCAAAATATCTCGCCATCGTTCGCACAGTGAACTAACGCCACTTTGGTAGTCCGTTTGTGTCCACAAGTGACAAGTTCAAGAGTTTTCAAGCAGTTAAATATAACTGTTGTTTACTGTACAAATAGCGCTGTTCCCGCAAAAACATTCCAGCTCATGCTACGAAGAACAACAGCTGCGAGAAACAGATAGCGGCGTTCGTCCTTTCGCAAGCTGATTGACCTAGTGAGGGAGGGGAGGGTAAAATATGCTACTATTTCTCAACTCTTTTCTTAGGATTCTGGGCGTTTCTGTTTGACGTTTTCTTTTCAAGCATCCCTGGTGTTAAATTTCTCCTCATTTGTAGTTACATCGTTGTTCATTTTGACTCGGAGACAGCGTTTTATCGTTTGTTCATTCTTCCAGGGAGGACCCGCGGGGCAGCAAGCAGGCCACTCTAGCAGCCTACTCTGGTATGGTTTTGGCACCCGATATCTTGTTGAAGTGAAATCCGTGAGATTTCCGGAAGGTCAATGAGGATTCTCGGATATCCGATATGCCACTGTAATGAGACCTTCTCTTTATCCCGGCTTTATGGTTGCACGCAAAACTTTTGAATTCTTTTAGTTTATAGTATCGAACATCTAGCTTAGAAGAGATCGTGGTCTCTCACTAACGGACCTAACGAAGACAGGGGACACAGCCACCCCTAGTCACCCATAGGGGAATTTTGCGGAGCTGGAGAATTTTCACTCGTGGGAGAGGAGGTACTCCCTTATATAACCTAGTAGGTCTCCCAAAAGGGTATGGTTTTTTGGCTGCGCACTTAGGACTGGGGTATGGGTCTAGTTTTATAGAATTTAGGAACTTAGTCTCAAATAAAGAAAATGCAAAATCAATACAGTATATTTAGTCGGTAATAGTGTTTAAGATACGCACTTTCGATCACCAAAACTTTTCTACGTCGACTATATCCCCCCCCCCCCCCGCCCTCCCAGCCACTCGGCGAAAACAGCAGTTCTCCCCTCTTGAATTATCCAATAATTCCAATTCCGGTTTAATTCAACTCCATTAACCCTTTTCTTTCTTCTATGATGTAGTCTACCAGTAGCAACTACTGAAGGTCAAATTAAGAAACCGTGTTATTGCACGAGCAGAAAGAGTGACACGCTCGTGTTGGTGGTGGCAGGGTTATTGACAGTGTTATTTTTTGGAAGAGGAGATATGATAGAACGTTTAACATGCTGATTGATTGAGCCTTGATATGACTGAGATAAGCCGCGAAGACTTGTGTAGGATAAAGCTTATCTCGGCTTGAAATAAGGTTTGGATTTCAAGTGAAATAACGCAATATCCGGTGTTCAATTCCCCTTGCCTTCTGAGGAGAGACGTTCGGTTATCGAAATACTATGACAGACTGTAAAAACCGTGTACGACCATACTTGCGTGACGTCGGACCATAATAGATCGTGATCAGTCAAAAATACGAATGAACTGTACTGGCTACAAGGCCCTGCGAGGACTGATCAAACGGCGTAAAAAAGGTATTGTCCGAAGGCAACGCAGTTCTTAACACAACCACAACACCAGAGTCAACAAGACCCGGCATGGCGGTTTTCGTTTTACAGCTCAAGTTTTACAGGTACAGATTTTAACAACAGGTCACTTTGTGGTTTATATATAAACCACAGGGGGAGGGGGGGGCACTTCCCGAAGGGAGTGCCTCTTTCAAGCTCACAGTATACTAAAGAGTAGGGAAAATTGTTAATTTAGTCTACGAAAGGGTCAGTAAACTGTGCTGCTAAGCAAAAGAGATAACAGCTTCAGTTTAGTATATAAAAGTCATAAAAGGGTGTCAAATTTTGGTGAAAACAACAACGCGAAACACACGAAAGCTGAGAGCTTTTAGTATTAAACTGCGGTCCCGAGCAACTGCAAGCCTAGACAAAAACGCCGCGAGCGTAGGGTTGTCTACTGTCTTAGCCTATCCTTGAGGTATAAAAAAGGGAACAAGTTTTACTCTAGGAACATGAAAGAGGTGCCATTTGGTTAAAATTAAGTGTATTAAAGGGTAAGGGCGGAGCCTCCCCGGCGTATAAAACTTTATTGAGTAGCCACGGGTATAGAAACAAACTGAACCGTGTCCCCTTGAATTCTAGATGATATTTTAGCCTGATTTAGGGCTAGGGGACACTGTTTAGCTTGTTTGTATATCAGTAGCACAGGGACCTGTTCTTGGGACCTGCAAGACCCTCCCGTTTCAGTTCTGGATTTTGTATGCAATAACAGGAAAAGGCTATTTAGGGCCCGTTCACTTTTTATGGGGTAGGGGGGGGGGGGGCTGGTGGGATGTGATGGGTAGTACCTGTAAAATATAATGACCCCCCTCTACATTAGAAATTTTTTACCTGGGCCCCCTTGTAGTCCTAAATATTTGAGATGACCCCCCCCCCCCCAAAAAAAAAGAGAAAAAAAAAGGGATAAAGAAAATCTAAAACTTATCAAGCTTAAAATAAATTTAACAGTCAATTTTAACACTCAAGTCCTGAAGGAGTAAATGTTTTTATTGACAAGCAATAAATTAAGGTAATTTTCTGGTAGGGTCTTTCCCTGGAAAATTTTGAAATTTTAGAGATGCTCTAATGCAATTTGCTGCATTCTGAAGTACATAATCAGACAATTCATACCGGTTTAAGGCATTATTTTGGACATTGTTATCAGTTGTTCAGTTGTTTAAGAATTAGCCTAGCAGAGGCCGAAAAACGAGTTGACATTCCCCTGGCTGTATTTTGTAATGAAACAGTTCGTGGGGTAGAGTTGCCGTTGGGTGTATAACGAAGTAGGGGGGTCCGGGGGCATTCTCCCCCGGGAAAAATGTGAATTTTCAGAACCTTAGAAGCACTATTTTTGGCGTTCTGACACTGATGTTTGCATTATTACAGAAGCTGTCACTACTAAACTTAAAGGCAATTTTTTTGGTGCCCCCCCTTTACACACCATATTTTTTGGGGCTGGCCCCCCCTTTGAAGCCATATTTTTTTGCATGGCCCCCCCCTCAAATCCCACCAGCCCCCCCTACCTCATAAAAAATGAACGGTCCCTTACACAAACTTAAATTCTTAATGAATCTTGAAAAAAATTCAAAACCTATGGTACAGACTTGCCGCCTTAGACATTTGAATGTTTGACACTAGGCCTCTGACCTGGAAATGTGTCTTCAACTAAATCTCATTTGAATTGCAAATAATTATTCATCGCGGAATACATTATTCAATTTTATTTCTCACCTTTACCACGAGAGGAAAGCGAAGGATGCACAAAGAGTTATATGTGTCTCGAATTTTTTCTAATCGACTTAGAAACCTTGACAACATTTTTAAAGGGATAAATATTATCGAAACGAAGAACTTTGGTCTTCTGCCGCGGTTTTCAAGCCAATTCGCGCCAACACGTTTCCTTCTGAAGGATAATTTGTAAACACGTGGCCATGACCAACCATCAACAGTGCAACCGTCTTCTAAAATCTTCAGGTAAAGTAGTTTCATGGTTTTATTATTTATTTGTAGTATTTATCTAATACAGTAGAACCCTCTATGTCGATTTCCCGCTATCTCGATCTAAAAAATCGATTCCGTCGGATCAGGTATTTGCTGTTGGCTATCACGAACTACCGTCATCTCGAACAGTTTTTGGTTTCCTTTGTATGTTCGAGATAGCGAGAGACTACTGTAGTCTTAATGTCCTTTTAACAGTTTAACAGTTCGGTTGATATGGGCGTTATCTACTGGCAGTCCAAACAGGTAACTTGGTATTAAAAAAGTACGTTTAAATTGTTCAGATCGTCTGGCGCCTGGTAGTAAAATTTGCCCTCCGTTGTATTAATTTTCGCCTAATCGTCCTCTTATGAAATTCAGTTGACAGAAATTAGCGATTTGGCCCTCTTTTTGAGTTAGAGATTTTCTGGTGGACTTATTTTGGGTAGAAAGATTTTGGTAGGATTTTTTATGGTTAATAAAAAGCATGTGTTCCTCAGGGATCTCAATTTGATGTGAACAGTTCAATCATTTTCATTTCACGGCAAACTTAAGAAAGAAAGGTTGAAGCAAAAACTGTCTCAGAATCTCTTGGCTTTTTTATGCAGACAAAAAAGGACAACTTGGCTTCATTTGCACTTCCCCGTTACTAATATAGCTAAGCCCCCATCTACCCCCTCCGTCGGGCTTAGGACGATGGTTAATGTTATAAAACTCAAATGGTATAATACTCAGAACAACCATTTAGATTTACAACGAAATATTTTTAAAAATCTCCCTTGAATAATAATTGAGGATGGTGCCAGAGGTATTTCTGCAAAGGTTACGACTATGGTGAAAAGGCAGATCTTAGGAAGGGTTCTGGAAATCTAAAAAGAAAAATTTGGGTAACCACACATTTTTCAGAGATAATTAAGCATTCATAATTCTAAAACTGAAAAAGTTTTTAAATACAAAAAATTGAATGGCATTTTCTTTCCAAATTTAAGCTCAATTACCTCTGAAAAATACGTCGTTGCGCCCAATTTTCTTTTTGGATTCTGATAGCTCTTGCTAAGATCTGTGTTTTCCACATAGTCAGAAACCGCGCAAAAATACCTTTGTGTTAGTAGGCAAATTCCTTACGAAATCCGAATATCTCGGACCAGTCGAGATGCGCAGAACGTATGCGCACTAACAAAAGGAGGCACCATCCTTAATCATAATAAGACAGTTATAAAAAAAACAGCGTTCAAAACGTTCCATTTTTCCTTTTGGGACTGCCATTTCTTCCACGTTGTTAAGGTTTTCATAAAAAAAGCCCCTCTCGATAATATGAAATGGAAGCTTGAAAATCTATTTACCTTTGGATTAATACGAAGAATCTAAGACTATTATCTTTTACAGCTGTTTTGTGTCCTGTCAAGTTTGTTAAATCGTCCCATTGCCACTGCACGACCTGTTCATGTATATCTACTTTCTTTTACCTGGGAATCGTCCAAAGGAATCTTCTCAAGGTAAGTTTTCCCTAATAAGGCATGTTCATATCTCGCTTCTAAAGTAGCAGTGTACAACAACACATCGCAGCTTGATTTCTTGTTCAATCCGCAGCAGAGAATGTTTAGCTTATATGTATGTGGGGGGTACTGTAGTCAAGTTTCGGGGAGGCGCGAAAGATTTCTTTGGTTTATTAACTTAAGATTACCGTAAATGATCGATTAAGCGCCGCGGCGCTTATTTAATTTTACCTGTTAAAGGTGCGGCGCTTATTCGAGAGCGGCGCTTATTTCAACTACCGGTAAAACACTGAGAGGAATATAGAGAGAATTAAGTGAGGCGCGTACTAGGTATACACAATTTAATATAAAGTTATTTCGAATGAAATACAAGAGGTATCATGAACACAGTTTCTCAGTCTCTGTGAAAGTATTGCTGTTCAAATACAAGAGGTAACATGAACACAGTTTCTCAGTCTCTGTGAAAGTATTGCTGTTCAAATACAAGAGGTATCATGAACACAGTTTCTCAGTCTCTGTGAAAGTATTGCTGTTCAAATACAAGAGGTATCATGAACGCAGTTTCTCAGTCTCTGTGAAAGTATTGCTGTTCAAATACAAGAGGTATCATGAACACAGTTTCTCAGTCTCTGTGAAAGTATTGCTGTTCAAATACAAGAGGTATCATGAACACAGTTTCTCAGTCTCTGTGAAAGTATTGCTGTTCAAATACAAGAGGTATCATGAACACAGTTTCTCAGTCTCTGTGAAAGTATTGCTGTTCAAATACAAGAGGTATCATGAACACAGTTTCTCAGTCTCTTTGTGAAAGTATTGCTGTTCAAATACAAGAGGTATCATGAACACAGTTTCTCAGTCTCTGTGAAAGTATTGCTGTTCAAATACAAGAGGTATCATGAACACAGTTTCTCAGTCTCTGTGAAAGTATTGCTGTTCAAATACAAGAGGTATCATGAACACAGTTTCTCAGTCTCTTTGTGAAAGTATTGCTGTTCAAATACAAGAGGTATCATGAACACAGTTTCTCAGTCTCTGTGAAAGTATTGCTGTTCAAATACAAGAGGTATCATGAACACAGTTTCTCAGTCTCTGTGAAAGTATTGCTGTTCAAATACAAGAGGTATCATGAACACAGTTTCTCAGTCTCTTTGTGAAAGTATTGCTGTTCAAATACAAGAGGTATCATGAACACAGTTTCTCAGTCTCTGTGAAAGTATTGCTGTTCAAATACAAGAGGTATCATGAACACAGTTTCTCAGTCTCTGTGAAAGTATTGCTGCTACATGAACACAGGTGGGGCGTTTATTTGTAAATACCCAAATTAGCGCCGCGGCGCTTATTCGAGAGAGGCGCTTATTAAATTATTTTCAGTAAAGGTGCGGCGCTTATTCGAGAGCGGCGCTTATTCGAGTAGCGGCGCTTAATCGATCATTTGCGGTAATAAGGTTTGCTAAGTTCTCAATCTTGGTTAAAGAATTTCTAGCTTTCTCACTGGCTGACAGCACACAGGTTATCAGCGATCAGTAACCCCTTCTGTCTTAAAACATTTAAATAGGTGTGTACCATTTTAATTGGCCTGCAGCGTTACTCCATACAAATATATCACAACCGGTCTTCATATTTTATGTGGCGAGTAAGATTGGATGAAATGAAAATAAATCATCATCATCATCATCATCATCATCATCATCATCATCGTTGTAGGATGAGTTTTTGAAGCACGGCACTTTGCCCCAAAAGAAAACGTTTTAGGTTAGGTTTAAAATAAGGTGCAGGTTTTCGTTTCTTCTTTTTCCTTATAAATAACCCGAAATTTTACGTCCCGGTCCCTCAATCTTCGTTTTCTTTAAATATACTTGTCTTTCTCCATGCCAGGTAGATGTCAAGAAATAATGGAACGGGAAATGCGACAGAGACATGAACAGCTTACATGAGATTATTTAAAGAGGTGAGATTTGCAAAGCGCTCCACAGAGAAAATATCAAAGGTTTTTCTGATACGTACATGGTATAATTATTTGGGAAAAGAGCACCTTCAGTTGAGCGTGTACAGTAACACGCGTTTGCTTTGGCTTTATTGTTTGCTATGCTCTGTGATTGGCTAAAGAAGCTCG
Organism: Siderastrea radians; assembly: GCA_964017195.1. NCBI lineage: Eukaryota > Metazoa > Cnidaria > Anthozoa > Scleractinia > Rhizangiidae > Siderastrea > Siderastrea radians. The sequence goes on from OZ024893.1 coordinate 45,765,203, forward strand.
CGCCACTTTCTCAGCCAATCAAAAGTAAAAACAAAACAAATCGTGAATTCTGTGACGCACGAGTTTCCCGTGCTTGACACTAGCTACATGTATTTGCTTCGAGTTCTGATTGGTTCATTGTCTTGTTTGCATTTTGTTTTTTTTAATATCAATTGCTTTGACACTCAATTAAAAACTGCTCTGTGCCAAAATTAGATAACTGTGACAATATTTGTGACGTTCAGTCTATAGAAAACGCGATGTAATCTATCTACAAGATTCCATATTCCAGACTATCGAGAATCAAATATGAGTTACCAACTTATTTAGCGCAGCTGTGAAAGGAGTGTCGTAAAGCAAAACCAAAGTTATTACTCAAAACAAGAAAAATACACGAACTCAAAATGAACCAATCATAAATCGAAGAAAACGCAAGTAATTAGCATTAAGCGCGGGAAAACGCGTGTGAGCAAGTCACGATTGCATTTGATTTTTAGCTTACATTTGCTTCTACCATTCTCGCAAATGTTCATAAAGAAATCGGGACCACGGAGAAAAGTCAGGATAATCGCGGTTTGACTGTAGCATTTCGTAAGAAACAGTGTTAAGACTGACTTATTTGAACTTAGGAAAGCCTTGTGAATTCGGCTCTTGGCCTCTAAAAGGTCTAGGGTCCCGGAAACCATTAGTTTGGTTTCGCACTTCACCCTAAAAAAAAGACAAGAATGGAACATTTTACGTTGCGGTGCCTGTTACTCGTTCCCTACTCCATATTTATGTCAGTGTACCTCCAGCCAGATTGTTGGTGCTGCTTTTGTTTAAATAAACAAGATGTAAATAAACTAGGTGTAGACGTTACTTAGCATGTCATATAACATCATTCCTACCTCTCTTAAGGTAAATATCAAGAATAGAATAAGAAAACCAACCAGAAAGGCCTTCACGTTCAACGTGGCATTGTTGAGAAGGTGAGTGGGTCTCTTAGAAGCGGATAATTAAGTGTTATAATTTTACTTTCTTGTTTAGTTTCGTCGGTGTAGTGTCTTCTCATACTAGGACCGGGCGTTTAGGAACAGGAAACCGGGGGTAGGACAGCGCCGTCATTAAGGGCCATGACTTGTAACAAATGTTTAGGCTGCTTGATGGGACCTTAATGTCACGAGTAAACTTGGCTTCTTGCTGGAATAATATGTTTGATTTTCGGACAGTTCCTAACTTGAATCAGGAAGCTACAAAACTAGCGCAGACGTGATAAAAAATAATTTAAGATTGCCAAAATGATTAAAAATGTAACAGAAGGTTACATTTTTGTTTATTCAAAGAAAACGAAAATTCAAAATGTTATAAAAAAAAGGAATTGTCCTGTTGAAAATATGGTTGGCATGAAAACATCAAATTTATCACCAGCAACATGTCGCATCAATTCAAAGATTTTTTCAAGTGGGGCTGCAAAGTTTGGTGTTTCAGGGGCATATGTACAGAAAATTATACGCTTTCGCGGGTTATTGCACTGATAACGCAATTCAACTCTTGACATTTCATGGGAGTATGGTGCAAAATGACGGAAATCGAACAGCCAAAGTGGGAGAGAAAAAGCACAAGAAAGCTGATGCTTTTGTTACACTAAATGTTGTATCAAATGTTGTTTCTGAATATATTTAATGTTTTGTTGTGATTCCATTTTATTGATAATTGTTTTACTTCGGCAGAACACGTTGAGGAAGCTTTAGATGTCAGAGTCACTTCATGCAAGAAAGAATTGAATCAAAAGTACACAAGAACTGAAGGTAGAGAAAATGATTTACTTCAGGAAGAGCGCCAAAGAGGTTACCATAAATGCCTGCAAGACGGCTGAACTTTTTTAGAATAAAAACTGTAAACGGAATCACGTTTGTAAACTGCCAAGCAGCTCTTTTTCTTAAAACTTGTTGAGAAAGGTACAAATAGACCAAACTGCGAACGTGCACGCAAGACGCGAGGCAAAGAGACCGTGGATTCTCGCGCGCGAGCTAGACAGCCCACGCGAAATATTTACTTTTTAAGTCTAAGACATTTTGGATAGGGGAGGGATTTTGCAACACAGTCGTAAAGTGTAAAGGGTGCAACGTGTTTTCCCATTTGCATGCACTGATGGTAATTTTCTTTCATATATGTAATTTTTTTATTAATTAAGCTAGAAGTTTCATTTTTTAATACGTACAGTGCAATGCCAGATATATAACAAACTTGATCAAACCACGCGACGTAAACAATTTTCGGGAGCAATACATGAATCTTTTGTCTGTCAGTTTCTCCTTTGCAGTTCATGACTTGTCAGTAAAGCATTAAGCCATCATTTTCTGTTTTTAACAAATTCTGGCGCTGTAGGCTTTTCGTAAGGAAGCGATTTGTTCAACGTTTATCAGTGTGGGTGTTCATCATGGATGTTAAGGCTACAACACAATTTGTCATTGCATTTTCTGAAAAGACACGGAGGTGAAGACACGATTTTCTACTCAAAATATTAAGTTGCTTAGGCAGTTGTCGGTACATTGAATTGCGTCAAATTGCGAGTCAGAGTTTCAGTGAGGATTACGAAACGGACCGTGAATGATTTGTCAGTTAACATTTGGCTTGATTTTGAGTTTTAGTCAGTATATTGAAGAAAAGAGACATTACAGTAGTCAGTAAAAGTATCAGTCTGTTTTTCTGTTGCAGTTCCACATTTTTTGCCGATTGTAAGTTTACAGTAAGATTATAGAAAAAAAAAGGGCCAGATTACATTTCACGGAAAGTAAAACAGTCGTTTCACGAAAATTCCAGGTCATTACCTTTCAATCAAAGTTGGCAAAGTTTGCTTGGTGTTTACGAAACCACATTTAGCGACGCAAAAAAAAAACAGTTTTCGCTTCACGAGCAATACTAATAGGAAACCTTGGCTCACGGCCACCTAGAAAGAACAAGAAAACAGCCGTTTCACGTTTTGCACATTCTTTTCTAAAAATATTGGCCAGTTTGTTGTCAGGTCTGTTAAATTTTGAACGATTGCAAGTTTTCATTAAGATACTTAAGTCAAGACATCAGGTTTTCATTAAGAGTTTTCATTAAGATACTTAAGTCACGACATCATTTCTTAGTGAAAATGAGTTATAATCCTATTTTCCTGTTGCGGGTTCAAATTTAGACCTATTGTGAGTGTCGCTAGTCAGGGGCCTAGTCAGATACTAAAGTGAAGACATTTTTTGCGTATTGAAAATGTTACTGAGGCCATTGCCTGTTTTGTGTTCAGTTCAACATTGGCCGTGTGGCTGTTAGAAGGGATTAGATTGTTCTAGACTGCAAGTACTCTCTAACTTTGGCGATCGCTTGTGGGGCAGGCGAAATACACACACGCGCGCGAAATTTCGAGGAGACGCGTCGCGTCGCGTCTTCTCGAAATTTCGCGCACGTGCGTGTATGTATTTCGCCCGCCCCACAATCGCCATCGCCAAAATTAGAGACTACTCGCAGTCTAAGATTGTTCGGTGGAGACACGATTCCCAGTGTATCACCAGTGATTTACTATATGTCAGATTTCAGTTGAGACAACAGCCATAACAATATTTATCGATATTTCCCAACACCTACATTTCCATCACAAATAGAAAAGACGTGATCGAGGTGAAAGGCGGATGCATATAAATAGAACGATTGGAAAAAACTGAAGTAAGATTAGCTTACGTACAGTACCAGCTGCAAAAGCGTGAATTATGTAGATTTAAGCGATATACATTTAAGCTAATTTTTATCGGTCAAAAGCCCTAGTCAGCCGTTTTGGATAGAATTGGAACTTCGAGTGTTAAACTTACTTCAAAATCAAAATTTGGCCTTTCATGAACCTATCCATTTTCAGCAGGGTAAGTTTGCAGCAAGTTATTTGAGGCTTAATAGCTTCAGGTAACTGAAAGAATTCGCGAGACACGATGTTCAGCCTGAATTTGAAAGTCAGGTTAAGTAAGAATTTTTGCCATTTGATTCTCAGCAAACTTTTTGAGTATTCTGCGCTTGGCAGTTTGCTTATTTTCTTTAGGTTCAGTCAGATTTTCAGAGAGTGTTTTTAAACCTTGAATTTTCAGACACAATTCCCACGGTGAGAGCCAGTCACAGGTTATTGTGACCGCTTTTACTTTAACGTTTTGCTCCTTGTTAGATTTCACCAAGGGTTCAGTTGAGGTTCAGAGAGATTTCGTAAACAAACTTTGTCATTTTTCTTGTTTCACTTTAATTTTTCACTGTTTCAATCAGCTTTCAGTTACCATTTTAAGGGTGATCATTTGTCACATTTTTACTTTAAAATTTGGTTGTCTCGTGCAGTTTTTAGGTTTTTAAGGCTGCAACATGGTTTTCTCCGTCAAAATGTTTCAGTTTTCTTTTTTCGTTTTCCAGTTTAATTTTGAATTGTTTGTGAGAATTTAAAAAACCGGAGTCAGATTCAGACACGATTTCACCAAACCTTAGGTTCTTTGCTCAACAAGAGGTGATTCATGCTCCACAGCACGCAGGATTTCGTAGTTTTCTGTCTAACTTTTAGACTGTTTAGACAGTTTTGATATTTAAGATTGTGCTACGATTTCGCAGTGAAAATCTGACAGTTTCAGGCGGATCTGTTTTCATTTTTATAGAAAGACATGACATGAAAGGGAAATCTCTTGCCATTTGTCGGCTTAAGGACGTTCGCGCTAATTGTTTCTGCGCATCCTTACTGCGCACGCAATTCACTGCCGCGTCATGCACTGAGCGCGCGCGCTGTTGGAGAAATGTGGAGATATATAGCGCTAGTAGGCACTTTAGTATCTATGCACGAGTTTAACTCTCTAAAACGTTCGGTGACCCCATATTTTCTTTTGATAAATCACTTTGTCTGTCAATTATCTACATTTTGAGAAAAATTAAAGAAAATCTGTATTGTGGAAGTTTGATTTTTTTCAACTTTTCTGCCCTCGCATCATCGAATTATGCTATTATTGTAGCTGTACGGTGTTCGCAAAAGTCCATCTGAGAGGATGAGTTTAACTAAAAGGATGACACCAGCTCACATTGTTTACTTGACAGACTCGCTTAAATAAAGTTTGGCTAAGAAAGTGGGTCCACAGCGAATAATTTTTAACATTTTTAAACTAACAAGCATTGAGGCCATGTCGAGTTGCGAGCGCCGATTTGTCAAAATTGGGGTAGTTTTCCACGCGCTTTATTTCGAAAACGAAGTCGGTGACCCCTCAATTTTTTATTTCTGACATAGGTAACTCATTATCTGACTGTAGCCAAAGTATGAAAAAAATCTGTATTGTAGAAGTTTTTCGCGCGAACGTCCTTAAGTGAAAAAATTGGAAGTTCGTTTTCAGTCTGTATGTTGGCCTTTTCCATTTTTTAGTGAGGTTTTCGGTTGACAGACCATTTATGAGTAAAAATAAGAGGTGATTGACAATTTCCGGTACAAAATTTGCTCGGTGTAAGAAAATGTAAAACTGATGGATGACGTAAACAATTAAGAAAGCAAAACATTAAAAACAATTTAATGGCGTACAGCAAAAAAATGGGTTACAAAACAAAGAAAATCTTGCCAGGTTCTTACAACGAAGTAAACCCCAAAGTTGAAATTCAAATAGACGATGTCTCGGCAAAAGCATTGAGTCATAGCTTTCTTTTGTCAGTGTTTCAGTCTCTAAAAAAGATCGTGTGGTTGAGAAAACAATTTTCCGAGTGGAATTTTTATTTCATTATTCCGTTTTCAGACTACAGGTGGTTGTATTTTTCAGCATTTGTGAAATTTCTGTGTAAAATAGTTAAGCTATTTGATGGTTTTACTTTAAATTCTGACTATTTCACTCGGTTTACAGCGAAAATTTTAAAGGTCATGCGATTTCTTGACAAAACGAACAGGCCATTGACATGTTTCCCAGTTTTTAGTAGCGAATTTTGGTACATGAGATTTCTCAGCGAAACGCTTACAGCTGCATCATTACTTTTAAGTTTAACCGTTTAACGTAGTTCATTGCCTTGGCGTTTGTCATCAAACGTGTTAAAACAGTTTTATCTGTGTTGCACTGTATCAACAACAAGCGCAAATTTAAAAAGGTACTACATTTGCTTCCAACTGTAGCATGCTGCATTTCAGCTCGTAAAATGCCTTAATCGTACACAATTTGTTTTTGTTGGCATTATTCATAGCTAAGATTTTCAGGAGGTTTTCCAGAAAGCAGTTTTCAAAGTACTAGAACATGTATGTAGCAGTCGTAAGAAGTTGTACAGTGCTGTACCGCATTTCTATTTTCTCCGGGAATGTTCTGTAAAAGGCTTGCAGGGTACCTGGCAAAATCATTTCAGTCTAGGTTTTTCAGATATCTATTTCATGAACACATTATATTTTGCCTCTTTATTAAAGCTTTTTGAACACAAAGTGTAATCGTTCAAATATTTATTGCATTCAACTATACGCAAATTCCTCGTCTTGACTGTTGCCATGGTAACCGCTTTTCAACTGCCTCCAATTTTCCCGCCAAAAGACTTGGAAAAAACGGGCGCATTGGCGGGAAAATTTGAAAAAATTTGCACAGCGTTTCCCCTGGCAACTTTTTTGGCAAAAAATTTAACGGGACACCTTTTGAAACTTTTTTGATCGCAAAAAATTTTCAGAAGGGCGTGTTTAAAACACGAAATGACGAAATGGTTGAAATGCTTGACCCGTGTTTGTTTTTACGCTTTCTTTTCGTTTTAATTATTTCAGTTTTCCAAAAAGAAAACAACTTTTGAACTTCATATATATCATTTCGCCATTTCGTGTTTTAAACACGCCCTTTTCAGAGTATCCTCAACAAATTTAAACTCGCCAAAAGAACATACACCATTTCGTCCGACAAAATCAACAAAGTTTGGTCAAGCCTAAAGCGGCCTTCACACGACAAACTAATGCTGGCCAACTCGCGTTGACAAACTCAAATTGGTGTGTGTGAACGCAACAATATGTTGGCAAATTATTCGGTCCAATTCTTGTAGCACAGGAAAACAAACTTGTGTGGCCTAAGAATTTTGTTTGTAAACAAAAATAAGGAGCATTTTCTTAAGTATGGAGCAATTGGTGAAATTTAGAAGGTAATAGCAAATAATTGGCTCCATTTTCTTTCTGGTGCTATACGTGCTAGTAGGTTTAGCTATGAAACTTTAATCTATAATATTTCATCCTGTGCTACATCGATTGCCAGCAGAAAAAGTCTTTTCCTCCAACACATTAACTATAATTATACGTAAGAGTTAGTAAAACGTACCCAATGTCTGGTCCTCGGACGAAACTCAAGTGTTTCAGTTGCAGCATTTCTTTTATGATTGTTCACACTCAAACTCTTTTTGGAAAGATTTCGAGTCCTATTATCTGTCTTGGACAAGTCAACAAATACATCTTAATTGGAGAGAAGTTTTAATTGGTGTTCTAACACCAGGATGCCTCTTACTTAACTACCTGTTACTCCTAGGAAAAATATATTTATGGGATTGTAGAAGAAATAAAGAACTTCCAAACATACGTGGCTTTAAATTTAAAGTTAATTTAAAATATGAAACTGAAAAGTACATTTGTACGAAAAATAACAAATTTAGATAAATTTAGAGAAAATGGATATTGTAACTCTATTATAGATCTATTTATTTTATAAAGATATATTCATACATTGTAAGGCTAAAACGGATATGCAATAATGTAATGTTTTATGTGTAAGAGTGAGAGTGCGTTAATATTGTTACTGTGAGAGTGAGAGTGAGAGTAAGTTAATGTTGTTATTGTTATTGTGAGAGTGAGTTATTGTTACTGAGTGTTAGAGTGAGTTAATATGCTATGTATGTATGTCACTGTATGTGTGAAATATGCAAATAAATTTAATAACAAAAAAAAAAAGTGTTTCAATCCCTGCTCCTAAACACGCGCCTTTTTTATCAATTAAAACTTTCTATTTCTTTTCGTTGGTTATACAGACCACATTAAACACTTGAACGATGCAAATAAAATGAAATTTCTGATTATTTGATGGACACCGAGAAAGTTTCGTGGAAAGGTAAATGAACTGCGAAGAGCGAAAAATCAATGCCACGTCCTTCCTAAACTTACATGTCGTTCGACCTTGCTATTTGTTTTGTTTTTTCTCCTGGATTTTTGAGTGTTTAAATTAGCTTTTGCAAACACTTGATACAAAAAAAGTGACCCGCAAGATGCTGTTTTAAGTAAGATTTCGTAGGAATTTTTTGCTAACAATTTAAATTGGTAATTAACGATAAAGAGTATGATTGTGCAACGAATATATCTTGGTTTATTTGCTACAAATTTGTTTCAAAATCTCAACGTGTTGAGAAGAGCCGAATGGAACTGAACAATGGACCCTTAATTACAGCGAAAACGTGCGAAGAGCAACTGTTTAAATATTCATATCGACCTGATAGTGAGTTGTTGAATTGCAAAACTGTCGTTCACTAGTTTGTTGCTTGATAGAATCACTGTCTTACGCTCGAAGCGCTAGGCATTTTTTTCTAACTACTTTTAAAAATTGATAGCGATTAACAGGATCATTTTGCGACAACAACATCTTAGTTTCTTTGCTACGAATTCGTTTGAAAATCTTAACGTTATTACGATAAACAATAAAGTGGAAATAAATTTCTGACAATTTAAATTGCTACCAAAAAAGCAAAACAACTGCGTTAAAAAAAGATAGTTTCATCTTCGCTACTTTGTCTCAATATCTTCAGCAAAGTTTGTTGGATAATGCAAATATTAGCGATTATTTTTTTTGTTTTTGCTTTGATGAAGAAAAATTTGAAACGGCAACCAAGAGAAGTACAACTGTGTAACGAAAAATGTGATTCAGTGTCGGCTAAGGCTTTTTTCAACATCTTGAACTTTGTTGAATTCGAAATCGAAGAACGAGCCGACGACAACTCGTTTGCATAGCACTGAAAATGGCCGAAAAATCATACGTTTGAGCATTAGTAAAAGCCACTTGGTTTTTTGGTGGTCTGTATAACTGGTCAATATTGATCGCCTTAAGTCCCAAAGTCCCTCTGAACCAGACATCAGTGTTTTATCAACTAAACTTCCACGACAAGAGAACACAAGGACTTTTCCTACAAGATTTGTTTCCATATTAATATCCGTTCTATCAAATTATTCCAAAATATGAAACCGAAAACAACTTTCCAACAAGTTTATGATCAGCCTACAATAGTATTAAATGGATCTAATAACTTAGATTGGAACATGAACAATGCCTTTGCTCTCTTGTCTACTGGAAGTTAATTAATCAGTTGATGTGTCGATTGCGTGGACATTTATGAAGGCACTGACAGTCCATATAACAATTATCCGTGAACACAAAACTCAACTCGCTCGAAGCCATTTTTTTTTCAAATCCAGTTTCAGACAAACCTTTTGTCATTTTGGATGGTTTTAACTTTTGAATGCTATGAAGTAATATTTTCTCGTGGTATATTTCTTTCTGTTTACCGTTCTGTAGATGAAATCGTAAGCATCGACCATTCAAGAACGTTTATTATGCACTTCAAGGTGGTTCTAACTTTCGAGTCTGTGGATGAAATTTCCATGCGTCCATTCAAATGAAGCAGCTTATTGTGCTGAAAACTGAAGTGGTTCTAACTTTAAAGTCTGTGGATGAAATTCTAGAACAAAAGCTTTTGGGAAATACGTTACTTGGTGCTGTTTATTATGCTACTATTAGGGCGTTTGCACTATTGAGTCTGCGGATAAAATTTTTAAAATGCGACAATTCAAATGAAAGCTACTGAGCAGAACTTTCCTGTGATATAACTTTGGCGTCCGTGAATGAAGTCCTGAATGAAATCTATGAGGTAATAGTTTCATTTGATACTGTGTGCCAAATGAAATTTGGTAATATAAAATTCAAATTGCCAAGTTGATGATCTGATATAACACTGGAAAAGCTGGCGGGGAGGGCTCCTTTTAAAATGTGATCCTAGCAAATTTGCGGAGTACGAAAAATATTTCTTTCATGTCCCGTTCGTAGCAAATTTCCACTAGTTTGACAACTTCACAAATTAATGATGAAAATCAGAAAGAATTTGGGACACTTAAGTAGTCATAATTTACTTTCAAATCAACTTATAAGTTGTTTATATTGATTGTAGCATTCAAAATTCACAAAACATGCTAAAATATACTAGAAAATTGAAAACGATAATTCCATTTTGTTAAGTTTTTTAGGCAAGGATGCGAAAGCATTTTCACATTTTTGGTACTTTCTGGCTCATTTCAAGCAGATGATCAGCGGCTGTACCTCCTTGTGAAATTTAATTTTTATTACCAGGAGGGAGTGATGAACTCGCCGCTCGGTTGGTTCGAGGTGTCTGGCCATCGTGACGTCACGACGTGAAAAGCGCGCGAGTTTGCCAAGTCTTCAAAAATGGCGCTGGCAACTATGTTAGAGTTCGGGCTACAAACGTATTTTTTGTGCTATTAAGCTTTCAGCTAAGCTTGTTTTCTTGACTAATGGAATTTTAGTCATCCCTTTTTTCGATATAGGTAAGTGGCTCTTTGTCTTAACGTTAAAATCATACTTAAAGAGTCATGTTTACTCTCCGCGATCGAAGAATTATGCGAGAAAATTGTTATTGTCCGCGTCCCAAAAAGTGTGTTTATTTCAGTTATATACCACAGGGAAACTTGAAACTTGGCTACGGACTAGCCTATAGTTTAACAAAAGTACCCAAGTTGAAACAAGTGGTATAGTATTTGCCAAAAAAATGATCAGTCCGTTTGTTTAGCTGAGTATAATAGAAGGCGAACCTAGAAGGGTATGTTTAGCACTTAAAAGTTAACTTTTCTTACAGTATTTGCTTCCATCTTCTGTATAAGGAAAGAATAGTGATATTTAATTGCTAGGGAAAGAGTAATGGGACTTAGTAAATTTTTGCCACCTCATTTTACCCGTGTAAGCTACACTTTTGCAGAACAACATAAAAATCTGAATCAGCTCGCAAATTATGCGGGCGCCCGAGGAAACAAGCCTTCGCTGATCTGGTTCTGTACTTTTTTATGAAAACTAATAGATATATTTGAGAACCATTTGGATCAGTGATTCAGTGATTTATTCTCAATACCTCCAGTTTCCTCTAGATTCAGTTGCTGTCCAGGTTGCATAGTGTTTTAGAAAGAGTTTGACCGTCTACTTGATCCACAACTGACGATGACCGTTTCGCAAATAAATTGAATTGGTCCTGTCATTTGATTTTCAAAGATTAATTAATTTTAAAACAGTCAAACTGAGGACCATTTTAGTAAAGAGAGAGCCTTGTTAACCCTTAACATCAGTAACCTGAGAAAGTTGGCGTTTTAGATAAACTGTGGTATTTTATAAAATCTGGCCGGAAAGCCGGCGCGTCAGCTGTTTTGCCTTGTCTCCAGCAAATGTTGTCATCTTCGTAGTTTTTACAAGATAGTTTAGCAAAGTAAGGAATTACTGTGGTCCATTATCAACTTCGAACCAAGCACATGAATTCACCGTAAACGTTTCTTTGTATTGGAGTATTCTTCTCCACATTTTAATGATGTTTAGAGCCACTGATCATTTTGATGAAATTGTTACGCAATTTTATTTTCCTAAAATTGGAAAGAGTTTATACATATAAAAGTTATGTTTTTGTCTCCAAGCGACACATCTTAGGGTTTGTGAGATACAGCTTCTAAAAGGTGATCTTGATCACGATTTCAATCGATCGACCAAAGCGTCCATGAAATCTTTTGAGTCTTATCGCCAATTGGTTATTTTGTTTTGAGGACCAATTTGTATTAAGAATACTTTTTATGTTATAGCATGCAGCATACCTTTCGTTATTTTATTGTTTTGATCTGTTCTTTTTGAGAAACTAGACTGTAAACATTTGCGAGGAAGCCATTTGTTAACTTTCCTTTGAAATTTGCGGGGCAGACTTATATGTGACGTCACGATGGCCAGACAGCTCGGTTTTTCATTCGCCAATACCGGCGCCTGTGCCCAGGCCCAAGTTCATCACTCCCTCCTGTTTATTACTGAAGTTGACTTTTCAACAAACGTTAGGTTGATGTCAGTAAAGTTGCATTCTGCGATTAATTTGTTATGGTAAACTGTATGTGCCAACTTAAAATACCAAACTTTTCACCACATCAATGTTTACAGTTATCTACACGTTGAGCGATCAATAGTACAAACTTTTTAAAAGGCGGCGCCCTCTGCTTTTCAGGCCGAAAAGATTCAATAAACAACCAATTAACATCAAGGCAGCAAGAACAAATTTGTTGCGACATTTTTGCATGAAAATAAAATGCAGGAACTCAAACAGAGCAGTATACTAAATCATATTATCAATCGATCGCTCAACGTTTGAATGGTGGCTGGAATTGAAATTTATCAAAAATCATTTTACTTTTGTCTCCGACCCAAATCCCTGTCAATTTAGATATAGTTTCAGATAATTAGCAGCGATGCGCATTTCTACCAGATGAATACACTTCATTATTTCCCAGTTCAAGTCCTCAATCAATTTGGCGAATATTTCAGACAATTGGAGGCTAGATGGAAACACTTCTCAGCAAGACAAATTCACTTCAACATCTCCCAGTAGCAAGATAATCAATGCGCATTTCTTGAAAATGAATACTTTTGATTCTAATACGCACTGAAAAAATCGGATCAGCCACCATTTTAGAATTTTAAGTAAGCTGTGTTAAACAATTAAAGTTCTTATCTTTGCCGAATTCTTTCCTGACTTGTCTTTTCCTTGTTGGTGGCATCTTTCCTTCTCCTTTAGACACCACGAGTTTCTTGGTTTGCCTGAAGATAGACACAAATAATACACCTAATTAGTTCAAATGCTCCATTATCAAAATTCATGAAAAGAAACTCCTATTTAACTTTCTAAAAACTAAGGTTTTAACGAGACCACGTTAGACGTGGCTTTCACTAAGGTACAACATTTCTGACGGTAGACTTAGAAATCTCCTTCAGTTGAGTAATTTTAACGCCCAAGAATCTTCTTCAAGCTAAGGCCACTTCACTCTTGTGACACAAATTTAAATGCCGAGAGGACAGGTACACTCGCATGATTTTGAATTAGTTCAACTTTAAGCGACACTCAAGCAAGTATCAAACCACACCGAGCAAAGGTGTGTGAGGAAACTTAAATTATTTTTACAATGCAGGTAATATTTAAGAGCTTACCTTTTGCCTTGAAGTTGTGTTTGTCGTCACTGATACTTTCACTTCGTTCCAACCTCTCTAACTCCCTAGAAATAGAAAATAAGCAATACAAATCAGTTCAGGTGTTCAAGCACACTAAAGAAAAACTCGCAAATAGTGTAGTAACGTTTAACATCAAGACGACGAAGGTTTGAAGTTGTATCTAAAATTGAAGCGACATTCATAAACCACGTGCTAACGTAATCCAGCGACATTTTATCTCCAAAGAATTTTTTAATGGGGATATTATTTCAATGTAGCTAGTATTCACCTTCGGTTGAAATTGCTTTATGACTTTGCCCTCTGTTTCAGGACTTTCAGACTTCTCTGGAAAGCATAAACCAGTCTTCAAAGTACAAGCCATCTTCACGCGTCCACAGCAAGCGTGGTTTCTGGCACATTCTACAACAAGTCATGAATATTGATTGGAAACAAAAGCCAATCGCTGACAAATACGTCAAAGAATTAAAATAATTGGAAAGCGCATTCTTTGCACGTTCTGCATGCAGCAAATCCAGAATTGCGAAAAAAAAAGGAAAAGAAGTCACGTGACAAGCTGACTGGATGCCATTAAGTTTTTTTTTTTCCTTTTTGTGCAATATGTTGGACGCTGGATTCACTTGCGTAGGGATTCTCTCGTGTTTCAGTCTTCTTTGAGTCTTCTTTCATTCGGCTTTTTATCCCCAGACTACGTGTTTATTTATTTATTTATTTTGGCGAAAAAATAGTAAAAGTTATTTTTTTCAGTCTCAGTTTTCCCTTGGTTCCAAAACAAAAGGAAAACTAAAAACAATCGGTTCCATAAATTTTAAGTTATTGGCTAGTGTGCCTTCTCTTGTTAGGCCCTTTAATATGTGCCTTCTGTTTTGGGCCTTAGACCTCAATAAACTGTTTTGTAAGCCCCCTTTTGTTGTGTGCCTTCCCGTTTAGGACCTGTGTGGTGTTGCGCAAGGAACTACGAGCTGTCCAATTTGAGAAATAAGGCGAGGTGTACTGTCCATACACTGCAGGAACGTTATTTATGAACTTTTAAAATGTGAAATAAATAACAGTCTTGGGCTCGTGGTTAAACATGCCCTACTGCCTATCATTTTCGAGTGAGATTTCAATTCTCATTTTCGCGAATTTTGAAGGCATCGAAGGCGGTTTTAATTTCAGGATAAGCACAAGCTTAAGCACAAATTCAAGGAGAATGGAAGGATGTTTCTTTTTGTGTTGCCCTTGCTAGGAATTGAATAAACGAAACATCAATCATAAATATTAGGAGGGTATTTTTCCCTTGCGCTTATACTGCTATGCCGACACTGACCAGTTCCTAACTTCTCCTTACAACATCACTGTATCACCAAGCATACAGGTCATGAGAACAAAGGAAATGATCAACAAAGATGACATGTTGTGATCTTTGTTCAAATTCTCTTGACTTCTCTCTACATATTTCGTATTGTAAAAGTCAAGAGAATTTGAATAAAGATGACATGTTGTGATCTTTATTCAAATTCTCTTGACTTTTACAATACGAAATATGTAGAGAGAAGAATATGCAGGTTGACATTGGGGCTTAAAGTACTATTGTATAATAATTACTATAGCGAGTGGGGACAACATATTTTCTCTGTGCCTATGCCTAGTCAAAAGAACCTCTAGGATGTGCCAACGCTCTCTGTTTGTTACATTGAAGATTCTAGGTCTGAAATATACATTGTTTTAATTTTTCAATTCGGAGGTCCGCAACTGCAAAAAGAAAAAAAAATTGGTCAAACGTTTCATGTCGTAGATTAGAGCGACTTTTCTATTGAGCGTTGTAAAATTAAAACCAAAGTAATTACCAAGAAAACACAAAATTACCCAATGCACCGATCAGAACTCGAAGGAAAGACACGTAACCGGCGTCAAGCGCGGGAAAACACGTGCGACAACGCGATCGGCCTTGGTTTTACTTCCGATTAGTCGAGAAATAGGCGCGAGATTTGAAAAACAGGCACAGAGCAGAGTAAAAGCAGGCCAAAGCAAAGGTAAATTTTTTCAACACCCGCTCTACTGGCGTATTTTTTTCCCCGAGTATTCGTTGTTTAGCCGAGTGAGTTCTTCTTCCCTAGCCCATTCACACATTCTGCTAAAACACTGAGCGTTGCCATAACAACAGCTACGAGAAACTCGAGCCATAGAAACTTACAAATTTTAATATACCCCCAAACAAAACAAATGTCAAAGTGGGACAAATTCGAACGTAACCAATGCAACGTTAAATCTAAGTTTCAAAGGACGTGGGTGTTCGTCTTTAAACTCGGAAAATTATGCATTATGTCGTTTGTTCTCAGTAACGAAACCAGTTTTGAAAGAAAGAGTACAATGACTTCGAGAAGTTTGGGACTTTTAAATGATTTCGGACAAAACTGACGTGCGAATAAAATCATAAAAATGTCCGATCGTTTCAACACACTATTTGCGCTGGGAATGAGTAAGTACTCTAAACAGCACGTTAAAATTACAATTCATGTTTACATCTTCCTTGTGATCAAAAATTACTATTAATGAACGTCCATTTACACCCTATTTCGCTTGAATGGCTAAAGAATGAGTTAGTCGGTTGTACGTCATTTGTTTGCTATATTACGATGCTGTTAAATTGGTAGACAAGCTAATGAATAATAAATCACTCGTTTCTACGCGTCTTAAGCGATCAAGAAAATCGCCCGAAATAACGTCCGAAATGTGCCGGAAAAAATGTCCAAAAGGAAAATGTCCGAAATTTTCGACGTTTAAGTATAATGCAAAAACGAAAGACAAAGAAAACGCGCGGCTCAGTCAAAACAAACGTAAATAGTACAATGAACCCATCACAGCACCAGGCTAGAACAGGCAGTCGGTGCCTAACGTAAATATACATATTGAACCAATCACAGTAGAGGCAAGAACAGCCAGCCGTTGCCTAAGCGCGGGAAAAACTCTTGCACGGCGAAACACAACTTGTGTCGGTTTTACCCTTCAATAGCATTTCTTGGCACTTCCTACCCAAATATTTTTTACTTTTATTTCTTGCGGATATTACTTTCGTTTGCGCATCATTAAAATCTTAGTGAAAATTTGACCCGAAAGAGTAAAATTCAGAGAAAGATACGAACAAAAAAATGCCATCTTTGTAATGACAGGAGGAGAAATTTTCAACAGAGTACCCTTATCTTAATTGGCAAATGTTGTCCAAAATTGTCCCGCTAAATTTTTGCGGATTAAACTTTCACGATATCTGATGCACACGAAACTAAGGAAAACACAAATGTAGTACAAGAAACAGAGTTTGATCGTCTTGATCATCAAAAGCATTTGTATAACTGGAAGTAAATCTTTAACTGTGAAATACAGGATACATTATCACTCCAAATTTATTTCATGGCAAACAAGAGAGTAACACGTTTGCTTTCTGACCTTTGGATTTATTCAGATTTATTTTCGCCGGGAAAATTTTCGCTTTCTTTTGGCGATGCACAAAAATAACGAAGCTAATCCCCACGCGAAAATAAAATGCATTAGGGAAGCTTCAAAGACGAGGCAAACTTTGGTCAATTACGAGTGCCTAACAGTGTTCAGTGTTCAATTTTTCCTTAAAATTCACTTCACTGACACAGCTGCTAACATATTTGTCATGAATAGTCCGAATATAATTCCTTCTATGCCAATTCTATCCAGCCTTGCAAACGCTCTTTGCCTGTTATGTTTGCTATATTTACTAAACTTAGCTCCGCTAGAAGGTTCTCGCTAAGTAGTAAACAATACATATATAGTCACAGGTAACCCAAGCTCTATGGGAGATATATAGACCGTGTGACCTTTGTTCTGCGTTGTGTGAGTGTTGTAATATGAGCGTAACGGCGGCCGTTGCGTAACAGTGAAATTATAAGGATTTGTATGGGAAAAAACGATTCCGACTTTAATTTAAAAATGCGAACGTGTTTTTAATAAAAAAAACCCTACCTGAAGTCCTCTGTGAGAAAGAACAACAGACAGAGGACTAGGGTAGGGTTTTTTTTAGGTCGACTTTAACATGGTCGACTTTAAGGTCGACTTTAAGTCGAAGGTCGACTTTAACATTAGTTTTGACGAACCCAATTATATTTTTTTTTTTCAGTTTTAAGACAGTCATAAAACCAAATAGATTTATCTAGAGGCGATGCTTAGAAATGTAAGAATCTTTATAGAATATGAAATGCATTTCACATCGCAAAGATGGAGGCTTTCTCAGACGAAAACAAAAATTCAAAATTGTCGGGAAATCCTTGTGTACCTTCTCGACCCACTTGCTCTGCGCCCTGATGAGACTAGCGTTCCTGCATTTAAGAAGACCATATAACCCTCCCCCAGGGGGGGGGGGTACTCAATAACTCAATAGAGTTTTATACGGGGAGGCTCCGCCCGAAGGTTCGAACCCTTACCCTTTAATATACTAATTTTCACCAAAGTGGCATCCCTTTCATATACCAAGAGCAAAATTGCACCCCTTTCTCATACCTCAAGGTTAAGCCAAACTAATAGTATTTTAATCGTTCTGACTCAGTTGCTCAAGATCAAAGGGTGCAAGCTTTTATGTGTTTCGCGTTGTCATGTCTGCCAAAATCTGGCACCCTTTCATATACTTAGTTTTAGCCGCCATCTCCTCTACTTTGCAGCGAATTTTGTGACCCTTTCATATACTAGAATGACAATTTTCCCAACCCTTAGTATTCTGCAAACTTGAAAAGGCACCCCTTTCAGGCGGAGCCACCCCGTATAGTCCACTATAGGGAGTACCCCCCCGGCATATAACACTCACACTCCAGTTGTGCAGCATGCGTAGGCTTGTAATACGGTCACCTTTGCGGTAGAATAGTGGTAGTGATCTGTCGAACAAATCACTCTAAAAATTACACCGACATCGGCTATTCCTTGCCAACAGTACGAGAGTGCGAGGCGGATGAACGATGAAAGAGGAACTCTGCCAAGTCCGCGCTCGCGTTGATCGACGGGGTATCGGTTGAATTTCGTCTTGACTCTGTCGCTCTTCAGACTGTTTGGACAATAAAGTTGTGACCCAGGACTTAATTGAGGGTCATTTATAGCTCAAACGCACGTTAAATATCGCAGCTTAAAACTGCTTGCTTTACAATCTGTGCGCGCTAAAATATGGATGAGCAATCCGCCAGGCTTTCCCATTCGATAAGTAGTCTTCTTGGAACTGCAGACGGTGAAGTGCACGAACAAACAGAAGATTCGGAGCGGTCAGGACGAATGTGCACACCAAAGCAGCAAATGCGAACTTGCCGAGTTTAACTCGCATAGCCAGAAACATGGAGAGCGACGCATTTAATTATCCCTGGATGACTATTAAGAGGTCAAGCAAAGCGAAGAAAAAGACAAGTAAGAGAAGTTTTGTTGTTTATCATAGAATACCATGCAGTCAGTGCCTTGTTAACAGAGACGTTAAGAAGACAGTTTGAGGGATCTTGCACTAACTAGATGTTTTATATCAAAAATTATAACCAGTTTTCTTCAGACCAGTAGTACGACAAATTCGATGACTTGTTAACAGTATTACAGACGGTTTTGGGATCATCGCAGCTTTTGGAAATGCTAACTCTGCAAAATATTGAAGTTTTTGTCTATTCAGTAGTGGCTCAGATTTCTGTGCCGAACACTGATAAAACATACTGACGTACCAAATATGTGCTAAGCTTCAGGACGTTCACGTACTGGGAAATTTGAAAATTATGTGGTAGAAATGATCAAGTGAAAAGCCCGAAAACAAAAAAGAAAAAAAGATCCGCTATCGCTATATATGAAGTCCCACTCAACAACTCTAGTACAAAAATCATTAAGCTCCGTCCTGCGACAAACACGGGCAAACCTCGATCAAGGGAGATCATGGAGATTTGAACAGAACTGTTACTCTACCAACAATGCTCCGTAGCCTGACCGCGAAAAATATAAGTCGTAAGAAAGAGAAGTTTAATATTTTCCGAAGACGCGGCCCTTCTTGCTTATTTGCTTTTAATAAACTTGCGAAATACTCATTGTCTTTGTTTTATATCAATCTTTATTTTGATTGAGCGGTCCCTTTCCGGCGAGAACAGTTCTGCAGAATACTTTACATGGAACTCTCTAACAGTCATTTTTTAAGGTTGGAGGACATTGATTTATAGACGGACTTCACGATCCGATTTTGATGAGAATAAACCGCAGAAAATTTAAAAGACTTGACACCTCTGGGCAAACAATGACACATTGACCCCTTCCTGTTTATATTAACGCTTTTGTTTAGGTATTGTTGATTTTGGTCACTTTGCAAATTACAGCGTCTCTGTTATCATTATTTGTGCGAGACAAGCCCGAGCAAAGCGAGGCGCTTCACAATTCAGTGAGAAGTTCCTCCCCGACTGGACACTACAAAGGTTCCAGAACTAAACAGTTGCAACCTAAGTTTCTAACGTTTTAGCTCAAAAAGACAAAGATTATTACCCACCTCTCCTTTTGTTACTGACTGCAACACGGCACGTCATTCAGTGACTGGCACGTTGGAGCAAAAATAAACAGTACATCAAGACATCAACCGCTACTTGACGATTGTTGGAATTCTCCTAACCTGCCTGCCTGCAACCGTATTGATGCTATGAGGAGAAATCAGAAGTTGAACGATCTTAGAACTATAAAAGCAGGGGAGACTTGCGCAAGAAGTGTTAACAGACAATCCACAGGAAACCTGCTGGTCTGACTGTCGCGGCGGGGTCCTTCCTCAAAATGAGGATGTGTGGCCCACTCCTTCAAACTCCTACCCTATTTCAGACCAAAATAAGTGACTTTCCCTCCCCTATTACAGACCTGATCCAAAATTCGATACCCTATTTCAGACCTGCCCAGGAACTGCTTTGGTTTGCATTAGACATCATGAGAAGGGCTTCAAATTTCCGATATTAATCAAAACACACTTCTCAAACTGAAGATAATAATAATAAAGTAGCTTCTTCTAAAAACCATGCCAATTCCAGATCAGATGGCACAAACCTTACTTTATTTCAGACCACAATGCTCAAAATCTATACCCTATTTCAGACTAAAACGGCTCGAAAACCAAACCCTTTGGCGCTGCACATACCTATCGGCTTATATAAGGAAGTACACCCCCCCAGAAAAAAACTCGGTTGACAATGCAATAAGAGTTCCTTCAGTTGTTTGAATTTTGTTTGAAACGATTCAGTAAACGTATATGTGCAACTGTTTCAAAAACTATTTTGACAAGGGGAAAAAATGGGATACCCATTGGGATGCCCAATGGGATACGGGTACGTAAGGAACCGGAGTAAGGAACCGGGTAAGGCAACCCCAAAAGGAACCGGAATCTCGTTTTTCAGGCGTGGCTTGACTGAGAGGAACCAACTGTGACCCCAGTCATATTTTCGCGGCTTCTGCCCTTAAGGACGTTCGCGCTCGTTGTTTGTGCGCATCCTTACTGCGCACGTAATTCAGAGCGCGCGCGCTGAGTAAGAAACATAGACAAATACAGTGGTTGTGGATATTTTCATTTCTATAAATGGCTTAATACACTAAAATGCACGGTGACCCCATTCTTTTTTCCAGTAAATCACTTCCTTCACTGGTTCTCTGCATTTTGTCCAGAAGCAACAAAATTCTGAACGTGAGAAGTTTAAAATCTATTGCAATTTCTACCCAAATACGATCGAATTTTTCTACGAATTGCAGGTATATATGCCTTACCATTATCCTCCTGCAAAGCTACTTTTACCTGAAGAAACGATATTACCTGCAAAAATGTATTATATAGGCCTATTTGCGATGAAATAAATAAATCAGGATGATCTAGAGTCCTCCGCGTAACTTAATTTATTTCTTGTAGCAAGAAAGCCGATTTCGCCTTACATAACCAAAGCTTCTAACATATAGATTTAACCAAGCCTAAAAGCGGAGCCACCATTTGTTTTTGTGTTTTGTTTCTTTGTTGGCACTTATTAATTTGTGAAAATACTCTCATTCAAGTCGTTAAATTTAAAAAAAAAAAAAAAAAAAAACTTCATCCTTGCTGGGACCCAAACCGGCTCGACAGCGTCATAAGCTGGCGCTTAGTCCACTAGGCCATGAGCGCTTGTTGTTAATTTTATTACTTATTTCTTTCTTCGTGACAAGCTGCGTATCAACATAAAAATGATGGTGTTTTTCCTGGCAAAATGTGTTCGGACCAACGTAAAAAACGAGCACGGTGACCCCCCAATTTTCAGTTTGCTTTTCTGACATGAGTAAATACAACAAAAGTTTGGAAAAAATCTGAGGGTGGGAAGATTTTGGGCGCGAACGTCCTTAAGTACTACGATAATTCTATCGATGGTCATTTCAGTTCTTTTATGGCAACCTCGAGGGAACCAAACCACAGAGTTTTACCCCTAAGGTTTGACGAGCCTATGCTTCCCTGTCACTTTTATGCAAGTGTTTCCCATCCCACCCCCACCCCCACCCCCACCCCCCTTGTGGCATCTTACAAGCATGTGCTAGCAGACTACATGCAGGCCCTCTCTAATAGAGCGAGCAGCGAAACTCGCTAGCACGCACGGATTTCTCCTACCGCGCAGAACCTCACCATCCGTGAAAAGTCCTCTTCTCCCTGCCTCACGAGATTCCATTTTTATCCCGCGCCCGGTCGACGTTCCATACCTTTGCACTTATTGAAACCTTCCCAAAGTGGCCACTTTTTGACGCAACGGTCAACAGAACGCAGCCCCAACCTCCAACGAATTGCGCGTACTCGTCATAGATAGGCCGTATAATTATACAGTCGCACCCAGACTGCAATCGCCTCAGCAAGTAGTCGGCGCTTAAGTCCGGAACTGTAGCAAGAAGCAACTGGCGGGAGTATCTCTATTCTCCTCTGAATGGGAGGCTAGTCCATCACAGAGTTACCTCCAGTATTTTTTCGCCGGTACCCATTTATTCACCTGGGTAGAAAGAGACACAATAGAGTAAAGTTTGCTGTTTAACCTTTAAGCCCTATCAGTGACGAAGATGAAAATTCTCTTTACATTATTGCTACTTGTTCAAATATAAGTGAGGAGAATAAAGGAAGTGATCACCAAGGACAAGTTTATATATATTTAGACAAATTCTCCTCACTAGTTCCATAAGAAATGTATGGAGAACAGTAAGGAGAATATGCATTTTTATATCAGGGCTTAAAGAGTTAAGGAAACAACCAAATATGTTGTAGAGACCAATCTTCGAACCACCGTCGCCTCCGATCTGCCAATCAAGACTCAGATCGTAAGCCACCCGAACTACTTGTCACCCCTCAAGTTTGGGACATGCCCAGATGGCAAAGTAATTCATCCTCGTTTGTGACTTAGTTGCGGAGTGCTTTCATTCCATCCCTTCTCCAACATGACGGCTACCTCCCTACCTTGCACCCCGCAATTTCGGAACAGTTATGGTATCCTCATCCTTTCCCTGGACCGAGATGGGAGGAAGAGAGACCCTGGGAATGAGGTTACGTTTGTTGGTTAAATTTCAACTTTTAAGATGTAAACAGTGACGTCAACAAAGTTCGTCCTATAGCCTCGCTCTGATTCCCGATGGACATGTTTAGGTTGTTCGAATGGTACGGACCTCTCTACAACCGTGGAGGGGGACAGAGCAGCGGGAGCCCTGCAAAGAGGCGGAAGCCAATAAAAATTGGCCGGGACCGGGATTAAAGGGTAGGGGAAGCGGGGAGTTTGGACCCCCTATCCCTTCTCCCCCCCCCCAACACACACACACAAAACCGCCATGGACACTGAGAACGAGGTTTTCAGCTAACAGACATCGTAATTAGAAAGAGCGTATAAAATCTAACTAACAAGCGACGTTTGAAAAAAAAAGGACGAAAACGGCTTCAAACGATGCAAGAAAGGAAGAAAAGGAAAGGAACGATAAAAGCCGCCCTGCAATCATTTACTAATCCTACCCTATTGGGTAACAGAGTTATATAGTGCACAGAATACAGTGTTTACCGACTCAGTTGTATGCACTCTCAATATCACACTCCCTCTCTTTTCAATAACACGTGTTGTTGAAATCCAAAGAACGTGAGTAGTCAAGAAAGATGTTGTATGGTTGGCGCTTAGGAGTAGTTAGCACTGGAAAATTCCATCGCTGTTAAAAATCCGGAGGAGGGGGGGCACTCAACAGAGGCTCTGATAGGGAGGTGCGGCCTGGGTGTTTACCTAAACCCTGACTCTGTTTAAGACAAAAATCTCTCATTTTGCTACCCTGTTTAAGACAGAATCCAGATTTTTCGTACCCCGTCTAAGACATTTAACCCAACTTCAAACTCTCTTTACCGCTAGAATGGACTAGTCAGACACTGTTTCTCAGATTTCAATATGCTGTACATTGGCAAACTGGTCGCAAAATTCGGCTTGTAGTGAGGTTTCTGCAATTAAATGAACACACATGGTCGTGTAACGATACCCTGTTTAAGACAGAAATTGATAAGATCGATATCCCGTTCAAGACAAAACCCTCTGAAAACCGTACCCTATAGGGCTGCACATCCCCGTTAAGGCCATTTAAGGGAGTACCCTTATCCCCACACATAAAATACATTGGACTCATTGAAGGAAATCTCTCCCTCGTGAAGTGCAAATGCAAGCGGTTGGGCGATTTCATGAGCTCTGCCATCGGACGTATTTGAGTGTTTCATGAACCGAATTTATTCAATCTCATTTAAAAACACTTTTTTGCTTTTTGAACGCGAGAGTCAAAGAATTAGACTTCTCAGTGCAAGGATGAAACCCCATGTAAAATATGTGTGTTCAAATGAAGCTGAGAGCACCACTTTAACAGTGTCTTTAAGTGGTACAATGTGTCTAACTTTTTCAGTCTGTGGATGAAATCCTAAGTGTGGCCCGTTAAGTGAAAGCTACTGAGCAGTACTTTCCTATGGTGCTGTTTATTACGCTGAACAAGGTGGTTCTAACTTTTGAGTCTGTGGATGAAATCCTAAAGTGTGACCATTCAAATGAAAGCAATTAAGCTGTACTTTCCAGTGGTACAATTTATTCCACTGTACAAAGTTGTTGAACGTTTTCTAGGATATGTCAATGAAATCCCTGTGGTAGCGTATGCTGCGGTGAGACATAACCCAATTCGCTAGTCCGTTTCTGTTCAAAGCATTACGCAAAGTCCCAAAAGCAGTCTTGTAGTCTCTGTGTTTTTTCAAAGGCGAGAAAATTACTGCCTATCATTAAATATAACTTCGTACCATTCGCTTAAACTAATTAACGCCAGACACGTGTGCGTCATCTTTGCTTTCTGTCAAGAGTTCTGTTTTTACTTTTATCTGACTACATACGAATCTTTTTACACGCTTATCTAGATCATAATTGATGGTATATGACTCGACACCCAACTTCAGCAAGCAGAATGTACAGATAAATGTAGAATATCGGGTTTTAGAAGACTGTTAACACTGATCACCCGTTGGGTTTTAATATTGTCATATATGATGGATTGACTGGAGTCGAAATGTCTAGCGTCCATTCTTCCTGGAAAATTTAAATTTCAAAAGAAAATTTAACATTTGAACAGACCGCGGGCACGAGTAAATTTAAAAGACGTATTGTTTGAACAAACGTGTTTACAAGATTTCAGCTTGAAAATTTAACTGTAAACGTCGGGCAAATCCGGGTTAAATAAAGGTGTCAGACCTTACCAGCAGGAAATAAGGGATAAATCGCGATTTAGGTCAATAAGTGATAAGCAATTATGCGAGTTGCTTTCTTCAAGGATTTGCATGGAAACTGACGGAAACCACAAAAGTCTCTGGTCGTTGTTTTTATTCTGTCTGGAAGTACCAGAATTTAAGCGTTGGAAGAACGTTACTAGAGAGAAATGCAAGAAACAAGAGCACGAGAGAACCTTCCGTTTGTTGGAGTTTACAAGTTGTGATGAAGAAAACAAATGTCATCAAACAATAGCCACAAAAAAAAAAGAAAAAAAAGAAAACGAGCGCTTTTGCGAAATGTCTTTTGAACAAAATTTTTAGCATTTCCCTTCGCGATAAAGTTTCAGAGACATTTCCCCCGACACTAATTCAATGTCTGCTTTATAGGAAAAGCATGTAATAAAATTAACAACATGAGCGGCAAAATGGACCCGTTTTTGACAGAACACCTTTCTTGATCGACGAGGTATTAAACCAAAGTATGCAAAAGCAAAAGACAAACACGTACTAGGCTATAAAACAGTTAACCTTTACAATTATTTTTTCCATATCTTACTCTCTGCAAGCCTCGTTATTGCTGTTTACAAGCCAATTATACTCTTGCTTTTAACAAGAGCTTAACAAAGATTAATTCCCTAAGAGATATTTCGAAATCTTGATTGGCATCAACCTTGTCGGCGTCGGTGAAATTTATAACAATTTTGGTAGCGGGTTAAACGTTTCGACAGCTAAAAAGATTTATGTTTCCGCTATAGGCGTCTGTAAACATGGTAAATTCCTCAACAGGAATGTCGGGTCGTCCTAGAATGATGAATTACTCAGAAAAACACACTAAGATCTTTGCGCCCCGTTACATGCCAAAACTGAAATCTTAAGGCACTTCTAAGCCATCTGATTGGTTGCTGAAGCGTGGGACAACAAAACGGCTTTAGCTATCGAGTTCTTGTCAACGACGGGCCTTGATCTCCATTTGTGACGGTAGGATTTTCCACTATAAACGAACGGGGAACTTGAAAACTTAAATACGGCGTCTACGGAACTTCTGGAAACTCTTTGGGGGAAATTAGACTCAAAGGAAGCACTCGCTTTCTGCTGGAAAGAGCCTTCACTCTCTTGGTACTCGGAGATCTAAACCACGAACTGGACTGGAAATAACAGCGACAACTTGAGTTTGGTCCAACAGCACTCTATTCTTCTCAAATCCGCAATCAAAAAATTGTACATTTAGGATTGTTTATATATGTTTCTAAACGAGTCTATTGTTAACTGAATACAATACGTGTGCTAATATACAGATGTGAGAAGTTATTACACTAAGCGGAAAGTCCTTTGAAGATAGTGGAAAATATTAAAAAGTCTACGTTTTACACCTAAGTTTATTATTGAAAGTGTTTGCTAGCCGGGAAATTGCCTTAACTAAATTAAAAACTTCCGAGGTAAATTAACTGAGAAGAGAACTAACGAGTTCTTTTAAGTGCTAATGAGTGGCTCGTGCCACTAGTCAGTTAAACAAATAAGTACTAAAAATATTCATAGGTTAAAAAACTAATAGATCAATTTTCCTATTCAATTTAAAAAACATACAGTCAGCAGAACGTATTCGTTAAAGATAATGAGTTAGCAAGATAACAAGTCCTAAATTAATCCTATAGAATTGAAAAGAGAACGCAATTTCGGAGCGGAACTCACCAAGGAAGACAAATTAAACGAAGACAAGTTATAAACTTAAAGTAACACTTCTAGAGTTCTACGTTGATTAGACCTATTCAAGTACGGCTCAAGCAATCAAGTTGTTTTCCGAATAACTACTGTTGACTTTTGTAATTATTTTTGTCCCCTATCAATATTGGAAATGAAACGTTCGAAAGGTTAAATATGTATTGTAAATATGGTGTTCCCAAAAGGCTTAATATGAACAGCTAAAAGCGAAACATTCAAACTATACCAATCTAATCCAAAGGCAATGGTATATCAACAAAATTGATACACCATAAACAACTGAAATACGGACAAATTTGGATAAATGCGAATAAATACGATATTTTCTCCCTCACACATTCAGAGGTCAAAAAACTGGTCAACTTTCTATTGTCTATGATCAGAAACAAATTCATCTTATTTAAACCCACATTTTAAGAAGCACAGTGTGTAGACAAATGGAACACGAGCGTGGCACACACCGTTGCCTAACAAAATCCGCAAAAAGTCAAGATAGAGCCAAAGAATCTGATGTGACGTCGACCGACTCTATCGGTCATGAAAATTCATCCGAGCTCTCGGAGACTGCTAATTCACCAACACAGCCTGCTTCTACAGAAGAAACACACCAAGAAAAAGCTCAAGAAATCTACCCTTGGGTGAAAGAATTTCGTTCAAAACGGTATGAAACAAAATTCGACTTTTTTTTTGGACTTGTGTCCTGAAACGTACGCGGGAGATTTAGTGGGCGTGGGGCGAATGAAACCCCTTCGCTTCTTGTGCACATTTCTCCAGCGATATTTCAAAAATCAAAAAACGAATTTCTAGAATGTTGAAGGATAGCATATATTGGTTTAGTTGAACTGCTCAAAACTGCTCAAAATGTGTAAACCCCGAGGCACATGTCCTCCGGCCAGAGTTCTTAGCCAAGCCAAGAGTTTCCTTTGTTACATCTTCATGTCTCCATAGGCAAGACTGACACATAAGTACGGCACTTTGGTTTTATACTGATAGGCGAATAAAGTTATAAAAATTACCGCGTCACTACTTCTAATAAAAATCATTCATGCTGTATTGTAACAACATGGAGTTATTTCATGGTCTGGCAAAGACCTTCTTGTTTTCGTTTGCGATCAGAGCCGCTTTTATCTTACTTGCGAGTAGTGTATAACCTTGATTTTACAAGTCAAGTTTTAAGTTAATTTTGTTTGCTGCCTCTTATCTATTAGAACAAAGTCATGATGTTAATTCACTTTAATTAACTTTAGAAATCGTTCGCCTTCGCTTGCGAACACAGCTAGTAAATAGGCTCTGAGCTCGTACTGAAATTGCCACGAAAACTCCGTTTTTACTGCAACAGTTATCTTAAGTTTCTTCACTAAATAGTTGCTTGAATAAAACTACTTTGGTTTAAAGGCACATTTTTTGCATTTGAAAGACTTTACAGCTTACAAAGTATAAAGATGTTGCCTTAAGTGAGCCGTAAAATGGCAACAAGTTGTGTTTCTCTAAGATGTGTCCTGTTTAGATAAGCGCGTCGCCTATAATTTTTTTACCCATATTTTTTTAACTCATTGATGAACCCTTTCCTTCCGCAGAAGAGTCAAAGATAGAATCGTGTAATATGGTTCAAAGTTTTAATTCTGTGAATTAATTCTTAGGTAGAAAGATTTAGCTAAAACTGTTGAGGTGTACTTCCCATGGCGGGTGCTGTTTGAGCCACTGATAATTCTTTCCAAGAAGAAATAATTTATTAGAATTTTTTATATGTTTTTTCTACTGAAGGCATTTGCTGAATATTAACAATGATTTCTTTACTCCTGTTCAGGGAACACCGCAAGAGAAAGATGACAAAAAACCGAAATATCTACAGCACAAGACAACTCGTCGAGTTAGAGAATTCCACTACAACCGATACCTCTGCAGGCTGAGAAGAATCGAAATCGCGCAATCGCTCGGACTTACGGAAAAACAAGCGAAAATCTGGTTTCAAAATGGGCGGAGGAAATGGAAAAAGGAAAACAAGGTTGTAGAGAAAGCCTTGGAGAATGAAATTCAGGACGAGTTATACAACTAAGAGCTCAGAACCCAAACGGGTTTGGAAGTTTGACAATGATAAACAACATGAATAATTATCAGAATTCCTACAGCGAGGTGAACTCGATTCAGCAAGTGAGAGGAAATTACGGGTTTTCTTCTCCAATGCAAAGTTATAATGGTGGATTTATGGATCGGCCAAGAACACTCTGGAGACAGGGATCACTGCATCATTTTTAATTTTATCTCTTTACCTTCTTGAAATTGAGAATTTTTTCGGCAAACACAGTATGGTTACTGTCCAGTAGCTTTCATTTGATTGGTCACACTTTAGGAATTATCCACAGACTCAAAAGTTAGAACCACCTTGTACAGCATAATAAACGGCACCACAGGAAAGTACTGCTCAGTAGCTTTCATTTGAATGGTCACACTTTAGGATTTCACCCACAGACTCAAAAGTTAGAAGCACCTTGTACAGCATAATAAACAGCACCACAGGAAAGTATCTGCTCAGTAGCTTTCCTTTGAATGGTCACACTTTAGGATTTCATCCACAGACTCAAAAGTTAGAACCACCTTGTACAGCATAATAAACAGCGCCACAGGAAAGTACTGATCAGTAGATTTCATTTGTATGGTCACACTTTAGGATTTCACCCATAGAATCAAAAATTAGGAGCACCTTGTACAGCATAATAAACAGCGCCACAGGAAAGCACTGATCAGTAGATTGAGATTTCACCTACAGACTCTTGGTCTTCATACCATTTGAAAGCCACTCTTTGCGCCATCTTTTTGACAGCCTAATAACCAAAAGAAGAATTAAAGTACTGCTCAGTAGCTTTCATTTGAATGGTCACACTTTAGGATTTCATTCACTGACTCGCATGTTAGAACTACCTTGTAAAGCGCAACAAAGGGCACCTCAAGAAGTAGCGCGCAATAGCTTTAGTTTGAATGGTCACAATTTAGGATTTCACCCACAGACTCAAAAGTTAGAACCACCTTGTACAGCATAATAAACAGTAGAACTTGAAAGTAATGCTCAACAACTCAACAACACTTGAATGGGCACACAGTGACCAGATCAGATTTCATGTCTAAGATTTAACATTTGGATGTAAAGCGTTAATCTCCAACAATTCACCGAGTCGACTGACCTGAGACACTTAACCCTTTAACCGGCAATCGTACACCTATGTACGAAAGGACCCTCCCGTGGTAAACGCTCTCTACAGTTCCGTGATTTGGCCCCTGGACTGTTTCAGTTCATTTTACATGAGGTTGTTGTTGTGTCTTTGCTCTCGAGTGGATTTGAGCGGTAGCTTGCATAAAATTTACCGATTTTTGAGCTTTAAAATTCCACTTTTTGTCATTTGTTGAGCTTTAAGGAACAGCACTGGGTGTGGTTCTCTTCAACTGACCTTAAGGTGGCTCCCTATAGTTTTATGACCACGCGCGCGCTGATGATGCGAGCTGTAGTAATCTGCGCGCGCTCACATAAAATCGTAGGTTTTTCCTGACTTTTATGACGTCAGCATAGCCAAAAAAAGCAAAGTTAACAGTAAATTTTCTCGCGTTTCCTTCGGTGAATTTTTTTTTAATTTTGCACATTTTGAGATACTAACGCTACCTTTCACATATTATTTTTTGGAAAAATTCTGTCAGAGCAATCCAGTTTAATGGTTAAAAATAAGAAATCACGTGATATCGGTGAATCCGTCTGAACGACCCCATATTTTTTCCCCTGCAAAATGTTAGTCAGAATCATTTTCACAAAATAGGAAAGTTTAAAAAAATTTCACCGAGGGAAAATAAAAATATTTAAGAAAAAAGACGAATTAATGGCAAATATCTGTCATCTTTTAGTTGCTTTGTTGCCATGACAACGGCCTATGCCTAAGAAGCAAAACCTGAAAAATAAGGGTAATTATATTGGTAACCTTACTGGTAAAATTCAGGAACAAAGATTGCAAGACAACAGAACTAGGGCTTCTTTTGCAAGTCTTGCCAGTTCGTATAGTCACTTTTGTAGAAACTCTAGGGAGCCACCTTAAACAGGAATCAATACTTGAGATTCTGAAGATGAATGTTCGAGGGAAGGAAAACAAGTACTTCTGACTCGCAATGGCAATTGACTCGTGGGGAAGAAGCAGCTTTGGGAGCCGAGTGACCTTTCAGAGTTGAGATTCGAAATAATTTGGTTAAATATTGGCAATAATCCTTGCTTCATGTTTTATTACTCTATTTGATAGACCATTTGATGACGAACATTTTGATATATGGTTTGATGGCCCTAGGAGTTATAGTGTAGAAGCTGTCGCCATCTTTATGCAACACACTTGCAGTGATAACAATTCCTTAAAAAATCTGCCGGTTAAGGGTTAAGCTGTTGTTTATAGACCTGCCTATGTGAAACTTCGCCGATAGAGACGGTGCGGGCACGCGAAGTACGAATATTCGTTTAGAGTAAATTTTGTTTTGTTACTGTTGAAAGGACTCGTACCTGAAATATATCTTGAAAAATACAAATCTTGAAATATACCTTATATAAATATACCTGAAATAAATCTTGAAAAATATATCTTGAAATATACCTTGAAAAATATCTATAGACCATAAGTACATACATGCTTAATAATTTACTTAATTGGGTTGAATTAAGGAAAAAACGCGAATAAGTGTTTGTCCCCCCTTTATATTCTGCAGTTTTCTTTGTACAGTTTTGATATTTATGCAACACTTTTTTTCAAACTGCAGGATTTTTGACAAGGGGAAAGATAAATATTTTCACTTTGCTTAGATAGGTGAATTTTAAGCGCGATACATAAATAACAAGTTCATATTTATGACATCTGACTACGGCTGTGATACTATCGTCGATACTTTCACTTTTTCAATTTATTTGAAATCTTACAGTAAAACAGAAAATTTCAGTGACAAAAGATTTGTAACCAAACCCAGTCTCCACAGTTGTTAAATTTATAATTGACACGATAGCGAAATTAGATTGGATTTCTTATGTAATTTGTCGTTGTTAACTTGTTCATATCATGACAGCTAGAATTGTTTGACTCTGTGTTTTCACCAAAACAAATAACACGTAGTTAGAGGTTTTTCATGCTTTTTATCCACTTAGCAGAACGGTAAATAATCCTTTGGAACTTATGGTATGAAAGCACATGGAGTTTGGGCCAATTTATGCAATATTGTATGATAATTTTTTACCTATTTAAATGGAGAGAATATTTTGCGTTATGTTGTTTCATATTTTCATAGTAATATATTTTGGAGCGAGAACGTTTTCTTACAAATGCAAAGGGAAATAAATGAGCTGTGCTCAAAATCTATTGTTTGGTCTTTTAAACTTGTTTAAATTTGACTTCTTCTCAGGCCTGTTTTTAAAGCAAGATAGCAACTATTTATGGAGTTATCCAATTTTTTCGTCATTCCTTGCATCAAAGCTTTGTTTATGGCTTAAAACCAAACGTAGTTGGTGTGTATGCCAAAAAAGTTCAACATTTCAATATTGGTACAGTATTGGTGTCCTTCCGAGGGACACCACTGATGGCGGCCGGAAATCAATGAAAACATCTGGAACTCACTTTTTCTGTGCTACCCCGAAAACTTGGCTTAGCTGCGATACGGTAAACAATTAAATGCTGACCACATTTTATTTTCTTTAGCTTTGAAAGTTGTGATGCGAGCACTTTTTTCACTTGCAAGGCACTGAGGCCCCATTTCTGGCCGGTTTTCACGGCACGCCATCAATAATAATAATAATAATAATAATAATAATAATAATAATAATAATAATAATAACAACCATTCAATAACAGAAGTGCCAGATGTTACTAAATGGGGAATGGCGAATGGCGAATGGCGAATGGCGAATGGCGAATGGGGAATGGCGAATGGGGAATGGCGAATGGGGAATGGCGAATGGGGAATGGAGAATGGGGAATGGGGAATGGGGAATGGGGAATGGAGAATGAGGAATGAGGAATGGGGAATGGGGAATGGGGAATGGGGTATGGGGAATGGGGAATGGGGAATGAGAAATAGTGGTCAGAGGTAATACCTAAAAAAATTAAGTTGGAGTCTGCGCAGTACGGCAAAGAAACGAGGATTGCACGTGGAGAGCGAAAGATGGAAGGTAAGAATATTTATCTGTCAGTTTTTCCCGAGTTTTTGGGATTATTGAGTTTCTGTTTATTAAAATTAACCAAAAATATTGATTTGCAGGTAATGAGAGTAACGATGATATTTAGGGATCACGAGGTTATCGTTATCGACAGGTTGGAATAAAAAGATTCGTATCACTTTGAGTACAGTCGCTTCGAGTGTTACAGTGAAACCCATTAAACCATGAACGCCTAAAATTATTTCTGGAATGTTTATTGTTCTGCGACAAATCAGACAATCCGCAAGAGTAATTAGCTGAAAGGTTTCGATCACCAAATGAATCGGTGGCTTTTGCGTCCACGATAAATTCTCAGTTTCACCGCCGATTAACAAACACTCTGAAATTGTTATTTTTTTTTTCTATTTCAGAGTTTATACATAAGCAAAGAATAACTATAAACGATATTTTACTGAAAAGAGATAAATAATCGAACAGACACGGCTAGGAGCGCGTCTGGGAGCAGAATCGAGAGCAGAATAATTGTATTCAGTTTTTGATTTTTTAAAAAACGGCCTCTCCGGTGTTGTCAGTTATAATCATTTGTAGGTTTCAGCCTTTTCCCTGTTTGACCAAAACAGTTTACTGAATAAACTTTGCAAAAGTTTCCCTTTACCCTACTATGGTGAGGAGATCAGTGTATCAAGCTCATTCACGGCAAAACTCTTCCGTCCAAGATCAGTGTCACGCAGTTTCACCGCCGATTATTAACAAAAACATTATTGCAGTAGAGCAATAATTACTGTAGTTTCTGTTAGACCCGAGTTTGCACGGCAAACACAAACACGCCTGCCGTTGCAGATACAAACATGCGTGCAACTTGCGTACCGTTGCAATAATTTCGAAAAATTACACTCGCTTTTGATGGCTATTTAGGTCTCAGTTCGGTAGTTGTTACTTTGGACCGACGGAATCGAAAACATCAAATGAGGGCCAAAAACAAGCACGTTTTGAGGCAAAACCAAAGAGGTGATAAATGGGATGTAACACCGAAGGAAACGTATCTTTTTTAAAATATACTAAACGCACGAATCGCTTCTACTAGAACTGGACATTTGTTCACTTGTGCCGTCTATCCTTCGCTCATACAGAAGCTATCTGAAATAGAAAAGAATAACAACTGCAGTATTTCCAAAGGCTATAAAAAAATTGAGAATCGTGGAAGAAAAATCCAGCTCGTTGTTCATGTCCATAACGTAAAATGTTCGGCTAACGGCTTGCGTGACATCTTGGACGGAAGAGTTTTGCCGTGAATGAGCTTGATACACTGATCTCCTCACCATAGTAGGGTAAAGGGAAACTTTTGCAAAGTTTATTCAGTAAACTGTTTTGGTCAAACAGGGAAAAGGCTGAAACCTACAAATGATTATGACTGACAACACCGGAGAGGCCGTTTTTTTAAAAAAATCAAAAACTGAATACAATTATTCTGCTCTCGATTCTGCTCCCAGACGCGCTCCTAGCCGTGTCTGTTCGATTATTTATCTCTTTTCAGTAAAATATCGTTTATAGTTATTCTTTGTCCCGGGTACCCGATACCATATAAATGGGGTCTGAAGCATACTTCAAGGGTCGAACTTTTCCTTCGCTGAACCTAACGCAAATGAACAAGGTATAGAATTGTTTTTGCTAATTTGCATGAGGTTCAGCACATAAAAAGTTCGTTGGTTTCAGCTAGACCTGAGGACGACCTCGAAGCACCTGGCTTTTCACGTTATTTTATTTCATTTCTTTCATACGTAGTTTTAACGCGTACTTAAACAACTCTTAAGTCATTACTCGAACATTTGCGCTGTACATACATTTTATTTCGCTTTTCAAGCTTTATACTATCAAGGCCGAGTTTCCTATGAGCGAGTAGTCACACACCACTGTGGCCCAGCCAAGTTGACAGGGAAACCTCTCATAGAAAAGCGGAACGAGTAGCTTATTGTTTTCGTGGACAACCAAATAAAAACAACATCGTTTAGATTGTGGGAACAACAAAATAAAAAAGAAGCCGGTTTACTTTCCAAGGAAAACGTGCGCGATGGTTTCTATCGCATATCAGTGAATGACACAACGATGATTGAGGGGACCAGATTCGCATATTCGTAAAAGATGTGATTGATTGTCTACGATGAATAACGAGGAAAACGCTTTCTATCTGCTAATGATTGAACAAAAATCCTACATACGTTTTCAAGCACTGCCTACCGAATATACCGAGTTAAGTATGCAAATGGTAAGGACCTTCAGGACAAGCTCTTCTAAAAAAAAAACGAACTAAGGTCTCTGTGGGGCAAGTTTTTCTAAAAAAAAAAACAAACTGAGATCTTTGTGTATCCCGTTACATACCAAAACTGAAACCTTGAGGCACTTCTAAGCCATCTGATTGGTTCAAAGCAAACCACGTGCTCAAAACCATAATACGGGTTCAGCTATCGAGTCTTGGTAAAAAACAGCTGGTCAACTTCCTGTTGTCTATGACAAAAAAACAAATTCATCTTATTCAAACTTCCCGTTAAAAACCACAGTGCGTTGACAAATGGAAAAAGAGATAAGCACACACCGTCGTGAGGCAAAAACCGCTAAAAGCCATGAAGTGACGTCGACCGACTCTATCCGTTATGAAAATCCATGTAAGCGCTCAGAGACCGCTAATTCGCCAACACAGCCTGCTTCTACAGGAGAAACACACCAAGAAAAAGCTCTAGAAACATATCCTTGGATGAAAGAATTTCGTTCTAAAGGTATGAAACAAAATTCAACTTTTTGTATTTGTGTCCTAAAGACGTACGCGGGACAATTAGTGGCCGTGGGTCGATTGCAACCCCTTCGCTTCTTGCACACATTTCTCCAGCAATATTTCCAAAATCGAAAAACAAATTTCTTTAATATTAAAGAATAGCATAAATTGGGTCTAGTTGCGGCATTTTTGTATGGTATTAAGTTTGTTAGTTGTGGATTGACGTAGAAGAATGGCTACTAGAATGCACTCAACATGATGGCGCTTCTGCAATGTGAAGTCCGCTTTCGAAGGTGCGAAGCGCGCCATTTTGTAATCTTAGAGCAAGCGAAAAGAAATGATTCTTTGGTTATAGTTAGGTTTAAAGCCAAATTTTGCCGCTGTTTCAAGCATTCACACGTCGTTGGAGGAAGTGCAAAAACGAGAAGAGTCCATCGTAACGCCACGTTAAAAACGTGTGTAATCCCTTCTTCCTACTGTGCAGCGTACGAATTCTTCTTTTAAACACGCGAAATGTCCTAATCAACCACAAAACAGTCTCTTCTCAGTTACTTTCAGCTGCTTTTTCACGGATGTTGTGTCTGAAAAAGGAAAAGATTCGCTAATGCGGCAATGTTTTGAATCAGTGGTTCTCTTTGCACTCTCGAATTAGTTAACAGGCCTCATGCGGTGAATGCTCTTTCTAGCTTGGACAAAATCTTCGAAATAGTCTCTCTAGTTTCTTCAGAAAAAGAGGTCAGATTTTGACATTTTGACGCCACATGGGAGTTTGAATTTCAATCTTTTCTTACAACTAGTTCAGTTCAAGAATAAGGCAATGAATTAATAAATTGCTGCGCCGTGAAATAGTCGCTTCGCTCATATCCTCTATCGATGATGAAAGCTCAAAATGTCGATGACTCTCTACACAAGATCTGGACTGAAATGACTTATCAGGCTAAAGCATTTATAACGACCCCCAAACTCTCTGTGCTGGTGTTTAATTTTATGGATTGATAGATCATTCGCTGTTTTTCTAAACTCCTCAAAATGTGTAAGTCCGAAGCACATCGGTCCTCCAGCCAGAGTTCTCAACCAAACCATGCAATAGTTTTCTTCGTTATATCTTCGTGTCATCACAGACAAAACTGAGTTATAAGTACGGCACTTTGGTTGTATCAATGGGAGAATAAAGTTATTAAAATTACAGCGTTATTACAGTAAATCATTTGTGTTGTATTGTAACAACATGGAGTCATTTCACTGTCTGGCGAAGGCCTTCGTGTTCTCGCTCGCTTCGCTCGCTCACAGCCGCTTTTGTCTTGCTTGCGAGCCTCGTATAACACTTCTTTTCAGTTAGCCAAGTTTCATTTTAACTTTAAGCTTGTTGCCTCTAAACTGCAGGAACAAGTCATGATGTTCATTGACGTTGATTAACTAGAAATCGTTCGCCTTAGCGGACGTCAGTACACGGCTAGTAAATAATAGGTTCTGTGCTTTGACTGAATTAATGCCATGAAAACCTCGTTTCAACTGAAATGGTTATTTCCTCTTATGTAGTCGTTGTTTGAATCAAATTGATTTCACATTTCTTGCGTTTGAAAAGGTTTAAGGTTAAAGATGTTGCCATGATTGAGCCGGGTTGTGCTCTGCTGTTTGAGATAAGAGCGTCGGTAACAACCTTTTGACTCATTGATACAACCTTTCCCTTCACAGAGGAGTCAAACATAAAGTCATGCAATATGGCTCCAAGTTTTAATTGTGTGAATTAATTTCATTCTTAAGTAGAAAGATTAGCTTAAACTCTCGAACAGTATTTCCTATTCCGGGTGCTGTTTGAGTCACTGAGAATTATCTCCAAGAAGAGATTATTTTTCTGAAATTTGTCTCATATGTACTCTGACTCTTTCTACGGAAGGCACTTGCTGAATGTTAACATTGATTTCTCAATCCTGTTTAAGGAACACCGCAAGAGAAAGATGAGAAACACCGAACTATCTACAGCACAAGACAACTCGTCGAGTTAGAGAAAGAATTCCATTACAACCGATACCTCTGCAGGCCGAGAAGATTCGAAATCGCGCAATCGCTCGGACTTACTGAGAAACAAGTGAAAATCTGGTTCCAGAATCGACGGAGGAAATGGAAAAACGAAAACAAGGTTGTAGAGAAAGCCTTGAAGAATGAAATTCAGAAGCGAGTTAGACAACTAAGTGCGCAGAACCCAAACGGGTTTGGAAGTTTGACAATGATAAACAACATGAATAATTATCAGAATTCCTTCAGCGAGGTGAACTCGATTCAGCTGCA
Source organism: Siderastrea radians (assembly GCA_964017195.1). Lineage (NCBI taxonomy): Eukaryota > Metazoa > Cnidaria > Anthozoa > Scleractinia > Rhizangiidae > Siderastrea > Siderastrea radians. The sequence continues at coordinate 45,803,101 of OZ024893.1, forward strand.
AGTAAGAGGAAATTACGGGTTTCCTTCTCCAGTGCAAAGTTATAATGGTGGATTTATGGATCGGCCAAGAGCACTCTGCAGTCAGTGGCCGCTGCAACATTTTTAATTAATTTACCTCCGTAGAGTTGAGTTTTATTTTTAATTTTGAGTGACTTGGGTAAAGTGGCAAATCAACAGCACCACAGGAAAGTACTGCTTAGTTGCTTTCGTTTGAATGATCACACCTATGGATTTTATGCACGTACTCAAACGTTAGAACCTTAAACAACACTAGAAATAGGAAAGTATTGCTTAAGAACTTGTTGGCGAGCGACTCGCTTGCACTCAGTCAGCTGACAGTACCGTGATTAAGTAACAGAGAGGCGCAAAGTCGAAAAGCGTTTTTCAAAGAAAAGTAAGTTCCTATCAACGGTTCATTTCAAAACGACTGAGACAGGGGCACTATTCAGTTTCCTTGGTTGGAGTTTCAGTTCGAATTACTTTAACCCCGCTGTTGATAACTGTTTTATCTGCCACTGGCGCGACGTGGGACTCTTCGACCCGGATAAAGACCTTAAAAACACCGGCAGAAATAATAAGTATAATCTTTTCTGCCACATTTATCATAAATAGGATCGCCCATAAGAGTGCGAATTACCCTAGACTGAAAAGCAGGGTTATTACGTCGCTGGTATCTATTAGATGTAGGGGTAGGCTGGGGTAGACCAACTCCCACATTAAGTGCTGAAATTCTTCCCATCATTTGCCTTACATCAGATTTATCGACATAAGAGCCCTGTTGACCAACGGAGCCAAATGTTTTGTCCTTAGGAGTAACAACTTTTGATAGCACTTGCAAAATCTCAGCCAAGACATCCTTAACGTCAAAAGGACTCATTTTTTAAAGCTTGAATTAAAACAGATCCTTTTAATTCAGCAACTTTTAGCTTAACTCTGCTGCCTCTGGGTTTTCTGGCTGCTGTAAAACAATATAGTTGCGAATTTCCGAGGGAAGACCTTGTACAAAATAATGAATCCACTCGCGTCTAGGCAAATTTATCCAAGCGCAATGCGTTCGAAGGCTGTATGAATAATCCGCAACCTGTTCTTTCTCTACGGCTGCCGGCGCTGGCCAAGTGTCCGTCTTAAGGGCCACTTACTTGTTCCCGACGGAAAACAGCAGATAATTCGTCGAACGATCCCATCAGCCGAAGACAATGTCTTAAGCCATGCGCTATCATGCCCTTTTAAGATAGGACGGAAGTTCTAAAGCTACATTAACTTTGTTCCAACCGTTTAAACGTCCTGCTCGTTTGTAATTACTAATAAACTCGTGGACATCCTCACACTCATCCCCTCTAAAGATCAGAAGTGTAACTGACGATTTCGCGATTGGGCAAGTACTACTAGAGGTTGCGAAATCAGTGCTGTACGCAGTTTGCTGCATTGCCTCACACAACTGATTAACCTAGCCTTGTACATGGCCGACGTTTCTTGACTTTGCATATTAATATGATCGGATGTAATTAAGGAGAAAAGATCAATGCTATTAGGGCCAGAGCTGCCAGATACTAAATTATGCTCTTTTAAAATTGTTGGCTAAATTGTCTGCGTCTTAGCGATCAACTTCACTGCTTTGCCACCTATGTTCTATGCTTTCATAAACTGACTTCTTCTTTCGAATCAGAGCTATGACCGCCAGAGCACCAAGAAAATTCTCAGACTTCATGTGTCGGGTGGGAATTACACTAACTGCTTGTCCTAGCGCTTTAGCCGGTGGCGAACTTATTGACCTGAGAATTCAAATGAACGAAACAATGACCTTTTTGACTGAGAAACAGGAGAAGGAGGGCAGGCCATTCATGCGAACCAACAGACCCAGATCAATTCTTCTGGCCAGCAGCCCGTTCAGTCAGGGCTCTCGCTCTTTGTCTAGTAATCAGGATTATGACGGAAAAATTGAGAAATAACCGGGTGAACCAATCGAAACAAACACCATTCAACATTTCTTAACGAAACTTGAAATGGCGGCTAAAAAGTGACTAGTAATCATTCTCTAAAATTGACACGTCACAATGCCCCTACCAATCTAACTAAACTTTTAGAAGCCTCATTTTGATAAAATAACACTAACTGAGCTTGCAACGGAAAGGCATTTACATGAAAAGAAGCAAAGTTCACTTACAAACTTGAAAGAAGCGAATTCTCCAGCCAATGTTGACGAGCGACTCGCTTGCACTCCGCTGAGAGGTACCAAGACTCTATCGCTTCTTCAACCAACTAACAACTCTTACAATTCCTACAACTTCCCCAACTAACTTACACGCTTTCGCAAACCTTACAATACACCAGAATTGTAGACATGTTTGGGTTTCCAGACGTGGGAACCGAAAGGTTCTTATTCGACATGACAAAGCAATCAGCTAAGAAAACCAAATCCTACCATACGGACAATGGATAACAGCTAAGTAGACTACCCTACTCAAAACTAGCCTTGACTTTCACTCTGGTGTGGGTCTGAACCAAGGTCAGCATAAACACCCAGGCACGTCTACCGTAAGAGAATTACTCCAAGACTAAATTAATCGTTCAAATAGACTGCACAAGCAATGATCTGCGAAATAAATGTGCGGGCTATCGTAGACCTTGAACGCCCTTGGGCGACAAGAGTAGCATGACGGTCCAAACTACTTTAAGCAACTCAATTAAAACTAGCCAACGCTTAAAATACCAAATAAACAAATTTCACTTTCATACTGACAACCTTTCATTTGAATGGTCACACTTTAGAATCTCAACCTGGCACAGACTCAGACATCAAAATCGCCTTGCACAGCATAACAAACAGCACACAGGAAAGTAATGCTCAGTGGCTTTCATTTGAATTGTCATACTTTAGAATTTCACTCGCACAGACTTTCCGGCTTCCTGTTACAGATTACAGGAAAGCCGAACTACTTGGTAACTATCGTTTGAACAAACGGCAGCCACACTTAGCATCATCTTGTAGAGCACAAACAACAAAAGAACAGTGAAGTACTATTCAGTAGTTACATTTCAACGTCAAACTTTAAAGCGTGGTCCACACGAGCAAATTTACTGCAACAAGTTTTCTTTGACAAATGATTTGACCGCGTACACGGGTGAGCAACTTTTCTTTGACAAATGTCCGATGAATACGTGTCGGCAGCGGCTTTAGGACAGCGGAACAGCAAGCGCCTAAGGAAGGAAAGCCGAAAAGTTGCACAGAGTAAGTGAGAAAATACATCTACAGATGAATGCCTCGTTTTTCAAGTACAAACAAGGTTAATTAAAGGTTAATTAAAGCATGGGGTTCGGCGGCAGTACTTTTACTGTAACATGCAGCTGAAAATGCGGGGCAGAAACATAAATGGGTTCGCGTGGCCCATGATTGTGCCGGCTCGAAGCGTTCTTAGTGTTGACCGGGCAATCTCTCATAGAAAAACGGGACGAGCAGCTTATTGTTTTAGTGAACAACCGAATGAAAACAAAGTTTAGGCTGTGTAAACAACAAAATCAAAAGGAAGGCAGTTTACTTTCTGGCCAAGGAAACGTGCGCGATGGTTGTCTGTCGCATGTATATCAGTGAATTCATAACGAAGATTGAGCCCATCAGATTCGCATATTTCCAAAACACAAGAGATTGATTAACCACGATGAATAACGGGGAAAAACGTTTTCTATCTCTAAATGATTCAACAATAATCCTATTTACGCTTTCAAGCACTGTCCACCGAATATGCCGAGTAGCGCGTGCAAATGGCAGGGAACTTCACGCAAGTTCTTCTGAAAAAACACAATAAGATCTTTTTGTGTATCCCGTTGCATGCCAGAACTGAAATCTTGAGACACTTCTAAGCCATCTGATTGGTTCAAAGCAAATCACGTGCATCATTCTTTCTTTCGTTGCTGGAGCGTGAGACAACAATACGTTTTTAGCTATCGAGTCAAAAACTGGTCAACTTTCTAGTGTCAAAAAAAACAAATTCATCCTATTCAAACTTCCCGTTTAAAAACCACAGTGTATAAACAAATGGAACACGAGCTTAGTACACACTGTTACCAAGCAAAATCCGCGCAAAGTCATGATAGAGCCAAAGAATCTGATGTTACGTCGACCGACTCTATAAGTCTTGAAAATTCATGTAAGCGCTCGGAGACGTCTAATTCACCAACACAGCCTGCTTCTACAGAAGAAACACACCAAAAAAAAGTTCAAGAAATCTACCCTTGGATGAAAGAAGTTCGTTCCAAAGGTACGAGACAATATTCTAAATTACTGGGCGTGGGTCGATTGCAATTCCCTCACTTCTTATGCACATTTCTCATGCAGCAATATTTCCAAAATCGAAAAACGAATTTCTAGAATATTGAAGGATAGCATAGATTGGGTTTAGTTGCGGACGTTTTCGTTTGGTATTAAGTTTGTTAATTGTGGACTGACCTAGACGAATGGCTAGTAGAATGCTCTCTCTCTCTCCACGATGGCGCTTCTCCATTGTGAAGTCCGCTTTCGAAGGTGCGAAGCGCACCATTTTGGAATCTTAGCGCAAACAATTCCACTTAGTTCAGTTAAGTGAATCCTCAGTCGTAGAAAAGAAGTGTGATTCCTTCTGTTATCAGGTTCAAAGCAAATTTTTACCGCTGTTCAAAGCATCCACAGTGTCGTTGGAGGCAGTGCAAAAAGAGTAAAGTCCATCGCGACGCCCTGTTAAAAACGTGTGCTAATCCCTCCTTACTTCTATCCGTGTGCGGCGAACCAATTCCTGTTTTAAATCCGCGATATGTCCTTATTAACCACAAACAATCTTTTCTCAGTTAACTTTAACCTGCCTTTCCAAGGATGTTGTGTGTTAAAAGCAGCAAGATCCGCTAATGCGACATTCTCTTGAATCAGTTGTTCTGTTTGCACTCTCGCCGTCAGGAAATATTCCCCGTCTCGCTCGTTGAATGGTCAGTTCCAACTTGGTCAACGCCTTCGAAATCCTTTCTCCAGCTTCTTCAGAAAAAGAGGTCAGCTTTTCATATTTTAACTCCACATGGGGGTTTGAAATTTAGTACTTTTTAAAAACTAGTTTAGTCAAAGAATAAAGCAGTAAATTTACAAATTGCTGCGCCGTGAACTAAGTTGCTCTATCGATGATGAAAGCTCTCGTAGAGTGTCAATGATTCTTTTACTCTAAACTAGAATGACCATGAGGCTAAACCATTCATAACGACCCGCAAACTCTCTGTGCTGGGGTTTTGTTTAATTTTGTGGATTTATTGAGCATTCGCTGTTTTTCCGTCAAAACTGCTGAAAATGTGTAAACCCGAGGCATATGTCCTACTTCCATGCAGAGTTCTGAGCCAAGGCAATAATTTCCTTTCTTACACGTTCACGTCATCACACTAAGGCGCTTTGGTTGTACAAATAGCAGAATAAATTCATTGAAACTACAGCGTCTTTACTTCAAACCAAAGTCAATTGTGCTGTATGGTAGCAACGTGGAGTTATTTCACGGTCTGGGGAAGGTCTTATTGTTTTCGCTCGCCATTATTTGTAAGCTCAGAGCCGGCTTTTATCTTGCTTGCGAGCCTCGAATAACACTAATTTTACTAGTCAAGTTTTATTTTAAGGTTTAGCTTGTTACCTCTAATTTGTAGGAACAAGTCATGATGTTAATTGACTTTGATTAGCTAGAAATTTGTTTGCCTTCGCGGATCAGAAACATGGCAAGTAAATAATAGGTTCTGTGCTTTTGCGTAAAGCGGTAGTCTCATGAGTTGCGCATGGTCGTGAATTGCTTTCAGATCCATCACGTTTTGCGTTTTTATTCAAGCGAATAATTACAATTGCTAGTCTACATCATCACATGAAACATACCATCGAGATATACAGCTCGCACCCTCCCTTTCGTCGGTCACACGTTTTCGCGTCGAGCAAGCATGGAAACTCGCCGTAGGAATATCTTGAAATTCACTACGTATATACAAAGAAACGTGAGAATGCTCCTATAAATAGAACTCACTTACACAATGTATAAACAGTAAGATCACCACGTAAAACTTACCTTGTTCGATATTCAAGTGACAAACAATGTGCAGCGAACCCACTGTCGAAACAAGCTTCATGCCCTGCCAAGAATTTTGCTCGAAGCCACGACTGAAATATTCTGTCTTCCGGACAAATACGTTTATGGGTTTTAAACCAATCCTTCTTGTACTTTTTGAGGTCAGAAATCGTCCTTTTGCGACCCGAGTTTCTTCGTTTTTCACCATGGCCGCCTCCACTTGTGGATGCCATTTTGAATTTGTCGGATCAAACTTAATATTGCCAGAAAAGATTTCAAGTTTTGAGCTTCAGCGCGCGCATGCACGACTCATGAGAACAATCCTTTAAATTGCCATGAAAACTCCATTTTAGCTGCAATGGTTATTTCTTCTTACCTAATGGTCGTTTGAATGAAACTGGTTTCGTTTAAGTCAGATTTCTTGTGTATGAAAGGCATGAGAGCTTACAAGGTTCAAGATGTGCCACGATTGAGCAGCAAGTTGTGTATTGTATAAGATAAGAGCGACGATAATAACAACAACAACAATTTAAAACAATAACCTTTATTTGCATGACTATAATTATTTACAGTATTGCAAAAGGTACGTAAAAACAAGAACAAAAAGAAAAAGAGATAATAATTATTATGATATTAATAACAGATAATCAAGGGACGTCATTCTTAGATAACAGGATACTGTCACGCAAATTATTCAAAAATGAAATCATGAATTATAATGATAACAACTTTTAATTTTAGCTCAAGCATAAAACCTTTCCTATCACAGAAGAGTCAAACATAAAATCGTGTAATATGGTTTAAAGATTGTATTCTGTGTATTAATTTCCTTCTTAAGTAGAAGGATTTAGCTAAAACTCTTTAACAGCATTTCCTGCGGCGGTTGCTGTTTGAGTCACTCAGAATTCTTTCCTAGAAGAGATGTTTTTTTAAATTTGACTCATATGAACTCTGACTTTTTCTACTGAAGGCACTTACTGAATGTTAACAGTGATTTCTCTCTCCTGTTCAAGGAGCAACGCAAGAGAAAGATGAGAAAAACCGAACTATCTACAGCACGAGACAACTCGTCGAGTTGGAGAAAGAATTCCATTACAACCGATACCTCTGCAGGCCGAGAAGATTCGAAATCGCTCAATCGCTCGGACTTACGGAAAAACAAGTGAGAATCTGGTTTCAGAATCGGCGGATGAAATGGAAAAATGAACAGAAGGTCGTGGAGAAAGCCTTGAAGAAGGAAATTCAGGAGCGAGTAAGACAACTAAGCGCTCAGAACCCAAAAGGGTTTGGAAGTTTGACAATGATAAACAACATGAATAATTATCAGAATTCCTTTAGCGAGGTGAACTCGATTCAGCAAGTAAGAAGAAATTACGGGTTTCCTTCTCCAATGCAAAGTTATAATGATGGATTTATGGATCGGCCAAGAAAACTCTGGAGTCAGGGGCCGCTGCATCATTTTTAAATTTTTAATGCTTTTTTTATCTCCTTACAGTTGAGAATTTTTTTTAACCTTCAGTGACTTGGGTAAAGTGGCAAATGAGCAGCACAACAAGAGAGTACTGCTCAGTTGCTTTCGTTTGAATGATCACAAATATCGATTTTATGCACGTACTCACACGTTACAACTACCTCAGTAAACAAACCACATGAAAGTTTTGCTTAATTGAAGACCTTGTTGACGAGTGACTCGCTTGCATTCAACTGACAGGCCCGGGGGGGGGGGGACTCCCATATGAAAGTGACGGGAATGCTTGTCGGAAAATTAGAATTAAACCCCTAAAGGAGACCCATCTGGGCGTGGTTCAGGCGTTATTTGACCCCTAAACGAGACCATGCTAAAACAGACAACCAGATAAGAGCTTCAGTGATTTTAAATGCGCTAAAGATTGACGCTAACGTACGAAGATTGACGTCGTATGGTTTTTCATATAGATATTTCTTTACGCACACCCTAAGCGATACCTGAATGGGTAAAAATATTGGCTTTCCTTCCTAAAAACCCTAAGCGAGACCAAAATCTGCAATTTACAACCCTAAGCGAGACGACGAGCATCCCCGTCACTTTCATATGGGAGTCCCCCCCCCCCGGGCTGACAGGTACCGAGACTCTGTTCTAATTGCTTCTTCAACCAACCATAACAACTCTCCCAATTCTAACAACTTCCCAATTTAACTTACACGCTTTCGCAAACCTTTAATACTGTTTAAAGAATTCTACACATGCTTGTGTTTCCCAGGCGTTGCAATTGACCGAAAGGCTCTAATTCGATACGACAAACAATTAGAAAACCAAATCATACCAGTCATACCACACGGACAAAGGAAACTCAATTGAAATGAACCAATCATGGAGAACAGCTAAGTCGACTACCCTACTCTAAGTTAGACTTGATTTTCACTCTGGTGTGGGTCTACACCAAGGTCAGCAAAAACACCCAAGCATGTAGACCTTGAACGCCCTTGAGCCACAAGAGTAGCACGACGATCCAAATTACTTAAGGAACTCAATTAAAACTAGCCAACGATTAAAATACCATATAAACAAATTTCGCCTTAACCAAAACCTTTCATTTGAATGGTCACACTTTAGGAATTTAACCCTGCACAGACTCGGACTTTAGAACCGCCTTGTACAGCGTAACACACAGTATCACAGGAAAGTACTGCTCAATGGCTTTCATCTTTCATTTCAATGGACACACTTTAGGAGATCATCCACAGAATCAAAAGCTACAATCACCTTGTGCGGCTGTAAAAAAACGGCACCACTGAAAAGTACTGCTCAGTAGCTTTCATTTGAATGGTCACACTTTAGAATTTCATCCACAGGCTTTCCGGCTTCTTATCCATGAAAAGAAAGCCGTACTACCTGGTAGCTATTATTTGAACAGCCAAAGTTAGCACCGTCTTGTACAGCACAATCAACAAAAGAATAGTAAAGTACTGTTCACTAGTTGCATTCAAACATCAAACTTACAGCCTGGTCCAGACGAACAAATCTACGGTGACAAGTTTTCTTTGACAAACGATTTGACCATGTACACAGGTGAGCAAATTTTCTATGACAAATGCCGTTCTTGAATCAGTGTGCCGGCAGCGGCTTTCGGACACCGGAACAGCAAGCGCCTAAGGAAGGACGGGTGAGCAAATTTTCTATGACAAATGTCCTTGAATACGTGCCGGCAGCGGCTTTCTAGTGGACAGCGGAACAGCAAGCGCCTAAGGAAGGAAAGCCGAAAAGTTGCAGACAGTAAGTGAGAACATTCATCTACAAATAAATGTCTCGTTTTTCAAGTACAAGCAAGGTTAATTAAAACATGGGGTTTGGCGGTAGCACTTTTATTGCAACATGCAGCTGAAAATGGGGGGAAAAACAGATACTGGGTCCACTTTGCCCATGACTGTGGCTCGCAGTGTTCTTAGTGTTAAAATACTTCTAATAGCGTAAAAATTGTCTGGAACGGCTAAATGACTCGGTTAGGCGCCATTTACACACACTACAAAAAAGGTGCGAATGGAGGGTCTGGGAACTAGTTTCCACAAATCTTGGACAAGTTTTCTTTGACAACCCATCTACTCGCGCAAACTTCGGATATGACAATTTTTCATTGTCACATAAACGTTATTTTTATTGGTTGTCCACTAAAACAATAAGCTACTTGTCCCGCTTTCCCACGAGAGATTACCCGGTCAACTCGGCTGGTCAACAGGAGCTAAATTTTCTGTGACCATTTTATTTGCTCGTGTGCATGACAAAATTTTCCCGAATCTTGTGTGACAAATGCATGTGCTAAAAAAACCAGTGTGCCATTTTTTAGGTTGTGTGAACAACAAAATCAAAAGGAAGCCAGTTTACTTTCCAAGGAAAATGTGCACGATCGTTGCCTATCGCATATTAGTGAATACACAACGATGATTGAGAGAATAAGGTTCGCGTTTTCGCAAAAGAAATGTGATTGATTGTCCACGATGAATAACGAGGGAAACGTTTTCTATCTCTCAATGACTGAACAATCTTACGTCATAAGCACTGTCTACTGATTACACCGAGTTATGTGCCCAACTGGAAGGGACCTTCGGGGCAAGTTCTTCTAAAAAAAAGACAAAAACAAACAAACTAACTAAGGTCTTTGTGTATCCCGTTACATTCCAAAACTGAATTCTTGACAAACATCTAAGCCATCTGATTGGTTCAAAACAAATCGCGTGCTCAAAAATCATACATCATTCTTTCTTTGGTTGTTGGAGCGTGAGACAACAATACGGGTTTCGCTATCGAGTCTAAGTAAAAAAACGACTGGTTAACTTCCTGTTGTCTATGATAAAAAAAAAAAAACAAATTCATCTTATTCAAACCTCCGGTTTAAAAAGCACATTGGGTTGACAAATGGAACAGCAGCTAACCACACACCGTTGCCAGGCAAAATCCGCGAAAAGCCATGATGTCACGTCGACCGACTTCATTAGTTATGAAAATCCATGTAAGCGCGCAGACACCATTAATTGGCCAACACAGCCTACTTATACAGGAGAAACAAACCAAGAAAAAGCTCAAGAAACCTACCCTTGGATGAAAGAATTTCGTTCAAAAGGTACGAAACAGATTTGGACTTTTTGCACTTTGTGTCCCAAAGACGTACTCGGGACAATTAGAGGGCGTGCAACCCCTTCGCTTCTTGTGCACATTTCTCCAGCATTATTTCCAAAATCGATAAAAGAATTTCTAGAATATTAAAGGATAGCATAGATTGGGTCTAGTTGCGGACATTTTTGTTTAGTATTAAGTTCGTTAATTGTGGATTAACGTAGAAGAATGGCTAACAGAATGCACTGGCCATGATGGCCGCCTTCTCCATTGTGAAGTTCGCTTTCGAAGGTGCTAAGCGCTCTATTCTGTAATCTTAGCGCGAACAAATCCACTTAGTTCACTTCAGTGATTCTCGTAGAAAAGAAATAGTACGATTCTTTTGTTATAATTAGGTTCAAAGCCAATCGTTTCCGCTATTTTAAAGCATTCGGCACGTCGTTGGAGCCAATGCGAAGAGAGAAGAACCCGTCGTGATGCCATGTTAAAAACGTTTGGTAATCCCTCCTTACTTCTATATGTGCAGCGAACCAATTCTTGTTTTAAATCCACGAAATGTCTTAATTAACCACAAAACAGTCTCTTCTCAGTTACTTTAACCTGCCTTTCCAAGGATGTTGTGTGTGAAAAACAGCGAGATCCCCTAATGCGACTGTAATTTGAATTAGTGGCTCTCTTTGCACTCACCGCTTAATCGGCAAAAATTCCCGGCCTAGTGCGGTGAATGTTCTTTCTAACTAGGTCATCAAAACCTTCGAAATCTTTTCTTTGGTTTTTTCAGAAAAAGAGGTCAGCTTTTCATATTTTAACTCCACATTGGGGTTTGAATTTTAGTCTTTTTGTAAAACTGGTTTACTTGAGGAGTAAAGCAAGAAATTTATAAATTGCTGCGCCGTGAAATAGTTGCCCCGCTCGTAAAAGGCCTCTATCGGTGATGAAAGCTCTCGTAGAATGACAATGATTCTTCATACAAAACTGGCATGACCATCAGGCTAAAGCATTTATAACGACCTGCAAACTCCCTGTGCTGGTGATTTTTGTGGATTCATAGAGCATTAGCTGTTTTTCAAAACTGTTTAAAATGTGCAAACCCGAAGCACATGTCTTTCGGCCAGAGTTCTTAGCCAAACCAATAGTTTCAGCCTTCGTTATATCTTCAGTCATCTCAGGCAAAACTAAATAAAAAGTACGTACCTTGATTGAAAATACAAGAGAATAGAATTATTAAAATTACAGCAATGTTACCTCAAGTCAAAGCCATTTGTGTCGTATTGTAAGAACATGATATTATTTCACGGTCTGGCGAAGACCTTTCTTGTTTTCGCTCACCATTATTTGTAAGCTCGCAGCCACTTTTATCTTGCTTGCGAGCCTCGTGTAACACTGATTTTACTAGTCAAGTGTTATTTAAGGTTTAGCTTGTTGCCTCTAAATTGTAAGAACAAGTCATGATGTTAATTGACTTTGATTAACTAGAAATCTTTCGCCTCCGCGGACTAATATGGCTAGTAAACAACTGGTTCTGTGCTTGTACTTAAATTGCCATGAAAACTCCGTTTTAACTAAAATGGTTGCTTCCCGGGTTATTTCTTCTTACGTAATGGTTGTTTGAATCAAACTGGTTTCGTTTAAGTCACATTTCTCCCGTTTGAAAGACATGAGAGCTTACCAGGTTACAGATGTGCCATGATTGAGCAGCAAGTTGTGTTCTGTTTGAGGTAAGAGTACGATAAAACCTTTCCTTTCACAGAAGAGTCAAACATAAAATAGTGTAATAGTCTTTTAATTTTTTATTCTGTGAAATAACTTAATCCTTATGTAGAGAGATTTACCTAAAACTGTTGAAGAGTATTCTATGCCAGGTCAGTGTTTGTACTTGAGACATTGAGAATTCTTTCCAAGAAAGAAATTTGTCGTATATGTACTCTGACTCTATCGACTAATTTAGTCGATAGAGTCAGAGTACATATACGGACTAAAGGCATTTGCTGAATGTTAACAATGATTTCTCTCTCCTGTTCAAGAAACACTGCAAGAGAAAGATGAGAAAAACCGAACTATCTACAGCATAAGACAGCTCGTCGAGTTGGAGAAAGAATTCCATTACAACCGATACCTCTGCAGGCCAAGAAGATTCGAAATCGCGCAATCGCTCGGACTTACGGAGAAACAAGTCAAAATCTGGTTCCAGAATCGGCGGAGAAAATGGAAAAACGAAAACAAAGTTGTAGAGAAAGCCTTGAGGAATGAAATTCAGGAGCGAGTTAGACAACTAAGCGCGCAGAACCCAAACGGGTTTGGAAGTTTGACAGTGACAAACAACATGAATAATTATCAGAATTCCTTCAGCGAGGTGAACTCAATTCAGCAAGTGAGAGGAAATTACGGGTTTCCATCTCCAGTGCAAAGTTATAATGGTGGATTTATGGATCGGTCAAGAAAACTCTGGAGTCAGGGACCGCTGCAGCATTTTTGAAATTTTTTTTTGAATCTCCTTAGAGTTGAGGTGTTTTTTTATTTTTTTTATTTTCAGTGACGTGGGTAAAGTGGCAAATAAGCAGCACAAAACAAAACCACTGCTCAGTTGCTTTCGTGTGAATGATGACACCTACGGATTTTATGCACGTACTCACTGAAACGTTAGAACCACCTCAAACAAAACTACAAATAGCACCACAGGAAAGTATGCACTTAAAACGTTGTTGACCAGCGACTCGCTTGCACTCGGCTGACAATACCGAGATCTAGTAAGTAAACAAAAAGGTGCAAAGACGAAAAACGTCCCTTAAGAAAAGTAAGTCTCTATCACCGTTTCATTTCAAAACGAGACAGGGGCACTATTCAGTTTCCCTGGTTCAAGTTCCAGTTCGAATTCATACTTTCACCCCGCTGTTGATAACTGTTTTACCTGCCACCGGCGCGACGTGGAACTCTTGGATCCGAATTAAATACCTTAAAAACACCCGCAAAAATAATAAGTATAATCTTTTCTGTCACAATTAGCGCAAATAGCATCGCCCATACGAGTGCGAATTCCCCTTGACTGAAAAGCAGGGCTATAAATAGCACCACAGGAAAGTACTAGTTAATAAGACCTTGTTGACAAGCGACTCGCTTGCACTCAGCTGACAGTACCAAGATCTAGTAACAGAAAGGTGCAACGACGAAAAACTTCCCTTAAAGAAAAGCAAGTTCCTATCACCGGTTCATTTCAAAACAAGACAGAGGCACTATTCAGTTTTTCTGGTTCAAGTTCCAGTTCGAATTCCTTTGACCCCTCTGTCGATAACTGTTTTATCTGCCACTGGCGCGACGTGGGACTCTTAAATCCGCTTCAAAAACACCGGCAGAAATAAGAAGTTTGACCTTTTCTGCCACAATTACTGCAAACAGCATCGCCCATGCATACGAGTGCGAGTTCCCTTTGACTCAAAAACTGGGTTCAGATTACGTTGCTGGTACCTATTGGGTGTAGGGATAGGTTGGGGTAGGCCAACCCATTTAGTGCTGAAATTCTTGCCTGATTATTTGCCTTTCATCAGATTTATCGACATAACTGAAGAGCCCTTTTGTCCAACGGAGCCAACTGTTTTGTCCTTAGGAGTAGCAACTTTTGATAGCTCTTGCAAAATGTCAGCCGAGACCTCCTGAGCGTCAAAAGAACCATTTTTTAGAGTTAAATAAAACTGATTCTTTTAATTTAGCAACTTTTAACTTAACTCTGCTGCCACTGTAACATAGCACAGTCGAGAATTTCCGGGAGAAGACTGTGACCTTCTACAAAATAATGAGTCCACTCGCTTCTGGGCAATAAAACCGATATTAACGAAATGCAGTCGGAGGCTATATGAATAATCCACAACCGATTTTTTCTCTAACCGTCGGCGCTGCCCAAGTGCCTGTCTCGAGCGACACTCACTAGCCCCCGACGCAAAATACTTAGAGCAGCGAGATAATTCATCGAACGTCATCTTATCAGCCGAAGGCAATGCCTTAAACCATTCACTAGCATGCCCTAAAGCTAAATTTACTTCATCCCAACCCTTTAAAAGTCCTGCTCTCATATAATAAATTCGTGAACATTCTCACATTCATCCCCTCTATAAAAAAGATCGGAAATGTAACTGAAAAAATGTCAAGACCGGTTCCAGTTCCAGGCTGCAGACTCACTGTTGTACGAAAAGTTAGCTGCATTGCCTCACACAACTGATTAATCCGACTTTGATTAACTTGACATTATACATTAGCGCTGGCCGACACTAATTGGCTTTAGCTTTGTATATTAATATGATCGGATGCAACTAAAAACGAACGCTTAATGCTATTAGGGTAGAGCTGCCAGATACTAAATTATGATGCTCGTTGCTACCTAAATTACCTGCGTTTTCGCGATCAACTTCTCTGGTTTGCGAACTACGCTCTACGTTTTCAAAAATTGCTTCCTCCGAATCAGAACTTTCATAACCGGAGAACCAATAAAATTCTGACCCTGCACTTGTTGGGTGGGAAAGACAGTAACTGCTTGCGCATCACCTGATGAAGAACTTGTTCACCTAATAAATGATCGAAACAAGGACCTTCTTGACTGGGAAACAGAAGGTGGAGGGACAGGCCTTCATACGAACCAACAGACCCAGATCAATTCTCCTGGCAGGCAGCCCTTTCACCCGGGGCTCTCGCTCTTTGTCTAGTACTCAGGATTATGACAGAAAAATTGAGAAATAACAAGGTGTCCCAATTGAAAAAAAGATAACAAACGATGTAAGCAAAAACCATTCTAAATTTCTTCACGAAACCCGAAATGGCGGCTGAAAAGTGACAAATAATTATTGTCACGTCTCAATGCCCCTACCAATCTAACCAAGTTGGAGTGAGAACTAAACTTTTAGAAGCCTCATTTTGATAAAATTGCACTAACTGAACTTGCAATGGAAAGGCATTTACACGAAAAGAAGAAAAGTTCACTTACACACTTGAAAGAAGCAAATTCTCCAACCAATGTTGACTAGCGACTCGATTGCAGTTAGGTCAGAGATACTGAGACTCTATTTTAATTGCTTCTTCAACCAACTAACAACTCTCACAACTCCTTCAACTTCCCCAACTAACTTACACGCTCTAGCAAACCTTACAATACACCAGAATTGTAGACATGTTTGTGTTTCCCAGGCGTGGGAACCCAAAGGCTCTAATTCGACATGACAAAGCAATCAGCTAAGAAAACGAAATCATACCACACGGACAAAGGAGACTCAATTGAAACTAACCAATGGAAACAGCTAAGTCGACTAACCCTACTCAAAACTAGCCTTGACTTTCACTCTGGTGTGGGTTTGAACCGAGGTCAGCAAAAACTCCCAGGCTTGTCTACCGTGGAGAATTGGTCGAAGACTATATTCGTCTTTCAAATAGCCTGCACAAGCTTTGATCTGCGAAATACATGTGCAGGCTAACGTAGACCTTGAACGCCCCGTTGAGCCACAAGAGCTAGCATGACGGTCCAAACTACTTAAGTAACTCAATAAAAACTAGCCAACTCTTAAAATACAAAATAAACAAATTTCACCTTCATAACACCTTTCATTTGAATGGTCACGCTTTAGGATCTCAAGCCGGCACAGCCCCGGACTTTAGAACCGCCTTGTACAGCGTAACAAACAGTACCACAGGAAAAGACTGCTCATTGGCTTTCAACTTTTATTTGAATGGTCACACTTTTATGATTTCATCCAGAGAATCAAAAGCTACAACCACCTCACTCAGCTTTAAAAAAAAACAGCACCACTGAAAAGTACTGCTCAATGCTTTCATTTGAAAGGCCATAATTTCAAAATTTCACCCACATACTTTCCGGCTTCGTACCACAGGAGTGAGCCGTACGCGGTTAAGGTGAGCAAATTTTCTATGACAATTGTTCTTGAATACGTGGCAGCAGCGGCTTTTGGACAGCGGAACAGCAAGCGTCTAAGGAAATGAAAGCCGAAAAATTACACAGAGTAAGTGAGAAAATTCATCTACAAATAATTGGCTTACAGACAGTGACATTACACACACTGAGATTGTTTAAAGCACGGGGTTCGGCAACAGAGAGTCATATTCATTTGGAGTAAATTTTGCCGATTTTGTTACCTTCGAAAGGACTCCTTCTTTGCTACGAGAAATAAATAAAATCATTAAATACTGACCGCATATTGTTTTGTCAGTTTGTTTTAAAAGTTGTGATGAGCGCACGTTTTCAGTAGCAAGGCACTGAAGCATACTTAAAACGACGAACTTTTCATGTGCCGAACCTAATGTAAATCAGCAAGCAGTAGAATTGTTTTGCTAATTTGCATGAGGTTCAGCACATGAAAAGCTCGATGGTTTCGTCTAGACTCCGAGGAAGAGGCCATAGCTTCGAAATGCCTGGTTTTTTACGTTATTTTAATTTATTTTTCATACAATTTTGGCGCGTACTTAGCATTATTACTCGAACGTTTGCGCTATACATCTGATTCAGCTTTTCAAGCGTTATATTTCCGAGTTTTCTATGGACGAGTCAGTCACACACCACAGCGGCCCAGCCGAGTTGACCGTGCAATCTCTCGTAGAAAAGCGGGACGAGTAGCTTATTGTTTTTGCCGACAACCAAATGCAAACAACGTTTAGGTTGTGTGAACAACAAAATCAAACGCAAGCCAGTTTACTTTCCAAGGAAAACTTGCACGATGGTTGTCTATCGCATATTAGTGAATACACAATGATGATTGAGCCAATCAGATCCGCATATTCACATAATGCAAGAGATTCATTGACCATGATGAATAACGAGAAAAACGTTTTCTATCTCTAAATGATTTAACAATACTCCTACTTACGCTTTCAAGGACTGTCTACCGAATATTCCGAGTCACGTGTGCAAATGGAAGGACACTTCGCGGCAAACTCTTCTGAAAAAGCACGCTAAGGTCTTTGTGTATCCCGGTGCATGCCAAAACCAAAATCTTGATACACTTCCAAGCCATCTGATTGGTTCAAAGTAAATCACGTGCTCAAAAATCATGCATCATTCTTTCTTTGCCTGTTGGAGCATGAGACAACAATACTGCTTTAGCTATCAGCATGAGGAGCTTAAGCCACAGAAAAAAAGTATGCAAATGAGGTTACCGGGAGATTGAATCTCCCGGTAGCCTAATTTGCATACAATAAAAGCGGTAACATCAGACACTGCAGTTGACACCTAAGGCGTTAACCGTGTCCGGTGGAATTCGTGTAAATTGACATTTTTGACGACCTATAAGAAGGAAAACCACATGAACAGACGAAGAAAAATTAATTTCACCGGAACATGGTAGAGTCCTGCTAAAAAAGGCGGTTAGGATTCGCGCGAGTTGGCCGGGCTCAACCGACAATTGGCTTCGCGCGCGCGGGCAATACCACCAAAGATAACGGCGCGGTAAGAATTATTTCGGTTTGAAAATGATCAATACACCTTTAATTCTCAGCTTCTTTATGTCTTACTTCCTTTCAAACAGCGATAATGTCTTTATATCAAAAAAGAGATCTAAATGGAAAAAGTAAAAGTCCTTTCGTAAGAATGACCTAAATTATTTCTATGAATTTTTCCTTCTGTAGTGAATTAAAAGAATAAAACTTGAACTATTGTAGCGCATACGATAACTGAAGGGAAATTTACATAAATATACCAAAAGCCGATAGTGTTAGCTAAAAAGCGATGTTAAACATTCCGCTTCCAGGTATCTGCTACCCAAGGAAGACAGAATAAGCTAAAGCGCGATGTTAGACATTCCACTTCCAGGTATCTGCTACCCAGGGAAGACAGAATAAGCTAAAAAGCGATGTAAGACATTCTGCTTCCAGGTATCTGCTACCCAAGAAAGACAGAATAAGCTAAAAGGCGATGTTAGTCATTCCGCTTCCAGGTATCTGCTACCCAGGGAAAACAGAATAAGCTAAAAAGCGATGTTAGACATTCTGCCTCCAGGTATTTGCTACCCAAGGAAGACAGAATAAGCTAAAGCGCGATGTTAGACGTTCCGCTTCCAGTTATCTGCTACCCAGGGAAAACAGAATAAGCTAAAAAGCGATGTTAGACATTCCGCTTCCAGGTATCTGCTACCCAAGGAAGACAGAATATTAGCTAAAGTGCGATGTTAGGCAGTTCGCTTCCAGGTATTTGCTACCCAAGGAAGACAGAATAAGCTAAAAAGCGATGTTAGACATTCCGCTTCCAGGTATCTGCTACCTAAGGAAGACAGAATATTAGCTAAAGTACGATGTTAGACATTTCGCTTCCAGGTATATTCTACCCAAGGAAAACAGGATAAGCTACAGCGCTACGATAGCGATCAAGTTTCCAGGTACAGCATATTATCTAAGGAAATCAGAATAAAGCTAGAGCGCGATGCTAATATTTCGCCTCAAGGTGTGTACAAAATCGTTCATTTTCTCATGTTACTACTTACCAAAGGTCTCTTGTCTCTTTTTGTCTCGATTCCAAAGTTTCGTGGATGGGTCGTCGTTATTGAAGACGCTTGAGATTTTCAAAACCTCATATTTCCGGCCAGCATTGCGTTACACGCAAAACACAAATGCAATATATGTTTTGAAGAAAAACTGGCATATTACCCAAGATGTCGCTACAGCATTTAGGTTGGAAACCTTCTATACTTAAAATACAGTAAATAAAATATTAAAAGGAAAACGCAATGAAGCTGGGTAATGTTAATACATGATACCAGTGTAGCTCGAATAAATTATAATCGGAGTCGTGAAAGCGCCACATCCCATCCGTCCTCTAACAATCATTTCTTCACATAAAAATCTATAGCCTTAGTCTAAAAATTGATCGATGTCGGGTTCTTGCTCGACCTACATACAAATCAATACAACTTAGTAAAGATAATTATGGGCAGTTCTAAGAGACAACGAGGAGAATTTGCAGGTTTACGTAATGTTGAAATAAATTCCCGCCAGATAATTCTCACACAAAATTATGATTCTGTTTTGACAGCCTGTCCAGAAAAATCTACTAAAATCGCAATTGCATGCATCAACCGGTTTTGATTGTCATAAAGGACTATGGTGGCGGTCTAGCAAAGAAAATATATCATAAAACTGAAACGACCAGCATCATTACAAACGGCGTGACAAGACCGAATAATTCTCTGGTCCTGTTTTAGGTTTCGTTTCCTGGCGTATGGTGACAAAACGTGCGACTAACATTGCTAACATTCGACAGAGCCAAAAGGAGGTTACCCGAAAATCAGACATACCTGCCTTAAAATTCCCGGACTTTCGTTGACTGCGCTCGTTCTTTCCTGTAATAATTTTTGCTTCACGACGTGATCGCTTTTCTTATAATCGTAATGTATGTCATGCTGTTTTAAAAATAACTGCAAGGACACATACCGACCGTACGTGTTGATATAATTCTCTTCATTGCTGACAGAAATGATTGGCGTAAAATAACACTTGTAATGAGTACATGCTGCGATTTTTTTTCATGGCCTAAGTTCCTCATGTTGGTGAAAAAATGTGGTCAACTTCCTATTGTTTATGATAAAAAAACAAACTCATCTTATTCAAAACAAATGGAACAGGACCTTAGCACACACCATTGTCAGGCAAAATGCGCGAAAAGCCATGATGCGACGTCGAGCGGCTCTATCCGTGATGAAAATCCATGTAAGCGCGCGGAGACAGCGAATTCGCCAACACAGCCTGCCTCTACAGAAGAAACACACCAAGAAAAAGCTCAAGACACCCACCCTTGGATGGAAGAAGTTCGTTCGAAAGGTACGAAACGCAGTTCAATTTTTTTGTACTTCTGTCCTAAAGACGTACACGGGACAATTAGAGGGCGTAGGTCGATTGCAACCCTTCTCTTCTTGTGCACATTTCTCATGTGGCGATATCTCAAAAATCAAAAAACCAAATTTCTTGAATATTAAACGCGGCGTAGCTTAGGTTTAGTTGCGGGCGTTTTTGTTTGGTATTAAGTTTGTTAATTGTGGATAAACATTGACGAATGCCTAGTAAAACGCTCTTTCTCTTACTACGATGGCGCTTCTCCATTGTGAAGTCCGCTTTCGAAGGTGCGAAGCGCGCCACATTTTATAACAGCCTTAGCGTACGCAATTCCACTTATGTCATCTAAGTGAATCTCCTAGAAAACAAATGATATGGTTCATTTTGTTTTCGTTAGGTTCAAGGCCAATTTTTCCCGTTGTTTCGAAGCATTCACATGGCGTTGGAGGCAGTGTAATAGAGTAGAGTCCATTTTGACGCCATGATAAAAACGTGTGGTAATCCCCCCTTACTTCTATTCTATGCGGCCGGTACCAGTTCCTGTTGAAAATCCGCGAAATGTCCTAATTAACCACAAAACAGTATCTTCTCAGCTACTTCAACCTGCCTTGCCAAGGATGTTGTGGGTTAAAGGCAGCAAGATCCGCTAATGCGACAATACTTTGTTTCAGTTCTTCTCTTTGCACTCTCGAATCAGGAAATACTCCCCCCGTCTCGTGTGGTGAATGGTCTTACCAACTTAGTCAAATCACTCCAAACCCTTTCTCTAGTTTCTTTAGAAAAAAGAAGGGGTCAGATTTTCATATTTTAACTCCACGTAGGGGTTTGAATTTTAGTACTTATTTTGAAACTAGTTTAGTTGAGATCAAGCAGTAAATTGATAAATTGCTGCGCAGTGAAATAGTTGCTCTCTCGATGATGAAAGCTCTCGTAGAACGTCAATGATTCTTTATACAAAACTGGAATGACTGTCAGGCTAAAGCATTTACAACGACCTGCAAACTTCCTGTGCTGGTGTTATGTTTATTTTATGGATTTATAAAGCATTCACTGCTTTCCAAACTGTCAAAGTGTGTAAACCCCGAAGCACATCGGTCCTCAGGCCAGAGTTTTTAGCCAAACCAAGAGGTTTTTTCGTCAGATTTTCACGTCGTCACAGGCAAAACTAAGTTATAAGTACGGCAACATGGTTGTATAAATAGGGGAATAAAGTTCAAATCAAAGTTACTTCAAATCAAAGTTATTGTGCTGTATTGTAACAACATGGAGTTATTCACGGTCTCGGTCAAAGGTCTTCTTCTTCTTTACGCTCGCAACTACTGTAAGCTCACAGCCGCTTTTATCTTGCTTGCGAGCGTTTCATAACACTGATTTTACTGGTCAAGTTTTATTTTAGACTTCAGCTTGTTATCTCTAAATTGTAGGAACAAGTCATGATGTCAATCGACATTGATTATCTAAAAATTGTTTGCCTTCGCTGACGAACATGGTTAGTAAATATCACAGTACCAAGCAAATACCAACACTGAAATGTTATAATTTTCGGAGCTTTTTGCCATTTTCCCGTGGCTTTCTGCTGCAAAAATGACAAACTCTTAAAGGTACAAAACCTTTAAAGCCGTTCCAGCACAAATGGGTCAGAATTCACGTCTTCCTTCTCGCCCTCATGTCAGGCCCGTCTCTTTGCCACATACAAGTGTTTTTCGCGAACGCTTAAGTCTCTTGCGCTCGCTCAACTATCCGGGCCCTGAGAGAAATAGGAGACAACTCAAGGACTTAGCTGAAAGATTGAACTTAATTTTCTTGCACAGTCTCAACAAAAGATACACAGTTGTAAGTGCAAAAAGCTTTATCCACATAAGCTTGAAACAATGAAACCAACTGAGAACATATCTTGCATGTGTTCACCTACCGACTCCGCTATAAATATAAACGGGAAAAAAACGCTTAATTAACTGGCTGTCTTACTCATCCATCGTCCGAGTCTTAAGTCACGGACCTCTAGGTAGTTTGCTGAATAAAGCGTTTCTTGAAAAATTGCAGTCTGTGCACTAAATCATATGAGATCAGTAAAAATAAACAAAGATCTGAAAATGCTCTAGAGCTTGAGGGCTGTGTTCAATGGATGAATATCATGAAGATCTTGAGCTCTGTCATCTCTAATTTTATTATGTGATAAATAAAGCGTTTTTCTTGTTTCTTCTTATTACTGTTGCTGCTTTTGTTGTTATTGTTGCAATGAAGCCAGATATTTACTAACGGACATTTGGATTTTTTAAACTTGTTCTAATAAATAACACTGAGACAGTCATGTATGAAATGCAAATTGCTTCGCCTACGAGTGCCAAGGGATGAAAGTCGGAACACTCGAATAGCTTCTGTGCTTTTACTAAAATTGCCCGGATGAAAACTCCGTTTTAACTAAAATGGTTTTTTCTTCTTATGTAACGGGTGTTGAAATCAAAATAGTTTCTTTGAAGTCACATTTTTTGCGTTTGAAATACACGAGAGCTTACAAGGCTAAAGATGTTGTTTAATGATTCAGCGACACTGGTTGTGTTCTGAGATAAGAGTGTCGGTAATACCTTATAAACTCAACAATAAAGCCTTTCCTATCAAGGAAGAATCGTGTCATATGGTTCTAAGGTTTTATTCTGTTAATTGATTTAATTCTTAAGTAGAAAGATTTAGCTAAAACTGTTGAACAGAATTTCGTATGGCGGGTGCAGTTTGAGTCACTGAGAATTCTTTCCAAGAAGAAATATAATTTTTTTCCATTTTTCTTATATGTACTCTGAATCTTTCGACTGAAAGCATTTGCTAAATGTTAACTATGACTTCTCCGTCTTGTTCAAGGAACACCGCAAGAGAATGATGACAAAAAGCGAACTATCTACAGCACAAGACAACTCGTCGAGTTAGAGAAAGAATTCCATTACAACCGATACCTCTCCAAGCTGAGAAGATTCAAAATCGCGCAATCGCTCGGACTAACGGAGAAACAAGTGAGAATCTGGTTCCAGAATCGGCGGAGAAAATGGAGAGACGAAAAAAAGGTCGTGGAGCAAGCCTTAAAGAATGCCGAAATTCAGGAGCGAGTAAGACAACAAAGCGCGCAGGACCCAAATGGGTTCGGAAGTTTGACAATGATAAACAACATGAATAATTATCAGAATTCCTTCAGCAAGGTGAACTCGATTCAGCAAGTGAGAAGAAATTACGGGTTTCCTTCTCCAATGCAAAGGTATAATGGCGGATTAAAGGATCTGCCAGGAACTCTCTACAGTGAATGGCCGCTGCAACATTTTTAATTTTGTTATCTCCTTAGAGTTGAGTTTTTTTTTAATTTTTAGTGACTTGAGTTAAGTGGCAAATGAGCAGCACTACAGGAAAGTACTGCTCAGTTGCTTTCGTGAACAGCAATAGTTGTAGAGGGTGTGATCAGCAATAGGTTTACGCTTCTTACCGATTACTTGAAGAGCAGGATGCAGCGTGTGAAGACTAGGTGACGCGTTCTGAAAATGGCATTTGGTGACGCGACGAGTGCCACAAGGCAGCGTCCCTGGACGAGTGTTTTTAATTTTTTTTATAAACGATTTATACCTGCGAAATAAAAATGGTGGAATTAAATACATATGCAGATGATGGATAATTCTATACGTCTAATACAGATGCAGCCTTTCTGGAAGAACGCATTGTAAGTGAGGTGAGCATAGCCATGAACTCATGGCACGAATTCAACGGAATGATTGCAAATCCAAGTTATTAAACAACAAGAAGTGATATTAGGGGACTCATTTCCAGCAATAGACTCGATAGAGCATTTCGGCGTTACACTGGATAATGAACTTACTTTCAAGAAACATGTGGTCTCAGTTTGTAAAAAGATAAACAATGGGTTCAATGTAATAGCGAGATTTGGCAAGCTAATTATTTTCCTTTTAGACTATGCTTTGTCTTTATAAAGCGTTTCTACTACCTCGCTTTTATTACTGCGCTATGGTGTGGCATTTTTGTAGTAAACGTGAATCTGACAAACTGGACTTGCTCAACAAGTGTATTCTACGGTTTATTTTTAAGGACTGAAACTCTGACTACTGCAGTCTCCTTAAAAGGCAGGGAGTACAAGTCTGGGAAATAAGCCTACACAAAATATGATTCATAATTTATTGAAGAGTCTTCACTGATTTTAGCAAATATCTGGGCGACACGAAGGAAATGTTTAGTCTGAGCTCCTGCACCTATTCTTTGAGAGGCAATGATATTTTGTCGGTCACCAAACTAGATACGACATCTTATGGCCTTCATTTTTTTTCAGTCACTTATCGGCCAAATGCTGGAATGTACTCCCCGATAACTACAGGACCGCTGTAGAGTTCAACCACTTCCGCAAATTAATTATGTCTTATAATAGTATTTTATAAATTGTCATCTCAGGATATCCTTTCAATTTATTTTATAGTTTTGTTTAGTTATTAGTTCGCACATCATTAGCATTTCCATGCTACTCTTAAATTCCAGTATAAATAAAGTTTATGTCGTTGTTTATTGTTGTCCGTTTGAATGGTGACAGTTATGGATTTTCTGCACGTACTCACGTAATTTTGGTGCGTACGTAGTGTTATTACTCGAACATTTGCGCTACACATCTGATTCAGCTACTCAAGCGTTATACTACCAAGTTTTCTATGAACAAGTCAGTCACACACCACAGCGGCCCAGCTGAGTTGGCCAGGTAATCTCCGTAGAAAAGCGGGAACCAAATAAAAGCAGCAACGTTTAGGCTGTGTGAACAACAAAATCAAAAGGAAGCCAGTTTACTTTCCAAGGAAAACGTGCGCCATGGTTGTCTATCGCATATCAGTGAATGACACAACGATGATTGAGCCAATCAGATTCGCGTATTTGCAAAATGTAAGACATTGATTAACCACGATGAATAATGGGGTAAACGTTTTCTATCTCTAAATGATTCAACAATAATCCTACATACGTTTTCAGGCGCTGTCTACCATATATGCCGAGTCACGTGTGCAAATAGAAGGGAACTTGGCGGCAAGCTCTTCTGAAAAAAAAAACAAACACAATAACATCTTTTTATGTATCCCGTCACATAACTAAACTGAATTCGTGACAAACTTCTAAGCCATCTGATTGGTTCAAAGCAAATCACGTGCTCAAAAATAATACATCATTCTTTCTTGGTTGTTGGAGCGTGAGACAACAATACGCTTTAGCTGTCGAGTCAACTGAAACTTGTCAAGTTCCTAGTGTCTGTGTTTTAACAACAAATTCATATTATTCAAAACGAATGGAACAGGACCTTAGGACACACTGTTGTCAGACAAAATCCGCGAAAAGCCATGATATGACGTCGAGCGACTCTATCCGTGATGAATATCCATGTAAGCGCGCGGAGACCGCTATTTCGCCAACACAGCCTGCTTCTACAGAAGAAACACATCAAGAAAAAGCTCAAGAAACCTACCCTTGGATGAAAGAAGTTAGTTCCACAGGTACGAAACAAAAATCGATTTTTTGTACATGTGTCCTCAAGACGTACACGAGACAATTAGTGGGCGTGGGTCGAATGCAACTCCTTCGCTTCCTTGTGCGAATTTCTCATGCAGCGATATTTCCAAAACCAACAAACCAAATTTCTAGATTGTTGAAGGATAGCATAGATTTGGTTAAGTTGTCGACGTTTTTATTTGGTAATTGTTAATTGTGGATTAACGTAGACGAATGGCTAGTAGAATGCTCTCTCTCTTGCCATGATGGCGCTTATTCATTGTGAAGACTCTTTTCGAAGGTGCGAAGCGCACCGGATTTTGTAATCTTAGCGTAAACAATTCCACTTATGTCAACTAAGTGAATCTTGTAGAAAACAAATGATGCGATTTCTTTTGTTTTAGTTAGGTTCAAAGCCAATTTTTCCCGCTGTTTCAAAGCATTCACATGTCGTTGGAGGCAGTGCAAAAAGAGTATCTAGTCCATCAGAACGCCATGTTGAGAACGTGTGGTAATCCCTCCTTACTTGTATCTGTGCGGCGTACCAACTCCGGTTTTAAATCTGCGAAATGTCCTAATTAACCACAAAACAATATCTTCTCAGTTACTTTAACCTGCCTTGCCAAGGATGTTGTGTGTTCAAGGCAGTAAAATCCGTTAATGCCACAATACTTTGAAGCAGTCGTTCTCTCTGCTCTCTCAAATCAGGAAATATTCCCATGCCCGTCTCGTGCGGCTGGAATGTTCTTTCCAACTAAGTCAAATCCTTCGAAATCCTTTCTCTAGTTTCTTCACAAAAAAGGGGGAGTGATTTTCATATTTTTACTCCACATAGGGTTTGAATTTAAGCACTTTTTTAGAACTAGTTTAGTTGAGGAATAAAGCAGTAAAATAAATAAAGCAGTGAAATAGAGA
Organism: Siderastrea radians; assembly: GCA_964017195.1. Classification (NCBI taxonomy): domain Eukaryota; kingdom Metazoa; phylum Cnidaria; class Anthozoa; order Scleractinia; family Rhizangiidae; genus Siderastrea; species Siderastrea radians. Next base: position 45,829,978 of record OZ024893.1, read on the forward strand.
TCGGTCGCTATCGTTGATGAACGTGGCTAGTAAATAGTGAATATCATAATACCAAGCAATAGTACCAACATTGCAATATTACAAATTTCGGAGCATTTTGCCATTTTTCCGTGGTTTTCTGCGGCAAAAATGCCATACTCGTAAAGGTATAAATTTGTTAAAGCTGTTCGGGCACAAATAGGTCAAAATAACGGCACGTCTTTCTTCCCGCCCGCATGTCAGGCCCGTCTCCTTGCCACATGCAAGTGACTTTCGCGAACGCTTCAGTATGTTGCGCTCGCTCAGCTATCCAGGCCCTGAGAGAAATAGGAGACTGTCTCAAGGACTGAGCTGAAAGATTGAATTTAGTTTTCTTGCACATTCTCAACACAAGATACACTCTTTTAAGTGTAAAAAGCTTTATCCACACAGTCAAGCAATGAAACGAACAAGAAAAACAACGATCTAATGATCAGATGATAAAAATGGAGATGATAGAATTTAAGATCTTCATGATGTTTATAGAACACAGCACTGAAAGCTCTAACGCATTTTCAGATCCTTGTTCATTTTTACTAATCTCACACAATTTAGTGCACAGACTGCAAATTTTAAAAGAAACGCTTTAGTTAGCTAACTAACTAGAGGCCCCCTGATTGATGACTGCTGTAAATTGGAAATCTTTAAAAATTAAAATTGCCATGAAAACTCCGTTTTAACTGAAATGGTTATTTCTTCTGATGTAATGTTCGTTTGAATCTAACTAGTTTCGTTTAAGTCACATGTTTTGCGTTTGAAATACACGAGAGCTTACAAGGTTAAAGATGTTGCTTTAATGATTCAGCAACACTGGTTGTGTTCTGTTTGAGATAAGAGCGTCGGTTATTACTTTTTAACTCAACGATAAAACCTTTCCTTCCACAGAAGAGTGAAAAGGGTTTTATTCTTTGAATTAATTTAATTCTTAAGTAGAAAGATTCAGCTAAAACTTTTGAGAACGCCATCAGAACGCCATGTTGAGAACGTGTGGTAATCCCTCCTTACTTGTATCTGTGCGGCGTACCAACTCCGGTTTTAAATCTGCGAAATGTCCTAATTAACCACAAAACAATATCTTCTCAGTTACTTTAACCTGCCTTGCCAAGGATGTTGTGTGTTCAAGGCAGTAAAATCCGTTAATGCCACAATACTTTGAAGCAGTCGTTCTCTCTGCTCTCTCAAATCAGGAAATATTCCCATGCCCGTCTCGTGCGGCTGGAATGTTCTTTCCAACTAAGTCAAATCCTTCGAAATCCTTTCTCTAGTTTCTTCACAAAAAAGGGGGAGTGATTTTCATATTTTTACTCCACATAGGGTTTGAATTTAAGCACTTTTTTAGAACTAGTTTAGTTGAGGAATAAAGCAGTAAAATAAATAAAGCAGTGAAATAGAGATCGGTCGCTATCGTTGATGAACGTGGCTAGTAAATAGTGAATATCATAATACCAAGCAATAGTACCAACATTGCAATATTACAAATTTCGGAGCATTTTGCCATTTTTCCGTGGTTTTCTGCGGCAAAAATGCCATACTCGTAAAGGTATAAATTTGTTAAAGCTGTTCGGGCACAAATAGGTCAAAATAACGGCACGTCTTTCTTCCCGCCCGCATGTCAGGCCCGTCTCCTTGCCACATGCAAGTGACTTTCGCGAACGCTTCAGTATGTTGCGCTCGCTCAGCTATCCAGGCCCTGAGAGAAATAGGAGACTGTCTCAAGGACTGAGCTGAAAGATTGAATTTAGTTTTCTTGCACATTCTCAACACAAGATACACTCTTTTAAGTGTAAAAAGCTTTATCCACACAGTCAAGCAATGAAACGAACAAGAAAAACAACGATCTAATGATCAGATGATAAAAATGGAGATGATAGAATTTAAGATCTTCATGATGTTTATAGAACACAGCACTGAAAGCTCTAACGCATTTTCAGATCCTTGTTCATTTTTACTAATCTCACACAATTTAGTGCACAGACTGCAAATTTTAAAAGAAACGCTTTAGTTAGCTAACTAACTAGAGGCCCCCTGATTGATGACTGCTGTAAATTGGAAATCTTTAAAAATTAAAATTGCCATGAAAACTCCGTTTTAACTGAAATGGTTATTTCTTCTGATGTAATGTTCGTTTGAATCTAACTAGTTTCGTTTAAGTCACATGTTTTGCGTTTGAAATACACGAGAGCTTACAAGGTTAAAGATGTTGCTTTAATGATTCAGCAACACTGGTTGTGTTCTGTTTGAGATAAGAGCGTCGGTTATTACTTTTTAACTCAACGATAAAACCTTTCCTTCCACAGAAGAGTGAAAAGGGTTTTATTCTTTGAATTAATTTAATTCTTAAGTAGAAAGATTCAGCTAAAACTTTTGAGCACTATTTCCTATGGCGGGTGCTGTTTGAGTCACTAAGAATTCTTTCCTAAAAAAAAGTTTCGAAATTGTTCTTACATGTACTCTGAGTCTTTCGACTGAAAGCATTCGCTGAATGTTAGCAATAATTTCTCTCTCCTGTGCAAGGAACACGGCAAGAGAATGATGACAAAAAACGAACTATCTACAGCACAAGACAACTCGTCGAGTTAGAGAAAGAATTCCATTACAACCGATACCTTTGCAGGCTGAGAAAATTCGAAATCGCGCAATCACTCGGACGTACGGCCTGAGAAACAAGTGAGAATCTGGTTCCAGAATCGGCGGAGGAAATCGAAAAACGAAAACAAGGTTTTAGAGAAAGCCTTGGAGAATGAAATTCAAGAGCGAGTTAGACAACTAAGCGCGCAGAACCCAAACGGCGGCTTTGGAAGTTTGACAAGTTTGACAATGATAAACTACATGAATAAATATCAGAATTCCTTCAGCGAGGTGAGCTCGACTCAGCAAGTAAGAATCAATTACGGGTTTCCTTCTCCAACCCAAAGTTATAATGGTGGATTTATGGATCGGCCAAGAACACTCTGCAGTCAGTGGCCGCTGCAACATTTTTGATATATTTTTTTATCTCCTTGAGTAGAGCTGAGAGAGTTTTTTTTTCTTTTCAGTGACTTGGGTAGAGTGGCAAATAAGCAACACCGCAGGAAAGTGCTGCTCAGTTGCTTTCATAAATGTAAAGAAGATCCTCGGAGGATTTTACGTACGTACTCAAATGTTAGAACCACTTTAAAAAAAAACTATAAATAGCGCCACAGGAAAGAGGATAGTGCTACTTAAGACGTTGTTGACAAGCGACTCGCTTGCACTCAGTTGACAGTACCGAGATCTGGTAACAGAAAGGTGCAAAGAGGAAAAACCTTCTTCAAAGAAAAGTAAGTCCCTATCACGATTTCATTTCGAAACGAGACAGGGGCACTATTCAGTTTCCTTGGTTGGAGTTCCAGTTCGAATTACTTTGACCCCTCTGTTGATAACTGTTTTATCTGCCACCGTCGCGACGTGGGACTCTCGGATCCGGTTCAAAACGCCGGCAGAAATAATAAGTGTGACCTTTTCTGCCACAATTACTGCAAATAGCATCGCCCATACGAGTGCGAATTTCCCTTGACTGAAAAGCAGGGTTATTACGTTGCTGGTACCTACTGGGTGTAGGGGTAGGCTGGGGTAGGCCAACCCCCACATTAAGGGCTGAAATTATTCCCTGATTGTTTGCCTTACATCAGATTTATCGACATAAGAGCGCTGTTGTCCTTAGGCGTAACAACTGTTGATAGCTCTTGTAAAATCTCAGCCGAGACCTCCTTAGCGTCAAAAGACCAATTTTTTTAGAGCCTAATAAAACAGATTCTTTAAACTTAGCAGCTTTTGACTTAACTCTGCTTCCTCTAGGTTTTCTGGCTGCTGCAAAATAACATATTCGCCAGTTTCCGGAAGAATACCTTGTACAAAATAATAAGGGAAATGGTCAAAACTACCGCACTCAGACATTCCGCAAAATGACAGGTAGTCTCTTCATGTATCCCCCCTCCCCCCACCTTAAAAGATGGTGTCTTGTTTGTATAGTCCCAACTCTATCAGGAGTAGAAACTAAGAAAATGGTTCAAACCTTGCTGTGCCATTTGTTCAGCAATGCAAGCTTCATACACACCTAATATGAAAGTCTCAACTCAAATTTTGAGGCCAATAAATTTTGTCCATTTGGCTAATCAGACAGGTGGTATCTTGCATAGCCCCCCTACCCCTACACAAGGTGGGTCCTCATCGAGTACACTTCTTATGACCACTTTCCTAAGTCCACTCACGTCTGGGCAAATTTAACCTAGCGCAATGAATAATCACAGGCGCAAACAATTCTTTCTTCAACTACCGGCACTGGTTAATTGCCTGTCTTACGCGCCACTCACTAGCCTTCGACACAAAATACTGAGTTAGACCAGCAAATAATTCATCGAACGTCATCTTATCAGCCAAAGGCAATGTTTTAAACCATGCACTAATTCATTCCAACCGTTTAAACCTCCTGCTCTCTAATAATTATTAATAAATTCGTGAACATCCTCACACTCATCCCCTCTAAGGTTCGGAAATGTAACTGACAATTTCACGATCGGACTAGTACCAGGCTGCGAACTCAGGCTGTACGCAAGTTTGCTGCATCGCCTTAAACAACTGATTTAAAACCTGACTATGACTAACTTGACCTTGTACATTAGTGCTGGCCAACGCTAATTGACTTTGCATGTTAATATGATCGGATGCAACTAAAGAGGCTCAATCCTATTAGGGCTAGAGCTGCCAGATACTAAACTAGTAGTAATCGCAGATTAGTGGAGTGCGTTCGACTGCAACCCTTGTCGACACCGAAATTAGGGAAAGAAAGAGTCTGCTCAGTTTTCTGATCGTTCTCGACCCTCGGTTGTTATCAGTTGATATATTTTCAATAGAAAATCGAACATTGTCAGATACGAAATACATGTAAATCTTAAAATAACAAAGTTGCGTGACATATGTTATTTTTCAGGACTTAGTTACATGACCGCTTGTATGTACTCATCGAAAGTTTCACATGTAAATACAGAATTAAACTGAAATGTTACAACTACCGTTGAACTCTTTACCTTTGATAGCCTCCAAAAATATTCGCGCAATGGTCCTCTCAACCTCTTTTAGTTCGCGGCTTCGTTAATAAACGTCGATTTCCGAAATAAACAGACAACGCGATTTCTAAATTTAAAAGTGGCAGCATGGACATTACACAAAACTTCGAGAGTGACTCGCCAAGGCATTGTTCGAGAGAGAAATGATTTAAGTATCAAGTAAATTCATACAGCGTGTTTCTTTCATGGACATATAAATTTGAATGTTGTATGCCGAGTGGTTCTTCATCGAAGGCGAGAAGGTTAGAATGCCAACTGAACGGAGAACTGCGGGTTGACATATGTACCAAGGAGTCGTGCATACTTCTCTAAGACTTCGATCAAGGATTTACAATAACTCCTTGGGCGAAAGGTTGCTTTTTCGAGCCTGGAACTTCCTTCGTTCGAAACAAGCTTCTTCGCAACAAAGACGCCTTTGGGAGGGGAGAGGAACGGGCAGGTAAATATCTTATCTCCCTATTTTTAAACTCATTTTTCTCCCTCCTCCCTAACTTTTTTAGCCGTTTCTCCCTCCCCCCTGATTTTTTACCTTTCTCCCTGATTAGTGCTTTAACGGGTTTATATTATTACGTAATACTACACTTGCAGTCTAAATTCCTTCCAATATTGCGACTTTACTAAAGAACTTTGTGCTCTTTGAAGACTTTGAATACTACAGACTGCTAGATTAAACATGTAGTACCAGCTTACCTATGAATACAGTTCGAGGCCAGCAAATTATTACATGGAAAATGAGAATTACTTTTGCATACTTTCTAGCAAAGCAACATCCCAAGGATTTGGTCGGTAAATTTGATAATTTTTAAGTGGCCTTAAGCCGGTTTGCCTACCTCGCAACTTTTTTGTTTGTGGCTGAACTAGAAATGTTTATTGCTTGTTGGTGAGCGGGAAAAAGTTAGGATTTGTACATTAAAGCATCAAGGTAACGCAACATCAACCAGTAAACGAAATCCACAAAGATCTTAAAACGAAGAATGTGTTAAGTACGATTACATTGTCAGTCAGTTTAGTTTACTAGTTTACTGACTTCCCTTCAAAATATTCTTATAAGCAATTTGCAGTAGAATTAGTTTTGCACAAAAAGGCTTCGGAGTTTTACGTGACACAGTGCCAAAAAGACATCCAGAGCATGTCAGTGTTTGAGAGACAGCCAAATTGCTATAAAGATCACAACATGGCGCCGTTATCGATGGCAGAACATGACATGAATGCCAAAAGTGTGATTCCAAGGTCAAAAATAAAATATATTTTTTTAAAATTAAGTTGCTGTGTGTTGTTTTACATTTCTGGGAACCTAATGGAAGCGCCGAATCGGAAAGTAGAACTCGTTTTATTGGTGACGCTTAAACAGACCTAAACACACATGCAGTGCCGAAAAGACAGAAAACTGGAAAGGCAAAACATTTCGCACTCACCATGGCCTTGCCCTTGACCCTGATCCTCGAGCCACACAGACCTCTAAAATCTCACGCTTTGACGAACACTAACTCAACACCCCACGATTTTCCGATTTGAGATCTCCCCCTCACGGTCAATCAGAATATCTTGAAATGGCCAAACAATGAAGCGAGAAACTCCCTAGCGACCTCTAGCGAAAATTGTATAACAAAAGAGACCATTCAAAATACGGCAAACTCCTGAGCTTACGGGCTCAAAATAGTATTGGAGACCCAGGGTCCACCCAGTCTTCTCTCGATATAATTGTTTAACGGGGAACAGATCTGTACAGTTTCTTATATTAAGATCTATTTAAGGCTTTAATGACTCATGTCATGTTTTTAAAGACATTCTCCCTTCTCCCTTTTCATGCTACTTCTCCCGTCTCCCTATTTTTATGCGTCCTTTCTCCCTCCTCCCCCTATGTTTTGGGCCGTTTCTCACTCCTCCCTAAACCGTTCCTCTCCCCTCCTTTGGATAAGCGAGGTCATTTGGTTCCATGAAAGCGAGTCAAAGTATACACCAGTTCCCGGCCGAGGTTATGCCCCTGCAAAAATCTTCGGGGGGGCTAAATTGGTGTCCGTCCATCCACCATCCATCCATCGACCATCCACTACAGAGAAAATCTCGATTTCACTCCGGCAGGGATTAGGGTTGCGTTCTCCTATCGTCGAACGCAAATATGATGCTCGTTGCCACTGCTAAATTGCCTGCATTTTCGCGATCAACTTCACTGGTTTGCGACCTACACTGCACGTTTTCATAAATTACTTCCTCTGAATCAGAGCTATGATCACCGGAGCCTGACCAAGAAAATTCTGAGCCTGTACTTGCCGGTTGGAAAATACAGTAACTGCTCGTGCCTACGCCTTAGCTGGTGGCGAACTTATTCACCTAACAAATCAGTGAGCGAAACAATGGCCTTCTTGACTGGGAAACAGAAGGAGGAGGGACAGGCCTTCATGCGAACCATCAGACCCAGATCACTTCTCCTGGCAGGCAGCCCGTTAAGCCAGAGCTCTCGCTCTTTGTCTAGTAATCATGATTATGACAGAAAAATTGAGTCGACTAAGTCGACTTCCCTACTCACAACTAGTCTTGACTTTCACCCTGGTGTGGGTTTGAACCGAGGTCAGCAAAACTTCCAGGCATGTCTACCGTAAGAGAATTACTCGAAGACTAATTAATCTTTCAAATAAACTGCACAAGCTATGATCGGCGAAATACATGTGCGGGCTAACGTAGACCCCGAACACCCTTGAGCCACAAGAGCTAGCATGACGGTCTAAACCACTTAAGTAAGTCAAATTAAAACTGGCCAACGCTTAAAATACCAAATAAAGAAATTTCACCTTCATAGCAACCTTTCATTTGAATGGTCACACTTTAGGATCTCAACCTGGCACAGACTCAGACCTTAGAATCGCCTTCTACAGCGTAACAAACAGTACCACAGGAAAAGACTGCTCATTGGCTTTGATCTTTTAATTGAATGGTCACACTTTAGGATTTCATCCACAGAAACAAAAGCAACAACCACCTTATGCAGGGTTAAAAAACAACACCACTGAAAAGTACTGCTTAATAACTTTCATTTGCAAGTCCATTCTTCAAAATTTCACCCAGAAACTTTCCGGCCTCGTACCACAGCAGTGAGCCGTACACGGGGTAGGTGAGCAAATTTTCTATGACATACTTCCTTGAACATGTGCTGGCAGCGGCTTTAGGACAGCGGAACAGCAAGCGCCTAAGGAAGGAAAGCAGAAACTGAAATTGCACAGCGTAAGTGAGAAAATTCATCTACAAATAAATTGCTCATTTTTCAAGTACAGACGCATGGGGTTCGGTGGCAGTACTTTTATTGCAACATACAGCTAAAATGCAAGGCAAAAACAGACAGTGGGTTTGCATGGCCCTTGATTAAGGCTCGTAGTGTTCTAAGTGTTATTAAAATACTTCTTAAAGCGTAGAAATTGCCTGGACAGGCTAATTAACTCCGATATAGGGGCCATATACGGTACAAAAAAGGCGCAAACGGAGGGTCTGAAAACACACTTCAAACGACAAACTTTTCAGGTGCCGAAGCTAATGTGAATCAGCAAGATATAGAATTCTTTTTGCTAATTTGCATGAGGTTCAGCACATTAAAAGTTCGATGGTTTCGGCTAGACCTGAGGAGGAGGAGCCTCGAAACGCCTACTTTTTTACGTTATGTTATTTTATTTTTCATAAGTAGTTTTGGCGTCTACCCACCGTTATTACTTGAACATTTGCGCTACACATCTGGTTCATCTTTTGAAGCGTTATACTACCGAGTTTTCTATGAACAAGTAGGTCACACACAACAGCGGCCCAGGCGAGTTGACTGGGCAATCTCTCTTAGAAAAGCGGGACGAGTAGCTTATTGTTTTTGCCGCCAACCAAATACAAAACACATTGTTTAGGCTGTGTGAGCAACAAAATCAAGAACAAGCCAGTTTACTTCCCAAGGAAAACGTGCGCGATGGTTGTCTATTGCATATCAGTGAATACACAACAATCATTGAGCCAATCAGATTTGCGTATTCGCAAAGAGACAAGAGATTCATTGGCCATGATGAATAAGGAGGAAAAGTTTTCTATCTCTAAATGATTCAACAATACTCCTATTTAAGCTTTCAAGCGTTGTCTACCGAATATTCCGAGTCACGTGTGCAAATGGAAGGACACTTCGCGGCAAACTCTTCTGAAAAACACACTAAGGCCTTTGTGTATCCCGTTGCATGCCAAAACTAAAATCTTGATACACTTCCAAGCCATCTGATTGGTTCAAAGTAAATCACGTGCTCAAAAATCATGCATCATTCTTTGCTTTGCTTGTTGGAGCGTGAGACAACAATACTGCTTTAGCTATCGAGTCTTGGTTAAAAAAAGTGGTCAACTTCCTATGGTCTATGATAAAAAACAAACTCATCTTATTCAAAACAAATGGAACAGGACCTTAGCACACACTGTTGTCGGGCAAAATCCGTGAAAAGCTATGATGTGACGTTGACGAACTCTATCCGTGATAAAAATCCATGTAAGCGCTCGGAGACCGCTATTTCGCCAACACAGCCTGCTGCTACAGAAACACACCAAGAAAAAGCTCAAGAAACCTACCCTTGGATTAAAGAAGTTCGTTCCAAAGGTACGAAACCCAATTCATTTTTTTTGTATTTCTGTCCTGAAGACGTACACGGGGCAATTAGAGGGCGTGGGTCGATTGCAATCCCTTCTCTTCTTGTGCACATTTCTCATGCAGCGATATTTCCAAAATTAAACAACAAATTTCTAGAATATTGAAGGGTAGTATAGCTTGGGTTTAGGTGCCGACGTTTTATTTGGTATTAATTTGTTAATTTTGGATTATCGTAGAGGATTGGCTAGTAAAATACTCTCTCTGGCCGTGATGGAGCTTCTTCATTGTGAAGTCTACTTTCGAAGGTGCGAAGAGCACCATTTTGTGATCTTAGCACAAACAATTCCACTTATTTCACTTGAATGAATCTCGTAGAAAAGAAATGCTATGATTGTTTTTTATACTAACGTTAAAAGCCACTTTTTCCCGTTTTTTTAAAGCATTCATATGTCGTTGGAGGCAGCGCAAAAAGAATAGAGTCCATCGTGACGCCATGTTAAAAACGTGTGATAATCCCTCCTTACTTGTATGTGTGCGGCATATCAATTTCTGTTTTAAAGCCGCGAAATGTCCTTATTAACCACAAAACAGTCTCTTCTCAGTCAACCTGCATTTACAAGGATGTTGTGTGTTCAAGGCAGCAAGATCCGTTAATGCGACAATACTTTGAATCAGTTCTCCTCAGTGTTTGCACTCTCGAATCAAGAAATATTCCCCCGTCTCGTGCGGTGAATGGTCTTTCCAACTTCGTCAAAATGTTCGAAACCCTTTCGCTAGTTTCTTAGAAAAAAGAAGGGGTCAGATTTTCATATCTTAACTCCACCTAGGAGTTTGAATTTTAGTACTTATTTTAAAACTAGTTTAGTTGAGGAATAAAGCAGTTAATTGCTGCGAAGTAAAATAGTTGCTCTATCGATGGTGAAAGCTCTCGTAGAACGTCAGTGATTCAGTTATACAAAAGTGGAATGACTGTCAGGCTAAAGCATTTACAATAAACGACCTGCAAACTTTCTGTGCTGGTGTTTTGTTTATTTTATGGATTGATAGAGCATTTACTGTTTTTCAAAACTGCTCAAAATGTGTAAACGCCGAACCACATGGGTCCTCAGGCCAGAGTTCTTAGCCAAACCAATAGTTTTCTTTGTTAGAGTTTCATGTCATTACAGGCAGAACTAAGTTATAACTACGACGATTTGGTTGTATAAACAGGAACATTAAGTTATTAAAATTACAGCGTCACTACTTCAAATCAAAGTTATCGTGCTGTATTGTAACAACATGGAGATATTTCATGGTCTGGGTTGGAAGGCCTTCGTATTTCTTGGCTTGCAACTATTTGTAAGCTCACAGCCGCTTTTATCTTGCTTGCCAGGGTTTTATAACACTGATTTTACTAGTCAAGTTTATTTCAAGCTTTAGCTTGTTATCTCTAAATTGTAGGAACAAGTCATGATGTCAATCGACATTGATTATCTAAAAATCGTTTGCCTTCGCTGACGAACATGACTAGTAGATATCATAGTACCAACATTGAAATATTATAAATTTCGGAGCCTTTTGCCATTTTTTCGTGGCTTTCTGCTGCAAAAATGCTAAACTCTTAAAGGTACAAAAACTTTTTAAAGCTCTTCTAGCACAAATAGGTCAAAATTCACGTCCTCATGTCAGGCCCGTCTCCATGCCACATGGAAGTGATTTTCGCGAACGCTTCAGTCTGTTGCGCTCGCTCAACTATCCGGGCCCTGAGAGAAATAGGAGACTACTCAAGAACTAAGCTGAAAGATTGAACTTAATTTTCTTGCACAGTCTCAACACAAGATACACACTTTTAAGTGTAAAAAGCTTTATCGACACAAGCTTGAAGCAATGAAACAAATTGAGGACATAGCTTAATTGCACGAATTCACCTACCGACTCGGTTATAAATTAAATATGAACGGGAAGAAAAGCCCTTTGTTTAATGGCTGTCTTACTCATCCGTCGTCCGAGTCATTAGTCACGGACCTCTAGGTAGTTAGCTGAATAAAGCGTTTCTTGAAAAATTGCAGTCTGTGCACTAAATTATATGAGATCAGTAAAAACAAACAAAGATCTGAAAATGCTCTAGAGCTTTTAGGGCTGAGTTTAATGGATCAATATCATGAAGATCTTGAACTGTCATCTCCATTTTATTACCTGATAACTAAATCGTTGTTTTTCTTGTTTCTTGTTGTCCCTGGTGCTACTGTTGTTGTTATTGTTGCAATGAGGCCGCATATTTACTAACGGACATTTGGAGTTTTCTAACTACCTTGTTTTAAAAAAACACAGTATCAGCTAATACTGAGATACCAGTCATGTATGAAGTGCAAATTGCTTCGGTACTAAGAGATGTAAGTCGGAAATGTCTAATAGGTTCTGTGCTGGTTCTAAACTGCTACGAAAACTCCTTTTAAACTGAAATGGTTATTTCTTCTTATGGAATGGGTATTTGAATCAAACTAGTTTCGTTTAAGTCATATTTTTTGCGTTTGAAATACATGAGAGCTTACAACTTGAGGTTAAAGATGTTGCTTTAATTGTGTTCTGTTTGAGATAAGAGCGTCGGTTATTACTTTTTAACTCAACGACAAAACGTTTTCTATCACAGAAGAGTCAAACATAAAATCGTGTGATATGGTTCTAAGGTTTTATTCTGTGAATGAATTTAATTCTTAAATAGAAATATTTAGCTCAAACTGTTGAACAGTATTTCCTATGGCGGGTGCTGTTTGAGTCACTGAGAATTCTTTCCAAGAAGAAAGAAAATGTTTTGAAATTTTTCTTATATGTACTCTGAATCTTTCGACTGAAAGCATTTGCTGAATGTCAACTATGACCTTCTCTGTCTTGTTCAAGGAACATCACAAGAAAATGACGACGAAAAACGAACTATCTACAGCACAAGACAACTCGTCGAGTTACAGAAAGAATTCCAATACAACCGATACATCCGCAGGCTGAGAAGATTCGAAATCGCGCAATCGCTCGGAAAAACAAGTGAGAATCTGGTTCCAGAATCGGCGGAGAAAATGGAAAAACGAAAACAAGATCGTGGAGGAAGCCTTAAAGAAGGCCGAAATTCGGGAGCGAGTTAGACGACGAAGCGCGCAGGACCCAAATGGGCTCGGAAGTTTGACAATGATAAACAACATGAACAATTATCAGAATTCCTTCAGCGAGGTGAACTCGATGCAGCAAGTGAGAAGAAATTACGGGTTTCCCTCTCCAATCCAAAGTTATAACGGTGGATTAAAGGATCGGCCAAGAACACTCTGCAGTCAGCGGCCGTTTCAACATTTTTGATTTTAGTATTATTATTTTTTTATCTCCTTAATAGAGCTGAGGAGTTTTTTTTAAATTTTCAGTGGCTTGGGTAAAGTGGCAAACAAGCAGTACCGCGGGAAAGTGCTGCTCAGTTGTATACGTTTGAATGATCACAGTTAGGGATTTTACGTATGTACTCAAAATGTTGGAACCACTTTAAACAAAACTATAAATAGCACCACAGGAAAGTACTACTTAAGACGTTGTTGACAAGCGACTCGCTTCAGCTGTCTCTTGCACTCAGCTGACAGTACCGTGATCTAGTAACAGAAAGGTGCAAAGACGAAAAACGTTCTTTAAAGAAAAGTAGGTCCCTATCACCATTTCATTTCGAAACGAGACAGGGGCACTATTCAGTTTCCCTGGTTGGAGTTCCAGGTCGAATTACTTTGACCCCTCTGTTAATAACTGTTTTATCTGCCACCGTCGCGACGTGGGACTCTTGGATCCGGTTCAAAACGCGGGCAGAAATGATAAGTGTGACCTTTTCTGCCACAATTACTGCAAATAGCATCGCCCATACGAGTGCGAATTCGCCTAGACTGAAAAGCAGGGTTATTACGTTGCTGGTGCCTATTAAGTGTAGGGGTAGGCTGGGGTAGGCCAACCCCACATTAAGGGCTGAAATTATTCCCTGATTATTTGCCTTACATCAGATGTATCGAAATAAGAGCCCTGTTGACCAACGGATCGGCCGGAGCGAAATGTTTTGTCCTTAGGCGTAACAACTTTTGATAGCTCTTGCAAAATCTCAGTCGAGACCTCCTTAGCGTCAAAAGACCAATTTTTTTAGAGCCAAATAAAACAGATTTTTTTAACTTAGCAACTTTTGACTTTAACTCTGCTGCCTGTAGGTTTTCTGGCTGCTGTAAAATAACATATTCGCGAATTTCCGGGAGAAGACCTTGTACAAAATAATGAGTCCACTCACTTCTAGGCAAATTTAACGTAGCGCAATGCGTTCGAAGGCTATATGAATAATCACGGCCGCCAAGGATTCTTTCTCTAGCTGGCGGCGCTGGTTAATTGCCTGTCTTACTCACCACTCACTAGCCTTCGACGCAAAATACTGAGTTAGACCAGCAAATAATTCATCGAACGTCATCTTACCAGCTAAAGGCAATGTGTTAAACCATGCACTAATTCATTCCAACCGTTTAAACGTCCTGCTCTCTTATAATTATTGATAAATTCGTGAACATCCTCACACTCATCCCCTCTAAGGTTCGGAAATGTAACTGACAATTTCACGATCGGACTAGTACCAGGCTGCCAACTCAAGCTGTACGCAAAGTTTGCTGCATCGCCTCAGACAACTGATTAACCTGACTTTGACTAACTTGACCTTGTACATTAGCGCTGGCCGACGCTAATTGACTTTGCATGTTTAAAATATGATCGGATGCAACTGAAGACGCTCAATCCTATTAGGGCTAGAGCTGCCAGATACTAAAATATGATGCTCGTCGCCCCTGCTAAATTTCCTGCCTTTTTGCGATCAACTTCACTGGTTTACGACCTACACTCTTCGTTTTCATATATTACTTCCTCCGAATCAGAGCTATGATCACCGGAGCACCAAGAAAATTCTGAGCCTGCACTTGCTGGGTGGGAAATACAGTAACTGCTTGTGCCTACGCTTCAGGTGGTGGCGAACTTATTCACCTAACAAATGAGCGAAACAATGGCCTTCTTGACTGGGAAACAGAAGGAGGGGGACACGCCTTCGTCCGAACCAACAGACCCACATCAATTCTCCCGACAGGCAGCCCGTTAAGCCAGAGCACTCGCTCTTTGTCTAGTAATCAGGATTATGACAGGAAAATTGAGAAATAACCAGGTGTCCCAATTGAAAAAAAAAGATAACAAATGATGTAAACAAAAACCAGCCTACATTTCTTCACGAAACTCGAAATGGCGGCTGAAAAGTGATTAGTAATTATATTGTCAAGTATCAATGCCCGCCTACCGATCTAACTACGTTAGAGTGAGAACTAAACTTTTAGAAGCCTCATTTTGATAAAATAGCACTAATTGAGCTTGCAACGGAAAGGCATTTACACGAAAAGAAGCAAAGTTCACTTACACGCTTGAAAATAGCAAATTCTCCAACCAATGTTGACGAGCGACTTGCTTGCACTTAGCTCAGAGGTACCGAGACTCTATTTTTATTGCTTCTTCAACCAACTAACAACTCTCACAACTCCTACAACTTCCCCAACTATAACTTACACGCTTTCGCAAACTTTACAGTACGCCAGAATTGTAGATATGTTTGTGTTTCCCAGGCGTGGGAACCGAAAGGCTCTAATTCGACATGAAAAAGCAATCAGCTAAGAAAACCAAATCATACCACACGGACAAAGGAGACTCAATTGAAACTAACCAATGGAGAACAGCTAAGTCGACTACCCTACTCAAAACTAGCCTTGACTTTCACTCTTTTGTGGGTCTAAACGGAGGTCAACAAAAAATCCCAGGCTTGTCTACCGTGGAAGAATTACTCGAAGACTAAATTAATCTTTCGCACAAGCAATGATCTGCAGAATAAATGTGCGGGCTAACGTAGACTCCGAACACCCTTGGGCTACAACGGTACCATGACGGTCCAAACTACTTAAGTAACTCAATAAAAACTAGCCAACGCTTAAAATACCAAATAAAGAAATTTCACCTTCATAACAACCTTTCATTTGAATGGTCACACTTTAGGATCTCAACCCGGCGCAGACTCAGACTTTAGAATCACCTTGTGCAGCGTAACAAACAGTACCACAGGAAATTAAAGACTGCTCATTGGCTTTCATCTTTCATTTGAATGGTCACACTTTAGGATTTCATTCACAGAATCAAAGCTACAACCACATTACACAGCTTTAAAAACAGCACCACTGAAAAGTACTGCTCAATAGCTTTCATTTGAAACGGCCATACTTCAGTATTATTTCACCCACAGACTTTCCGGCTTCGTACCACAGGAGTGAGCCGTATACGGGGTAGGTGAGCAAATTTCCTTGAATATGTGCCGGCAGCGGCTTTGCGACAGCGGAACAGCAAGCACCTGAGGAAGGAAAGCCGAGAAATTGCACAGAGTAAGTGAGAAAATTCATCTACAAATCAATGGCTCATTGTTCAAGTACAGACAAATTTATTTAAAGCATGGGGTTCGGCGGCAGTACTTTTATTCCAAAATACAGCTAAAATGCAAGGCAAAACAGATACTGGGTTCGCATGGCCCATGATTGAGGCTCGTAGTGTTCTGAGTGTTAAAATACTTCTAAAAGCGTAGAAATTGCCTGGAAAGGCTAAACAACTCGGATAGGCGCCATATACGCTACAAAAAAGGCGCGAACGGAGGGGCTGAAAACTAATCACACAAATCTTTCCCAAATTTTCTTTGACAACCCATACACCAGAGCAAATTTCACAAATAATAAATCTTAATTGCCACATTAAAACTGGTGCACCAGTTTCAAGGAAAAGCACTTGTCACGGCAGATTCAGGAAAACTTTCTCACGTGCGGCGAGTTAATAAAATGATCATAGAAAACTTCTCATAGAAAATTTGCTCGTGTTGTCCAGGCTTATTAATAAGATTCATTCAAAAACTGAACAATCGGGACCACCTTGTTGAGCATATACGCTACAATATAATAGCAAGGGAAAGTTCTGCTCAACAAATTTTATTTTAATGGGTACGGAAGTCACAACAGTAGAAGATTGAAAAGTTAAAAACACATTTCATGTCTCAACTTTAACTTTTGGAGGCAAACGCTTAACCTCCAACAAGTCAATTAACTGAGTGCGAACACGCGAGTGTCATATTCATTTGGAGTAAATTTTGCCGGTTTTGTTACCGTTGAAAGGACTCCTACTTTGCTACGAGAAATAAATACAGAATTAAATACTGACCACATTTTGTTTCATCAGTTCGTTTTGAAAATTGTAATAAGCGGACTTTTTAGTTCCAAGGCACTAAAGTACACTTCAAACGACGAACTTTTCATGTTCCGAACCTAATGGAAATCAGCAACATATAGAATTGTTTTTGCTAATTTGCATGAGGTTCAGCACGTTAAAAGTTCGATGGTTTCGGTTAGACCTGAGGAGGGAGGCCATAGCCTCGAAAAGCCTGCTTTTTTAGGTTATCTTATTTTATTTTTCATTCGTATTTTGGCGCGTACTTAGCGTTATTACTCGAACATTTGCGCTACACATCTACCGAGTTTTCTATGAATGAGTCAGTCACACACCACAGCAGCCCAGCCGAGTTGACCGGACAATCTCTCGTAGAAAAGCGGGACGAGTAGCTTATTGTTTTTGCCGACAACCAAATACAAACAACAATGTTTAGGCTGAGTGAACAACAAAATCAGAAGCAAGCCAGGTTACTTTCCAAGGAAAACGTGCGCGATGGTTGTCTATCGCATATCAGTGAATACACAACGATCATTGAGCCAATCACATTCGCGTATTCGCAAAGAGACAAGAGATTCATTGACCATGATGAATAAAGGATTCAACATTACTCCTACTTACGCTTTCAAACATTGTCTACCGAATATTCCGAGTCACGTGTGCAAATGGAAGGACACTTCGCGGCAAACTCTTCTAAAAAAACACACTAAGGTCTTTGTGTGTCCCGTTGCATGCCAAAACTAAAACCTTGATACACTTTCAAGCCATCTCATTGGTTCAAAGTAAATCACGTGCTCAAAAATCATGCATCATTCTTTCTTTGCTTGTTGGAGCGTGAGACAACAATACTGCTTTATAGCTTTCGACTCTTGTTAAAAAAAAGTGGTCAACCGTCCTATTGTCTATGATAAAAAAAACAAATTCATCTTATTCAAAACAAATGGAACAGGACCTTAGCACTCACTGTTGTCGGGCAAAATCCGCGAAAAGCCATGATGTGACGTCGAGCGACTCCATCCGTGATGAATATCCATGTAGGCGCGCGGAGACAGCTATTTCGCCAACACAGCCTGCTTCTACAGAAACACACCAAGAAAAAGCGCAAGAAACCTACCCTTGGATTAAAGAAGTTCGTTCCAAAGGTACGAAACCCAATTCAACTTTTTTGTATTTCTGTCGTGAAGACGTACACGGAACAATTAGAGGGCGTGGGTCGATTGCAA
The DNA here is from genome assembly GCA_964017195.1 of Siderastrea radians. Lineage (NCBI taxonomy): Eukaryota > Metazoa > Cnidaria > Anthozoa > Scleractinia > Rhizangiidae > Siderastrea > Siderastrea radians. The sequence goes on from OZ024893.1 coordinate 45,848,163, forward strand.
TCCCTTCTCTTCTTGTGCACATTTCTCATGCAGCGATATTTCCAAAATAAAAAAAAACAGATTTCTAGAATATTGAAGGGTAGCATAGATTGGGTTAAGTTGCCGACGTTTTTATTTGGTATTGATTTGTTAATTGTGGATTAACGTAGAGGTTGGGCTAGTAAAATACTGTCTCTCGCCGTGATGGAGCTTCTCCATTGTGAAGTCCACTTTCGAAGGTGCGAAGAGCACCATTTTGGGATCTTAGCGCAAACAATTCTACTTAGTTCACTTGAATGAATCTCGTGGAAAACAAATGCTATGATTCTTTTCTTCTACTAACGTTCTAGGCCACTTTTTCCCGCTGTTTCAAAGCATTCACAGTGTCGTTGGAGGCAGTGCAAAAAAAGTAGAGTCCATCGTGACGCCATGTCAAAAACATGTGATAATCCCTCCTTACTTCTATCTGTGCGCGTGCGGCGTACCAATTCCTGTTTTAAAGCTGCGGAATGTCCTTATTAACCACAAAACAGTCTCTTCTCAGTTACTTCAACCTGCCCTTTCAAGGATGTTGTGTGTTAAAGGCAGCAAGATCCGCTAATGCGACAATATTTTGAACCAGTACTTCTCTATGCACTCTCGAATCAGGAAATATTCCTCCGTCTCGTGCGGTGAATGGTCTTTTCAACTTCGTCAAAATGTTCGAAACCCTTTCGCTAGTTTATTAGAAAAAAAGAAGGGGTCAGATTTTCATATTTTAACTCCATATAGGGGGTTGAATTTTAGTCCTTATCTTAAAACTAGTTCAGTAAGAATAAAGCAGTAAATTGATAATTGTTGTGACGTAAAATAGTTGCTCTATCGATGATGAATGCTCTTGTAGAACGTCATTGATTCAGTTATATAAAACTGGAATGACTGTCAGGCTAAAGCATTTACAACGACCTGCAAACGTTCTGTGCTGGTGTTGTGTTTATTTTGTGGATTGATAGAGCATTTACTGTTTTTCAAAACTGCTCAAAATGTGTAAACCCGAACCACATGGGTCCTCAGGCCAGAGTTCTTAGCCAAACCAATAGTTTTCCTTGTTAGAGTTTCATGTCATCACAGGCAAAACTAAGTTATAACTACGACAATTTGGTTGTATAAACAGGAACATTAAGTTATTAAAATTACAGCGTCATTACTTCAAATCAAAGTTATTGTGCTGTATTGTAACAAAATGGACTTATTTCACGGTCTCGATCAGAAGGCCTTCATCTTTTCGCTGGCAGCTATTTGTAAGCTCACAGCCGCTTTTATCTTGCTTGCGAGCGTTTTATAACACTGATTTTACTAGTCAAGTTTTATTTTAAGCTTTAGCTTGTTGTCTATAAATTGTAGGAACAAGTCATGATGTCAATCGACATTGATTATCTAAAGATCGTTTGCCTTCGCTGACGAACATGACTAGTAAATATCATAGTACCAGCATTGAAATATTATAAATTTCGGACCTTTTTGCCAATTTTCGCTGGCTTTCTGCTGCAAAAATGCCAAACTCTTAAAGGTACAAAACTTTTTAAAGCTCTTCTAGCACAAATAGGTCAAAATTCACGTCTTCCTTCTCGCCCTAATGTCAGGCCCATCTCCTTGCTACAATCAAGTGATTTTCGCGAACGCTTCAGGTCCTTCAGTATGTTGCGCTCGCTCCACTATCCGGGCCCTGAGAGGAATAGGAGACTACTCAGGGACTAAGCTGAAAGATTGAACTTAAAAACAAGACACACTTTTAAGTGTAAAAAGCTTTATCCACACAAGCTTGAAACAATAAAAGAAATTTAAGACATAGCTTGCACGAATTCACCTACCGACTCGTTACGAATATGAACGGGAAGAAAAGCCCTTTGTTAAATGGCTGTCTTACTCATCCGTCGTCCGAGTTATTAGTCACAGACCTCGAGGTAGTTAGCTGAATAAAGCGTTTTTTGAAAAATTGCAGTCTGTGCACTTAATTATATGAGATCAGTAAAAATAAACAAAGATCTGAAATCATAACTGTTGGAGCGACCTGTGTTCATAGCTAATTTATAATGGTTATCCTGAGAGCTTCATCAAGTCGGTAGACAAGCCAAATAGAATAAACACGCAAACAAAAACGCGGGAGAATCCATAGGGAAATGCGTCGATTCCGTATGTGAAAGGGGTATCGGAGCGAATTCGACGGGTTCTGAACCGCGAAAACATCAAGACGGCTTTTAAACCACTAAAAGCATTGGGTAATGTTTTCAAGAAGCCCAAAGAGACCTGCCGACAAAAGAACACTTGAAAGGCATTGTGTACAAAGTGAGCTGCAGAACGTGCCCATCATTTACGTATGTTGGAGAAAGTAAAAGAAGTTGGAAATCTCGGGGGGCCGAACAGAAGCCTGGAAAAAATGGGAATGTTGGCTCCGCGGTTAAACAACATGCCGAAATCACTGGACACGATATACACCCTAATTATGCGAACATTATGGAAGCAGGCCTGAATAACAAGAACAAAAGGTTATTTCTAGAATCATTGCACTCATTCCTGGACAAAAACTCTGGCAATGAAAGGGCACCCTTCCCAAGGGTTAATGCGTCACTGGTTGCCTTCCTAGGGGACAGCGAACAACAATGTCTTGTATATATGCATTCTGTTGGCGCTTGCAGAGTCAACTCTGAAGAAGACCGCAGAAGGCGGTCGAAAATTTAGTTGTTTTAAAATTTTAGATCTGTTTTTAAACGTTTTTTTAAAGATCTGAACATGCTCTAGAGCTTCTAGGGCTGTGTTCAATGGATGAATATCATGAAGATCTTGAAATGTCATTTCCATTTTATACCTGATAACTAAATCGTTGTTTTTCTTGTTTCTTGTTGTTCCTGCTGCTACTGTTGTTGTTATTCTTGCAATGAAGCCGGATATTACTAACGGACATTTGGAGTTTTCAAACTACCTTGTTCTAAAAAACACAGTATCAGCTAACACTGAGAGGCCAGTCATGTATGAAATGCAAATTGCTTCGGTACTATTAGTGCTAAGAGATGTAAGTCGGAAATGTCTAATAGGTTCTGTGCTGGTTCTAAAATTGCTATGAAAACTCCGTTTTAACTGAAATGGCTATTTCTTCTTATGGAATGGGTCTTTGAATCAAACTAGTTTCGTTTAAGTCACATTTTTTGCGTTTGAAATACACTAGAGCTTACAAGGCTAAAGATGTTGATTTAGTGATTCAGCAACACTGGTGTGATCTGTTTTAGATAAGAGCGTCGGTTATTACTTTTTAACTCAACGATAAAACGTTTTCTATCACAGAGGAGTCAAACATAAAATCGTGTGATGAGGTTTTATTCTTGGAATTAATTTAATTCTTAAATAGAAAGATTTAGCTCAAACTGTTGAACAGTATTTCCTATGGCAGGTGCTGTTTGAGTCACTGAGAATTCTTTCTTAGAAGAAATAATTTTTTGGGAATTTTTCTTATATGTATTCTGAATCTTTCGACTAAAAGCATTTGCTGAATGTCAACTGACTTCTCTGTCTTGTTCAAGGAGCACCACAAGAGAATGATGACAGAAAACGAACTATCTACAGCACAAGACAACTCGTCGAGTTGGAGAAAGAATTCCATTACAACCGATACATCTGCAGGCTGAGAAGATTCGAAATCGCGCAATCGCTAGGACTTACGGAAAAACAAGTGAGAATCTGGTTCCAGAATCGGCGGAGAAAATGGAAAATCGAAAACAAGGTTGTAGAGAAAGCCTTGAAGAATACCGAAATTCAGAAGCGAATGAGACAACAAAGCGCGCAGGACCCAAATGCTTGCGGACGTTTGACAATGATAAACAACATGAACAATTATCAGAATTCCTTCAGCAAGGTGAACTCGATGCAGCAAGTGAGAGGAAATTACGGGTTTCCTTCTTCAATGCAAAGTTATAATGGTGGATTTATGGATCGGCCAAGAACACTCTGGAGACAGGGACCGCTGCAACAATTTTAATTTTTTTTATCTCCTTAGAGTTGAGGTTTTTTTCTTTTTTAAATTTTTAGAGGCTTGGGTAAAGTGGCAAATGAGCAGAAACAAGAAAGAACTCCTCAGTTACGTTGCTTTCGTGAACAGCAGTAGTTGTATGAGTAGTGTGAATAGCAATAGCTGTATGGGTTGTGATGATCAGCAATGATTTTACACTTCTTGCGGTTTATTTGAAGAACAGGATGCAGCGTGTGAAGACTAGGTGACGAGTTCTCAAAATGAAGTCTCCTTAACTCTTTTCCGTCAAGAGTTGTAGTTTCCCGACGTGGAAGTCGGGAACCATTCAGCCACTTGTGACGTCATCATTTTTGACGTCACCAGATTGTTTTGATAAGCAGCTAGCACAGCAAGGACAGATCCATCCATACGTGTGTCCATTTTGAATATCGACCAAATCCTGGCAGAGCTATACCAGAAAAACGTGTCCAATTTTGGCTGCAAAAGTTGGTGGTAAAATAGGCCAAGTCACCTAGTTGATCAATGTTCCATTTCCAGGTTTTTAGAAGGACTGAGGCCAAAACTTTTCCAGTGGATAGAAAGGTGATAAAGGGTAGAAGATAAAGAGAAAAGAAAGGGAGAGAAAAAGGAAAGCAAAAGAAGCGAGAAAAAATTAGAAATGAATCAGCAAAAAAAAAACAGTCCAAATTTTGGCTTATGCGCATGCCTGAAACCAAAATAATGTACAATTTTCAACAGAAGCTGGCTCAAAATTGAGCTAAGATGTAAGAAAACGCTTTTGTAGCAAAGTTTAGTGGCATTTGGCACCATAGCACTTCAAAAACCGCTTTAGCGGTAAAAAATGCGTTTTTCTAAGGGAAAAACGCTGACGGTAAAGGGTTAAGAGGCAAGGACTACAAGTCTGCCAAATAAGCGTATACAAAATGATTCTTACTGTATTTAAATGTCTTCATTTTGGCAAATATCCGGGCGACCCTAAGGAAATGTTTCGTCTGAGCTCCTGCACCTATTCTTTGAGAAGCAATGATATTTTGTCGGCCACTGAAGCAAATACGACATCTTATGGCCTTCAGTATTTTAGTTACTTATCGGCCAAATGCTGGAATGTACTCCCCGATAATTACAGGACTGCTGTAGAGTTTAACCACTTCCGCAAATCGTCTTATAATAGTATTCCACAAATTGTCAACTTACGAATCCTTTTAATTTCAGTTTGTATTTTTGTTTTAGTTATTAGCTCGCACAAAGACATTAGCATTTCCATACTACTCTTATAAATTCGAGTATAAATAAAGTCTATGTCGCTGTTTATTGTTGTTTGTTTGAAAGGTGACACTTGGATTTTATTCACGTACTGAAACGTTAGAACCACCGTAAACAAAACTATAAATAGCACTACAGGAAAGTACTGCTCAAGACCTTTCATTTAAATGGTCACACTTTACGATCAGTTTAACCCGGCACAGACACAAACGTTAAAACCGCTTGGAACAGCATTAAAGAAAAATTAAAACAGGAAAGTACTGCTCAGTAGCTTTCATTTGAATGGTCACACTTCAGAATTTCACTCACAGACTTTCCAGCTTCGTACCGCAGGAAAGCCGTACTACCTTGTAGCTATTATTTCAACAGCCGCACTTGGCATCATCTCAGTGTACGGCATAATAAACAAAAGAACAGTGAAGTACTGTTCAGTCGTTGCATTTGAACGTCAACCATTAACTTAGCCTGGTCCACACAATTAAATTTACTGTGACAAGTTTTCTTTGACAAAGGATTTGACCTCGTACACGTATGAGCGGAAATTTTTATGACATATGTCCTTGAATATGTGCCGGCAGCGGCTTTTGGACAGCGGAACAGCAAGCGCCTTTGGAAGGAAAGCCGAAAAGTTGCACAGAGAAAATGATAAAATTTATCAGTACAGATACATGTCTCGCTTTCAAGTGCAGACAAGGTTCATTTAATAAAGCATGGGTTCCGCAGCAGTACCTTATTATTGCGCCATGCAGGTGAAAATGTGGGGCAGAAACGGGTAGTGGGTTCGCATGGCTCAAGGATTGTGTCTCGTAGACGGTTCTTAGTGTTAAAATACTTCTAAAAGCGTAGAAATTGCCTGGAACGGCTAAATGACTCGGTTAGGCGCCATATACACTACAAAAAAGGCGCGAACGAAGGTTCTAGGAAGTAGTTTCCTCAAACCTTTGAGAAAGTCTCTTTCACAACCCATCTACTCTAGCAAATTTCCCATATGATAATTTTTCATTGCCACATAAATACTGGCACGCCTGTCATCCAGCAAATGTATTTGTCTCATAAGATTTGGGAAATTTTTTCACGAGTACGAGTAAATAAAATAATCATAGAAAACACGTCACAGCAAATTTGCTCGTGTTAGCTAGGCTTAAGATTCATTCACAAACTAAACAATCCTGACCCGGCACCTTAAAGAGCATACTATATAATAGCAAGGGAAAGTTCTGCTCAACAAATTTTATTTTAATGGCTACTGAGTCATGTCCGTAGGAGATTGAAAAGTTTAAAACACATTTCATGTCTCAAACAATTTACTGAGTCGACAGACTTAAGTATGTTGCGGTATATATTTTTGACGAGCGTGGTGCGGACATGCGAGTGTCATATCATTTGGAGTAAATTTTGCCGGTTTTGTTACCGTTGAAAGGACTCCTACTTTGCTACGAGAAATAAATAAGAGAAGTTAATACTGACCACATTCTGTTTTGTCAGTTTGTTTGGAAAATTGTGATAAGCGCACTTTTCGGTTGGAAGGGACTGAAGCAATACTTCAAACGAAGAACTTTTCATGTGCCGAACCTAATTTGAATCAGCAAGCTATAGAATTGTTTTTGCTAATTTGCATGAGGTTCAATGGTTTCGACTAGAGCTCGAAATGCCTGGATTTTTACGTCATTTTAACTTATTTTTCATACGTAATTTTGGCGCGTACTTACTGTCATTACTCGAACATTTGCGCTACGTATCTGTTTCAGCTTTTCAAGCGTTATGCTACCGAGTTTACTATGAACGAGTCAGTCACACACCACAGCGGCCCAGCCAAGTTGACCGTGCAATCTCTCGTAGAAAAGCAGGAACCAAATAAAAACAGCAGTGTTTAAGTTGTGTGAACAACAAAACCAAACCGAAGCTAGTTTTCTTTTCAAAGTAAACGTGCGCGATGGTTGTCTATCGCACATCAGTGAACACACAACGATGACTGAGCCAATGAGATTCGCGTATTTGCAAAATTTAAGAGATCTATCGACCACGATGAATCACGGGGAGAACGTTTTTTATCTCTAAATGATTCAACAATAATCCAACTTACGTTTTAAAGTACTGTCCAGCGAATAGGCCGAGTCACGTGTACAAATGGAAGGGGACTTCAGGGAAAGCTCTTCTGGGTACCCTAAATGACAACATTGCATTGTCACTGTTTGAGCGTCAGGCGTTTCACAAAAACCCTGACAAACTATATATTTTCTGAAAGCTTAATAACTGAAGATTACGAAAACGTATTAGATACAGAAAAAAGAAAATTCTGTTTAAAATATAGCTAACGTTTTTCAAAAGTATATCATTCACAAAATCGGTTCCGCTCCACACGAAAATGGTCTGGAGGGTAAGACGAACATCGCGCCAAATTTTTCACACCTTTGTCTCAAAAACCGTGTCCCGGAATTTTTTTTATCTGGCCTGGTTTGTTTTCTACACACGGTTAAACTTTGAAGTTTGAAAAAACACCTCTCCTCTTTCTTTAACGGATCATAACTTTTGAATGAACGCAAAAATTAAAATTCGGCGAACCAGTTTTGGTGTCAAGTTATCTGGCAACATTCTCGCTAAATTTGAGCTAAATTGGTTCAAAACTCGCTGAACGCGAACTTACAACGCGCCCTCGATTTCTTAAAAAATTAGTTTCGAGAAAAAAAAGGCAAAATAGATGATGAGACTTTTTCCGACCTGATCAGATTAAAACACCCAGGTGTCAAGATAATTTACCTGCGGTTTGATAGAGGGGATGCTCAAGTTGCCTTATAACAATAGCGCAAACATGCCGCCAAGTATGGTGTCATATTTTTATTTATCGGAAAGCGACTTTCGTTATAAAGGTCTGCGTACGCGTGCCGTTCAAAGGGACTTAACGCACTGGAAATTTTATCCTCATAACTTCACGTCGGCTGTACAATGCCAAGGACATCAACAAGAAGAAAGGGTAAGACTAATCAAGGTGCCGGGACCCGAAAGTTTTTCGACCCACACAGAGCAAGATTCTTTTGTACGCTTACGCTTTGCCGGTTTTTTTGGTAGAGGGAAACAGGGAGGATCTCCTCCTACTTTATCTCATGTTTTCTACACAACAAACAGACCCTTCGATAATGCGGGAACTGGTACGCAATCGATCTCATGTCAAAACATCAGGGCCCTCTTATGTCGCATGATATTTTTGGCGTTGTTGTCAGTTAACTGTCAACACGTAATTAGAGAAAATTAATGGCCTTAACGTAACCTTTTTTCGTCCATAAATTTGCGTACAAACAATCTTTTTTGTTGAAACTTTTTGTAAAGGAGAGGTTTGAATAATATCTATCGGAAAATGACAAAAGCGAATTTTTTAAAGAAGTGGTCAATTCTGGGGTACTATGATACCTTCAGATCTTCTCGTATCCCGTTGCATTCCAAAACTGAAACCTTGAGACACTCTGACTGGTTCAAAGTAAATCACGTGCTCAAATATCATACATCATTCTTCTTAGTTTCTGCAGCGTGAGACAACAATACGCTTTAGCTATCGAGTCAAAAACTAGTCAACTTCCTATTGTCTATGATAAAAAACAAATTCATATTATTCAAAACAAATGGAACAGGACCTTAGCACACACCGTTGTCAGGCAAAATCCATAAAAAGCCATGATGTGACGTCGAGCGACTCCATCCGTGATGAATATCCATGTAAGTGCGCGGAGACCGCTATTTCGCCAACACAGCCTGCTTGTACAGAAGAAACACATCAAGAAAAAACTCAAGAAACCTATTCTTGGATGAAAGAAGTTCGTATCAAAGGTACAAAGCAAAATTCGATTTTTTGTTCTTCTGTCTTGAAGACGTACACGGGACAATTAGAGGGCGTGGGTCGATTGCAACCTCTTCTCTTCTTGCGCACATTTCTCATGCAGCGATAGTTCCAAAATCAAAATACGAATTTCTAGAATATTGAAGGATAGCATAGATTGGGTCTAGTTGCGGACGTTTTAATTTGGTAGTAAGTTTGTTAATTGTGGATTAACGTAGACGAATGGCTAGTAGAATGCTCTCTCTCTCTCTTGCCATGAGGGCGCTTCTTCATTGTGAAGTCTGGTTTCGAAGGTGCGAAGCGCACCGTATTCTGTAATCTTAGGGTAAACAGTTCCACTTTTCTCACCTACGTGAATCTCGTAGAAAACAAATGATATGATTCATTTTGTTTTAGTTAGGTTCAAACCCAATTTTTCCCGCTGTTTCAAAGCATTCACATATCGTTGGAGGCGGTGCAAAAAGACTAGAGCCCATCGTGACGCCATGTTAAAAACGTGTTGTAATCCCTCCTTGCTTCTATCTGTGCGGCGCACCAATTCCTGTTTTAAATCCGCGAAATGTCCTAATTAACCACAAAACTATATCGTCTCAGTTACTTTAACCTGTCTTGCTAAGGATGTTGTGTGTTAAAAGCGGCAAGATCCGCTAATGTGACAATATTTTGAATCATTTGTTCTGTTTGCACTCTCAAATTAGGAAATATTCCCCTTCTCGTGCGGTGAATATTGTTTCCAACTAAGTTAAAACATTCAAATCCTTTCTTTAGTTTCTTCGCAAAAAAAGGTGACTGATTTTCATATTTTAACTCCGCATAGGGTTTGAATTTTAGTACTTTTTTAAAACCAGTTTAGTTGAGGAATAAAGCAGTAAATTGATAAGTTGCTGCGCCGCGAAATAGAAATCGGTCGCTTTCGCTGAGGAACTTGGTTAGTAAATATCATAAGTACCAAGCAATAGCACAAACGTTGCAGTATTACAAATTTCGGAGCGTTTTGCCACTTTCCCGTGGTTTTCTGTGGTAAAAATACCAAACTCTTAAAAGTATAAATTTGTTAAAGCTGTTCCGACACAAATAGGTCAAAATTCACGTCTTTCTTCTCGCCCGCATGTCAGGCCCGTCTCCTTGCCACATGCAAGTGATTTTCGCTAACGCTTCAGTCTGTTGCGCTTGCTCAACTATCCGGGCCCTGAGAGAAATTGAAGACTACTCATGGACTGAGCTGATAGATTAAATTTAAGTTTCTCGCACAGTCTCAACTGACAGATACACTCTTTTAAGTGTAAAAAGCTTTATTCACACAACCTTGAAACAATGAAACAAATAGAGGACATAGCTCGCACGAGTTCACATACCGACTCGGTTAGAAATATAACGGGAGGAAAAGCGCTTTGTCAAATGGCTGTCTAACTCATCCGTCGTCCGAGTTCTTCAGTGGCTGTAACAGTACCAAAGCAATTTGCATTTCATAACGACTGGTTTCTCAGCGTTAGCTGATACTGAATTTATTAGAACAAGTTTGAAAACTCCAAATGTCCGTTAGCAAATATCTGGCTTCATTCCAACAATAACAACAACAACAAACAAGAAAAATAACTATCTAATGATCAGATGATAAAAATGGAGATGTCAGAGTTCAAGATCTTCATGATTTTCATGGAACAAACAACTTAAAACACTAAAGCATTTTCAGATCTTTGTTTAATTTTACTAATCTCAGATAATTAACTGCACAGATTGCAAGTTTCAAAAGAAACGCTCTATTTAGCTGACTAACTAGAGGTCCCCGACTGATGACTGCTGTAAATCGGAAATCTCTAATAGGTTCTATGCTTGTACTGAAATTGCCATGAAAACTCCGTTTTAACTGAAATGATTATTTCTTCTTATGGAATGGTTGTTTAAATCAAACTTGTTTAAGTCGCATATTCTGTGTTTGAAATACACGAGAGCTTACAAGGTTAAAGATGTTGCTTTAATGATTCAGCAACACTGGTTGTGTTCTGTTTGAGATAAGAGCGTCGGTTATAACTTTTTCACTCAACGATAAAACCTTTCCTATCACAGAAGACTAAAACATAAAATCGTGTCATAGAGTTCTAAGGTTTTGTTCTGTGAATTAATTAAATTCTTAAGTAGAAAGATTTAGCTAAGACTGTTGAACAGAATTTTCTATGGCTACTGTTGTTTGACTCAATGAGAATTCTTTCCAAAAAGAAGTAATTTTTTGAAATTTTTCTTATATTTACCCTGAATCTTTCGACTGAAAGCATTTGCTAAATGTTAACTATGACTTCTCTGTCTTGTTCAAGGAACACCACAAGAGAATGACGACAAAAAACGAACTATCTACAGCACAAGACAACTCGTCGAGTTAGAGAAAGAATTCCATTACAACCGCGGATACCTCTGCAGGCTGAGAAGATTCGAAATCGCGCAATCGCTCGGACTTACGGAAAAACAAGTGAGAATCTGGTTCCAGAATAGGCGGAGGAAATGGAAAAACGAAAACAAGGACGTGGAGAAAGCCTTGAAGAATGCCGAAATTCAGGAGCGAGTTAGACAACGAAGCGCGCATAACCCAAATGGGTTCGGAAGTTTGACAATGAAAAACAACATGAACAATTATCAGAATTCCTTCAGCGAGATGAACTCGATTCAGCAAGTGAGAAGAAATTACGGGTTTCCTTCTCTGGTGCAAAGGTATAATGGCGGATTTATGAATCGGCCAAGAACACTCTGGAGTCAGTGACCGCTGCAACATTTTTTCTTTTTCTTTTTTCTTTTTATCTCCTTGATAGAGCTGAGAGAGTTTTTTTAAAATTTTCGGTGACTTGGGTAGAGTGGCAAATAAGCAGCACAACAAGAGAGTACTGCTCAGTTGCTTTCGTTTGAATCAGTTATTTGAATTACGTACGTAGTCATATGGTAGAACCACCTTAAACAAAACTATGAATAGCACCACAGTAAAGTACTACTGAAGACGTTGTTGACAAGCGACTCGCTTGCACTCAGCTGACAGTACCGTGATCTAGTAACAGAAAGGCGCAAAGACGAAAAACATTCTTCAAAGAAAAGTAAGTTCTTATCCCAGGTTCATTTCGAAAAGAGACAGGGGCGCTATTCAGCTTCCCTAGCTCGAGTTCCAGTTCGAATTACTTTGACCCCGCTGTCGATAACTGTTATATCTGCCACCGTCGCGCCGTGGGACACTTGGATCCGGTTCAAAACACAGGCAGAAATAGTAAGTATGACCTTTTCTGCCACAATTACTGTAAATAGCATTGCTCATACGAGTGCGAATTCCCCTTGACTGAAAAGCAGGGTTACTACGTTGCTGGTACCTATTGGGTGTAGGGGTAGGCTGGGGTACGCCAACTCCCACATTAAGTGCTGATATTCTTTCCTGATAAGATTATTTGCCTTACATCAGATTTATCGACATAAGAGCCCTGTTTTCCAACGGAGGCAAATGTTTTGTCCTTAGGCGTAACAACTTTTGATAGCTCTTGCAAAATCTCAGCCAAGAACTCCTTAGCGACAAAAGACCAATTTTTTAGAGCCAAATAAAACAGATTCTTTTCACTTAGCAACTTCTGACTTAACTCTGCTGCCTCTGGGTTTTGTGGCTGCTGTAAAATAGCATTTCAGTCCTGAATTTCCTGGAGAAGACCTTATGCAACATAATAAATCCACTCACTTCTAGGCAAATTTAACCTAGCACAATGCGTTCGAAGGTTAAATGAAGAATAACAGCCTCAAAGGATTCTTTCTCTAACTGCCGGCGCAGGATTAGTGCCTGTCTTACGCACCACTCACTAGCCTCCGAAGTAAAACACTAAGTAAGAGCAGCTAATAATTTTTCGAACCTCATCTTGTCAGCCAAAGGCAATGTCTGAAACCATGCACTAGCAAGCCCTTTTCAGTAGAAAAGAAGAGCTAAAGTTCAATTAACTTCATTCCAACCGTTTAAGCCTCGTGCTCCCTAATAATTATTAACAAATTTGTGAACATCCTCAGACTCATCCCCTCTAAAGTTCGGAAATGTAACTGACAATTTCACGATTATTCTCGTGCTAGGCTGCAAACTCAGTGCTGTACGCAAAGTTTGCTGCATCGTCTCACACAACTTATTAACCCGGCTGACTTTGACTTTATCTTGAACTTTAACGCCGGCCACGCTAATTGACTTTGTGTATTAATATGATCGGATGCAAGTGAAGACGAACGTTTAATGCTATTAGGGCTAGAGCTACCAGAATGATACTAAATTATGCCAGTTGCTAGCTAAATCGCCTGCGTTTTCGCGATCAACTTCACTGGTTTGCTGCCTACGCTCTACCTTTTTATAAATTACTTCCTCTGAATCAGAGCTATGATCACCGGAGCACCAAGAAAATTCCGAGCCTGCACTTGACGGATGGGAAATACAGTAACTGCTTGTGCCTGCGCTTCAGCTGGTGGCGAACTTATTCACCTAACAAATAAGCGAAACAATGGCCTTCTTGACAGGGAAACAGAAGGAGGAGGAGGAGCACGCCATTCAAGCGAACCAACAGTCCTGGCAGGCAGCCCGTTTAGCCAGGGTTATCGCTCTTTGTCTGGTATTCAGGATTATGACAGGAAAATTGAGAAATAATCAGGTGTCCCAATTGAAAAAGAGATAACAAATGATGTAAACAAAAACTATTCAATATTTTCTCACGAAACTCGAAATGGCGGTTGAAAAGTGACTAGTAATTATATTGTCACGTCTCGATGTCCTCCCCCCAATCTAATCAAGTTGGAGTGAGAACTAAATTTTTAGAAGCCTCATTTTGATAAAATAGCACTAACTGAGCTCGCAACAGGAAGGCATTTACATGAAAAGAAGCAAAGTTCATTTACACACTTGAAAGAAGCAAATTCTCCAACCAATGTTGACGAGCGACTTGCTTGCACTTAGCTCAGAGGTACCAAGACTCTATTTTTATTGCTTCTTTAACCAACTAACAACTCTCACAACTCCTACAACTTCCCCAACTAACTTACACGCTCTGGCAAACCTTACAATACACCAGAATTGTAGTCATGTTTGTGTTTCCCAGGCGTGGGAACCGAAAGGCTCTAATTCGACACGACAAGGGAATCAGCTAAGAAAACCAAATCATACCACACGGACAAAGGAAACTCAAATGAAACTAACCAATGGAAACAGCTAAGTCTACTACCCTACTCAAAACTAGCCTTGACTTTCAATCTGGTGTGTGTCTGAACCGAGGTCAGCAAAAACTCCCAGGCTTGTCTACCGTGGAGAATTGGTCGAAGACTATGTTCGTCTTTCAAATAGACTGCACAAACTTTGATCTGCGAAATACATGTGCGGGCTAACGTAGACATGGTAGACCTTGAACACCCTTGAGCCACAAGAGTACCATGACGGTCCAAACTACTTAAGTAACTCAATAAAAACTAGCCAACTCTTAAAATACAAAATAAACAAATTTCACCTTCATAACAACCTTTCATTTGAATGGTCACACTTTAGGATCTCAACCCGCCACAGACTCAGACTTTAGAATCGCATTGTACAGCGTAACAAACAGTACCACAGGAAAAGACTGCTCATTGGCTTTCAACTTTTATTTGAATGGTCACACTTTAAGATTTCATCCACAGAATCAAAAGCTACAACCACCTTACTCAGCTTTAAAAAAACAGCACCACTGAAAAGCACTGCTCAATAGCTTTCATTTGAAAGGCCATAATTTCAAAATTTCACCCACAGACTTTCCGGCTTCGTACCACAGGAGTGACCCGTACGCGGTTAAGGTGAGCAAATTTTCTATGACAATTGTTCATGAATACGTGCCAGCAGCGACTTTTGGACAGCGGAACAGCAAGCGCCTAACGACATGAAAGCCAAAAAATTACGCAGAGTGAGTGAGAAAATTCATCTACAAATAATTGGCTTGTTTTTCAAGTACAGACACTGAGATTGTTTAAAGTACTGGGTTCGGCAACAGAGAGTCATATTCATTTGGAATAAATTTTGCCGATTTTGTTACCTTCGAAAGGATTCCTTCTTTGATACGAGAAATAAATAAAAGCATTGAATACTGACCACATATTGTTTTTTCAGTTTGTTTTAAAAGTTGTGATGAGCGCACTTCTTCAGTAGCAAGGCACTGAAGCATACAACGACGAACTTTTCATGTGCCGAACCTAATGCAAATCAGCAAACTGTAGAATTGTTTTGCTAATTTGCATGAGGTTCAGCACATGAAAAGCTCGATGGTTTCGGCTAGACTCTGAGGAAGAGCCCATAGCCTCGAAATGCCTGGTTTTTTACGTTATTTTATTTTATTTTTCATACAATTTTGGCGCGTACTTAGCATTATTGCTCGAACGTTTGCGCTACACATCTGTTTCAGCTTTTCAAGCGTTATACTACCGAGTTTTCTATGAACGAGTCAGTCACACACCACAGCGGCCCAGCCGAGTTGACCGTGCAATCTCTCGTAGAAAAGCGGGACGAGTAGCTTATTGTTTTTGCCGACAACCGAATGCAAACAACGTTTAGGTTGTGTGAACAACAAAATCAAAAGCAAGCCAGTTTACTTTCCAAGGAAAACGTGCGCGATGGTTGTCTATCGCATATTAGCGAATACACAATGATGAAAAAAATGATGAAAAACGTTTTCTATCTCTAAATGATTTAACAATACTCCTACTTACGCTTTCGAGGACTGTCTACCGAATATTCCGAGTCACGTCACACTTCGCGGCAAACTCTTCTGAAAAAGCACACTAAGGTCTTTGTGTATCCCGGTGCATGCCAAAACTAAAAATCTTGATACACTTCCAAGCCATCTGATTGGTTCAAAGTAAATCACGTGCTGAAAAATCATGCATCATTCTTTCTTTGCCTGTTGGAGCGTGAGACAACAATACTGCTTTAGCTATCAGTGTTGGTAAAAAAAAGGGGTCAACTTCCCATTGTCTATGATTAAAAACAAACTCATCTTATTCAAAACAAATGGAACAGGACCTTAGCACACAAGGCAAAATCTGGGAAAAGCCATGGTGTGACGTCGAGCGGCTCTATCCGTGATGAAAATCCATGTAAGCGCGCGGAGACAGCGAATTCGCCAACACAGCCTGATTTTACAGAAGAAACACACCAAGAAAAAGCTCAAGACACCTACCCTTGGATGAAAGAAGTTCGTTCCAAAGGTACGAAACTCAATTCAATTTTTTGTACTTCTGTCGTGAAGACGTGCACGGGACAATTAGAGGGCGTGGGTAGATTGCAATCCCTTCTCTTCTTGTGCACATTTCTCATGTGGCGATATCCCAAAAATCAAAAAACCAAATTTCTTGAATATTAAACGATAGCGTAGCTTAGGTTTAGTTGCGGACGTTTTTATTTGGTATTAAGTTTGTTAATTGTGGATAAACATAGACGAATGCCTAGTAAATCGCTCTCTCGCTCTTACCACGATGGCACTTCTCCATTGTGAAGTCCGCTTTCGATGGTGCGAAGCGCGCCACATTTTGTAACAGCCTTAGCGTAAGCAATTCCACTTATGTCATCTAAGTGAATCTCCTAGAAAACAAATGATATGGTTCATTTTGTTTTCGTTAGGTTCAAGGCCAATTTTTCCCGTTGTTTCAAAGCATGACATGGCCTTGGAGGCAATGCAAAAAGAGTAGAGTCCATTTGGACGCCATGTTAAAAACGTGTGGTAATCCCTCTCCTTACTTCTATTCTATGCGGCGTACCAGTTCCTGTTTAAAATCCGTGAAATGTCCTAATTAACCAAAAAACAATATCTTCTCAGTTACTTCAACCTGCCTTGCCAAGGATGTTGTGTGTTAAAGGTAGCAAGATCCGCTAATGCGACAATACTTTGAATCAGTTCTTCTCTTTGCACTCTCGAATCAGGAAATACTCCCCCGTCTCGTGTGGTGAATGGTCTTTCCAAGTTAGTCCTGATTCACTCCAAACCCTTTCTCTAGTTTCTTTAGGCGGAAAAAAGAAGGGGTCAAATTTTCATATTTTAACTCCACATAGGAGTTTGAATTTTAGTACTTATTTTAAAACTAGTTTAGTTGAAATCAAGCAGTAAATTGATAAATTGCTGCCCAGTGAAATAGTTGCTCTCTCGATGATGAAAGCTCTCGTAGAACGTCAATGATTCTTTATACAAAACTGGAATGACTGTCAGGCTAAAGCATTTACAACGACCTGCAAACTTCCTGTGCTGGTGTAATGTTTATTTTATGGATTCATAGAGCATTCGCTGTTTTCCAAACTGTCAAAGTGTGTAAACCCCGAAGCACATCGGTCCTCAGGCCAGAGTTTTTAGCCAAACCAAGAGTTTTTTTCGTCAGATTTTCACGTCATCACAGGCAAAACTAAGTTATAAGTACGGCAACTTGGTTGTATAAATAGGGGAATAAAGTTGTTAAAATTACTGCGTTATTATTTCAAATCAAAGTTATTGTGCTGTATTGTAACAACAGTGGAGTTATTTTACGGTCTCGGTGGGAAGGCCTTCTTCTTTACGCTCGCAACTATTTGTAAGCTCACAGCCGCTTTTATCTTGCTTGCGAGCGTTTTATAACACTGATTTTACTGGTCAAGTTTTATTTTAGACTTTAGCTTGTTATCTCTAAATTGTAGGAACAAGTCATGATGTCAATCGACATTTATTATCTAAAATTCGTTTGCCTTCGCTGACGAACATGGCTAGTAAATATCACAGTACCAAGCAAATACCAACACTGAAATGTTATGAATTTCCGACCTTTTTGCTATTTTTCCGCGGCTTTCTGCTGCAAAAATGCCAAACTCTTAAAGGTACAAAACGCTTTAAAGCTGTTCCAGCACAAACCGGTCAAAATTCACGTCTTACTTCTCGCCCTCATGTCAGGCCCGTCTCCTTGCCAAATACAAGTGTTTTTCGGGAACGCTTCAGTCGGTTGCGCTCGCTCAACTATCCGGGCCCTGAGAGAAATAGGAGACAATTCAAGGACTTAACTGAAAGGTTGAACTTCATTTTCTTGCACAGTCTCAACAAAAGATAAACACTTTTAAGTGTAAAAGGTTTTATCCACACAAGCGTAAAACAATGAAACCAATTGAGGACATAGCTTGCATGAGTTCACCTAGCGGCTCCGTTATAAATATAAACGAGAAGAAAACCGCTTTATTAACTGGCTGCCTTACTCATCCGTCGTCCGAGTCATCAGTCAGGGACCTCTAGGTAGTTAGCTGAATAAAGCGTTTCTTGAAAAATTGCAGTCTGTGCACTAAATCATATGGGATCAGTAAAAATAAACAAAGATTTGAAAATGCTCTAGACCTTCTAGGGCTGTGTTCAGTGGATGAATAGCATGAAGATCTTGAACTCTGTCATCTCTAATATTATTATGTGATAAATAAATCGTTGTTTTTCTTGTTTCTTTTTGTTCCTACTGCTGCTGTTGTTGGTATTGTTGCAGTGAAGCCAGATATTTACTAACGGACATTTGGATTTTTTAAACTTGTTCTAATAAATTCAGTATCAGCTAGCTAACACTGACAGACCAGTCATGTATGAAACGTAAATTGCTTCGCCTACTGTGCCAAGAGAAAGTCGGAAATCTCGAATAAATTCTGTGCTTTAACTAAAATTGCCATGAAAACTCTGTTTTAACTGAAATGGTTATTTCTTCTTATGTAATGGGTGTTGAAATCAAACTAGTTTTTCCGTTTAAGTCACATTTTGTGCGTTTGAAACACACGAGAGCTTACAATGTTAAAGATGTTGCTTTAATGATTCAGCAACACTGGTTGTGTTCTGTTTGAGCTGAGAGCGTCGGTAATAACTTTTTAACTCAACAATAATACCTTTCCTATCACAGAAGACTAAAACATAAAATCGTGCCATACGGCTCTAAGGTTTTATTCTGTGAATTAATTTAATTCTTAAGTAGAAAGATTTAGCTAAAACTGTTGAACAGAATTTACTATGGCGAGTGCTGTAAGAAACATATATATATTTTAATTTTTCTTATATGTACTCTGAGTCTTTCGACTGAAAGCACTTGCTAAATGCTAACTTTGACTTCTCTCGGTCTTGTTCAAGGAACACCACAAGAGCCGAATGATGACGAAAAACGAACTATCTACAGCACAAGACAACTCGTCGAGTTGGAGAAAGAATTCCATTTCAACCGATACCTCTGCAAGCTGAGAAGGTTCAAAATCGCGCAATCGCTCGGACTTACGGAAAAACAAGCAAGAATCTGGTTCCAAAATCGGCGGAGGAAATGGAGAGACAATAGAAAGGTCGTGGAGAAAGCCTTAAAGAATGCCGAAATTCGGGAGCGAGTGAGACAACAAAGCGCGCAGAACCCAAATGGGTACGGAAGTTTGACAATGATAAACAACATGGATAATTATCAGAATTCCTTCAGCGAGGTGAATTCGATTCAGCAAGTGAGAAGAAATTACGGGTTTCCTTCTCCAATGCAAAGTTTTAGTGGTGGATTAAAGAATCCGCCAGGAACACTCCGCAGTCAGTGGCCGCTGCAACATTTTTAATTTGTTTACCTTCTTAGAGTTGAGTTTTTTTTAAATTTTTAGTGACGTGAGTAAAGTGGCAAATGAGCAGCACCACAGGAAAGTACTGCTCAGTTACGTTGCTTTCGTGAACAGCAATTTGTATGAATAATATGAACCATGAATAATATGAACAAAAATAGTTGTATGAATAGTGTGAACAGCAATAGTTGTATGAATAATATGAACAGCAATAGTTGTATGAATAATATGAACAACAATAGTTGTATGAATAGTGTGAACAGCAATAGTTACATATGAATAATATGAACAGCAATAGTTGTATGAATAATATGAACAGCAATAGTTGTATGAATAGTGTGAACAGCAACAGTTGTAGAGGGTGTGATCAGCAATAGGTTTACGCTTCTTACGGATTACTTGAAACGCAGGATGCAGCGTGTGAGGACTAGGTGACGCGTTCTCAGAATGGCATTTGGTGACGCGACGAGTGCCACAAGGCAGCGTCCCTGGATGAATGTTTTTTAAGTATTTTTATAAACGATTTATACCTACGAAATAAAAAGGGTGGAACTAAATACATACGCAGATGATGGATAATTCTGTACTTCTGATACACATGCAGCCTTTCTGGAAGAACGCCGGCACTGTAAGTGAGGTAAGCATAGCTAACTCATGGGACGAATTCAACGGAATGATTGCAAATCCAAGTTAACAACAAGCAATGATATCATGGGACTCATTTCCAGTAATAGACTCAATAGAGCATTTCGGCGTTACACTGGATGAAGAACTTACTTTCAAGAAACATGTGGTCTCAGTTTGTAAAAAGATAAACAATGGGTTCAATTTAATAACGAGATTTGCCAAGCTAATCATGCTCATTTTTCTTTGAGACTATGCTTTGTCTTTATAAAGCGTTTCTACTACCTCGCTTTTATTACTGCTCTATGGTGTGGCATTTTTGTAGTCAACAAGCGTATTCTACGGTTATTTTCAAGGCCTGAAACTCTCCTTACAAGTCTCACAAGTCTTACAAACTCTCCTACAAGTCTGGCAAACAAGCGTACACTTTTAAGAATCATATTTTGTATTTAAATGATATTTAAAATGTATTTAAATGTCTTAATTTTGACAAATATCCGGGGGACCTGAAGAAAATGTTTAGTCTGAGCCCTATAGCTCCTATTCTTTGAGAGGCAGTGACATTTGGTCAGTCAACAAAGTAAACATATATCTTATCGGCCAAATCAGTGCTGGAATGTGCTCCCCGATAATTACAGGACCGCTGTAGAGTTTAACCACTTCCGCAAATTAATTATGTCTTCTAATAGTATTTTATAAATTGTCATCTCAGGAATCCATTTAATCTATTTGATATTTTTGTACAGTTATTAGTTCGCACAAAGACATTAGCATTTTCATACTACTCTTAAATTCGAGTATAAATAAAGTTTTTGTCGTTGTTTGTTGTTGTTCGTTTGAATGGTGACTACTGCAGTCTCCTTAAAAGGGCTGGGACTACAAACAGGCATACACTTGTATATACAAAATATGATTCTTAATGTATTTAAATGTCTTAATTTTGACAAATATCCGGGGGACCTGAAGAAAATGTTTAGTCTGAGCCCTAGCTCCTATTCTTTGAGAGGCAGTGACATTTTGTCAGTCTTCAAAGTAAACACGACATCTTATGGCCTTCATTCTTTTAGTTACTTATCAGCCAAATGCTGGAATGTACTCCCCGATAATTATAGGACCGCTGTAGAGTTTAACCACACTTCCGCAAATTAATTATGTCTTATAATAGTATTTTATAAATTGTCATCTCAGGAATCCATTCAATTTATTTTATAGTTTTGTTTAGTTACTACAGTAGAATCCCGGTAACTCGAACTCTGAAGGGAAACGAAAAACGGTTCGAGTTAGCGGGGGTACGAGTTATCGGTGTAGATTGAATATTCAATTTGCTATGTTAATAATTGATAGTTTACTGATTTTTCAGCACTTCAGTATGCAGTACAGTGCAAATTAAACTCATCTCACCAGAAACTGTAACACGATTATGCATTGTTATGATAATACAGTCGTAAGATCGGGAAATGACTGCCAAATACGTGATCTGCTTGTTCGTTGCACTAATCAAAATCAAATTGCTGTAGTGTTGGTTTTAGTGTTAAAATCCGATTACACGACAAGAAGAGCTAATGGGGTATTTCAATGGGCATCCGTGGTGAGTTGCAAGAACCAGAATTCGAGTTATCGGGGTAAATTTCGATCAAGGGAAACGAAATTTAGTTCGAGTTAGCGGGGAATTCGAGTTATCCGAGTTCGAGTTACCGGGGTTCTACTGTAGTTCGCACGTCGTTAGCATTTCCATGCTACTCTTAAATTCCAGTATAAATAAAGTTTATGTCGTTGTTTATTGTTGTCCGTTTGAATGGTGACAGTTATGGATTTTATGCACGTACTCAAACGTTAGACCCACCCTAAACAAAACTATAAATAGCACTATAGGAAGGTACTGCTCAAGACCTTTCATTTAAATGGTCACACTTTACGATCAGTTTAACCCGGCACAGATACAAACGTTACAACCGCTTGGTACGGCATGTAAACAAACAGGGGCGACCCTAAAATGAGGAATGGCGGAATGACGGAATGGCGGAAAATCACCCCAAATCCTAAAACGCGGAACCGCGGAAAATCACCCATAATCCTAAAACGCGGAACCGCGGAAAAACACCCATAATCCTAAAACGCGGAACGGCGGAAAATCACCCATAATCCTAAAATGCGGAACGGCGGAAAATCACCCATTATCCTAAAACGAGGAACGTTAAAATTGGAGCAGGGTAATAAATCCCTGAAAGTAACGACCCTCCGGGTCAAATCAACTCTCTTAATTAGTCTTGCAACTAACACACAAGGGGTGGGGAATGGTAAATTAAATGACTCACCTGATGTCGGGCGAAAAGTTTTCAACTCCGACGAAACGGAAAGAAACACACTAAAACGTCTAAAACGAGATTTCGTGACCCATCAAAAACACTTTCCCTTGGATATCGTATGACAATTCTTCGATAACCGTTCTTACAGTACCATTCAGCACCCCTTATTTCAGTTTCATTTCTATTAGCTTAACGCTAAAGGGAATGTCGATAACAAAGGTAATCCTGTTAGATTTTTTATGATTTTTTTATGATTTATTGTTGTAATTTGGACTTTGTTTTAGTAGACGAGGTAAGTCACAGCTTATGGAACTGTATAAAAATATCAAAATATATTTTTGATTTTAGTATAAGAATAATATATCTTGATTAATGAATTGACTGATAAACGATTGAGTGACCACAGAAAAACAGTTAAACCGTGGAAATTAAGTCCAAATTATCGTTTTCATTATTTTATTTTTGACTCTGTGACTGAGATTATCTACCACGAAAATGGTGACCCCTTAAACACGAGTACTTACTGAGTAACCGATGTTTATGATAAAAATGATTGAATAAAAGAGAATCTGGAAGAGAAGTGCCAGATCTGCAGATGTCTTCTGCTGTGTTTTACAGTAGTAAACTGCTGAAGGCGGCTGTGTTCCGACTAAAACATGAGTATCAAAGAAGACAG
This sequence comes from Siderastrea radians, assembly GCA_964017195.1. NCBI lineage: Eukaryota > Metazoa > Cnidaria > Anthozoa > Scleractinia > Rhizangiidae > Siderastrea > Siderastrea radians. Next base: position 45,871,413 of record OZ024893.1, read on the forward strand.
ATAATTATGGCAATTAATTCCACACTTTTGAAAAAGGAGAAGAACATGTATGTTTATAGCATGCAATGCATTGTAATTTTGAGCCAAATGATTGACTTGTAGCCTGCATAACAGGCGTTATTTTAATAACTGAGCGTGAGAGATGAGTGTTCACGCCATTAACGCCATTTGGCTTAGCGTGACTGTTTTTCTTCACGATGAATCCCGCGAAAACGAATCAGTGCCATCTATTTTTGTTTTCCGCGTTTTAGGATTATGGGTGATGTTCCGCCGTTCCACGTTTTAGGATTATGGGTGATTTTCTGCGGTTCCGCGTTTTAGGATTTGGGGTGATTTTCCGCCGTTCTGCGGTTCCGTCATTCCGCCACTCCGCGTTTTAGGGTCGCCCACAAACAGTAAAACGGGAAAGTACTGCTCAGTAGCTTTCATTTGAATTTTCACACTTTAGAATTTCACTTACAGCCTTTCCGGCTTCGTACCATAGGAAAGCCGTACTACTCAGTAGCTTTTATTTGAGCAGCCACACTTAGCATCATCCTGTACGGCATAATAAGCAAAAGAACAGTGAAGTACTGTTCAGTAGTTGCATTTGAACGTCAAACATTAAGCCTGGTCCACAGGAGCAAATTTACTGTGACAAGTTTTCTTTGACAAATGATTTGGCCGCGTACACGGATAAGGAAATTTTTATGACATATGTCCTTGAATATGCACAGGCAGCTCAAGCTAACATTGAGAGCTGCGCATAAATTAATTAATTATTAACATTCAGCAAACATCAAAAATAAAAACCTCAATTTCTCGCCCAAAAAACTTCAAACCAGCCCAGGAAGCCCACAGATAATGACCAATACAACGATGAAATAAGGCAAATTATTTTCATTTCGACTTCTTTCTGATTTGTGGTAATTTGAGACGTTTTGTAGCATTTCCATACAAACTCTTAAATGTTGCCGATGTCGTTATTATGCATAACGTGGAAAAAAACAGTCTAATTTATGCGCAGCTCTCAACGTTAGCTTGGGCTGCATGTGGAATATGTGCCGGCAGTGGCTTTTGACAGCGGAACAGCAAGCGCTTTTGGAAGGAAAGCCAAAACGTTGCACAGAGTAAGTGAGAAAATCCATCTACAAATAAATGGATCATTTTCAAGTACAGACAAGTTTAATTAAAGCATGGGGTTCGGCCGCAGTACCTTTAGTATTGCGACATGCAGCTGAAAATGTAGGGCAGAAACGGACACTGGGTTCGCAAGGCTCATCATGATTGTGGCTCATAGTGTACTTAGTGTTAAAATACCTCTACAAGCGTAGAAATTGCCTGGAACGGCTAAATGACTTGGTTAGGCACCATATACACTACAAAAAAGGCGCGAACGGAGGATCTGGGAAGTAATTTCTTTCACAACCCATCTACTCTAGCAAATTTCACATATGGTAATTTTTCATTGTCACATAAACGCTGGCACACCCGTCTTCCAGCAAAGGCATTTGTCTCATAAGATTTGGGAAAATTTTCTCACGTACACGAGTAAATAAAATGATCACAGAAAGCTTGTCACAGAAAATTTGCTCGTGTTGACCAGGCTTAAGATTCATTCACAAAGTGAACAATCGGAGCCACCTTGTAGAGCATACTACACAAAAGCAAGGGAAAGTTCTGCTCAACAAATTTTATTTTAATCAACAGTAGAAGATTGAAAAGTTTAAAACACATTTCATGTCTCAATTTTAACTTTTGGAGGAAAAGACTTAATCTCCAACAGTTTACTGAGTCGACAGACTTGAGTATGTTGGCGTAGGTTTTTGACAAGCATACTCCCGTATGTGAAACTTCGCCGATAGAGACGGTGTGGACACGTGAGTGTCATAATCATTTAGAGTAAATTTGTTTTGTTACCGCTGAAAGGACTAGCTCGTATTTTACTAAGAGAAATAGATTGGAGAATTAACAATAAATACTGACCACGTTCTGTTTTGTCAGTTTCTCAGTTTTAAAAGTTGTGATAAGCGCACTTTTTTCAGTTGCAAGGCACTGAAGCATACTTCAAACGACGAACTTTTCATGTGCCGAACCTAATGCAAATGAGCAAGCTGTGGAATTGTTTTGCTAATTTGCATGAAGTTCAACACGTGAAAAGCTCGATGGTTTCGGCTAGACTCTGAAGAAGAGGCCATAGCCTCGAAACGCCTGGTTTTTTACGTTATTTTATTTTGTTTTTGATACAATTTTGGAGCGTACTTAGCATTATTACGCGAACGTTTGCGCTATACATCTGATTCAGCTTTTCAAGCGTTACACTACCGAGTTTTCTATGAACGAGTCAGTCACACACCACAGCAGCTCAGCCAAGTTGACCGTGCAATCTCTCGTAGAAAAGCGGGACGAGTAGCTTATTGTTTTTGTCGACAACCAAATAAAAACAACGTCTAGGTTGTGTGAACAACAATCAAAAGCAAGCCAGTTTGCTTTCCAACGAAAACGTGCGCGATGGTTGTCTATCGCATATCAGTGATTGAGAGAACTAGGTTCGCGTATTCGGAAAAGACCAGAGATTGATTAACCACGATGAATCGCGGGAAAAGCGATGTCTATCTCTAAATGACTCAACAATAATCCTAGTTACGTTTTCAAGCGCTGTCTACCGAATATGCTGAGTCACAGGTGCAAATAAAAGGAACTTCGGGACGAGCTCTTCTGAAAAAAACAACGATATTGTGTATCCCGTTACATGCCAAAACTGAAATGTTGAGGCACTTCGTAGCCATATGATTGGTTTAAAGCAAATCACGTGCTCAAAAATCATGCATCATTATTTCTTTGGTTGCTGGAGCGTGGGACAACAATACGGCCTTAGCTATCGAGTCTTAGTAAAAAAAAAGTGGTCAATTTCCTATTGTCTATGATAAAAAAAAACACAAATTCATCTTATTCAAAACAAATGGCAAAGGACCTCAGCACACACCGTTGTTAGGCAAAATCCGCGAAAAGCCATGATGTGACGTCGAACCACTCTATCCGTGATGAAACTCCCTGTAAGCGCTCAGAAACCGCTAATTCGCCAACACAGCCTGCTTCTAGAGAAGAAGCCCATCAAGAAAAAGCTCAAGAAACCTACCCCTGTTTGAAAGAATTTCGTTCCAAAGGTACGAAACAAAATTCGATTTTTGTACATGTGTCCTCAAGACTTACGGGACAATTCGTGGGCGTGGGTCGAATGCAACCCCTTCGCTTCTTGTGCACATTTCTCATGCAGCGATATTTCCGGCAAAATCGAAAAACGAATTTCTAGAATATTAAAGGCTAGCATAGACTGGGTTTAGTTGCGGACGTTTTTGTTTGGTATTAAGTTCATTAATTGTGGATTAACGGAGAAGAATTGCTAGTAGAATGCTCTCTCTCGCCATGATGGCGCTTCTCCATTGTGAAGTCCGTTTTCAAAGGTGCGAAGCGCACAATTTTGTAATCTTAGCGCAAGCAACTCCACTTAGGTCACTTGAACGAATCTGGTAGAAAAGAAATGATATGATCGTTTTCTTATACTAAGGTTTAAAGCCACTTTATTCCGCTGTTTCAATGCATTCACATGTCGTTGAGGCAGTGCAAAAAAAGTAGAGTAACGCCATGTTAAAAACGCGTGGTAATCCCTCCTTACTTGTATCTGTGCGGCGTACCAATTCCTGTTTTAAATCCGCAAAATGTCCTTATTAACCACAAAACAGTCTCTTCTCACTTACTTTAACCTGCCTTTCCAAGGATGTTGTGTGTTCATGGCAGCAAGATTCGCTAATGCGACAATATTTTGAATCAGTTCTTCTCTTTGCGCTCTCGAATCAGGAAACTTTCCCCCGTCTCGTGCGGTGAATGGTCTTTCCAACTTAGTCAAAACATTCGAAATCTTTTTTCTACTTTCTTCAGAAAAAAGGGGGTCAGATTTTCATAGTTTAATTCCACATAGGGGTTTGAGTTTTCGTACTTTTTTTAAAACTCGTTTAGGTGAGGAATAAAGCAGTCAGTTGATAACTTGTTGCGCCGTGAAATAGATGCTCTATCGATGATGAAAGCTCTCATAGACTGTCAATAATTCTTTATACAAAACTGGAATGACCATCAGGCTAAAACATTCATAACGAGCTGCAAACTTTCTGTGCTGGCGTTTTGCTTACTTTATGGATTCATAGAGCATTCACTGTCTTTCAAAACCGCTCAAAATGTGTAAACCCGGAAGCACATGTCTTCGGACCACGGAGTTCTCAGCCAAACCACTAGTTTTCTTCGTTAGATTTTCATGTCATCACAGGCAAAACTTAGTTATAAGTACGGTAATCAGTTGGTTGTATAAATAGGAGAATAAAGCTATTAAAATAACAGCGTCATTACTTCAAATCAAAGATATTGTGCTGTATTGTAACAAAATGGACGCGATCTGGCGAAGACCTTCTTCTTTTCGCTCGCGACCATTAGTAATAAAGCTCAGAGCCGTTTTTCTCCTACTTGCGAACCTCGCACAATACTGATTTTACTAGTCAAGTTTTATTTTAAGGTTTAGCTTGTTGCCTCTAAATTGTATAAGAACACGTCATGCTGTTAATTAACGTTGCCGTCGCTAACGAACATAGCTAGTAAATATATCATAGTACCAAGCAATAGTACCAACATTGAAATATTACAAATTTCGGAGCGTTTGCCATTTTTCCGTGGCTTTCTGCAGCAAAATTACCAAACTTTTAAAGTATGAAACTTGTTAAAGCTGTTCCGGCAAAAATACGTCAAAATTCACGTCTTCCTTCTCGCCCTCATCTCAGGCTCGTCTCCTTACCACATGCAAGTGATTTTGGCGAACGCTTCAGTATGTTGCGCTCGCTCAACTATCCGAGCCCTGAGAGAAATAGGAAGACTACTCAAGGACTAAGCGTAAAGATTGAATTTAATTTTCTTGCACAGTCTCAACGCAAGATGCACACTTTTTAAGTGTAAAAAGCTTTATCCATACATGCTTGCCGGAAACAATGAAACAAATTGAGGACATAGCTCGCACGAGTTCAGCTACCGACTCCATTAAAAATATGGACGAAGAGCGCTTTCTTAAATGGCTGTCTTACTCATCCGTATGTCCGATTCATCAGTCAGGGACCTCTAGGTAGTTAGCTGAATAAAGCGTTTCTTAAAAAATTGCAGTCTGTACACTAAATTATATGGGATCAGTAAAAATAAACAAAGATCTGAAAATGCTTTAGAGCTTCTAAAGCTGTGTTCTATACCCATGAAAGTTTTGAACTCTGTCATTTCCATTTTTATCATCTGATTATTAAATCGTTGTTTTCCTTGTTTGTTGTTGTTGTTGTTATTGTTACAATGAAGCCAGATATTTACTAACGGACGTTTAGAGATTTCATTCTTGTTCTACAAAATTCAGTATCAGCTAACACTGAGAGACCAGGACTTCGCGTATAAAATGCAAATTGCTACGGTACTATAAGTGTAAAGAGCTGTAAATCGGAAAACTCTAAAAGGACTGGTTCTGTGCTTGTCCTAAAATTGCCATGAAAACTCCGTGTTAATTGAAATGATTATTTCTTCCTATGGAATGGTTGTTTGAATCAAACTTTTTTCGTTTAAGTCAAATTTTTTGCGTTTGAAGAGTAGGATGCAGCGGTCGGATAGGTGACGCCTTCTCAGAATGGCATTTGGTGACGCGACGAGTGCCACAAGGCAGCTTCCCTGGACCGACGTTTTCTTTTTTTAATTTTTATAAACAATTTAAAGCTTTAAATGAAAACTATGGAATTAAATACATGAGCGCATGATGGGCAATTCTATACTTCTGATACAGGTGCAGCCTTTCTGGAAGAACGCATTGTAAGTGAAGTAAGCATGGCTTACTCATGGCACGAATTGAACGGAATGATTGCAAATCCAAGTTAACAACAAGAAGTGATTCTAGGGCACTCATTTCCAGTAATAGAGTCAATAGAACTTTTCGGCGTTACACTGAATGATGAACTTGCTTTCAAGAAACATGTGGTCTCAGTTTTTGTAAAAAGATAAACAATGGGTTCAATTTAATAACGAGATTTGCCAAGCTGATCATGCTCATTTTTCTTTGAGACTATGCTTTGTCTTTATAAAGCGTTTCTACTACCTCGCTTTTATTACTGCTCTATGGGGTGGCATTTTTGTAGTCAACAAGCGTATTCTACAGTTATTTTCAAGGCCTGAAACTCTGACTACTGCAGTCTCCTTAAAAAAAAATAAAGGGCTGGGACTACAAGTCTGGTAAACAAGCGTACACTTGTATACAAAACATGATTCTTAATGTATTTAAATGTCTTCATTTTGACCGATATCCGGGAGACCTGAAGGAAATGTTTAGTCTGAGCCCCAGCTCCTATTCTTTGAGAGGCAGTGACATTTTGTCAGTCAACAAAGTAAACACGACATCTTATGGCCTTCATTCTGTTATTTACTTATCGGCCAAATGCTGGAATGTACTCCCCGATAATTACAGGACCGCTGTAGAGTTTAACCACTTCCGCAAATTAATCATGTCATAATAGTATTTTATAAATTGTCATCTATAATAGAATTTTATAAATTGTCATCTCAGGAATCCTTTCAATTTATTTTATAGTTTTGTTTAGTTATTAGTTCGCACGTCATTAGCATTTCCATGCTACTGTTAAATTCCAGTATAAATAAAGCTTATGTCGTTGTTTATTGTTGTCCGTTTGAATGGTGACAGTTCTGGATTTTATTCACGCACTCAAACTTTAGAACCACCATAAACAAAACTATAAAAAGCATCACAGGAAAGTACCACTTAAGACCTTTCATTTGAATGGTCGCACTTTACGATCAGTTTAACAGCACAGACAGGTCGGACAGAAACGTTACAGCGCTTGGTACAGCATACAAACAAACAATACCACAGGAAAGTACTGCTCAATGGCTTTCGTGTTTCATTTGAATGATCGCACTTTAGGACTTCATTTACGGAATCAAAAGTTAAAATCACCTTGTAAAGCAAAAAAAAAGAGCACCACCGAAAAGTGTTTCTCATCATTATCAAACTGTATTAGTTATTGTACAGAAAGCGCGCGAAACGAGTACAAATATCCCACGATATTGTACAGTTGGTTATTGTACAATACCGTGCGCGCGCTCATCCTGTTGCACTTGTAGTTTTCTTTCAAGTTACTGAAAAAGGTTAAGTTGGATAATAAATCTCTTATTAGATGTTTCGGTGTGAAGTATCGCCGTATATATTTACGAGTTGTGCTGTACAATACAATACAGACATCTAATAAGATATATTTATTATCCAACTGTATTAGTTATTGTACAGAAAGCGCGGGAAACGAGTACAAATATAATAAGATATATGTAGCTTTTATTTGAATGGTCACACTTCAGAATTTCACTTACAGACTTTCCGGTTTCCGTACTACTCAGTAGCTTTTATTTGAACAGCCACACTAAGCACCATCTTGTACAGCAGAATAAACGAAAGAACAGTGAAGTATTGTTCGCAGTAGTTGCATTTGAACGCCAAACATTAAGCCTGGTCTACTCGAGCAAATTTACTGTGACATGTTTTCCTTGACAAATGATTTGAACGCGTACACAGATTAGCAAACTTTCTATGACAAATGTCTTTGAATATGTACCGGCAGCGGCATGGCCCATAATTGAGGTCGGTAGTGTTCTTAGTGTTAAAATACTTCAAAAAGCGTAGAAATTGCCTGGAACGGCTAAATTACTCGGTTAGGCGCCATATACACTTCAAAAAAGGCGCGAACGGAGTATCTACGAAGTAGTTTCCACAAACCTTTGACAAATTTTCGTTCACTACCCATCTACTCTAGCGAATTTCACATATCACAATTTTTCATTGCCACATAAATACTAACACACCCGTCTTCCAGCAAACGCATTTGTCTCATAACATTTGGGAAAATTTTCTCACGTACACAAGTAAATAAAATGATCATAGAAAACTTGTCACAGAAAATTTGCTCGTGTTGACCAGGCTTAAGATTCATTCACAAACTGAGCAATCGGAGCCACCTTGTAGAGCATACTACACAAAAGCAAGGGAAAGTTCTGCTCAACAAATTTTATTTTAATGGCTACAGAGTCACGTCAGTAGAAGATTGAAAAGTAAAATAAACTTTAACTTTTGGAGGAAAAGACTTAATTTCCAACAATTTACAGAGTCGACAGACTTGAGTATGTTGGTGAAGGTTTTTGACAAGCATACTCCTATGTGAAACTTCGCCGATAGAGACGGTGCAGACACGCGAGTGTCATATTCATTTGGAGTAAATTTGTTTTGTTACCGCTGAAAGGACGCGTATTTTAGTAAGAGAAATAAATAGGAGAATTAATCAAAAATACCGACCACATTCCGTTTTGTCAGTTTCTTTTGAAAATTGTGATTAGGGCACTTTTTTGAGTTGCAAGGCACTGAGGCATACTTCAAACGACGAAGTTTTTACGAGCCGAAGCTAATGCAAATCAGCAAGCTATAGAATTGTTTTTGCTAATTTTCGCGAGGTTGAATGGTTCGGCTCGATCTGAGGAAGAGGCCGTAGCCTCGAAACGCCTGGTTCGTTACGTTATTTCAATTTATTTCTTATACGTAATTTTGGTGCGTACTTAGTGTTATTACTCGAACATTTGCGCTACACATCTGATTCAGCTACTTAAGCGTTATATTACCGAGTTTTCTATGAACAAGTCAGTCACACACTCCCACAGCGGCCCAGCTGAGTTGGCCAGGTAATCTCCGTAGAAAAGCGGGAACCAAATAAAAGCAGCAACGTTTAGGCTGTGTGAACAACAAAATCAAAAGGAAGCCAGTTTACTTTCCAAGGAAAACGTGCGCGATGGTTGTCTATCGCATATCAGTGAATGACACAACGACGATGGAGCCAATCAGATTCGCGTATTTGCAAAATGTAAGAGATTGATTAACCACGATGAATAATAATAATAATAATAATAATAATAATAATAATAATAATAATAATAATAATGCTTAAGTGGCATTCTCGCTAAAAGCGGTCCACTCGATTTCGCGACCAAAAATAGTTTTCCTTTATTTTTTGTTTGTGAAAAGGGTTTGGTACACATGTATCAAAACCACTTTATTTATTTTCCAATTCTTTATTTTCGCTTTGCTACAAGCCAAAAACCAATTTTGCCCGCAACAGGGTTTCCGGCGGTGATCAAAAGGCTGAAATGTATGGATTTTGAGAGGCGGGTTACGGCCAATTAAATGTAGCTTACGAAATTTTGCTTTGACCTAGCATCTAAGATACACCGACCAAGTTCACAGACAAAATGTGGAAAAAGTTGATACATTTTTGAGCACGTCAGGTGAAGTTAAAGACAACCTACTCTGAAGCCTATAATGAGATCCCAAAAATGGACCAAATACAACAAACAATTTCGTATCGTTTGCGGCCTAAATTGGGTTAAAAAACAACATCACAGCAAAGTTCTTACCTTATTTAATCAATTTGTAAGCTCAAACGTGCGGGTATCTCCCTGGATCACAAGCGAAAACAGGTTAGAACTCCGCCATTGACAGCGTGTTAACGTAAATATCGCTCGTGTCAAAGGTCACTTACATCACCCTAGAACTTGGCAAAAATACTCTAGTCGGGGATCCTAACCCGTTGCTGTCCACCAAAATAAATGTCTATAGCTTCCTTTAATGCTCGTACATCCAATTTTGATCCAGAACAGGATAAAAGTTGCGTTAAGTTGATAAACATTCATGGCGGGTGACGCTCAACAAAGTAAACAACGTCGGGTATCGTAGTTGATCCAGGTTTCTGCTCCGGTAAGGAATACAAAACATTTTCAAGATCCCTAGAAGAAGAAAAGAAGTTATGTAGTTGACCTCTAACAATGAATTTAGACTGTTCAACACCTCCTGCAACTTGGACGCGGTCGAGGCAGAAAAATATAATTTGAAAACTTGCAACGAAAAATTGTGCTAGTTGTCCAGACTCACCTGGGAACTGGCCCGCCAGAAGGTGAAATGAAATTATTTTCGGCTAAGTCGCTTGAGTTTCCGTTTTAGCCTTGGGTCTAGTCGTTCGGTAATGGACTGTAGGAATCTTCTTTTCAGTATGAAGTGAAATTGTGAAGTTCGCAGTAGTTGCGTGATTACTCATCTCAGAAGACTTGGGACGACCCCGACGTTTGCTTACGTCACAATTTGTCACACAATCTTATCAATGTCGTGCGACTAACTTCGTTAGTAGCAAGCGAAAAGAGAAATTTAAAAAAAATCCTTCGCGATTTAGACCCTGTGCACTTTATGATAATTTATGGAAAGTGGGGAACAGGTTTCATCTAGCAAATGAGAGAAAATAAGTGCGAGCGTGACGCGGCACATTGGCGTTCACCCAAAACATATAGAGGATATTACACGGCGGCGCGAAGATAGGAATTTTATTTTCGAGTGCTAAGATATTGTCTTTTACCACGAGAAAATAAAATTCATAAAGTCAAGCCACCATGTAATATTCTTTTTATTATATAGAGAAGAGTATTTTTGCACATGAGTGAGAGAATAAGAGAGTGTAAGAGCGGAAAATGACGTCATCGATATCCTCACTAGTGAGGATATGGATAATACGCCACTTCGAGTCCCAGATGTAGTCTCGTGTGAACTTTACGAGTGGTCTACTTTCTACTAAAACATTCTTGTTGATATCATAAAGAGAAATACGTGACAACCGGCAGGGTAAAAAGTCGGAAATATGACTAGGAAATATCGAATATAGTAGGAAACGTGAGTTGTTTTCAAACTGAGCAGTTGAGAGAGAGAACGTTTCTATACTTACGACTAGTTACGTAAAAGAAATCAATCATTAAATAAATATTCATTCCAACGCTGAGTAATCACCGGACTGGGGACCACTACCAAACTAAGATATCCTCAGTGCCACTTCAAATATTGGACGAGGTGGGGGTGTTGAAAGAGAGCATATAACAAAAATCAACGACTGCGAGCCAACAATTGCATAGGTGTAGCTGAACGTTTATTCAATCCAGATAATAATGACAATATATGAAAAGATAGACGCTTTCTTGACATCTTTATCACTCCGTGACTCGCTTGACCAGACTGCGTTTTCTAATAAACGCAGTGACACTTTTTTACATTGTCAAAGAAAGTTAACGAACATTAGTTCTTCACCACTTTGGCCAGGGCAATAAAACCGAGTCACAAAGATCCTGAAGGTTCCAATCAAGACGCTCTGTTTGAATGCTAGGAGCCAGGATGCTTGTGTGAGTTCTCCACATGAGAGGGACCTCAAAACCACATCCACTTTGGGCAGCACGACAAGACAGCAACCGTCGGAAGGTTTGTATGAAACACGTGACTGGGCATCCACGTTTTCATCACTGGCACTAGAATCCAAGCTATCAGCAGGGGGAGGCTCCGCCCTTAGGCTCAAACCCTTACCCTTTAATATACCAGTTTTTTATCCAAATTGCACTCTTTTCATAACCTAGAGTAAGAATGTAGCCCTTTCTTATACACATGTTTATATCTCAAGGATAAGCCAAAAAAGTGGAATATCTTATTGTCGCGACGTTTGTATCTGGGCTTTCAGTCGCCCTGAGTCGGTTACTAAAGGCCCTCAGCTTTCCTGTGTTCCGCGTCATTTTTGCCAGAATCTGGCACCTTTTTATATACTTAACTTTAGCTGCTTTCTCTTTTGCTTAGCAGCGCACTTTGCTGACCTTTAATATACTTAATGTATTAATATAACGATTTTTCCAACCTTTCACTATGCTGCAGGCACAAAAAGTCACCCTTTTCGGCGGAGCCTCCCCGTATACTCCACTATAGGAAGTGCCCCCCCCCCCCCAATTGGAAAGTATTTGTGAAGTAACAATCGAATTGTGCGACATGGGCTGGCTTTTCAGACACCAAGAGGAAAGGATCGAGGACTTCGGAGAGGGTAAAAGAGTACCCTACAACGCAATTTCATATTGGCGAGGAAAGACTGCGAATAGCTGATTCAGTCAGGAGTCAGGGTTATGGGCTCCTGATTCAGTACAGGTGTCAGGGGACATGAGAAAGGCCAGAGAAACAGTTGGAGAGAGAAGATGTGAGACAAGTGAATGGCTGACAAAGGCTCAGATGTAACCGGCGATTTTTTCAAGATTGACATCAAGCTGAAGACTATGGATATTACCTGAATTTGATAAAGATGATGAAAGCCTCATGGAAGATGGATTAAATTACCTCGATGAGAAGGAAAGGCAGAATACTATAGATGAGGTTATAATCCAGGTGGGACTCAGTCATTTAATAACTTTTGATGGTTATGACGTGTGCGAGCAAGTCAGGCTCAGCCCATTATCTAAATTCCACGTCACCCTGCTTAAGGCCATGTGTTCGCATTTTGAACTTCCCTATAAAACCAGGGAAGTGAAGGCCTCTTTATTAAATAAGCCAAGAAACATGGTAGAAGAATGTTCAACAACCCCCACCCCGTCCAATATTTGAAGTAGCGGTGAAGATATCTTAGTTTGTTAGTGCTCCCCAGTCCCGTGATTCCTCGGCATTGGAATGAATATTTATTTAATCATTGATTGATTTTACACAACTACTCGTAAGTATTGAAACGTTTTCTCTCGCAACTGCTCAGTTTGAGAAAAACTCGCGTTTCGTGCTATATTTGATATTTCCTATTCATATTTGCTATTCATATTTGACTTTGTACCGTGCGTTGTGACGTATTTCTCTTAGACAAGAGTGTTTTAGTGGAAAGTAGATCACTCGTAAAGTTCACACGAAACTACATCTGGGACTCGAAGTGGCGTATTTTCCATATCCTCACTTGTGAGGATATCAATGACGTCATTTTCCGCTCTTACACTCTCTTATTCTCTCACTCATGTGCAAAAATACTCTACTTTATATAATAAAAAGAATATTACATGGTGGCTTGACTATATGAATTTTATTTTCTCGTGGTAAAAGACAATATCTTAGCACTCGAAAATAAAATTCCTATCTTCGCGCCGCCGTGTAATATCCTCTATATGTTTTGGGTGAACGCCAATGTGCCGCGTCACGCTCGCCCTTTTTTTCTCTCATTTGCTAGATGAAACCTGTTCCCCACTTTCCATAAATTATCATAAAGTGCACAGGGCCTAAATCGCGAAGGATTTTTTTTAAATTTCTCTTTTCGCTTGCTACTAAGTTAGTCGCACGACATTGATAAGATTGTGTGACAAATTGTGACGTAAGCAAACGTCGGGGTCGTCTCAAGTCTTCTGAGATGAGTAATCACGCAACTACTGCGAACTTCACAATTTCTCGTTATACTGAAAGGAAGATTCCTACAGTCCATTACTGAACGACTAGATGCAAAGCTAAAACGGAAACTCAAGCGACTTAGTCAAAAATAATTTCATTTCACCTTCTGGCGGGCCAGTTCCCAGGTGAGTCTGGACAACTAGCACGATTTTCGTTGCAAGTTTTCAAATTATATTTTTCTGCCTCGACCGCGTCCAAGTTGCAGGAGGTGTAGAACAGTCTAAATTCATTGTTAGAGGTCAACTACATAACTTCTTTTCTTCTTCTAGGGATCTTGAAAATGTTTTGTATTCCTTACCGGAGCAGAAACCTGGATCAACTACGATACCTGACGTTGTTTACTTTGTTGAGCGTCACCCGCCATGAATGTTTATCAACTTAACGCAACTTTCATGCTGTTCTGGATCAAAATTGGATGCACGAGCATTAAAGGAAGCTATAGACATTTATTTTGGTGGACAGCAACGGGTTAGGATCTCCGACTAAAGTATTTTTGCCAACTTCTACGGTGATGTAAGTGACCTTTGACACGAGCGATATTTACGTTAACACGCTGTCAATGGCGGAGTTCTAACCTGTTTTCGCTTGTGATCCAGGGAGATACCCGCACGTTTGAGCTTACAAATTGATTGAATAAGGTAAGAAATTTGCTGTGATGTTGTTTTTTAACCCAATTTAGGCCGCAAACGATACGAAATTGTTTGTTGTATTTGGTCCATTTTTGGGATCTCATTATAGGCTTCAGAGTAGGTTGTCTTTAACTTCACCTGACGTCGCTAAAAATGTATCAACTTTTTCCACATTTTGTCTGTGAACTTGGTCGGTGTATCTTAGATGCTAGGTCAAAGCAAAATTTCGTAAGCTACATTTAATTGGCCGTAACCCGCCTCTCAAAATCCATACATTTCAGCCTTTTGATCACCGCCGGAAACCCTGTTGCGGGCAAAATTGGTTTTTGGCTTGTAGCAAAGCGAAAATAAAGAATTGGAAAATAAATAAAGTGGTTTTGATACATGTGTACCAAACCCTTTTCACAAACAAAAAATAAAGGAAAACTATTTTTGGTCGCGAAATCGAGTGGACCGCTTTTAGCGAGAATGCCACTTAATACTTCTATAGCGCTTTTTACATTCACATATGATCAATCCTCTCTAATAATAAATTACATGATTTAAACAAATTATCTAAAAACTAAATGACTAACTAAACTATTTACATCATATTGCATAGGACAGTTAAAGAAAATTGGAATATGCCATTCTGAATAAATGCGTTTTTAGCATTGTCTTGAAAGTAATCATATTAGTCTGGTCTCTTATCCCTTTTGGCAGTGCATTCCAGGTTTTGGGGGCAGATGCCCTGAACAATCTAGCACCGAATGTGACTTTGTACCGACAAGTTGGGTCTTCAAGGATCAGTCCATTGGACGCTGACCGTAGAGAAAATCTATTGTTTCCCTTGTTAGACAGTAGGTTACTTAAATACTGCGGTGTTTTAAAATGAATTGCTTTGAAAGTTAACAACCCTATTTTATACTGAATCCTATATTCAACTGGGAGCCAGTGCAGCTTGAACAAAACCGGCGATATGTGATCGAATTTAGGCGTGAAAGTAATTAAGTGCGCTGCAGTATTCTGGAGACGTTGTAGCTTGGACAGATGTACAGCAGGCACATTATATAGTAAACCGTTACAGTAATCAATTCGTGCCATAATTACTGCTTGCACAAGAAGCTTAGCGCTATCCTGCGTAAGGTACTTGCGAATTTGTCTGATATTGTGCAGATGGTAGTATACAGACTGGCAGATCTTATTGATATGAGTTGACATACTTAAGTTACGGTCAAACCAGGCTCCTAAATTACGTACAGCGGCAGTCTCCACTGATAAATCTACATGACCGACTTTGATATGGTCAAACTTGATCTTACTTAGTTGTGGCTTAGTGCCGATAAGGATTATCTCTGTTTTATCTGAATTCAACTTAAGCTTATCTAGTTTCATTCAGTTGCTGATGCTTGCGATGCACCTCTCCATTGCGCTGACTGCCTCCGCTTGGTCCGCCTCTGAATCTGCTTGGAATGATAGATATAACTGCGTATCATCTGCATAGGCGTGTCCATCAGGTAAATGAGACTTGATGACTTCAAACAGTTTGCTTGCATACACAGTGAACAGGAGGGGTCCTAAGCATGAGCCCTGAGGCACGCCGTGGTGTAAGTCAAACGTCTTGGATATGCAGCCCTCATAGCAAATGCGCTGTGAACTTTGAGACAGGTACGATGAAAACCAGCTTAACACAGTTCCAGTTATCCCAAAGCTAGACTCCAGCCTCCTTACTAACACCTGATGGTCCACCGGGTCGAAAGCGGCGCTAAGATCGAGAAGTACTAACAGCATAACCCTCTTACGGTCCATGTTCAGCAAAATGTCATTCTGTACTTTAAGAAGTGCAGTCCCTGTGCTATGCCCAGCCCTATAAGCAGATTGTAGTAAGGGGTATAGCTCATACTGCGACATGTGACTGTGGGTCTGATCGTAAACAGCACGCTCGGTTACTTTTGAAATATACTGTAAATTACTGACAGGGCGAAGGTTTGGGAATGATGTATCCTTTCCGGTTTTGAGGCGTGGATCCACATGAGCATCCTTCCATTTTGATGGAAAATGTCCTAATGCAAGAGAAGAATTCAGAATGCGTGTTATTACAGGTAAAAGTTCCTCTAAGCAGGCTACTACCATTGATGTCGGCATAGGATGAAGGTTACAAGTCTTTTTAGTAGACTTCTGTACCAGTGAGCGAACCTCTTCATACGAGAGTTGCCGGAAATCTTGAAGTTTTTTCTCGTCACCAACCACAGGATCCTCGGGTACCGTAGCTTTCTCCTCTTGAGTGATCACAGAGGAATCTAATGTTGCTCTGATGTTGTGGATTTTGCGGCAGAAGAATTCACCTATATCATTAGCCAGAGATTTATGATCATCGTAATCAGGAAACAACAAACACTGACTTGGGGCGAGAGCTTTTTCATACTTCTAAACAGCTTTTCCTGATCTTCACTGTTGCTATCTATAAAGTCCGAATAAAAAGCCTTCCGAGCTTTATTAATAATATGTGTCGCATGGTTCTTTTTCTTTTTAAAGATAGCAAAGTCAGATTTGAGTCCTGATCTCCGCCACACCCGCTCTGCTTTGCGGCGTTCTCTTTTGGCCTTAGCAATCTTTTCATCATACCAAGGAACTTGGGGCCTTGTTTTGATAACCTTTTCTTTGACTGGTGCATGATGGTCAATCAGCCTCGACAGCGTATCCTGTTAATCATCAACCAAATGCTCAAGATCAGTAGCTTGGCGACAATGGGAATGATCTACACTGCACAGTCCAGACGAAGCTAAGTCGTCACGAAGCTGAATAATGGGGTAAACGTTTTCTATCTCTAAATGATTCAACAAAAATCCTATTTACGTTTTCAAGCGCTGTCTACCGAATATGCCGAGTCACGTGTGCAAGTAGAGGGGAACTTGGCGGCAAGCTCTTCTGAAAAAACACAATAAGATCCGTTTATGTATGCCGTCACATGCGAAACCTGACTTCTTGACAAACTTCTAAGCCATCTGATTGGTTCAAAGCAAATCACGTGCTCAAAAATCATACATCATTCTTTCTTGGTTGTTGGAGTGTGAGACGCCTTAGCTACCGAGTCAAAAACTTGTCAACTTCTTAGTGTCTGTGTTTAAAAAACAAATTCATGTTATTCAAAACAAATGGAACAGGACCTTAGCACACACCGTTGTCAGGCAAAATCCGCGAGAAGCCATGATATGACGTCGAGCGACTCTATCCGTGATGAAAATCCATGTAAGCGCGCGGAGACCGCTATTTCGCCAACACAGCCTGCTTTTACAGAAGAAAAACATCAAGAAAAAGCTCAAGAAACCTACCTTTGGGTGAAAGAAGTTCGTTCCAAAGGTACAAAACAAAATTTGATTTATTGTTCTTCTCTCTTGAAGACGTACACAAATTTCTAGATTATTGAAGTATAGCAATTTCTAGATTATTGAAGTATAGCATAGATTGGGTTTAGTTGCGGACGTTTTTCTTCGGTATTTGTTAATTGTGGCTTATCGTAGACGAATGGCTAGTAGAATGCTCTCTCTCTCTCTCTCTCTCTCTCTCTCTTGCCATGACAGCGCTTCTTCATTGTGAAGACTCCTTTCGAAGGTGCGAAGCGCACTGATTTTGTAATCTTAGCGCAAACAATTCCACTTATGTCACCTGAGTGAAGCTCGTAGAAAACAAATGATATGATTCATTATGTTTTAGTTAGGTTCAAACCCAATTTTTCCCGCTGTTTCAAAGCATTCACATGTCGTTGGAGGCAGTGCAAAAGAGTAGAGTCCATCATAACACTATGTTGAAAACGTGTGGTAATCCCTCCTTACTTCTTCATGTGCGGCGTACCAACTCCTTTTTTAAGTCCACGAAATGTCCTAATTAACCACAAAACAATATCTTGTCAGCTACTTTAACCTGCCTTGCCAAGGATGTTGTGTGTTAAAGGCAACAAGTTCCGCTAATGCGACAATATTTTGAAGCAGTTGTTCTCTTTGCTCTCTCAAATCAGGAAATATTCCCCGTCTCGAGCGGCTGGAATGTTCTTTCCAACTAAGTCAAGTCCTTCGAAATCCTTTCTCTAGTTTCTTCACAAAGAAAGGGGAATAATTCCATATTTTAACTCGACACAGGGTTTGAATTTAAGCACTATTTAGAACTAGTTTAGTTGAGGAATAAAGCAGTAAATTTAGAAATTGCTGCCCCGTGAAATAGAAATCGCGGGTCGCTTTCGCTGACGAACGTGGCTAGTAAATAGTAAATATCATAATACCAAGCAATAGTACCAACGTTGCAATATTGCAAATTTCGGAGCGTTTCGCTATTTTTCCGTGGCGTTATGCGGCAAAAATGCCAAACTCTTAAAATTATAAATTTGTTTAAGCTGTTCGGGCACAAATAGGTCGGCAAAATTCACGTCTTCCTTCTCGCCCTCATGTCAGGCTCGTCTCCTTGCCACATGCAAGTGATTTTCGCGAACGCTTCAGTATGTTGAGCTCGCTCAACAATCCGGGCACTGAGAGAAACTGGAGACTACTCAAGGACTGAGCTGAAAGATTGAATTTAATTTTCTTGCACAGTCTCAACACAAGATACACTCTTTTAAGTGTAAAAAGCTTTATTCACACAGTCAAGCTTGAAACAATGTAATTAATTGTAATTTGTCTTTCTTTTCCGTTTTTTTTTTCTGTTATCAACTGTAATGTAATGTGTGTTGTTTGCTAAATAAAGTATTAAAAAAAAAAGAAACAAACAAGAAAAACAACGATCTAGTCAGATGATAAAAATGGAGATGATAGAGGTTAAGATCTTCATGATATTTATAGAACACAGCACTAAAAGCTCTAAAGCATTTTCAAATATTTGTTTATTTCTACTATTCTCACATAATTTAGTGCACAGACTACAAATATTAAAAGAAAGGCTTTAGTTAGTTACCTAACTAGAGGTCCCTGACTGGTGACTGCTGTAAATCGGAAATCTCAGGTTCTATGCGTGTACTAAAATTGCCATGAAAACTCCGTTTTAACTGAAATGGTTATTTTTTCTTATGTAATGTTTGTTTGAATCAAACTAGTTTCGTTTAGGGACCGTTCATTTTTTATGAGGTAGGGGGGGCTGGTGGGATTTGATGGGTAGTACCTGTAGAATATAATGACCCCCCTCTACGCTAGAAATTTTTTACCTGGCCCCCCTTGTAGTCCTAAATATTTGAGATGACTCCCCCCCCCAAAAAAAAAGTGAAAACAAGAAAAAGTGATCAAGTAAATCTAAAACTTATGCGCCGATCAATTCGCAAGTTCAACATCCCCCCCGGGCAACCCCCCGGGCATTTGAACTTTTGAAGATTGGCTTGTTCAAATTCCCTCCCATCGGGGCTAGAAAGCCGTTCAAATGCCCCACCAATTAGTACTGAACTGCCTCTCCTCAAAGACAAATTTGGTCTTCAATCAAGCACTTTACATGCCTTTCAGAGAGAGATATGTCGTAATGACACCTTCAATCTTCTTTTAAAGACCCTTTTCAAAGAGTTATTCACTAACAAAGGCGAAATTCTATCTTGTAAATTCGTCAGACCCCGCAAAAACCGAAAAAATTCACAGGCCTATTACGTTAGAACAAGAGATAAATCCGGTTCAAATTCCCCACCCTTCCAATGCAACGTTCAAATTCCCCCCTCCCCGGGCACGATGCACAGTCAAATGCCCGGGGTATGCCCGGGGGGGATGTTGAAGTTTCGAATTGATCGGCGCATTATGAAGCTTAAATTAAACAGTCAATCAGTTAACACTCAAGTCCTGCAGAAGTAAATGCTTATTCTGAAATACATAGACCTACAATTCATGCCGGTTGAAAGCATTATTTTGGACACTGTTATTAGCTGTTTAAGAATCAGATCAGCAGAGGCCAAAAAGAGTTGATATTCCCTTGGCTGTATTTTGTAATGAAACAGTTGGTGGAGTAGAGTTGCCGTTGGGTGTATAATAAAGTAGGGGGGTCCGGGGGCATTCTCCCCTGGAAAAATTTGAATTTTCAGAACCTTAGAAACGCTATTTTTGGCCTTCTGGCACTGATGTTTGCATTATTAGAGATGCTGTCACTAATAAACTTAAAGGCATTTTTTTTTGGTGACCACCCCTTTACACACTATATTTTTTCGGCTGGCCCCCCCCCCCCCCTTTGAAGCCAAATTTTTTTCACATGGCCCCCCCTTAAATCCCACTAGCCCCCCTACCTCATAAAAAATGAACAGTCCCTTAAGTCACATTTTTTACGTTTGAAATACACGAGAGCTTATGGTTGTGTTCTGTTTGAGATAAGAGCTTCGGTTATTACTAAACCTTTCCTTTCACAGAAGAGTCAAACGGGTTTTATTCTTTGAATTAATTTAATTCTTAAGTAGAAAGATTCAGTTAAAACTCTTGAGCAGTATCTCCTATGGCGGGTGCTGTTTGAGTCACTAAGTATTCTTTCCAAGAAAAACCTTTTGAAATTTTTCTTATATGTACTCTGAGTCTTTTGACCGAAAGCACTTGCTGAATGTTAACAATGATTTCTTTTCTTCTGTTCAAGAAACACCTCAAGAGAAAGAAGACAAAAACCGAACTATCTACAGCAGAAGACAACTTGTCGAGTTGGAGAAAGAATTCCATTACAACCGATACCTTTGCAGGCTGAGAAGATCTTCGAAATCGCGCAATCGCTCGGACTTACGGATAAACAAGTGAGAATCTGGTTCCAGAATCGGCGGAGGAAATTGAAAAACGAAAACAAGGTTTTAGAGAAAGCCTTAAAGGCTCAAATTCAAGAGCGACTTACAACTAAGCGCGCAGAACCCAAACGGCGGCTTTGGAAGTTTGACAATTATAAACTACATGAACAATTAACAGAATTCCTTCAGTGAGGTGAGCTCGACTAAGCAAGTAATCAATTACGGGCCGAGTTTCCTACTCCAATCCAAAGTTATAATGGTGGATTTATCGATTGGCCAAGAACACCGCCGCAGTCAGTGGCCGCTGCAACATTTTTTGTTTTGTTATTATTTTTTTTATCTCCTTAATAGAGCTGAGAGAGTTTTTTTTTAATTTTCAGTGACTTGGCCAGTGGCAAATAAGCAGCACTGTAGGAAAGTGATGCTCAGTTGTATAGTTTTTACGTTTGAATGATCACAGTTACGGATTTTACGTACGTACTCAAATGTTAGAACCACCTTTAAAACCAAAACTATAAATAGCACCACAGGGAAGAGGAAAGCACTACTTAAGAGGTTCAGGTTGACAGTACCGTGATCTAGTAACAGAAAGGTGCAAAGACGAAAAACATTCTTCAAAGAAAAGTAAGTTCCTATCCCAGGTTCATTTCGAAATGAGACAGAGGCACTATTCAGCTTCCCTAGCTCGAGTTCCAGTTCGAATACTTTGACCCCTCTGTCGATAACTGTTTTATCTGCCACCGTCGCGACGTGAGACTCTTGGATCCGGTCCAAAACACGGCAGCAGAAATAATACTTATTGACCTTTTCTGCCACAATTACTGTAAATAGCATCGCTCATGCGAGTGCGAATTCCCCTAGACTGAAAAGCAGGGTTATTACGTTGCTGGTACCTATTAAGTGTAGGGGTAGGCTGGGGTAGGCCAACCCCCACATTAAGGGCTGAAATTATTCCCTGATTATTTGCCTTACATCAGATTTATCGACATAAGAGCCCTGTTGACCAACGGAGCCAAATGTTTTGTCCTTAGGCGTAACGACTTTTGACAGTTCTTGCAAAATCTCAGCCGAGACCTCCTTAGTGTCAAAAGACCAATTTTTTTAAAGCCAAATAAGACAGATTCTTTTAACTTAGCAACTTTTGGCTTAACTGCGCCTCTAGGTTTTCTGGCTGCTGTAAAACAACATGTTCGCGAATTTCCGGGAGAAGACCTTGTACAAAATAATGAGTCCACTCACTTCTAGGCAAATTTAACCTACCGCAATGCGTTCGAAGGCTATATGAATAATCACGGTGGCAAACAATTCTTTCTCTAACTTCCGGCGCTGGTTAATTGCCTGTCTTACGCACCACTCACTAGCCTTTGACGCAAAATACTGAGTTAGAGCAGCAAATAATTCAACGAACGTCATCTTATCAGCCAAAGGCAATGTTTTAAACCATGCACTAATCCATTCCAACCGTTTAAACGTCCTGCTCTCTTATAATTATTCAGAATAAATTCGTGAACATCCTCACACTCATCCCCTCTAAAGTTCGGAAATGTAACTGACAATTTCACGATCGGACTAGTACCAGACTGCGAACTCAGGCTGTACGCAAGTTTGCTGCATCGCCTCACACAACTGTTTAACCTGACTTTGACTAACTTGACCTTGTACATTAGCGCTGGCCGACGCTAATTGACTTTGCATGTTAATATGATCGGATGCAACTAAAGACGCTCAATCCTATTAGGGCTAGAGCTGCCAGATACTAAAATAGATGCTCGTTGCTAGCTAAATTGCCTGCCTTTTCGCGATCAACTTCACTGGTTTACGACCTACACTCTACGTTTTCATAAATTACTTCCTCTGAATCAGACCTATGATCACCGGAGCACCAAGAAAATTCTGAGCCTGCACTGCCGGGTGGGAAATACAGCAGCAGCTTGAGCCTGCGCTTCAGCTGGTGACGAACTTATTTACCTAACAAATGAGCGAAACAATGGCCTTCTTGACTGGGAAACAGAAGGAGGAGGGATAGGCCTTCATCCGAACCAACAGACCCACAGGTAGCCCAAGCTCCAAAGGGAGCCGTCAACATGACATTGCGTAACAGCGTTATATTTATAAGAGTTTGTATGGGAATAGAACGATGGTAAAAAATAGTTCAAAATAGGGGAAAGATATTTAATAAAATCGACTTACCCTCCCATCTTCTGTGTGTAACTTGTGATTCTACGCATTCGGGGGCGTTTCAAAGCGATTCCAGTGGGTTTTTGGTTCTCTGTTTTCCTCTCCATATAAAACAGATAACCTAAAACTCACTGGAATCGCTTTGAAACGCCTCCGAATGCCATAGAAACACAAGTTATACACAGAAGAGGGCAGGTAAGTCGATTTTATTAGATCTCCTTCTCCTATTTCGAACTATTTTGTACGATCGTCATATTCCCATACAAACTCTTATAAATATAACGCTGTTACGCAATGTCATGTTGACGGCAACAGAGAACCAAAAGCCTACTGGAATCGCTTTGAAACGCCTCCGAATGCCGTAGAATCACAAGCTATACACAGAAGATGGGAGGGTAAGTCGATTTTGTTAAATAACTTTCCCCTATTTTGAACTATTTTTTACGATCGTTCTATTCCCATACAAACTCTTATAAATATGACGCTGTTACGCAATGTCATGTTGACGACTCCCTTTGGAGCTTGGGCTACCTGTGACAGACCCAGATCAATTCTCTTGGCAGGCAGCCCGTTGAGCCAGAGCTCTCGCTCTTTGTCTAGTAATCAGGATTATGACAGGAAAACTGAGAAATAACCAGGTGTCCCAATTGAAAAAAAAGATAACAAATGATGTAAACAAAAACCGGTCTACATTTCTTCACGAAACTCGAATTGGCGGCTGAAAAGTGATTAGTAATTATATTGTCACGTCTCAGTGCCCCTACCGATCTAACCACGTTAGAGTGAGAACTAAACTTTTAGAAGCCTCATTTTGATAAAATAGCACCAACTGAGCTTGCAACGGAAAGGCATTTACACGAAAAGAAGAAAAGTTCATTTACACACTTGAAAGAAGCAAATTCTCCAACCAATGTTGACGAGCGACTAGTTTGCTGCACTTAGCTGAGAGATACCGAGACTCTATTTTTATTGCTTCTTCAACCAACTAACAACTCTCACAACTCCTTCAACTTCCCCAACTAACTTACACGCTTTCGCAAACTTTACAGTACACCAGAATTGTAGATATGTTTGTGTTTCCCAGGCGTGGGAACCGAAAGGCTCTAATTCGACATGAAAAAGCAATCAGCTAAGAAAACCAAATCACACCACACGGACAAAGGAAACTCAATTGGTACTAACCAATGGAGAACAGCTAAGTCGACTTCCCTAATCAAAACTAGCCTTGACTTTCACTCTGGTGTGGGTCTAAACCGAGGTGAACAAAAAATCCCAGGCTTGTCTACCGTGGAAGAACTACTCGAAGACTAAATTAATCTTTCAAATAGACTGCACAAGCTATGATCCGCGAAATACATGTGCGGCAGCAACGTAGACCCCGAACACCCTTGGGCTACAAGGGTAGCATTCAATAAAAACTAGCCAACGCTTAAAATATCAAATAAAGAAATTTGACCTTCATAACAACCTTTCATTTGAATGGTCAGACTTTAGGATCTCAACCTGGCACAGACTCAGACTTTAGAATCGCCTCGTGCAGAGTAACAAACAGCCACAGGAAAAGACTGCTCATTGGCTTTCATCTTTCATTTAAATGGTCACACTTTAGGATTTTATCCACAGAAACAAAACCTACAACCACCTTACACAGGTTTAAAAAACAGCACCACTGAAAAGTACTGCTCAATAGCTTTCATCTGAAACGGCCATACTTCAAAATTTCACCCGCCGGCCTCGTACCACAGGAGTGAGCCGTACACGGGGTAGGTGAGCAAATTTCCTTGAATATGTACCGGCAGCGGCTTTAGGACAGCGGAACAGCAAGTGCCTGAGGAAGGAAAGCCGAGAAATTGCACAGAGTAAGTGAGAAAATTCATCTACAAATCAATGGCTCATTGTTCAAGTACAGACAAGTTTATTTAAAGCATGGGGTTCGGCGGCAGTACTTTTATTCCAAAATACAGCTAAAATCAGGCAAGGCAAAAAGAGATACTGGGTTCGCATGGCCCATGTTTGAGGCTCGTAGTGTTCTGAGTGTTTACAAAATACTTCTGAAAGCGTAGAAATTGGCTGGAAAGGCTAAATAACTCGGATAGGCGCCATATACGCTACTAAAAAGGCGCGAACGGAGGGTCTGAAAACTAATCCCACAAATCTTTCCCAAATTTTCTTTGACAACCAATACATTAGAGCAAATTTCACAAATAATAAATCTTAATTGCCACATTAAAACTGACGCACCAGTTTTCAAGCAAAACCACTTGTCACGGAAGATTCGCGAAAATTGTCTCGCGTGCACGAGTTAATAAAATGATCATAGAAAACTTCTCATAGAAAATTTGCTCGTGTTGTCCAGGCTTAAGATTCATTCACAAACTGAACAATCGGGACCACCTGGCTTGTACAGCATAAGACACATTAGCAAGGGAAAGTTCTACTCAAGAAATTTTATTTTAATGGGTACAAAGTCACGTCCGTAGGAGACTGAAAAGTTTAAAACACGCTTCATGTCTCAACTTTAACTTTTGGAGGCAAACACTTAATCTCCAACAATTTACTGAGTCGACAGACTTAAGTATGTTGGAGCAGATTTTTGACAAGCATGGAGCGAACACGCGAGTGTCATATTCATTTGGAGTAAATTTTGCCGGTTTTGTTACCGTTGAAAGGACTCCTACTTTGCTACGAGAAATAAATAACAGAATTAAATACTGACCACATTTTGTTTCATCAGTTCGTTTTGAAAATTGTGATAAGCGGACGTTTTAGTTCCAAAGCACTGAAGTACACTTCAAACGACAAACCTTTCAATGTTCCGAACCTAATGGAAATCACCAACATATAGAATTGTTTTTGCTAATTTGCATGAGGTTCAGCACGTTAAAAGTTCGATGGTTTCAGCTAGACCTGAGGAGGAGGCCATAGCCTCGAAAAGCCTGCTTTTTTACGTTATCTTATTTTATTTTTCATACGTAAATTGGCGCGTACTTAGCGTTATTACTCGAACACTTGCGCTACACATCTACCGAGTTTTCTATGAACGAGTCAGTCACACACCACAGCAGCCCAGCCGAGTTGACCGAGTAATCTCTCGTAGAAAAGCGGGACGAGTAGCTTATTGTTTTTGCCGACAACCAAATACAAACAACAATGTTTAGGCTGTGTGAACAACAAAATCAAAAGCAAGCCAGTTTACTTTCCATGCTGTCCATGGAAAACGTGCGCGATGGTTGTCTATCGCATATCAGTGAATACACAACGATCAATGAGCCAATCAGATTCGCGTATTCGCAAAGAGATTCATCATTGACCATGATGAATAACGGGGAAAACGTTTTCTTTCCCAAAATGATTCAATGTTACTCCTACTTACGCTTTCAAGCATTGTCTACCGAATATTCCAAGTCAAGTGTGCAAATGGAAGGACACTTCGCGGCAAACTCTTCTGAAAAAACACACTAAGGTCTTTGTGTATAACGTTGCATGCCAAAACTAAAATCTTGATACACTTTCAAGCCATCTCATTGGTTCAAAGTAAATCACGTGCTCAAAAATCATGCATCATTCTTTCTTTGCTTGTTGGAGCGTGAGACAACAATACTGCTTTAGCTATCGCGAGCCTTGGCAAAAAAAAAAAGTGGTCAACTTCCTATTGTCTACGATAAGAAAAACAAATTCATCTTATTGAAAACAAATGGAACAGGACCTCAGCACTCACCGTTGTCGGGCAAAATCCGCGAAAAACCATGATGTGACGTCGAGCGACTCCATCCGTGATGAATATCCATGTAAGCGCAAGGAGACCGCTATTTCGCCAACACAGCCTGCTTCTACAGAAACATACCAAGAAAAAGCGCAAGAAACCTACCCTTGGATTAAAGAAGTTCGTTCCAAAGGTACGAAACCCAATTCAATTTTTTTTTGTATTTCTGTCGTGAAGACGTACACAGGACAATTAGAGGGCGTAGGTCGATTGCAATCCCTTCTCTTCTTGTGCACATTTCTCACGCAGCGATATTTCCAAAATCAAAAAACAAATTTCTAGAATATTGAAGGGTAGCATAGATTGGGTTAAGTTGCCGACGTTTTTATTTGGTATTAATTTGTTAATTGTGGATTAACGTAGAGGATGGGCTAGTAAAATACTGTCTCTCGCCGTGAGGGAGCTTCTCCATTGTGAAGTCCACTTTCGAAGGTGCGAAGAGCACCATTTTGGGATCTTAGCGCAAGCAATTCTACTTAGTTCACTTGAATGAATCTCGTAGAAAAGAAATGCTATGATTCTTTTCTTCTACTAACGTTCTAGGCCACTTTTTCCCGCTGTTTCAAAGCATTCACAGTGTCGTTAGAGGCAGTGCAAAAAAAGTAGAGTCCATGCGTGACGCCATGTTAAAAAGATGTGATAATCCCTCCTCATTTCTATCTGTGCGGCGTACCAATTCCTGTTTTAAAGCTGCGAAATGTTCTTATTAACCACAAAACAGTCTCCTCTCAGTTACTTCAACCTGCCTTGTCAAGGATGTTGTGTGTTAAAGGCAGCAAGATCCGCTAATGCGACAATATTTTGAATCAGTTCTTCTCCTTACACTCTCGAATCAGGAAATATTCCTCCTTCTCGTGCGGTGAATGGTCTTTCCAACTTCGTCAAAATGTTCGAAACCCTTTCGCTAGTTTGTTAGAAAAAAAGAAGGGGTCAGATTTTCATATTTTAACTCCATATAGGGGATTGAATTTTAGTACTTATCTTAAAACTAGTTTAGTTGAAGAATAAAGCAGTAAATTGATAATTGTTGTGACGTAAAATAGTTGCTCTATCCATGGTGAAAGCTCTTCTAGAACGTCATTGATTCAGTTATATAAAACTGGAATGGCTGTCAGGCTATAAAGCATTTACATCGACCTGCAAACTTTCTGTGCTGGTGTTGTGTTTATTTTATGGATTGATAGAGCATTTACTGTTTTTCAAAACTGCTCAAAATGTGTAAATAAACCCTGAACCACATGGGTCCTCAGGCCAGAGTTCTTAGCCAAACCAATAGTTTTCTTTGTTAGAGTTTCATGTCATTACAGGCAGAACTAAGTTATAATTACGACGATTTGGTTGTATAAACAGGAACATTAAGACGATTTCCGCTCAACGTTCGAGCAGTAAGTGCAAAAATTAAGTTACCAAAAAAATACTTGCAGCACTGTCACATTTTGAGAACAGATAAGAAGAACTTATCGTTACTTTTGCTCCCAAGCTGACCCCGCGAGAGAAAATTGGATTTGAAGTTATCCATATTTCAATTAAAAAGACGCTTCATGTCAGTTCAAAACAAAATGGCGCCCGTTTTTAGCATACTTTTACGAGATTTGAAATTAATTTTCTTGAGAATGCTTGAGAATTTCATCGCGGGGTCACTTGGGCAAGTGAACTAGAGTGAAATGTTTTAAATAGCATTTAGAATGTTACCGTGCTATGAGTAGTTTTTTGGTAAATATTTTTTGCACTTATTGCTCGAACGTTGAGCGGAATCCGTCTTAAGTTATTAAAATTACAGCGTCATTACTTCAAATCAAAGTTATTGTGCTGTATTGTAACAACATGGAGTTATTTCACGGTCTCGGTCGGAAGGCCTTCATCTTTTAGCTCGCAGCTATTTGGAAGCTCACAGCCGCTTTTATCTTGCTTGCGAGCGTTTTATAACACAGATTTTACCAGTCAAGTTTTATTTTAAGCTTTAGCTTGTTATCTATAAATTGTAGGAACAAGTCATGATGTCAATCGACATTGATTATCTAAAAATCGTTTGCCTTCGCTGACGAACATGACTAGTAGATATCATAGTACCAGCATTGAAATATTATAAATTTCGGACCTTTTTGCCATTTTTCGCTGGCTTTCTGCTGCAAAAATGCTAAACTCTTAAAGGTACAAAACTTTTTAAAGCTCTTCTAGCACAAATAGGTCAAAATTCACGTCTTCCTTCTCGCCCTCATGTCAGGCCCGTCTCCTTGCCACATGCAAGTGATTTTCCCGAACGCTTCAGTCTGTTGCGCTCGCTCAAGTATCCGGGCCCTGAAAGAAATTGGAGACTACTCAAGGACTGAGCTGAACGATTGAACTTAAAAACAAGATACACACTTTTAAGCGTAAAAAGTTTTATCCACACAAGCTTGAAACAATGAAAGAAATTGAGGACATAGCTTGCACGAATTCACTTAGCGATTCGTTACAAATATGAACGCGAAGAAAAGCCCTTTGTTAAATGGCTGTCTTACTCATCCGTCGTCCGAGTCATTAGTCACGGACCTCTAGGTAGTTAGCGGAATAAAGCGTTTTTTGAAAAATTGCAGTCTGTGCACTTTAATTATATGAGATCAGTAAAAATAAACAAAGATCTGAAAAAAAATTGTTGGAGCGATCTGTGTTCATAGCTAATTTATAGTGGTTATCCTGAGAGCTTCATCTCCATTTATTATCTGTTAACTAAATCGTTGTTTTTCTTGTTTCTTGTTGTTCCTGCTACTACTGTTGTTGTTATTGTTGCAATGAAGCCCGATATTACTAACGGACATTTGGAGTTTTCAAACTACCTTGTTCTAAAAAACACAGTATCAGCTGAACACTGAGAGACCAGTTAGGTATGAAAGGCAAATTGCTTCGGTACTATTAGTGCTAAGAGATGTAAGTAGAAAATGTCTAAAAGGTTCTGTGCTGGTTCTAAAATTGCTATGAAAACTCCGTTTTAACTGAAATGATTATTTCATCTTATGGAATGGGTGTTTGGATCAAACTAGTTTAGTTTAAGGGAGTCACATTTTTTGCGTTTGAAATACACGAGACCTTACAAGGTTAAAGATGTTGCTTTAATGATTCAGCAACACTGGTTGTGCTCTGTTTGAGATAAGAGCGTCGGTTATTACTTTTTAAGTCAACGATAAAACGTTTTCTATCACAGAAGAGTCAAACATAAAATCGTGTGATGAGGTTTTATTCTTTGAATTAATTTAATTCTCAAATAGAAAGATTTAGCTCAAACTGTTGAACAGTATTTCCTATGGCAGGTGCTGTTTGAGTCACTGAGAATTCTTTCCTAGAAGAAATAATTTTTTGGAAATGTTTCTTATATGTCCTCTGAATCTTTCGACTAAAAGCATTTGCTGAATGTCAACTATGACTTCTCTGTCTTGTTCAAGGAGCACCGCAAGAAAATGATGACAAAAAACGAACTATCTACAGCACAAGACAACTCGTCGAGTTGGAGAAAGAATTCCATTACAACCGATACATCCGCAGGCTGAGAAGATTCGAAATCGCGCAATCGCTAGCACTAACGGAAAAACAAGTGAAAATCTGGTTCCAGAATCGGCGGAGAAAATGGAAAAACGAAAACAAAGTTGCAGAGAAAGCCTTGAAGAATGCCGAAATTCAGAAGCGAATGAGACAACAAAGCGCGCAGGACCCAAATACTTTCGGAAGTTTGACAATGATAAACAACATGAGCAATTATCAGAATTCCTTCAGCAAGGTGAACTCGATGCAGCAAGTGAGAGGAAATTACGGGTTTCCTTCTTCAATACAAAGTTATAATGGCGGATTTATGGATCGGCCACGAAGAACACTCTGGAGTCAGGGACCGCTGCAACATTTTTAATTTTTTTTTTATCTCCTTAGAGTTGAGGTTTTTTTCTTTTTTTAATTTTTAGTGGCTTGGGTAAGGTGGCAAATGAGCAGAAACAAGAAAGAACTCCTCAATTACGTTGCTTTCGTGAACAGCAATAGTTGTATGAGTAGTGTGAATAGCAATAGTTGTATGGGTTGTGATCAGCAATGATTTTACGCTTCTTTCGGTTTATTTAAAGAACAGGATGCAGCGTGTGAAGACTAGGTGGCGCGTTCTCAAAATGAAGTCTCCTTAAGAGGCAAGGACTACAAGTCTGCCAAATAAGCGTATACAAAATATGATTCTTACTGTATTTAAATGTCTTCATTTTGGCAAATATCCGGGCGACCCTAAGGAAATGTTTCGTCTGAGCTCCTGCACCTATTCTTTGAGAAGCAATGATATTTACAGGACTGCTGTAGAGTTTGACCACTTCCGCAAATTAATTATGTCTTATAATAGTATTTTACAAATTGTCAACTTAGGAATCCTTTTAATTTATTTTGTATTTTTGTTTAGTTATTACTTCGCACAAAGACATTAGCATTTCCATACTACTCTTAAATTCGAGTATAAATAAAGTCTATGTCGCTGTTTATTGTTGTTTGTTTGAAAGGTGACACATGGATTTTATTCACGTACTGAAACGTCAGAACAACCGTAAACAAAGCTATAAATAGCACTAAAGGAAAGTACTGCTCAAGACCTTTCATTTAAATGGTCACACTTCACGGACAGCTTAACCCGGCACAGACACAAACGTTACAACCGCTTGGTACAGCACATAAACAAACAGTAAAACAGGAAAGTACTGCTCAGTAGCTTTCATCGTCTCAGTGTACGGCATAATAAACCGGCAAAAGAACAGTGAAGTACTACTGTTCAGTAGTTGCATTTGAACGTCAACCATTAAGCCTGGTCCACACAATTAAATTTACTGTGACAAGTTTTCTTTGACAAATGATTTGACCGCGTACACGGATAAGGAAACTTTTATGACATATGTCCTTGAATATGCGCCGGCAGCGGCATTTGGACAGCGGAACAGCAAGCGCCTTTGGAAGGAAAGCCGAAAAGTTGCACAGAGAAAGTGAGAAAATTCATCAGTACAGATAAATGTCTCGCTTTTAAGTGCAGAAAAGGTTCATTTAATAAAGCATGGGGTTCCGCAGCAGTACCTTTATTATTGCGCCATGCAGATGAAAATGTGGGGCAGAAACGGGTACTGGGTTTGCATGGCTCAAGGATTGCGTCTCGTAGACGGTTCTTAGTGTTAAAATACTTCTAAAAGCGTAGAAATTGCCTGGAACGGCTAAATGACTCTGTTAGGCGCCATATACACTACAAAAAAAGGCGCGAACGAAGGTTCTAGGAAGTAGTTTCCTCGAATCTTTGACAAAGTCTCTTTCACAAACCATCTACTCTGACTAGCAAATTTCACATATGATAATTTTTCATTGCCGCATAAATACTGGCACACCCGTCTTCCAGCAAGTGCATTTGTCTCATAAGATTTGGGAAAATTTTCTCACGAGTACGAGTAAATAAAATAATTATAGAAAACACGTCACAGCAAATTTGCTCGTGTTATCTAGGCTTAAGATTCATTCACAAACTAAACAATCGGGACCACCTTGTAGAGCATACTATATAATAGCAAGGGAATGTTCTGCTCAACAAATTTTTTTTAATGGGTACAGAGTCACGTCAGTAGCCGGATTGAAAAGTTTAAAACACATTTCATGTCTCAACTTTAACTTTTGGAGGCAAACACTTAATCTCATTCATTTGGAGTAAATTTCGCCGGTTTTGTTACCGTTGAAAGGACTTCTACTTTGCTACGAGAAATAAATAAGAGAAGTAAATAGTGACCACATTTTGTTTTGTCAGTTTGTTTTGAAAATTGTGATAGGCGCACTTCTCGGTTCCAAGGCACTGAAGCATACTTCAAACGAAGAACTTTTCAGTGTACCGAACCTAATTTGAATCAGCAAGCTATAGACTTGTTTTTGCTAGTTTGTATGAGGTTCAATGGTTGCGGCTAGACCTTGAAATGCCTGGATTTTTACGTCATTTTAGTGTCATACTCGAACATTTGCGCTACACATCTGTTTCAGCTTTTCAAGCGTTATACTACTGAGTTTACTATGAACGAGTCAGTCACACACCACAGCGGTCCAGCCGAGTTGACCGTGCAAACTCTTGTAGAAAAGCGGGAACCAAATAAAAACAACAATGTTTAAGTTGTGTGAACAACAAAACCAAACCGAAGCTAGTTTTCTTTCCAAGGAAAACGTGCGCGATGGTTGTCTATCGCATATCAGTGAACACACAACAATGACTGAGCCAATGAGATTCGCGTATTTGCAAAATATAAGAGATCTATTGACCACGATGAATCACTGGGAGAACGTTTTCTGTGATTCAACGATACTCCTACTTACGTTTTAAAGCACTGTCCAGCGAATACGCTGAGTCACGTGTACAAATGGAAGGGGACTTCAGGGAAAGCTCTTCTGGGTACCCTAAATGACAACATTGCATTATCACCGTTTGAGCGCGGTCAGGCGTTTCACAGGTTTGATAGTCATATTTTTATTTATCGGAAAGCGACTTTCGTTAAGGTCTGTGTACACGTGCCGTTCAAAGGGACTTAACGCACTGGAAATTTTATCCTCATAACTTCACGTCGGCTGTAAAATGCCAAGGACATCAACAAGAAGAAAGGTTACTGAGACTAATCAAGCTGCCGGAACCCGAAAGACGAAAGTAAATGCGAAGGGAAAGGACGTTGAAACCCGCGAAGAAGCCGCTGCATGCTCGGCTGAAGACCTAAGATAGAATGTCCTGTCACAAATACAAGCAGTTGGGTAACAATAAACTTAACAGTATTCTCCATCATAAAGGCCGAGCCTTGCAGCGACTCTGCCGGTATTTTTAAGCGGCTCTCAGACACAGCGTTCTTGTTTTGCTCTAGGTTCTTCCAACCGCATTTCTTAATTATAAATATACGAGCTTTTGTCGCTCGTGGAATGTTTTTCGACCCACACCGAGCAAAATTCTTTTGTACGCTTACGCTTTGCCGTTTTTTTTGGCAGAGGGAAAGAGGCAGGATCTCCTCCTACTTTATCTCATGTTTTCTACACAACAAACCCTTGGATAATGCGGGAACTGGTACGCAATCGATCTCATGTCAAAACATCAGGGCCCTCTTATGTCGCATGATATTTTTAACGTTGTTGACAGTTAACTGTCAACACGTAATTAGAGAAAATTAATGGCCCTAACGTAACCTTTTTTCGTCCATAACTTTGCATACAAACGATCTTTTTTGCTGAAACTTTTTGTAAAGAGAGGTTTGAATATCTATCGGAAAATGACAAAAGCGAATTTTTTAAAGAAGTGGTCAGTTCTGGGGTATTGTGATACCTTCAGATCTTTTTGTATCCCGTTGCATGCCAAAACTGAAATCGAAGCCATCTGATTGGTTCAATGTAAATCACGTGCTCAAATATCATACATCATTCTTTCTTAGTTTCTAGAGCGTGAGACAACAATACGCTTTAGCTATCGAGTCAAAAACTAGTCAACTTCCTATTGTCTATGATAAAAAACAAATTCATATTATTCAAAACAAATGGAACAGGACCTTAGCACACACCGTTGTCAGGCAAAATCCATAAAAAGCCATGATGTGACGTCGAGCGACTCCATCCGTGATGAATAGCCATGTAAGTGCGCGGAGACCGCTTCGCCAACACAGCCTGCTTCTACAGAAGAAACACATCAAGAAAAAACTCAAGAAACCTATTCTTGGATGAAAGAAGTTCCTACCAAAGGTACAAAGCAAAATTCGATTTTCTGTTCTTCTGTCTTGAAGACGTACACGGGACAATTAGAGGGCGTGGGTCGATTTCAACCCCTTCTCTTCTTGTGCACATTTCTCATGCAGCGATAGTTCCAAAATCAAAATACGAATTTCTAGGATATTGAAGGATAGCAAAGATTGGGTCTAGTTGCGGACGCTTTTATTTGGTAGTAAGTTTGTTAATTGTGTATTAACGTAGACGAATGGCTAGTAGAATGCTCTCTCTCTCTCTTGCCATGACGGCACTTCTTCATTGTGAAGTCCGGTTTCAAAGGTGCGAAGCGCACCGTATTCTGTAACCTTAGCGTAAACAATTCCACTTATCTTACCTAAGTGAATCTCGTAGAAAACAAATGATATGATTCATTTTGTTTTAGTTAGGTTCAAACCCAATTTTTCCCGCTGTTTCAAAGCATTCACATGTCGTTGGAGGCGGTGCAAAAAGACTAGGGCCCATCGTGACGCCATGTTAAAAACGTGTTGTAATCCCTCCTTGCTTCTATCTGTGCGGCGCACCAATTCCTGTTTTAAATCCGCGAAATGTCCTAATTAAGCGCAAAACTATATCGTCTCAGTTACTTTAACCTGCCTTGCCAAGGATGTTGTGTGTTAAAAGCAGCAAGACCCGCTAATGCGACAATATTTTGAATCATTTGTTCTGCTTGCACTCTCAAATTAGGAAATATTCCCCGTCTCGTGCGGTGAATATTCTTTCCAACTAAGTTAAACCATTCGAAATCCTTTGTTTAGTTTCTTCGCAAAAAAAGGGGACTGATTTTAACTCCACATAGGGTTTGAATTTTAGTACTTTTTTAAAACCAGTTTAGTTGATGAATAAAGCAGTAAATTTATAAATTGCTGCGCCGTGAAATACTGAAATCGGTCGCTTTCGCTGATGAACTTGGTTAGTAAATTATAGTAAATATCATAAGTACCAAGCAATAGCACAAACGTTGCAGTATTACAAATTTCGGAGCGTTTTGACATTTTTCCGTGGCTTTCTGTGGCAAAAATACCAAACTCTCAAAAGTATATAAATTTGTTAAAGCTGTTCCGGCACAGATAGGTCAAAATTCACGTCTTTCTTCTCGCCCGCATGTCAGGCCCGTCTCCTAATGCCACATGCAAGTGATTTTCGCGAACGCTTCAGTACGTTGCGCTCGCTCAACTATCCGGGCCCTGAGAGATATTGAAGACTACTAGTCATGGACTGAGCTGATAGATTAAATTTAAGTTTCTCGCACAGTCTCAACACAAGATACACTCTTTCAGTTAAGTGTAAAAAGCTTTACAACCTTGAAACAATTAAACAAATAGAGGACATAGCTAGCACCAGTTCACATACCGACTCGGTTAGAAATATAACGGGAGGAAAAGCGCTTTGTCAAATGGCTGTCTAACTCATCCGTCGTCCGAGTTATTCAGTGGCTGTAACAGTACCAAAGCAATTTGCATTTCATAATGACTGGTTTCTCAGTGTTAGCTGATACTGAATTTATTAGAACAGGTTTGAAAACTCCAAATGTCCGTTAGTAAATATCTGGCTTCATTGCAACAATAACAACAACAAACAAGAAAAATAACTATCTTGTAGATCAGTTCACACATGTGTTCGTGGGTCTAGAACTCCTTTTCACAAGAATGCTGACTTTTTAGATGATTTTAGTGTTAATGCAAGGAACACGGACATTTTTAAATTAGTTTTTAGTATGTTTTCTTAGAGTAGTTTTAGTAGACAATATTTGATTTAGTTGGCTACATTTTTTTTTAATGCTAACAGAAGTGATCGCATCTGAGCAGCCAAGAATGTCTTTGGGAAATTGTTATAGGTCCTTGCCAATTTTTATGAATCATGATGTAGTAGTTAGGTTATATATTGCTTAATTTTTACTTCAAATATTTCTGTAATTTATGAACACATTTTCAAATAAAATATTTCGCGGTGGGATCAAAAAATATTTTCTTTTTTTAGAAAAATAACTATCTAATGACATGATCAGATGATAAAAATGGAGATGACAGAGTTCAAGATCTTCATGATATTCATGGAACAAACAACTTAAAACAATAAAGCATTTTCAGATCTTTGTTTAATTTTACTAATCTCACATAATGAACTGCACAGACTGCAAATTTCAAAAGAAACACTCTATTTAGCTGGCTGACTAACTAGAGGTCCACGACTGATCTATGCTTGTATTGAAATTGCCATGAAAACTCCGTTTTAACTGAAATGGTTATTTCTTCTTATGGAATGGTTGTTTGAATCAAATTAGTTTCGTTTAAGTCACATATTCTGCGTTTGAAATACACGAGAGCTCACAAGGTTAAAGATGTTGCTTTAATGATTCAGCAACGATGGTTGTGTTCTGTTTGAGCTGAGAGCGTCGGTAATACCTTTTTCACTCAACGATAAAACCTTTCCTATCACAGAAGACTAAAACATAAAATCGTGTCATATAGTTCTAAGGTTTGTTCTGTGAAATAATTTAATTCTTAAGTAGAAAGATTTAGCTAGAACGGTTGAACAGAATTTCTTATGGCGGGTGCTGTTTGACTCAATGAGAATTCTTTCCAAACAGAAGTAATTTTTTGGAAATTTTTCTTATATTTACTCTGAATCTTTCGACTGAAAGCATTTGCTAAATGTTAAATATGACTTCTCTGTCTTGTTCAAGGAACACCGCAAGAGAATGATGACAAAAAACGAACTATCTAAGGCACAAGACAACTCGTCGAGTTAGAGAAAAAATTCCATTACAACCGATCCCTCTGCAGGTTGAGAAGATTCGAAATCGCGCAATCGCTCAGACTTACGGAAAAACAAGTGAGAATCTGGTTCCAGAATCGACGGAGGAAATGGAGAGACGAAAACAAGGACGTGGAGAAAGCCTTAAAGAATGCCGAAATTCAGGAGCGAGTTAGACAACGAAGCGCACAGTACCCAAATGGGTTCGGAAGTTTGACAATGATAAACAACATAAACAATTATCAGAATTCCTTCAGCGAGGTGAACTCGATTCAGCAAGTGAGAAGAAATTACGGGTTTCCTTCTCTGGTGCAAAGTTATAATGGCGGATTTATGAATCGGCCAAGAGCACTCTGGAGTCAGTGACCGCTGCAACATTTGTGATTGATAGAGCTGAGAGAGTTTTTTTTTTAAATTTTCGGTGACTTGGGTAAAGTGGCAAATAAGCAGCACAACAAGAGAGTACTGCTCAGTTGCTTTCGTTTGAATTATGACACTTATGGATTCTATATACGTAGTCATATGGTAGAACCACCTTAAACAAAACTTTAACTAGCACCACAGGAAAGTACTACTGAAGACGTTGTTGACAAGCGACTCGCTTGCACTCAGCTGACAGTACCGTGATCTAGTAACAGAAAGGCGCAAAGACGAAAAACGTTCTTCACAGAAAAGTAAGTTCCTATCCCAGGTTCATTTCGAAAAGAGACAGAGGCACTATTCAGCTTTCCTAGCTCGAGTTCCAGTTCGAATTACTTTGACCCCGCTGTCGAAAACTGTTTTATCTGCCACCGTCGCGACGTGGGACACTTGGATCCGGTTCAAAACACAGGCAGAAATAGTAAGTATGACCTTTTCTGCCACAATTACTGCGAATAGCATCGCCCATACGAGTGC
Source organism: Siderastrea radians (assembly GCA_964017195.1). NCBI lineage: Eukaryota > Metazoa > Cnidaria > Anthozoa > Scleractinia > Rhizangiidae > Siderastrea > Siderastrea radians. The sequence continues at coordinate 45,909,434 of OZ024893.1, forward strand.
GAATTCTCCTTGACTGAAAAGCAGGGCTATTACGTTGCTGGTACGTATTGGGTGTAGGGGTAGGCTGGGGTAGGCCAACTCCCACATTAAGTGCTGATATTCTCCCCTGATTATTTGCCTTATATCAGATTTATCGACATAAGAGCCCTGATGACCAACGGAGCCAAATGTTTTGTCCTTTGGCGTAACAACTTTTGATAGCTCTTGCAAAATCTCAGCCAAGACGTCCTTAGCGACAAAAGAGCAATTTTTTAGAGCCAAATAAACCAGATTCTTTTCACTTAGCAACTTTTGACTTACCTCTGCTGCCTCTGGGTTTTGTGGCTGCTGTAACATAACATAGCGTGAATTTCCGGGAGAAGACCCTGTACAAAATAATAAATCCACTCACATCTAGGCAAATTTAACCGAGCGCAATGCATTCGAATTCTACATGAATAATCACGGCCGCAAAGGATTCTTTCTCTAACTGCCGGCGCAGGATTAGTGCCTGTCTTACTCGCCACTCTTCAGCCTCCGACGCAAAACATTGAGTTAGAGAAGCTAATAATTTATCGAACCTCATCTTGTCAGCCAAAAGCAATGTCTGAAACGATGCACTAGCAAGCCCTTTTAAGTAGAAAAGAAGAGCTAAAGTTCAGTTAACTTCATTCCAACCGTGTAAACCTCCTGCTCCCTAATAATTACATTAATAAATTTGTGAGCATCCTCACACTCATCCCCTCTAAAGTTTGGAAATGTAACAGACAATTTCACGATTATTCTCGTGCTGTACGCAAAGTTTGCTGCATCGCCTCACACAACTGATTAACCCGGCGCGGCTGACTTTGACTTTATCTTGAACTTTAGCGCTGGCCACGCTAATTGACTTTGTGTATTAATATGATCGGAAGCAACTAAAGACAAACGCTTATCTAATGTCATCTAATGCTATTAGGGCTAGAGCTACCAGAATGATACTAAATTATGCCCGTTGCTAGCTAAATCGCCTGCGTTTTCGCGATCAACTTCACTGGTTTGCTGCCTACGCTCTACCTTTTCATAATTTACTTCCTCTGAATCAGAGCTATGATCACCGGAGTACCAGGAAAATTCCGAGCCCGGCTACACTCGTCGGATGGGAAATACCGTAACTGCTTGTACCTGCGGTTCAGCCGGTGGCGAACTTATTCACCCAACAAATAAGCGAAACAATGGTCTTCTTGGCTGGGAAACAGAAGGAGGAGGAGGGAGCACGCCATTCAAGCGAACCAACAGTCCTGGCAAGCAGCCCGTTAAGCCAGGACTCTCGCTCTTTGTCTGGTATTCAGGATTATGACACAAAAAATTGAGAAATAACCAGGTGTCCCAATTAATAAAAGATAACAAATGATGTAAACAAAAACCATTCTACATTTCCTCACGAAACTCGAAATGGCGGCTGAAAAGTGCTAGTAATTATATTGTCACGTCTCAATGTCCCTCCCCCCCAGCCCCCAATCTAATCAAGTTGGAGTGAGAACTAAACTTTTAGAAGCCTCATTTTGATAAAATAGCACTAACTGAGCTTGTAACGGGGAGGCGTTTACACGAAAAGAAGCAAAGTTCGCTTACACACTTGAAAGAAGCAAATTCTCCAACCAATGTTGACGAGCGACTCGCTTGCACTTAGCTCAGAGGTACCGGGACTCTATTTTTATTGCTTCTTCAACCAACTAACAACTCTCACAACTCCTACAACTTCCTCAACTAACTTACACGCTTTCGCAAACTTTACAGTTCACCAGAATTGCAGACATGTTTGTGTTTCGTGGGAACCGAAAGGCTCTAATTCGATATGACAAAGCAATCAGCTAAGAAAACCAAATCATACCACACGGACAAAAGAAACTCAATTGAAACTAACCAATGGAGAACAGCTAAGTCGACTACCCTACTCAAAACTACCCTTGACTTTCACTCTGGGGTGGGTCTGAACCGAGGTCAGCAAAAACTCCCAGGCATGTCTACCGTGGAAGAATTACTCTAAGACTAAATTAATCTTTCAAATAGGCTGCACAAGCTATGATCCGCGAAATACATGTGCGGGCTAACGTGGTCCTTGAACGCCCTTGAGCCACAAGAGTAGCATGACGGTCCAAACGACTTCAGCAACTCAATCGAAACTAGCCAATGCTTAAAATACCAAATAAAGAAATTTCACCTTCATAACAACCTTTCATTTAAATGGCCACACTTTAGATTCTCAACCCGGCACAAACTCAGACTTTAGAATCGCCTTATACAGCGTAACAAACAGTACCACAGGAAAGACTGCTCATTGGCTTTCATCTTTCATTTAAATGGTCACACTTTAGGATTATATCCACAGAAACAAAACCTACAGCCACCTTACACAGGTTTAAAAAACAGCACCATTGAAAAGTACTGCTCAATAGCTTTCATTTGAAAGGCCATACTTCAAAATTTCACCCACAGACTTTCCGGCTTCGTACCACAGGAGTCAGCCGTATGCGGGGTATAGTAGGTGAGCAAATTTCCTTGAGTATGTGCCGGCAGCGGCTTTAGGACAGCGGAACAGCAAGCACCTGAGGAAGGAAAGCCGAGAAATTGTACAGAGTAAGTGAGAAAATTCATCTACAAATCAATGGCTCATTGTTCAAGTACAGACAAGTTTATTTAAAGCATAGGGTTCGGCAGCAGTACTTTTATTCCAAAATAGAGCTAAAATGCAAGGCAAAAACAGATACTGGGTTCGCATGACTATGATTGAGGCTCGTAGTGTTCTGAGTGTTAAAATACTTCTAAAAGCGTAGAAATTGCCTGGAAAAGCTAAATAGCTCGGATAGGCGCCATATACGCTACAAAAAAGGCGCAAACGGATGGTTTGAAAACTAATCCCACAAATCTTTCCCAAATTTTCTTTGACAACCCATACATCAGAGCAAATTTCACGAATGATAAATCTTAATTGCCACATTAAAACTGACGCACCAGTTTTCAAGCAAAAGCACTTGTCACGGAAGATTCGCGAAAATTTTCCCACGTACACGAGTTAATAAAGTGATCATAGAAAACTTCTCATAGAAAATTTGCTCGTGTTGTCCAGGCTTAAGATTCATTCACAAACTGAACAATGTTGGAGTAGATTTTTGACAATTATGGTGCAAACACGCAAGTGTCATATTCATTTGGAGTAAATTTTGTCGGTTTTGTTACCGTTGAAAGGACTCCTACTTGCCTACGAGAAATGAATAACAGAAGTGAATACTGACCACATTTTGTTTCATCAGTTTGTTTTGAAAATTGTGATAAGCGGACTTTTTAGTTCCAAGGCACTGAAGCACACTTCAAACGACGAACTTTTCATGTAACGAACCTAATGGAAATCAGCAACATATAGAATTGTTTTTGCTAATTTGCATGAGATTCAGCACGTTAAAAGTTCGATGGTTTCAGCTAGACCATAGCCTCGAAAAGCCTGCGTTTTTACGTCATCTTATTTTATTTTTCATACGTAATTTTGGCGCGTATTTAGCGTTATTACTCGAACATTTGCGCTACACAACTACCGAGTTTTCTATGAACGAGTCAGTCACACACCACAACAGCCCAGCCGAGTTGACCGGGCAATCTCTCGTAGAAAACCGGGAATAGTAGCTTATTGTTTTTGCCGACAACCAAATACAAACAACAATGTTTAGGCTGTGTGAACAACAAAATCAAAAGCAAGCCAGTTTCCTTTCCATGGAAAACGTGCGCGATGGTTGTCTATCGCATATCAGTGAATACATGCGCAACGATAATTGAGCCAATCAGATTCGCGTATTCGAAAAGAGACAAGAGACTCATTGACCATGATGAATAACGGGGAAAACGTTTTCTATCTCTAAATATTTCAAGACTACTCCTACTTACGCTTTCAAGCAATGTCTACCGAATATTCCGAGTCACGTGTGCAAATGGAAGGACACTTCGCGGTAAACTCTTCTGAAAAAACACACTAAGGTCTTTGTGTATCCCGTTGCATGCCAAAACTAAAATCTTGATACACTTTCAAGCCATCTCATTGGCTCAAAGTAAATCACGTGCTCAAAAATCATGCATCATTCTTTCTTTGCTTGTTGGAGCGTGAGACAACAATACTGCTTTAGCTATCGACTCGTGGTAAAAAAAAGTGGTCAACTTCCTATTGTCTATGATAAAAAAACAAATTCATGGAACAGGACCTTAGCACACACCGTTGTCGGGCAAAATTCGCGAAAAGCCATGATGTGACGTCGACGAACTCTATCATCCGTGATGAAAATCCATGTAATCGCGCAGAGACCGCTAATTCGCCAACACAGCCTGCTTCTACAGAAACACACCAAGAAAAAGCGCAAGAAACCTACCCTTGGATTAAAGAAACTCGTTTCAAAGGTACGAAACCCGATTCAATTTTTTTGTATTTCTGTCCTGAAGACGTACACGGGACAAGTAGAGGGCGTGGGTAGATTGCAATCCCTTATCTTCTTGAGCACATTTCTCATGCAGCGATATTTCCAAAATCAAAAACAAATTTCTAGAATATTGAAGGGTAGCATAGATTGGGTTAAGTTGCCACCGTTTTTATTTGGTATTAATTTGTTAATTGTGGATTAACGTAGAGGATGGGCTAGTAAAATACTGTCTCTCGCCGTGATGGAGCTTCTCCATTGTGAAGTCCACTTTCGAAGGTGCGAAGAGCACCATTTTGGGATCTTAGCGCAAGCAATTCTACTTAGTTCACTTGAATGAATCTCGTAGAAAAGAAATGCTATGATTCTTTTCTTACACTAACGTTCTAGGCCACTTTTCTCGCTGTTTCAAAGCATCCACAGTGCCGTTGGAGGCAGCGCAAAAAAAGTAGAGTCCATCGTGACGCCATGTTAAAAACGTGTGATAATCCCTCCTTACTTCTATCTGTGCGGCGTACCAATTCCTGTTTTAAAGCCGCGAAATGTTCTTATTAACCACAAAACAGTCTCTTCTCAGCTACTTCAACCTGCCTTGCCAAGGAGGTTGTGTGTTAAAGGCAGCAAGATCCGCTAATGCGACAATATTTTGAACATGAACCAGTTCTTCTCTTTGCACTCTCGAATTAGGAAATATTCCCCCGTCTCGTGCGGTGAATGGTCTTTCCAACTTCGTCAAAATGTTCGAAACCCTTTCGCTAGTTTCTTAGAAAAAAGAAGGGGTCAGATTATCATATTTTAACTCCACATAGGGGGTTGAATTTTAGTACTTATCTTAAAACTAGTTGAGTTGAGGAATAAAGCAGTAAATTGATAGTTGCTCCGACGTAAAATAGTTGCCCTATCGATGGTGAAAGCTATTGTAGAACGTGATTGATTCTGTTATATAAAACTGAAATGAGTGTCAGGCTAAAGCATTCACAACGAGCTGCAAACTTTCTGTGCTGGTGTTGTGTTTATTTTATGGGTTGATAGAGCATTTACTGTCTTTCAAAACTGCTCAAAATGTGGAAACCCCGAAGCACATGGGTCCTCAGGCCAGAGTTCTTAGCCAAACCAATAGTTTTCTTTGTGCGAGTTTCATGTCATCACAGGCAAAACCAGTTGTAACTACGACGATTTGGTTGTATAAACAGGAACATAAAGTTATTAAAATTACAGCGTCATTACTTCAAATCAAAGTTGTTGTGCTGTATTGCAACAACATGGAGTTATTTCATGGTCTCGGTCGGAAGGCCTTCATCTTTTCGCTCGCGGCTGTTTGTAAGCTCACAGCCGCTTTTATCCTGCTTGCGAGCGTTTTATAACACTGTTTTAATTTCTAGTCAAGTTTTATTGTAAGCTTTAGCTTGTCATCTATAAATTGTAGGAACAAGTCATGATGTCAGTCGACATTGATTATCTAAAAATCGTTGCCTTCGCTGACGAACATGGTTAGTAAACGGGTTATCACAGTATCAACATTGAAATATTATAAATTTCGGTCCTTTTGGCCATTTTTCCGTGGCGTTCTACGGCAAAAATGCCAAACTCTTAAAAGTATAAATTTGTTAAAGCTGTTCGGGCACAAATAGGTCAAAATTCACGTCTTTCTTCTCGCCCTCATGTCAGGCCCGTCTCCTTGCCACATGCAAGTGATTTTCGCGAACGCTTCAGTCTGTTGCGCTCGCTCAACTATCCGGGCCCTGAGAGAAATAGGAGACTACTCAGGGGCTAAACTGAAAGATTGAACTTAAAAACAAGATACACACTTTTAAGTGTAAAAAGCTGTATCCACACAAGCTTGAAACAATGAAAGAAATTGAGGACATAGCTTGCACGAATTCACCTACCGACTCGTTACAAATATGAACGGGAAGAAAAGCCTTTTGTTAAATGGCTGTCTTACTCATCCGTCGTCCGAGTCATTAGTCACGGACCTCTAGGTAGTTAGCTGAATAAAGCGTTTCTTGAAAAATTGCAGTCTGTGAACTTAATTATATGAGATCAGTAAAATAAACAAAGATCTGAAATAAAACTGTTGGAGCGATCTGTGTCCATAGCTAATTTATAGCGGTTATCCTGAGTGTTTCATCAAGTCGGTAGACAAGCCAAATAGAATAAACACGCAACCAAAAACGCGGGACAATCCATAGGCAAATGCGTCGATTCCGTATGTGAAAGGGTATCGGAGCGAATTCGACGGGTTCTGGACCGCGAAATCATCAAGACGGCTTTTAAACCACTAAAAACATTGGGTAATGTTTTCAAGAAGCCCAAAGACCGGCCGACAAAAGAACAGTTGAAAGGCATCGTGTACAAAGTGAGCTGTAGAACGTGCCCATTTACATATGTTGGAGAAAGTAAAAGAAGTTGGAAAACTCGGGAGGCCGAACACAAGCCTGGAAAAAATGGGAATGTTGGCTCCGCGGTTAAACAACATGCCGAAATCACCGGCCACGATATACACCCTAATTATGCGAACATTCTGGAAACAGGCGTGAATAACAAGAACAAAAGGTTATTTCTAGAATCATTGCGCTCATTCCTGGACAAAAACTCTGTCAATGAAAGAGCACCCTTCCCAAGGGTTAATGCGTCACTGGTTGCCTCCCTAGGGGACAGCGAACAATAATGTCTAGTGTATTTGCATGCTGTTAGCGCTTGCAGAGTCAACTCTGAAGAAGACCGCAGAAGGCTGTGGAAAATTTAGTTGTTTTAAAATTTTAGATCTGTTTTTAAACGTTTTTTTAAGATCTGAAAATGCTCTAGAGCTTCTAGGGCTGTGTTCAATGGCTGAATATCATGAAGATCTTGAAATGTCATCTCCATGTTATTACCTGATAACTAAATCGTTGTTTTTCTTTTTTCTTGTTGTTCCTGCTACTACTGTTGTTGTTATTATTGCAATAAAGCCGGATATTACTAACGGACATTTGGAGTTTTCAAACTACCTTGTTCTAAAAACACAGTATCACCTAACACTGAGAGACCAGTCATGTATGAAAGGCAAATTGCTTCGTTACTATTAGTGCTAAGAGATGTAAGTCGGAAATGTCTAATAGGTTCTGTGCTGGTTCTAAAATTGCTATGAAAACTCCGTTTTAACTGAAATGGCTATTTCTTCTTATGGAATGGTTGTTTGAATCAAACTAGTTTAGTTTAAGTCACATTTTTTGCGTTTGAAATACACGAGAGCTTCAGTACAAGGTTAAAGATGTTACTTTAATGATTCAGCAACACTGGTTGTGATCTGTTTGAGATAAGAGTGTCGGTTATTACTTTTTAACTCAACGATAAAACGTTTTCTATCACAGAAGAGTCAAACATAAAATCGTGTGATGAGGTTTTATTCTTTGAATTAATTTGATTCTTAAATAGAAAGATTTAGCTCAATCCGTTGAACAGTATTTCCTATGGCAGGTGCTGTTTGAGTCACTGAGAATTCTTTCCTAGAAGAAATAATTTTTTGGAAATTTTTCTTATATGTACCCTGAATCTTTCGACTAAAAGCATTTGCTGAATGGTAACTATGACTTCTCTGTCTTGTTCAAGGAACACCGCGAGAGAATGATGACAAAAAACGAACTATCTACAGCACAAGACAACTCGTCGAGTTGGAGAAAGAGTTCCATTACAACCGATACATCTGCAGGCTGAGAAGATTCGAAATCGCGCAATCGCTAGGACTTACGGAAAAACAAGTGAGAATCTGGTTCCAGAATCGGCGGAGAAAATGGAAAAACGAAAAGAAGATAGTGGGGGAAGCCTTAAAGAAGGCCGAAATTCAGAAGCTAATAGGACAACAAAGCGCGCAGGACCCAAATGCTTTTGGAAGTTTGACAATGATGAACAACACGAACAATTATCAGAATTCCTTCAGCAAGGTGAACTCGATGCAGCAAGTGAGAAGAAATTACGGGTTTCCTTCTTCAATGCAAAGTTATAATGGTGGATTAAAGGATCGGCCAAGAACACTCTGCAGTGAGTGGCCGCTGCAACATTTTTAATTTTTTTTTATCTCCTTAGAGTTGAGTTTTTTTTTCTTTTTTTAATTTTTAGTGGCTTGGGTAAAGTGGCAAATGAGCAGAAACAAGAAAGAACTCCTCAGTTACGTTGCTTTCGTGAACTGAGCAATAGTTGTATGAGTAGTGTGAATAGGAATAGTTGTATGGGTTGTGATCAGCAATGATTTTACGCTTCTTGCGGTTTATTTGAAAAACAGGATGCAGCGGGTAAAGACTAGGTGATGCGTTCTCAAAATGAAGTCTCCAAGGACTACAAGTCTGCCAAATAAGATATACAAAATATGATTCTTACTGTATTTAAATGTCTTCATTTTGGCAAATATCCGGGTGACCCTAAGGAAATGTTTCGTCTGAGCTCCTGCACCTATTCTTTGAGAAGCAATGATATTTTGTCGGTCACCGAAGTAAATACGACATCTCATGGCCTTCATTCTTTTAGCTACTTATCGGCCAAATGCTGGAATGTACTCCCTGATAATTACAGGACTGCTGTAGAGTTTAACCACTTCCGCAAATTAATTATGTCTTATAATAGTATTTTATAAATTGTCAACTTAGGAATCCTTTTAATCTATTTTGTATTTTTGTTTAGTTATTAGTTCGCACAAAGACATTAGCATTTCCATGCTACTCTAAAATTCGAGTATAAATAAAGTGTATGTCGTTGTTTACTGTTGTTCGTTTGAAAGGTGACACAGGGCTCAAAGTTTATCTTTGGCTTTGGGAGCACTAATTGTGTGTAAATTTCTAGGCGCACTGCCAAAATTTAAGGCGCACAGCTAAAAATGTTAGGAGCACAGCTTCAAATACTGGTGGCACCAAGCTGATACAGACTTGAAAGTAGATTCACATAATTTGATTAATACAACATTACTCGATCAGTCGAAATCAGGTGATTCCCATGAATTAGCGACCGAGTTAATTCATCTGGCCACATTCTGTAAGCAAAGTTAGGACGCCTTGATCTCTGACCACTGTTGAACCACTTGACAAATTCTGGCCCTTCCATGCTGATGCGGATTATGTCTTCTGTTGTCGACACATGGAGGCTGCTTCTCACATCAGACTTAATTCTCAGCTGAATTCTCCCCTGGGCAAAAATTGAGAAGATCCCCGCTCACACTGAGCAAAGCTTATTGGAATAACCAATATAATTTCAGCCATATGTAACAGGTTCTAAAGAACAAAGAAACTTAAAGTAGTACAATATGACAGCTCATATAATTCAAAACCATTATTACTGAATGACAAAATAAAAACGTATAACGTAATTTGCATGCCTTGAAATCCTCCTTGTAGGGATCTTTTGTGAATATAACTTGCCAGAGGGCAGAGAATGATTTGTCCTGAAAGGTACCACGAACTAGCATCTTGAAAATGCCATACTCAGTTTGTACCCTTGTGTTGTCATTCTTAAGCCATTCTTGACTATAGATGACTTTTCACATCGGCAGGGCAAACTCGATTGCGCAAGAAGCGTGTTTTAAAGGTAGCCTTCACTCACACGTGTCAGCGGAGTCTTTACAAAACCGAAAAGAGTCTGGGATGGAATGGAAACGTCGAGAAAAAATGGACCTCGGAGTTCGGAGAAACCACAGGGGGAAAACGACCAATAAAACACACACTGATGCATGGAAAATGATGAAACTTTATTATTTGGAGCCTGATTGTGTTACTTGTACCTTTGAATTTATTATTTCAAGCTTCCGTTTCGTGTCTAACCAGTCGGACTACGTAAGGACGATCAGGTTAGAGAGCAGAGTCGAGTAGCGATTCAGTCACACTGAACTCGGGCTTTTTATGCGCGCAAGTGCGATCCCACATGATTTTTTAGGTGCACAATAAAAAATCTAATCGCATGTGCGACCAGCTGGTCGTTAACTTTGTGCCCTGTGACACATGGATTTTATTCACGTACTCAAACGCAAGAACCACCGTAAACAAAACTATAAATAGCACTAAAGCAAAGTACTGCCCAAGATCTTTCATTTAAATGGTCACACTTTACGATCAGTTTAACCCGGCACAGACACAAACGTTACAACCGCTTGGTACAGCATATAAACAAACAGTAAAACAGGAAAGTACTACTCAGTAGCTTTCGTTTGAATGGTTACACTTCAGAATTTCACTCACAGACTTCGTACCACAGGAAAGCCGTACTACCTTGTAGCTATTATTTCAACAGCCACACTTACCATCATCTCAGTGTACGGCATAATAAACAAAAGAACAGTGAAGTACTGTTCAGTAATTCAGTGCATTTGAATGTCAACCATTAAGCCTGGTCCACACAATTAAATTCAGTACTGTGACAAGTTTTCTTTGACAAATGATTTGACCGCGTACACGAATAAGGAAATTTTTATGACATATGTCCTTGAATATGTGCCGGCAGCGGCTTTTGGACAGCGGAACAGCAAGCGCCTTTGGAAGGAAAGCCGAAACGTTGCACAGAGAAAGTGAGAAAATTTGTCAGTGCAGATATGTCTCGCTTTCAAGTGCAGACAAGGTTCATTTAATAAAGCATGGGGTTCCGCAGCAGTACCTTTATTATTGCGCCATGCAGATTAAAATGTGGGGCAGAAACGGGTACTGGGTTCGCATGGCTCAAGGATTGTGTCTCGTAGACGGGTCTTAGTGTTAAAATACTTCTACAAGCGTAGAAGTTGCCTGGAACGGTTAAATGACTCGGTTAGGCGCCATATACACTACAAAAAAGGCGCGAACGAAGGTTCTAGGAGTAGTTTCCTCAAATCTTTGACAAAGTCTCTTTCACAACCCATCTACTCTAGCAAATTTCACATATGATAATTTTTCATTGCCACGTAAAATACTGGCACACCCGTCTTCCAGCAAATGCATTTGTCTGATAAGATTTGGGAAAATTTTCTCACGAGTACGAGTAAATAAAATAATCATAGAAAACACGTCACAGCAAATTTGCTCGTGTTATCAAGGCTTAAGATTCATTCACAAACTAAACAATCGGGACCACCTTGTAGAGCATACTATATAATAGCAAGGGAAAGTTCTGCTCAAGAAATTTTATTTTAATGGGTACAGAGTCACGTCCGTAGAGATTGAAAAGTTTAAAACACATTTCATGTCTCAACTTTAACGTTTGGAGGCAAACACTTAATCTCCAACAATTTACTGAGTCGACAGACTTAAGTATGTTGCGGTATATTTTTGACGAGCATGGTGCGGACATGCGAGTGTCATATTCATTTGGAGTAAATTTTGCCGGTTTTGTCACCGTTGAAAGGACTCCTACTTTGCTACGAGAAATAAATAAGAGAAGTTAATACTGACCACATTTTGTTTTGTCAGTTTGTTTGGAAAATTGTGATAAGCGTACTTTTCCGTTGGAAGGCACTAAAGCATACTTCAAACGACGAACTTTTCATATGCCGAACCTAATTTGAATCAGCAAGCTATAGAATTGTTTAATTTGCTAATTTGCATGAGGTTCAATGGTTTCGACTAGAGCTCGAAATGCCTGGATTTTTACGTCATTTTAATTTATTTTTCATACGTAATTTTGGCGCGTACGTAGTGTCATACTCGAACATTTGCGCTACACATCTGTTTCAGCTTTTCAGGCGTTATACTACCGAGTTTTCTATGAACGAGTCAGTCACACACCACAGCGGCCCAGCCGAGTTGACCGTGCAAACTCTTGTAGAAAAGCGGGAACCAAATAAAAACAACATTGTTTAAGTTGTGTGAACAACAAAACCAAACCGAAGCTAGTTTTCTTTTCAAGGAAAAGGTGCGCGATGGTTGTCTATCATATCAGTGAACACACAACGATGAGTGAGCCAATGAGATTCGCGTATTTGCAAAATATAAGAGATCTATTGACCACGATGAATCACGGGGAGAACATTACCTATCTCTAACTGATTCAACAATAATCCAAGTTACGTTTTGAAGTAGTGTCCAGCGAATAGGCCGAGTCACGTGTACAAATGGAAGGGGACTTCAGGGAAAGCCCTTCTGGGTACCCTAAATGACAACATTGCATTGTCACCGTTTGAGCGTCAGGCGTTTCACAAAAACCCTGACAAACTATATATTTTCTGAAAATTTAATAACTGAAGATTATGAAAACGTATTTAGATACAGAAGAAAGAAAATTCTTTTGAAAATATAGCTAACGTTTTTCAAAAGAATATCATTCACAAAATCGGTTCCGCTCCACACGAAAATGGTCTGGAGAGTGAGACGAACATCGCGCCAAATTTTTCACACCTTTGTCTCAAAAACTGTGTCCTGGAATTTTTTTATCTGGCCTGGTTTGTTTTCTACACACGGTTAAACTTTGAAGTTTGAAAAAACACCGCTCCTCTTTCTTTAACTGATCATAACTTTTGAATGAACGCAAAAAATAAAATTCGGAGGAACGGTTTTTTGTGTCAAGTTATCTGGCAACATTGTCGCCAAATTTGAGCTAAATTGGTTGAAAACTCGCTGAACGCGAACTTACAACGCGCGCTCGATTTCTTGAAAAATTATTTTCGAAAAAAAAAGGCAAAATAGATGTGGAGACTTTTTCCGACCTGATGAGATTAAAACACCTAGGTGTCAAGATAATTACCTGCGGTTTGATAGAGGGGAGGATCAACTTACCTTATAGCAATAGCGCAAACATGCTGGTGTCATATTTTTATTTATCGGAAAGGGACTTTCGTTAAGGTCTGTGTACGCGTGCCGTTCAAAGGGACTTAACGCACTGGAAATTTTATCCTCATAACTTCACGTCGGCTGTACAATGCCAAGGACATTAACAAGAAGAAAGGGTAAGACTAATCAAGCTGCCGGGACCCGAAAGTTTTTCAACCCACACCGAGCAAAATTCTTTTGTACGCTTACGCTTTGCCGGTTTTTTTGGCAGAGGGAAACAGGCAGGATCTCCTGCTACTTTATTTCATGTTTTCTACGCAACGGACCCTTCGATAATGCGGGAACTGGTACGCAATCGATCTCATGTCAAAACATCAGGGCGCTCTTATGTCGCATGATATTTTTGGCGTTGTTGACAGTTAACTGTCAACACGTAATTAGAGAAAATTAATGGCCCTACCGTAACCTTTTTTTTGTCCATAACTTTGCGTACAAACAATCTTTTTTGCTGAAACTTTTTGTAAAGGAGAGGTTTGAATAATATCTATGGGAAAATGACAAAAGCGAATTTTTTAAAGAAGTGGTCAATTCTGGGGTACTATGATACCTTCAGATCTTCTCGTATTCCGTTGCATGCCAAAACTGAAACCTTGAGACACTTCGAAGCCATCTGATTGGTTCAAAGTAAATCACGTGTTCAAATATCATACATCATTCTTTCTTAGTTTCTAGAGCGTGAGACAACAATACGCTTTAGCTATCGAGTCAAAAACTAGTCAACTTCCTATTGTCTATGATAAAAAACAAATTCGTATTATTCAAAACAAATGGAACAGGACATTAGCACACACCGTTGTCAGGCAAAATCCATAAAAAGCCATGATGTGACGTCGAGAGACTCCATCCGTGATGAATATCCATGTAAGTGCGCGGAGACCGCTTCGCCAACACAGCCTGCTTCTACAGAAGAAACACATCAAGAAAAAACTCAAGAAACCTATCCTTGGATGAAAGAAGTTCGTTCCAAAGGTACAAAGCAAAATTCGATTTTCTGTTCTTCTGTCTTGAAGACGTACACGGGACAATTAGAGGGCGTGGGTCGATTTCAACCCCTTCTCTTCTTGTGCACATTTCTCATGCAGCGATAGTTCCAAAATCAAAATACGAATTTCTAGGATATTGAAGGATAGCATAGATTGGGTCTAGTTGCGGACGTTTTTATTTGGTAGTAAGTTTGGTAATTGTGGATTAACGTAGACGAATGGCTAGTAGAATCCTCTCTCTCTCTCTCTTGCCATGACGGCGCTTCTTCATTGTGAAGTCCGGTTTCGAAGATGCGAAGCGCACCGTATTCTGTAATCTTAGCGTAAACAATTCTGCTTATCTCACCAAAGTGAATCTCGTAGAAAACAAATGATATGATTCATTTTGTTTTAGTTAGGTTCAAACCCAATTTTTCCTGCTGTTTCAAAGCATTCACATGTCGTTGGAGGCGGTGCAAAAAGACTAGAGCCCATCGTGACGCCATGTTAAAAACGTGTTTTAATCCCTCTTTGCTTCAGTCTATCTGTGCGGCGCACCAATTCCTGTTTTAAATCCGCGAAATGTCCTAATTAACCACAAAACTATATCTTCTCAGTTACTTCAACCTGCCTTGCCAAGGATGTTGTGTGTTAAAAGCAGCAAGATCCACTAATGCGACAATATTTTGAATCATTTGTTCTGTTTGCACTCTCAAATTAGGAAATATTCCCCGTCTCGTGCGGTGAATATTCTTTCCAACTAAGCCAAAGCATTCGAAATCCTTTCTTTAAAGTTTCTTCGCAAAAAAAGGGGACTGATTCTCATATTTTAACTAACTTCACATAGGGTTTGAATTTAGTACTTTTTTAAAACCAGTTTAGCTGAGGAATAAAGCGGTAAATTTATAAATTGCTGCGCCGTGAAATAGAAATCGGTCGCTTTCGCTGATGAACTTGGTTAGTAAATAGTAAATATCATAAGTACCAAGCAATAGCACAAAAGTTGCAGTATTACAAAGTTCGGAGCGTTTTGCCATTTTTCCGTGGCTTTCTGTGGCAAAAATACCAAACTCTCAAAAGTATAAATTTGTTAAAGCTGTTCCGGCACAAATAGGTCAAAATTCACGTCTTCCTTCTCGCCCTCAGACAAGGCCCGTCTCCTTGCCACATGCAAGTGATTTTCGCGAACGCTTCTGTCAGTATGTTGCGCTCGCTCAACTATCCGGGCCCTGAGAGAAATTGAAGACTACTCATGGACTGAGCTGATAGATTAAATTTAAGTTTCTCGCACAGTCTCAACACAAGATACACTCTTTTAAGTGTAAAAATCTTTATCCACACAACCTTGAAACAATGAAACAAATAGAGGACATAGCTAGCACGAGTTCACATACCGACTCGGTTATAAATGTAACGGGAGGAAAAGCGCTTTGTCAAATGGCTGTCTAACTCATCCGTCGTCCGAGTTCTTCAGTGGCTGTAACAGTACCAAAGTAATTTGCATTTCATAATGACTGGTTTCTCAGTGTTAGCTGATACTGAATTTATTAGAACAAGTTTGAAAACTCCAAATGTCCGTTAGTAAATATCTGGTTTCATTGCAACAATAACAACAACAACAAACAAGAAAAATAAAGATCTTGTAGATCAGTTCAGTCACACGTGTGTTCGTGGGTCTAGAACTCCTTTTCACAACAATGCTGACTTTTTAGATGATTTTAGTGCTAATGCAAGGAACGCAGACATTCTTAAATTAGTTTTTAGTATGGTTTCTTAGAGTAGTTTTAGTAGAGTCTTTTTTTTATGCTAACAGAAGTGATCGCATCTCAGCAGCCAAGAATGTATTTGGGAAATTGTTATAGGTCATTGCCAATTTTTATGATTCATGCTATAGTAGTTAGGTTATATATTGCTTAATTTTTACTTCAAATATTTCTGTAATTTATGTACATATTTTCAAATAAAATATTTCGCGGTGGGATCAAAAAATATTTTCTTTTTTTTTTAGAAAAATAACTATCTAATGATCAGGTGATAAAAATGGAGATGACAGAGTTCAAGATCTTCATGATATTCATGGAACAAACAACTTAAAACACTAAAGCATTTTCAGAGCTTTGTTTAATTTTACTAATCTCACATAATTAAATGCACAGACTGCAAATTTCAAAAGAAACGCTCTATTTAGCTGACTAACTAGAGTTCCCCGACTGATGACTGCTGTAAATCGGAAATCTCTAATAGGTTCTATGCTTGTACTGAAATTGCCATGAAAACTTCGTTTTAACTGAAATGGTTATTTCTTCTTATGGAATGGTTGTTTGAATCAAACTAGTTTCGTTCAAGTCACATATTCTGCGTTTGTAATACACGAGAGCTTCAGTACAAGGTTAAAGTTGTTACTTTGATGATTCAGCAACACTGGTTGCATGTGTTCTGTTTGAGATAAGAGCGGCGGTAATACCTTTTTCACTCAACGATAAAACCTTTCCTATCACAGAAGACTAAAACATAAAATCGTGTCATATAGTTCTAAGGTTTTGTTCTGTGAATTAATTTAATTCTTAAGTGGAAAGATTTAGCTAAAACGGTTGAACAGAGTTTCCTTATGGCGGGTGCTGTTTGACTCAATGAGAATTCTTTTCAAGAAGAAGTAATTTTTTTGAAATTTTTCTTATATTTACTCTGAATCTTTCAACTGAAAGCATTTGCACAATGTTAACTATGACTTCTCTGTTTTGTTCAAGGAACACCACAAGTCGAGAATGATCACAAAAAACGAATTAACTACAGCACAAGACAACTCGTCGAGTTAGAGAAAGAATTCCATTACAACCGATACATCTGCAGGCTGAGAAGATTCGAAATCGCGCAATCGCTAGGACTTACGGAAAAACAAGTGAGAATCTGGTTCCAGAATCGGCGGAGAAAATGGAAAAACGAAAACAAGGTTGTAGAGAAAGCCTTGAAGAATGCCGACATTCAGGAGCGAGTTAGACAACGAAGCGCGCAGAACCCAAATGGGTTCGGAAGTTTGACAATGATAAACAACATGAACAATTATCAGAATTCCTTCAGCGAGATGAACTCGATTTCAGCAAGTGAGAAGAAATTACGGGATTCCTTCTCTGGTGCAAAGTTATAATGGCGGATTTATGAATCGGCCAAGAACAGTCTGGAGTCAGTGACCGCTGCAACATTTGTGATTTTTTTTTATCTCCTTGATAGAGCTGAGAGAGTTTTTTTTTAATTTTCGGTGACTTGGGTAAAGTGGCAAATAAGCAGCACAACAAGAGAGTATTGCACAGTTCCTTTCGTTTGAATTATGACACTTATGGATTCTATGTACGTAGTCATATGGTAGAACCACCTTAAACAAAACTATAAATAGCACCACAGGATAGTACTACTGAAGACGTTGTTGACAAGCGACTCGCTTGCACTCAGCTGACAGTACCGTGATCTAGTAACAGAAATGCGCAAAGACGAAAAACATTCTTCACAGAAAAGTAAGTTCCTATCCCAGGTTCATTTCGAAAAGAGACAAGGGCACTATTCAGCTTCCCTAGCTCGAGTTCCAGTTCGAATTACTTTGACCCCGCTGTCGATAACTGTTTTAGTTGCCACCGTCGCGACGTGGGACACTTGGATCCGGTTCAAAACACCGGCAGAAATAGTAAGTATGACCTTTTCTGCCACAATTACTGCAAATAGCATCGCCCATACGAGTGCGAATTCTCCTTGACTGAAAAGCAGGGCTATTACGTTGCTGGTACCTATTAGGTGTAGGGGTATAGGCTGGGGTAGGCCAACCCCCACATTAAGTGCTGATATTCTTTCCTGATTATTTGCCTTACATCAGATTTATCGACAAAAGAGCCCTGTTGACCAACGGAGCCAAATGTTTTGTCCTTAGGCGTAACAACGTTTGATAGCTCTTGCAAAGTCTCAGCCAAAGAGCAAGTTTTTAGAGCCAAATAAAACAGATTCTTTTAACTTAGCAACTTTTGACTTAACTCTGCTGCCTCTGGGTTTTGTGGCTGCTGTAACATAACATAGCCTGAATTTCCGGGAGAAGACCCTGTACAAAAC
The DNA here is from genome assembly GCA_964017195.1 of Siderastrea radians. Taxonomy (NCBI): domain Eukaryota; kingdom Metazoa; phylum Cnidaria; class Anthozoa; order Scleractinia; family Rhizangiidae; genus Siderastrea; species Siderastrea radians. The sequence continues at coordinate 45,927,659 of OZ024893.1, forward strand.
AATAAATCCACTCACTTCTAGGCCAATTTAACCGAGCGCAATGCATTCGAAGGCTACATGAATAATCACGGCCGCAAAGGATTCTTTCTCTAACTGCTGGCGCAGGATTAGTGCCTGTCTTACTCACCACTCTTCAGCCTCCGACGCAAAACACTGAGTTAGAGAAGCTAATAATTTATCGAACCTCATCTTGTCAGCCAAAAGCAATGTCTGAAACCATGCACTAGCAAGCCCTTTTAAGTGGAAAAGAAGAGCTAAAGTTCAATTAACTTTATTATTTATTATTTACCGGTAACGCCTACCCTTCGAAGCCGAAGATTGATGGCGTGGGGTCAGCTAAATATTACGAAAAACTTCATTCCAACTGTTTAAACCTCCTGCTCCCTAATAATTATTAACAAATTTGTGAACATCCTCACACTCATCCCCTCTAAAGTTCGGAAATAAAACTGACAATTTCACGATTATTCTCGTACTAGGCTGCAAACTCAGTGCTGTACGCAAAGTTTTCTGCATCGCCTCACACAACTAATTAACCCGGCTGACTAGCGCTGGCCACGCTAATTGACTTTGTGTATTAATATGATCGGATGCAACTAAAGACGGCTAGAGCTACCAGACAGATACTAAATTATGCTCGTTGCTAGCTAAATCGCCTGCGTTTTCGCGATCAACTTCACTGCTTGCTGCCTACGCTCTTCCTTTTTTACTGAATTACCTCCTCCAAATCAGAGCTATGATCACCAGAGAACCAAGAAAATTCCGAGCCTGCACTTGTCGGGTGGGAAATACAGTAACTGCTTGAGCCTGCGGTTCAGCTGGTGGCGAACTTATTCACCTAACAAATAAGCGAAACTGTGGCGTTCTTGACTGGGAAACAGAAGGAGGCGGGACAGGCCTTCATGCGAACCAACAGACCCAGATCAATTCTCCTGGCAGGCAGCCCGTTAAGCCAGGGTTCTCGCTCTTTGTCTAGTATTCAGGATTATGACAGAAAAAATTGAGAAATAACCAGGTGTCCCAATTGAAAAAAAGATAACAAATGATGTAAACAAAAACCGGTCTACATTTCTCCACGAAACTCGAAATGGCGGCTGAAAAGTGACTAGTAATTATATTGTCACGTCTCAATGCCCCCACCAATCTAATCAAGTCGGAGTGAGAACTAAACTTTTGGAAGCCTCATTTTGATAAAATAGCACTAACTGAGCTTGTAACGGAAAGGCGTTTACACGAAAAGAAGCAAAGTTTATTTACACACTTGAAAGAAGCAAATTCTCCAACCAATGTTGACGAGCGACTCGCTTGCACTTAGCTCAGAGGTACCGAGACTCTATTTTTATTGCTTCTTCAACCAACTAACAACTCTCACAACTCCTACAACTTCCCCAACTAACTTACACGCTTTCGCAAACTTTACAGTACACCAGAATTGTAGATATGTTTGTGTTTCCCAGGCGTGGGAACCGGAAGGCTCTAATTTGACATGAAAAAGCAATCAGCTAAGGAAACCAAATCACACCACACGGACAAAGGAAACTCAATTGAAACTAACCACTGGAGAACAGCTAAGTCGACTTCCCTAATCAAAACTAGCCTTGAATTTCACTCTGGTGTGGGTCTAAACCGAGGTGAACAAAAAATCCCAGGCTTGTCTACCGTGGAAGAATTACTCGATGACTAAATTACTCTTTCAAATGGACTGCACAAGCTATGATCCGGGAAATACATGTGCAGGCTAACGTAGACCTTGAACGCCCTTGAGCCACAAGAGTAGCATGACGGTCCAAACACATAACAACCTTTCATTTAAATGGTCACACTTTAGAGGATCTCAACCCGGCACAGACTCAGACTTTAGAATTGCCTTCTACAGCGTAACAAACAGCACCACAGGAAAAGACTGCTCATTGGCTTTCACCTTTCATTTGAATGGTCACACTTTAGGATTTCATCCACCATAACAAAACCTACAACCACCCTACACAGGTTTAAAAAACAGCACCATTGAAAAGTACTGCTCAATGCTTTCATTTGAAGGCCAGACTTCAAAATTTCACCCACAGACTTTCCGGCCTCGTACTACATGAGTGAGCCGTACACGGGGTAGGAGGGCAAATTTCCTATGACAAATGTCCTTGAATATGTGCCGGCAGCGGCTTTTAAACAGCGGAATAGCAAGCGCCTGAGGAAGGAAAACCGAGAAAAAATTGCACAGAGGAAGTGAGAAAATTCATCTACAAATCAATGGCTCATTTTTCAAGTACAGACAAATTTATTTAAAGCATGGGTTAGGCAGCGGTACTTTCATTGCAACATATAGCTAAAGTGCAAGGCAAAAAGAGATACTGGGTTCGCATGCATGGTCCATGATTGAGGCTCGTAGTGTTCTTAGTGTTAAAATACTTCTAAAAGCGTAGAAATTGCCTGGAAAGGCTAAATAACTCGGATAGGCGCCATGTAAACTACAAAAAAGGCTCGAACGGAGGGTCTGAAGACTAGTTCTACGAATTAAATCTTTGCCAAATTTTCTTTGACAACCCATACACTAGAGAAAATGTCACAAATGATTAATCTTCACTGCCACATTAAAACTGGCGCACCAGTTTTCAAGCAAAAGCGTTTGTCACAGAAGATTCGCGAAAATTTTCTCACGTACACGAGTTAATAAAATGATCATAGAAAACTTGTCACAGAAAATTTGCTCGTGTTGTCCAGGCTTAAGAGTCATCCACGAACTGAACAATCGGGACCACCTTGTAGAGCATACTATGCAATAGGAAGGGAAAGTTCTGCTCAACAAATTATATTTTAATTGGTACAGAGTCACGTCCGTAGGAGATTAAAAAGTTTAAAACACATTTCATGTCTCAGCTTTAACTTTTGGAGGCAAACACTTAATCTCCAACAATTTACTGAGTCGGCAGACTTAAATATGTTGCGGTAGATTTTTGACGAGCATGGTGCGGACACGAGAGTGTCATATTCATTTGTAGTAAATTTTGCCGGTTTTGTTACCGTTGAAAGGACTCCTACTTTGCTACGAGAAATAAATAAGAGAATTTAATACGGACCACATTTTGTTTAATCAGTTTGTTTCGAAATTGTCATAAGCGCACTTTTTAGTTCCAAGGCACTGAAGCATACTTCAAACGACAAACTTTTCATGTGCCAAGCTTAATGCAAATCAGCAAGAAATAGAATGTTTTTGCTAATTTGCATGAAGTTCAGCGCATGAAAAGTTCGATGGTTTCGGCTAGACTCCGAGGAAGAGGCCATAGCCTCGAAACGCCTGCTTTTTTACGTTATCTTAATTTATTTTTCATACGTAATTTTGGCGCGTACTTAGCTTTTACTCGAACATTTGCGCTACACATCTGGTTCAGCTTTTCAAGCGTTATACTAAGTTTTCGAAGTTTTCTATGAACGAGTCAGTCACACACCACTGCGGCCCAGCCGAGTTCACCGGGCAATCTCTCGTAGAAAAGCGGGACGAGTAGCTTATTGTTTTTGCCGGACAACCAAATACAAACAACAATGTTTAGACTGTGTAAACAACAAAATCGAAAGCAAGCCAGTTTGCGCTCCATGGAAAACGTGCGCGATGGTTGTCTATCGCATATCAGTGACTACACAACGATCATTGAGCCAATCAGATTCGCGTATTCGCAAAAAGACAAGAGATTCGTTGACCATGATGAATAACGGGGAAAAAGGTTTTCTATCTCTATCTCAACAATACTCCTACTTAAGCTTTCAAGCATTGCCTACCGAACATTCTGAGTCACGTGTGCAAATGGAAGGACACTTCGCGGCAAACTCTTCTGAAAAAACACACTAAGGCCTTTGTCTATCCGGCTGCATGCCAAAACTAAATCTTGATACACTTCCAAGCCATCTGACTGGTTCAAAGTAAATCACGTGCACAAACATCATGCATCATTCTTTCTTTGCTTGTTGGAGCATGAGACAACAATACTGCTTGAGCTATCGAGTGTTTGTAAAAAAAAGTGTTCAACTTCCTATTGTCTATATAAAAAACAAACTCATCTTATTCAAAACAAATGGAACAGGACCTTAGCACACACCGTTGTCGGGCAAAATTCGCGAAAAGCCATGATGTCACGTCGGCGAACTCTATCCGTGACGAAAATCCATGTAAGCGCGCGGAGACCGCTATTTCGCCAACACAGCCTGCTTCTAAAGAAAGACACCAAGAAAAAGCCCAAGAAACCTACCCTTGGATTAAAGAAGTTCGTTCCAAAGGTAGGAAACCCAATTCATTTTTTTTTATTTCTGTCCTGAAGACGTACACAGGACAATTAGAGGGCGTGGGTAGATTGCAATCCCTTCTCTTCTTGTGCACATTTCTCATGCAGCGATATTCCCAAAATCAAAAAAAAAATTTCTAGAATATTGAAGGGTAGCATAGCTTGCGTTAGGTTGCCGATGTTTTTATTTGGTATTAATTTGTTAATTTTGGATTATCGTAGAGGATGGGCTAGTAAAATACTCTCTCTGGCCGTGATGGAGCTTCTCCATTGTGAAGCCCGCTTTCGATGGTGCGAAGAGCACCATTTTGTGATCTTAGCCCAAACAGTTCCACTTATTTCACTTGCATGAATCTCGTAGAAAAGAAATGCTATGATTCTTTTCTTACACTAACGTTCAAAGCCACTTTTTCCCGCTGTTTCAATGCATTCATATGTCGTTGAAGGCAGTGCAAAAAGAATAGATTCCATCGTGACGCCATGTTAAAAACGTGTGATAATCCCTCCTTACTCGTATCTGTGCGGCGTACCAATTCCTGTTTTAAAGCTGCGAAATGTCCTTATTAACCACAAAACAGTCTCTTCTCAGTTACTTCAACCTGCCTTGCCAAGGATGTTATGTGTCCAAGGCAGCAAGATCCGCTAATGCGACAATACTTTGAATCAGTTCTTCTCTTTACACCGCCTCTCGAATCAGGAAATATTCCCCCGTCTTGTGCGGTGAATGGTCTCTCCAGCTTAGTCAAAATGTCCGAAACCCTTTCTCTATTTTGTTAGAAAAAAGAAGCGGTCAGATTTTCATATTTCTACTCCACATAGGGGTTTGAATTTTAGTACTTATTTTAAAACTAGTTTAGTTGAGAAATAAAGCAGTAAATTGATAAATTGCTGCGGTATGAAATAGTTGCTCTATCTATGGTGAAAGCTTTCGTAGAAAGTCAATGATTCAGTTATACAAAACTGGAATGACTGTCAGGCTAAAGCATTTACAACGACCTGCAAACTTTCTGTGTTGGTGTTGTTTTTTTTTTTTGTGTGTGTGGATTGATAGAGCATTTACTGTTTTTCAAAACTGCTCAAAATGTGTAAATCCCGAAGCGCATGGGTCCTTAGGACAGAGTTCTTAGCCAAACCAACAGTTTTCTTTGTTAGTCTGTTTCATGTCATCACAGGCAAAACTAAGTTATAACTGCGACAATTTGGTTGTATAAACAGGAACATAAAGTTGTTAAAATTACAGCGTCATTACTTCAAATTAAAGCTGTTGTGCTGTATTGTAACAACATGGAATTATTTCATGGTCTCGGTCGGAAGGCCTTCTTCTTTTCGCCCGGAACTATTTGTAGGCTCACAGCCGCTTTTATCTTATATTACTTGCGAGCGTTTTATAACACTGATTTTACCAGTCAAGTTTTATTTTAAGCTTTAGCTTGTTATCTCGAAATTGTAGGAACAACTGAGTCATGATGTCAGTCGACCTTGATTATCTAAAAATCGTTTGCCTTCGCTGACGAACATGACTAGTAAATATCATAGTACCAACATCGAAATATTATCTGAAATATCGGAGCTCTTTGCCATTTTTCCGTGGCTTTCTGCTACACTGAAAAATGCCAAACTCTTAAAGGTACAAAACTTTTTAAAGCTCTTCTAGCACAAATAGGTCAAAATCCACGTCTTCCTCAGTTCTCGCCCTCATGTCAGGCCCGTCTCCATGCCACATGCAAGTGTTTTTCGCGAACGCTTCAGTCTGTCGCGCTCGCTCAACTATCCAGGTGACTATCCGGGCCCTGAGAGAAATAGGAGACTCCTCAGGGACTAAACTGAAAGATTGAACTAAAAAACAAGATACACACTTTTAAGTGTGAAAAACTTTATCCACACAAGCTTGAAACAATGAAACAAATTGAGGACATAGCTTGCACGAATTCACCTACCGACTCGTTACAAATATGAACGGGAAGACAAGCCCTTTGTTAACTGGCTGTCTTACTCATCCGTCGTCCGAGTCATTAGTCAGGGACCTCTAGGTAGTTAGCTGAATAAAGCGTTTCTTGAAAAATTGGAGTCTGTCCACTAAATTATATGAGATCTGTAAAACTGAAAATGCTCTAGAGCTTCTAGGGCTATGTTCAGTGGATGAATATCATGAAGATCTTGAGCTGTCATCTCCATTTTATTACCTCATAACTAAATCGGTGTTTTTCTTGTTTCTTGTTGTCCCTGCTGCTACTGTTGTTGTTATTGTTGCAATGAAGCCGGATATTTACTAACGGACATTTGGAGTTTTCAAACTACCTTGTTCTAAAAAAACACAGTATCAGCTAACACTGAGAGACCTAGCCTGTTCCAGGCTCTCGGTTTGTGGGGAAAGAGCGAAAAAGCGGGCGAGCGCGGAAAAGACGAGCGGGGACGAAGGCGAGCGAAGGAAAGAGAGCCTGTAAGAATTTCTTTAACGGCCCTCTGTCGGTATAGCAGGAGCTGCTATACCCTCTGATTGGCTAATTTTGACAGGAAATGCGGATATCGCGTGATCCGCGCGAGCCATCTTTGTCAACTGACGCCGACTGATACCTGATCGGAGTGTTGACGAAGTGTTGACATTTCCTGTCAAAATTAGCCAATCAGAGGGTATAGCAGCTCCTGCTATACCGACAGAGGGCCGTTAAAGAAATTCTTACAGGCTCTCTTTCCTTCGCTCGCCTTCGTCCCCGCTCGTCTTTTCCGCGCTCGCCCGCTTTTTCGCTCTTTCCCCACAAACCGAGAGCCTGGAACAGGCTATGAGAGACCAGTCATGTATGAAATGCACTGAAATTGCTTCGGTACTATTAGTGCTAAGAGATGTAAGTCGGAAATGTCTAATAGGTTCTGTGCTGGTTCTAAAATTGCTATGAAAACTCCGTTTTAACTGAAATGGTTATTTCTTCTTATGGAATGGGTGTTTGAATCAAACTAGTTTCGTTTAAGTCACATTTTTTGCGTTTGAAATACACGAGAGCTTACGAGGTTAAAGATGTTGCTTTAATGATTCAGCAACACTGGTTGTGTTCTGTTTGAGATAAGAGCTTCGGTTATTACTTTTTAACTCAAAGATAAATCATTTTCTATCGCAGAAGAGTCAAACATAAAATCGTGTGATATGGTTCTAAGGTTTTATTCTGTGAATTAATTGAATTCTTAAGTAGAAAGATTTAGCTAAAACTGTTGAACAGTATTTCCTATGGCGGATGCTTTTTGACTCAATGAGAATTCTTTGCAAGAAGAATTTTTTTTTGAAATTTTTCTTTTATGTATTCTGAATCTTTCGACTGAAAGCATTTGCTGAATGTCAACTATGACTTCTCTATCTTGTTCAAGGAACACCACAAGAGAATGATGACAAAAAACGAACTATCTACAGCACAAGACAACTCGTCGAGTTAGAGAAAGAATTCCATTACAACCGATACCTCTGCAGGCTGAGAAGATTCGAAATCGCGCAATCGCTCGGACTTATGGAGAAACAAGTGAGAATCTGGTTCCAGAATCGGCGGAGAAAATGGAAAAACGAAAACAAGATCGTGGAGGAAGCCTTAAAGAATGCCGAAATTCAGGAGCGAGTTAGACAACGAAGCGCGCAGGACCCAAATGGGTTCGGAAGTTTGACAATGATAAACAACATGAACAATTTTCAGAGTTTCATCAGCGAGGTGAACTCGATTCAGCAAGTGAGAAGAAATTACGGGTTTCCTTCTTCAATACAAAGTTATAACGGTGGATTAAAGGAACGGCCAAGAACACTCTGCAGTCAGTGGCCGCTGCAACATTTTAAATTTTTTTCTTAACTCCTTAGAGATGAGTATTTTTTCTTAAATACACATGCAAATGATGGAAAATTCTATACTTCTTATACACATGCAGCCTTTCTGGAAGAACGTATTTTATGTGAGGTAAGCATAGCTAACTCATGGCACGAATTCAACGGAATGATTGCAAATTCAAGGTAACAACAAGAAGTGATATTAGTGCACTCATTTCCAGTAATAGACTCAATAGGACTTTTCGGTGTTACACTGGATAATGAACTTATTCGAGAAACATGTGATCTCAGTTTGTAAGAAGTTAAACAATCAGTTCAATGTAATAACGAGATTTGGCAAGCTAATTATTTTCCTTTGAGACTATGCTACGTCTTTCTAAAGCGTTTATACTATCCCACTTTCATTATTGCTATATGGTGTGGCATTTTTGTAGTAAATGTTAATCTGACAAGCTGGATTTGCTCAACAAGTGTATTCTACGGTTTATTTTCAAGGACTGGAACTCTGACTTCTGCAGTCTACTTAAAAGAGCTGGGAATACAAGCCTGGCAAATAAGCCATACAAAATATACAAAATATGATTCTTACTGTATTTACTGAATATCTTCATTTTGACAAATATACGGGGTACCTGAAGGAAATGTTTAGTCTGAGCTCCAGCACCTATTCATTGTCATTCATTCATCAGTGATATGTTGTCGGTCACCAAACTAAATACGACATCTTATGCCCTTCATTCTTTTAGTTCCTTATCGGCCAAATCAGCTGGAATGTACTCCCTGATAATTACAGGACCGCTGCCGAAGAGTTTAACCACTTCCGCAAATTAATTATGTCTTATAATAGTATTTTATAAACTGTCCTCTTAGGAATCCCTTTAATTTATTGATTTTTTTTTTGTTTAGTTATTAGTTCGCACGAAGACATTAGCATTTCCCAGTGTTTCTGTTAAATTTGAGTGTAAATGAAGTTTATGTTGTTGAGTGTTGTTGTTCGTTTGAATGGCGACACTTATGGATTTTATGCACGTACTCAGTTGCTAGAACCACTTTAAACAAAACTATAAATAGCACCACAGAAAAGTACTGCTTAAGACCTTGCTTAATGGTCTCAGTTTATGATTTTAATCCGGCACAAACTCAGACGTTAGAGGCGCCATGTACAGCATAACAAACAGTACCACAGGAAAGTACTGCTCGGCGGCCGGTAGCTTTCATTTGAATGGTCACACTTTACGACGTCATTCACAGAATCAAAAGTTGAAACCAACCTGTACAGCGTAATAAACAGCACCACTGAAAAGTACTCTTCAATAGCTTTCATTTGAATGGTCACACTTTAGAATTTCACTCACGGACTTTCCGGCTTCGTACCACAGAACTGAGCCGTACACGGGTAAGGTGAGCAAATTTTCTATGACAAATGGCCTTGCGTACGTGCCGGCAGCAGCTTTTGGACAGCGAGACAGAAAGCGCCGGGCACCGAAGGAAGGAAAGCTGAAAAGTTGCACATAGTCAGTAAGTGAGAAAATTCGTCGAAAAATAAATGTCTCGTTTTTCAAGGGCAGACAAGGTTAATTAAATTTCTATGACAACCGTTCTACTTAATTTAAAATTTCACATGACAATTTTTCATTGCTACATAAAAACTGGCACACCAGTTTTTTATCAAATGCATTTGTCACATAAGGTTTAGGAAAATTTTCTCACGAACACGAGCAAATAAAATGGCCACAGAAAATTTGCTCGTGTTGACCAGCCGAGTTGACCGGGTAATCCGAAAAGCGGGACAAGTAGCTTAATTATTGTTTTAGTGGAACCAAATAAAGTTTACTTTGCAAGGAAAACGTGTGCGATAGTTTGCTATCGCATATCAGTGATTACACAACGATGATTGAGCCAATCAGATTCGCGTATTCGCAAAACACAAGAGATTGATTAACCACGAAGAATAACGAGGAAAACGTTTTCTATCTCTGAATGATTCAACAATAATCGTACTTACGTTTTTAAGCGCTGTCCACCGACTCACTTGTGCAAATGGCAACCAATGGAAGGGAACTTCGGGGCAAACTCTTCTGACTGCGTGACTTGTTTCATTGACCCATGGATCGTCACATAGCTGAATAACGCAATACATACGTCACGTAAGAACTCTTTACCAGAATCTTCACACTGATCTTTTAAGAAGTACCCTGGGTACCAGTGGTGTCCGCGCGCGCAAGAAACGCGTCTGGTACCCATGGCATTTTAGAAGGCAAACTTTTTGAGTAGCCCCGCAGCTCTCAACAACCTCTAATTTCATTGGACCTTGGTATCACGCAGCTCTATTGTTTTCGGGGCTAGGGTCCATTGTTTTGTTGTTTGGTGTATTGTTTTCTCAGCAAATCAGAGAAGACCTTGTAAGAGCTGCGACATCGCTCAACTTTTTGCCCTTAAGGACGGTGCCTCCTTTTGTCACTTTGCGTAAGTTCTGCGTATCTCGGGTCTGGTCCGCGATATTCGGGTTCAGCCTACTAATACAACGGTTTGCGCGGTTTATGACAATGTGGAAAAAGCAGATCTTAGCGAGAGCTATCAGAATCCAAAAAGAAAATTGTGGGTAACCGCGCATTTTTCAGAGATAATTGAGCTTTCCTTTCCCGTCAGCCTTTTTTCTTTAAAAACCGCATTTTTACCGTTAAAGCGGTTTTTTAAGTGCTATGTTGCCAAATGCCACTGAACTTTGCTAAAAAAGCGTTTTCTTACAATTTAGCTAGATTTTGAGCCAGCTTCTGTTGTAAATTGTACAATATTTTGCTTTCACGCATGCGCATAAGCCAAAAAATACTTTTTTGCTGACTCATTTCCAATTTTTTTCTCGCTTCTTTTGCTTCCCTTTTTCTCTCCCTTTCATTTTCTTTAACTACTACCCTTTATCCTCTTTCTATCCACTGGAAACGTTTTGGCCTCAACCCTTCAAAAAAAAATGGAAATGGAACATTGATCGACTACGTGACTTGTCCTTATTCCACCACCAATTTTGCACCAAAATTGGACCTGTTTTTTTCTGGTATAGCTCTGCCAGAATTTGGTCGATATTCAAAATGGACACACGTATGGATAGATTGTCCTTGCTGTGTTAGCTGCTTATCAAAACAATCTGGTGTCGTCAGAAAAAGATGACGTCACAAGTGGTTCAATGTCTCCCCCCTGAAACGACCCCAAAGTACGACGCTTGACGGGAAAGAGTTTAAGGGAGGAATATACGTGAATTTTGAGGAAATGGGATAAGATATAAGAAAGAAATAAAAGAGGGATTAAATTTTTGTACACCCTCCCAGACAGGCCACCCCCCACGTAAGAGCACTTGGGGTTGTTTGTGGCCTGTTTTGGTATCCGTCTATTAATTATTAATTTTAAAATTTAATTGTAACCCTCCTTTAATTCTTAGCAAGTTTCAATTTGCTTAAAATTCATCAATTTTCCTCCTACTTCTCCTTCTTTACGTTTAATTTAAAATTCGCGAAACATTCTCTCAGATTTATGGGAACTCGCACTATGATCCCATGATAGCATTTTTGGATTGAATGAAATCTCATCGAGATAATTAAGAAAAAAGGCTAAAACTTTGGGGGGAAAAGGTATCCACGTATATGCCCCCTTAAATTTAGAATGAAAATGCCCTAATTCTTTGTGGTTGCTTAAAAATGCGTGGTTACTCAGATTTTTAATTTTAGATTCCAATAGGTCTTGCTAAGATCTTCTTTTTCCCCATTGTCATAAACTTTGCAAAAATACCTCTTTATAAGAAGGCACCGTCTTTAACAGACAGAACGAAAGATTGTTCAAGCCGGTTTATAAGCATATTGTACTAAATTTAGAAAGAAAAATCAACGCAGTACTCGAACTAAATCTTAAAGAAAACTAAACTTGGGTATCTTATATAACTGAAAGCGAAGGAATACCTTTAACAACCATCGCTGAGCTAACCATACACAACTGGAAAATCACTTCAAAATGGCGGTGAACAATGGCGGTCATCTTGAGAGACGAGAGGTCTGCGGTTTGTACCGCTGACCAAACGGACGACGCGTGCGCAGTTCCTGCCATAATTTTTCAAAGGAAAATACAGACAAACGGCGAAAGTTTCACTTTATTAACCACAAAACTTAACGCCGTTTCTAAAAACTTAGGTTTTTTTACGTTGAGCATGTGTTTAAAATGAAGTAACTGTCATACACAAGTTTTGCTAGCGTGAAATTCAGTTTGCCGGGACATGTTACGAACTTCGCGTTCGTAAACGTTTGAACTGATTCAAACTTGAATTCTCTGAAAGACCAGAAGTGACGTAACTTTTTGTGTTTGACCGCTGTGAAAGTTTAAGCTGCCAGGGCTCATGTTAACGGCTCGAGCCACGGCTGTTGCCTACTCATATCCAGAAATCGCAGACATTTGAGCCCACGGTCAACAAATCCTGCGGTAAATTGACCATCGAAGGGAACGCAACAACAACAAAGAAATGTATGGAGATTAAAAAATTTCGAGAAATATCTCTTGATCAATTTGTTAAAGTATAAATGTGCAACCGGTTCATGGTAAACTGGTCTATCAAGAAAGATATAGTACAAAAAATAAGGTGGATACTTCGAATTTTATGTTTACTTTTTACGGTTTTCTGTGAGCAGTTTAGCGGCCAAAAAATGTAAGGCGTGGAGGGGGATTTCATCGAAAAACCGAAAACTCATAGTTTATAAACAGCGATTACGGGTAAACATAATGGGATCGAAAAAATGTGCAAGTGGATTCACTAAAACTATACATGGAACAAACTAACCTTACGATTTTCAGCTCCATCCGATTGATTTTGATGTTTACTTTTTGCACTTGAAAACCACGAAAAAATAGCATTGGGCCATACATTTGAAAGTCCACGCTAAAGTCCAAAAATCCGCTTTCTTGGAACTGCGGTATGCATCATTTCAAAGAGCTGTCTATGTAGGACGCCCGAAAAGGCGCGGGCTCTAATGTCCGCGATTTCTGGATATGGTCGCTTCATACCAACTTGTCGATGTTGGGTCACAGATTCACAGGAAGTTGTGGGAAGTTTGTGATGTTGCTAACATTTCAGCGTTTCCGTTTTTGTTACTGGACGTTGTGGGAAATGATCTATCTTTCAAATTTCTTTTGAATAACAGTTCATTCAAAAAATTGTGAAAAGAAATACAAGAATCTTGAAAGTTAGCCCTGTACGAAGGAACACCTCACAAAGCTAAAATATTTAAGATAATACAAACAACAAAACGTACAACAACATATATTTAAGCATTCCGATAATTGAGCATTGTATTACCTTCTACAATATGAACTATATTTAGTTGTCAAATACAGAAATCAGGTTTTCATCAACATTCGACCTAACATTGAATCGTAATTATCAATAAAAAGCGATAGCCTCACACACATGAGGATTAAGGTTGTAGAAAAGAATTATTATTTTTTTTAGTTTTCAGATTAAACGATATTTACCATTTATTTCATTGACAAATTTCGTTCTCAATTCATTGTGATAATGTGATCACACAGTAGTACGTACATAGTAGTAAGGCAAGACAAAATAGGTCCCAAAAAAAAGGTTCTTTATCGTATGAAGTTGATTCTAAAAAGCCAGGTAAAAACGCCAATTAAAGTTAATCAAAACTTTCTGGGCCTTAGCATCCGTCTCCCATATGGTCTAGCGGTTAGGATTCCTGGCCAGTTTTCACCCAAGCGACCCCGGTACGACCCCCAGTATGGGAACTGATTCCTTTTTTTTTCTTTTTGCCGTTTGTCCTTCCTTCAAATCCTTTTCTTTTAGTCACAGTTACCGGAGCCCCTTTGCTATATCTCGGATAAGTCAAAACAATAGAATTTCCTATAATCGCCACGTTTTTCCCGGACTTTCAGTCGTTCTGGTTCAGTTGCTCCATTCAAAGGGTACAAGCTTTTACGTGATTCGCGTTGTCATTTCTGCTAAAATGTGGCACCCTTTGACATACTTCGCTTTAGCCACCATTTCTTCCACTTTGCAGCCGTTTTGTGACCCTTTCGTACACTAAATTGGCAACTTGCCCCACCCTTTAGTATACCGCAAGCTTAAAAAAGGTACCCCTTTAGGGCGAAGCCTATAGGGAGTACGTCTCCCCCCCCGGTCTTCCCGTAAGCGACCACCTGCCTTGAGCGACCACTTACGGTTGACAAAAAAAAATCCATCAATGGCTTCATTTTCAGCTAACGAGGTCAGCAGCTGCAATATTTGCCTCATTAATCATTTACTTTTACCAAAGGTAACTTTGTCAAAGTTTAAGACGTTTTGGTCAATTGACGCGTGTGGTCCAGCTCTCCACACGCGCGATAACGTTGGTAAGGTAACCCTTTCACTTCCCGAGTAAGAAACTGGCTGATGCAATGCAGTTTAACTTTTTCGTCTGCGGATGAAACGCCAAAGTGTGAGCATTCAAATGAAAACGGTACTGTTTATTATACCGTGCCAGGTGGTTTTAACTTTTTTGAGTCCGGCTGGATAAAACCCATAGTTAGGGTTGAGCAGTACTTTCCTGTGGTTCTGTTTATTATGTTGTGCAAGGTGGTTCTAACTTCTGAGTCTGTGGATAAAGTCCTAAGTACGAACATGCAAATGAAAGCTACTGAGCAGTACTTTCCTATGATACTGTTTATTATGCTGATTATGCTATACAGGGTGTTAGCCTTGACAATGTCCTCTTCAACAAATCATAGCTGGGTGATGAATATAAGCATCTTCGTTTTCCCCCTTCTACAACAGTACTACCATTGTAAAAAAATTGGTAACAGTTTGCTGCTGTAATATTTTTCCCCTTTAAATGAAGCGCAGCATCTATTATGCCTTAAAAATGAATGATAAAAATTATACACATACAAAACAGTAAGAAAAGGTAGCATGATGGCTGAGGGATGAGGACAGTAAATTACCCAGGCTACGAACAGTCTCTCCGCTCAAGGAAAGTCGAGCAAAAAAACACGCGAGCGAGCGGGAAAATCGCCGGCTGCGTGGAAACATGACGCGTGTGCGTAGGGATTACACTAGCGGCTGGTCATGCTTCCGTGTGGCAGGCCATTTCCGCGCTCGCTAGCGTGTTTTTTTTTCCTTTTTTTTTTTTGCCCGACTTTCCCTGAGTGGAAAAGGGAGACTGCTCGTCGTCTACATATTATCTTTGCGTGTCCAGTGCCAATGGCAAATTATACACAACTTCCAATAGTATCTTTCCTCCTTTTTCATCCTGAAAACTACCAGAGGATGGTCAGTCTTTCCCTAACATGCAACGTATCAGCTGGGACACCTGCTACGCATTGACGTTTTGTTGTCTTCTTCCACCAGCCGCCCTGTTGCACAAGTTCGACGTTAACAACATATAACCAGTAGTGGTAAATATAAACGTGATGTAACAAATCTCGATGCAATACTTTAAATTGTCGCATTCTGCGACAGGAGGCCCTCAGGAGAATTTCACGCAATAAACCTATGGCAACTTTGTAAATTTACTTTGTTCTTCAAAGCCTGTTCGTAGACACTCCTTCTCTAGAGGCCTTTAGTGGAAAGACAGCATCGACAACTCCACCCTTCACTTGTTATGCAGCTATCAATGTCTTGCCTCAACGTGGGGAGTGCGGGCATGTGCGGGCTATTGGCAACAAACCGTCACCCGTGTGAGGGGCGACTGGACTTTTTTTGACGCAGTGCATCCCCGAGGGGTCGGGATTTTTTGACATCAATGCTGCTTCAAACCACTAAAATAACCACTGGTATAATACACTTCGTGATACATACATGATATACTTTCCAACGAATTCAAAATGGCGGACAGAGGCGAGGTAATTCCTTCCTTTTTTATGATATTCCATGTTGTTAAATTCAGTAAATATTTCTTTTGTTGCGGTATGTCAGATGTCATTTCTGAGATATATCTTTCTTTTTCCAGGAAAGTGATATTTCAGCCGGTGGCTCTGATCGTGAACTCCATACCGTTGGCATAAGTTCCACAGTTTTGTGCGTGGTTTAGCCGCTTTTTCATGAGAAGTTTAACCTTGATTTTCATGTCAATTGTTTTTGTTATTTTTGTTTGTACTGAATTGTAGGATTAATTATTATTAGGAAGCACAGCTTGACGGTGACCAGCTCCCAGCCGATACCAGAGGGACAAGGAAAAAACGGGTACAATTTATCTTTTGGGCATAATATTTTTCATTTTATTTTTATTTTGAAACACCTCTCTAGATAGGGAGTCTTAGATTAGTTATGTGATATTTTCCTTACTCCTTTTATATATTAGATTCACTTGTTGATAGCACTTACGAATAATGATTTATATGGTGTTATATTAAGAATTAAGTTATGCATGGTTCAATTTTACCTGTTACCCCCCCGGGCAACCCCGGGGACAAGTCCAGCTCTTTAGTCCCAGGGGTGGGGAATTGTTTGAAGCGGTCTTGTCCCGGGGGGAGGGGGGCGGGGCAAATCGAAAATAACTTCTTGTTGTTCTTGTGAACACAGGCAGCCCAGACGCGTTGTAAGTGGAGTTCATTTAAAAATAGAAAAGGGTGAAAATATATGTAATAGCACGAAATAAATCTTTACTTCACGAAAATAAATCTGTTTTACTTCTGCTTATTGTGGCCTGCTTAATTAATTTCCGGTTAATCTTGCACCGCTCTATTAAATTACGCAATCGCTTGTTAGCGTCGCTGTTTAAGTAACCCGTTAAGCCTAAGGTTTGCAGAGATTTATTACAGACTAACCGGTGATAAAAGAATCGGGATATCTTGAAATAAATCGTGCCTACCTTCAGCGCAATGTTCCCCTGTTCGTCCTGGCTGGTTTAAATGACATTTTGTGGCTTTTTCAATCGGACGTTGAAGTTGCGCTGAAGGTAGGCACGATTTATTTCAAGATATCTCGATTCTTTTATCACTGGTTAGTCTGTAATAAATCTCTGCAAACTTTAGGCTTAACGGGTTACTTAAACAGCGACGCTAACAAGCGATTACGTAATTTAATAGAGCGGTGCAAGATTAACCGGAAATTAATTAAGCAGGCCACAATAAGCAGAAGTAAAACAGATTTATTTTCGTGAAGTAAAGATTTATTTCGTGCTATACATATATTTTCACCCTTTTCTATTTTTAAATGAACTCCACCTACAACGCGTCTGGGCTGCCTGTGTTGTGAAGTGCGTCACTTCTCGGTTGATGCCGCCGAACTGCGTGAAGAAGACTGCCGATTTCCAGGGAGAATCTCTAAAATTTGTAGCAGACTTATTAGAGAAGAATAATCTCTCAAAATTAAAATTTGTATTCGAAGGAACTTTTATTATAAATTGTTAATCGAATGTGCGTTTGATGCGTACTCGAGTGGATGGCGTTCTTCACAAACAAAGAAATATTTCTTCAGCGTATTTAAGCTTATGTATAAGACGACTTAAATCGACTCTATATGAAAACGGATGCACGGCTTTATATTAAACAGAGGTCTCAGTCCAGTGTCCATTCTTATGAAACAAGCTAAGAAAAACTCCTTTTAAAATGCTGCCATCAATTTGTTCACGGGCTTCGGCTTGTGCGTATGTGCTATCTTTAGAATAAATCACGTGGCGAAGACCATTTCTTTACTCGCTAGCCGTATGCCAGTGCGGTTAGATTTTTCTGCAGTTTTCTTTTTCAAATGTAGTGTTCATTTTTTTATGACATTATGCATGTAGTGTCTTTCGTTCAAGAAAAACTCTAGAAAAGCATTTGAGTTCTTGTCAAAACGTCTGGTTTTGCTATTGTTCTACACAAAACAACGTATTTGTGGTCGATGAGGAGTCCCGGGGGTGGAGAATTGTCTCTTTTTGCGTGCCCGGGGGTGGGGAATAGACCGCCAAGTGTGAACAAAATTGCAAATCCCCGGGGGTGTGCTCGGGGGGGGGGGGGGGGGATGGTAACAGGTAGAATTGAACCGTGCATTATAGCAGAATGCTTTTCTTTTATTTCAGTCATACTATCCACTTATTAAACAACCCTTTTTCGTTTCTCTAATTTCCATTTGTATCGTTTCTTGTAGCTGGTTTATGAAGCAAATTCAAACAAAAGAAATCAGATGGATAGACGGTATATGCGTTCCCTGCAAAAAAAAGTAAGTTAATATGAGCATAGTCTTGTACATTGTTGTACATGTATACTAAACATTTCAAATGGAGATATAAGCAATAAACGTTTAGAATTATCATGGTATTTTTCATTTACACTCATGCTAAATGGGAAAGCACAATTTTGCTTTTGTTGAACTTTGTTGTTATTAATGTTGTTGTTATTAGATGCGAGAGTGGTATACTAGAACAAGGCTTCCTACTCTCTGCCTTGCATTCCGAAAAGGACAGTTTTGGATTGCAACAGGTAATTTTGCTTCACCCAATTTTTTTTTTATTTTAAAAATATTATCCATGTATTGTGTTTTCATAAATAAAGTCAGCTTCTCTCATTAGACACACCTTGACATTCACAGTTCTGCCACTGTGCATGCAGAACACTCCAATTCTTCAAGAGCTCTCCCTGGCAACCCAGTTCAGGGTTGTCCCTAACAGCCGGCAGCCGGCAGAATTAACCAGCTTCTTGGGTCGTTTGTGCCAGCTACTTTTGTGATATATACATGTATGTATTTTTAAAGACAAATTATTTGTTCCGTTACTGGCGCAGATATATGAAATGAAACTTATTTCCCATTGCAGTTTATTGACTTAAAAATAATCTGGTTGGCACAGAGATACATGATTATTAGTTCATCATGTTGAGTTCTGGGAATTACATGTAGAAAACCACTGAAGGCATGAGTTTATACAAATAAAATTGAAAAGACAGGATTATTTTGGAACTGACATTATCGGAAGTTTGTGTTCAGAATCAAGGAAATTGCATTTCTGGGGACTTAAAATGTAAAAAAAATTTCCTGGGAGGGCATGCCCCCAGACCCCCCTAGAAGGGATCGCCATTGGTGCTCAATAATCACTATCCAGCTACTTAGAAAATTTTGTCGGCTACTTGAAAAGTTGTGGACAACCCTGGCAGTTCAGACAAGAGGTGTGCTGAATCCAGAGGAAATCTCACTATGAGCCTCATGCAAGAATCTTTGGCCTCTGGGATGAGTTTGAGAATATTGAGAAAGGACTTTCAAACAATATTGTTGAAGGTGCTGTCTTCCAAGTAGCTGTCTCCCACAACTGGGTTACAACCTATAGCCTTACTTACTGGTTGTTTTGAACAAATCTATGAAAGTCATGACCAGCAAATGATAATATGTTTGTTTGTGTGTGTTTAGCCCTTTCTAAATAAATCTGTGGTGTGATTCATATTGCCTGTAATTAATTGTTATGCAAAGAAAGCTGCAAAATAACCTTTTTTAGGGTTTATGCACTCTAGGTTTATATAAGGGATTTTTTACTTTCAAAACTCCTTTCAACTTCTTTTATAGGAATTATGAAAATAGACTCATCAACCAGATCTTTCAAATAGCATTTATATGTATTATACTGAAGTTGTATTTTCTGCATTGCTCAGGCCCGGCCAGGGGGACTAGTGGGATACCAATATACCTCATTTCTTTCGCCTGGGATACCAATATACCTTAAAAATGCAAAAATGTTGATAACAAATACCAGCTAAAATTATTGTAATACAGAATACCCTATACCTGAAAATTGGCAAAAATACCGAATACCTTGGTTAAAAACGCCCTAGATACCGTCTACCCAAAACCCCTGGCCGGGCCTGATTGCTAAAAAGGTATTAAATTCTGGGTAGAAAGGGGTTGAGAGTTGATAATGCCTGAAGACTGAATTTATGCTAGCTTTATTTGGGTAATAATTACCCAAAATTATTGACCCAGCTAAATGTGGTCAAACTCAGTAGTTGATGTCATTGACATACCATTGTGGGTGAACTTTGTTAGAAAACTTGAAAAATGGAGGGTAAACTCAGCACAGGGTAAAACTTCCACACTTCAAATGATAGGTCTGAAATGTCTGGGTTTTTTTTCTTCATTCAAATCAGTGTACAGTTTGTGATTTTATCAATAATTTAATTATGGAGAAGAAGGAAATGCGAAAAATAAAGTTTGAGAGCAAAACTGTTATATTGAGCCTTCCTGTTTCTCACAGACTTGCTCCAAATTTGGTGTACCTTAATAGTTTCTTCTGCTAAAACTTCGGCTAAAAATCCAAGCGGATCAAATTAAACTGTGTCAGACATTAATAGCCTACATAAACCTTACTTACTGGTGATAAATGTTTACTCTAGATGTTCCTCAACTGAGGGGATTTAACAACAATCCTCAAGTGCAAAAAGCATTTAAGAGGCATTTTCAGGCTGGGTTTAATCGTTTGCCAGGTAAGTAAAAGGTACTAGAATATAATCAGCATTTTTAAAAAAATAATTAAAGTTATGGTTCCGTAATTATTCATCACTGTGGCATTTTAAAGTACAGTTGTCACTATGCTAGTCAAACTAAACAGTATTAAAATTTTGCTGTTAGCACAACCAACAGCTGAGGCACCATCTGAAAATGTGACATTTGCTGAGTTAGAGGAATTAACAACCTTCCACGTTGTGTACTTGCGTAAGAAAAAAAGCAGTGATGAGTGATGGTAAGGCACACTGTATTATGTTATGACTCCCTTTTTAAAGAAACTATGTCACGGTATTTGCATTCACTTTTATGATCTGACAAAATTATTTTCTCATTGAAGGAAACCTCACAATGATAGTTTCCTAAGGTAGAAAAACACCAAAGAAGTAATAATAAACCAAAACTAAACAAGGATGGTTACGACTGAGGGAGATAATAAGATGGATTACGAATGACAAACTTGAAAAAACTTGCCAGTTTTTTCAAGATGCGTAATCCGTGACGTAGCTCCTTTAACTTAATGGTATTTGATTGATGCAGTCATTTATAAACAGTTACAATTTTTATGGGTGCGTGTATAATAATATTATACCCATATACAGGTCACATCTATTTAAACTGCTTGAGCAGTCTACAATTTTATCTTTATTTTAATCTTAGATTTTATGCTTTTTCCAACGTGGCCGACTGCATTTCTTTATGCACAGGGAGACGTAAACCCAACTGGGGAGTAGAGGCAAGCAAACCTTCTTGGTGGCCTAGTGATGTTGAGTTTGTTGACGTCAATAACAGCAGGTCACGGCCAAGGTTTCAACAACTTCATTTAATATTAGAAGCATTTAGGGATTGAAGACAACAGGGACTGCAACCTGATGACGAGATGGATGAAGACTGTACACATGGACCTCGCAGTCCTGAGGTTCCATTTCAGCACACATCCTCACCTGCACAATCCACATCCCCAACACCTCCACAATTTTCAGCCGCACCTGCACAATCAACTTCCTCACCACCTCATGATTTACATCCACACCTGCACAATCCACATCCTCACCATCTTCACAAAACCAGATCCACACCTGCACAATTCACGTTTACACCTGCTCAATTTACATCCACACCAGCAATGGCCCCAATATCTCACCGTGGGACAACCAGTCAGCAACCACCTGTCAGCCCTATCTCACCTGCTAGATTAGTGGACATGGTCAGCAAAACATTTGGTGCTGACTCTGTTTTTTGTGGTGACCCTTACAAAGAAGTGTTGAATTCCTACCACCAGCTGAATTTCACCCAAACGTCCAAGATGTTGTGCATATTGGGAAAACTAAATGAAGATGTAAGTGAGCTAACAAGCTATTTAACTCTTGGTAGATTTTCAGAGTTACTGAATGAATGATTGTCACATATGATTTGACTCCTGCTGGGAGACACTTGGACTTGTGTCATTGATTGAAAAGTACATCATTCTTGTAATTCTATCCTAATCTTACACCTATTATACCAGTAGTCCTTTTTTATGAAACTGCATCTTCACATTTTATTTTACTTTTGAACAATTCTGTCACAAGAGATGGGAAACATTGTTCCCTATTTATTTTGTTAATTTTCATCTCAGTGTGTTTATCCAAGAATGGTTGCAGTCTACTTATTAATGCCAAGGTCTTTGGTTGTTGTACGTACAGGCTGAAACCCATGTGACCATAAAGCCAGCTATTGCGAGAGAGATTCTGGGGTGTATGGTGACGCTTCCTTGGGAAGTGAACCTGAGTCTGTGCCCTCACATCTTGCACCACTTTCCCTATCTGGCTTCACCCCAGTTTTTTACCAGTGAGGATCAGCGTAGACTTCCTGAGCGGTAAATACTTATTATGCTTCCAGCTTGATGAAGTAAATGTCTCAACTTACCTGAAGATGAGTGCTAAGTATTGTTATTCAAACTCTCACCACTACAAGGGCATCATGGATCCTGCTTTCTATGTAAATCAGGGGAGCTGCAATTAATGAATTTTTAAATTATATTAAACTACGAACCAAAAGCTCGTATTCATTCCTTTGCAATCAACTTCCCATAATCCCATTAGTGTACGATGCAGTATACTACTGGTGTCCAAATTTAGCTACAACAGTCTATTGAATAATTTTTATTATTTGACTTTACTTACAGTGTATATCTTCTTTTGCTACTTTTTCTCTTTTACCATTTAACAAAAACTTTTAAGCTTTAATCAAACTAATACTGATAACCATTAACTTTAGTTTTTATTTTGTCATATGATTTCAAGATTTTCCAGATATGTGCCTTCCTCTGTTCATGAACTGGGCTTGGAGCCCTTTTATTCCAGTGGGGATGGCAACTGTTTCTACAATTCATTGTCCATTCTCATGTGTGGGCATGAATATGATAGTGAAATTTATCGACTGGTTGCAGCATTGTATGGTCTTGGTCACTACGAACACATTGTTGAGGCAGTAAGAATTGACATGTATTTAACTGATGTTGATATGTGCTATGCATCAGCTAGGTTGTGTTGACTTATGGGGGTATATTTGCCAGGGCACCCACACTGATTCCAGAAGGCTCTGCAAGCTTCCGATATTTAGCTTTAACAGTAATGGGATTCTTACAAAGTGCACAAATTTTCTGCAGGTAAATGGCACGTCAAAATTCTTTAACATCCAAAACTTAAATGCCCTTATTTTAGCAGCAATAATTGTAAATTCAGAGCATACAAAGAATCAGTGGGAACAGATCAAAAGATCTGTACATATAGTTTATAAAATGTGTCACCCTTTCTAGAAAGACAGAAAAAGAACATTGTTAACTTCCCACTTGTTTAAATTTCCTTACTGGGTGTCCCTGTATATACATTCATGTTTCAATTCCTTACAATTTTATAATTCATTTCTGTCACATTTCAAACCTAAATCCTACTTAATTGTTTTTACACAATATTGTTTCTTTGCTATGATTGGCAGAGGATCAAGCATTTATCTTAATTAAATATTTTCCTGGCAAGGCTTATTTTTTGGCGAGCTTATTATTGGAGTAAAAGACAGTTGGTCTTGACAATAAAAAAGAGGTTAACAGAGCTTGAAACACCAAGAAAACTAATCCTAAGCCTTATTTTCTGTGGGAAAAGGATGCACTGGGAGGTTAACTTTGGGTATGTTTAAAAGGGGCTGTGCCATGCATCTTTTAATATTACTTTAAAAAGTTAAAGATTTTTTTGCATCATTGGAAGTTGTTTAAGCTTAGCTGAAAATATTGTCACAGATTACAAGGATTGATTGGAACTTGAAACCATTGCCGATTTTTTCAAGTTCAGCAACTTTCTCAAAAAAGGCCAAAAATTCATCAGGGTTTGCTCTCCATGCTAAACTTTATTTAGTATCATCATCTTAGTTTCACAGGAGAATTTCATGAACAACTGATTAAGGAATAAAGTATTGATTGGAGCACAGAGTTACCCTAAAAACGTCAAAACCCCAATGACCTTGCCAGTAATTTTCCTTTCAGTGTAGTTTTAAAGTCATTGCATCTACTCCAATGCATTTAGGCTTTACAGATTTTGCAAAATTATACCCATTAAAATTTGATGCATTTTAATATTTCTGTGTTGCGTTATTTTCCATTCAGAATATGGGGCGTTTTAATGACAGAGGCGATGCACTGCAATGGGCAGCCAACGTGAGCGCAAAAGGTGGAAGACCTTAAAGACCAGCCTATTGGTGTAATCGTTTCAAAAAGCGTGAAAAAGCAGGTCATCAATGCCTTGAAGAATTATACTGATATTGGTTTGTAGCACGTACTGTACGATATACCTTTATTTATTTTTTAAAGGGGGGTTTCACGGTTCAGTGAATGTGCAGAAATGAATTGAAAATACATTTAATCATTAAAAAACACATGTACCATACCATATCACAATCACATACCATATCAGTATAGGCGTAGCGAAGGATGACCAAAATTAATAAAATTTCAATGCATTACACCGCCAAAGTGAACATCGAATAAACGGTTCGACCGAGACATTGTATGCTCTAGTGGTTATATTTTGTGTCCATGGGTATGTATAACTGTGAGATCTTCCAACAGATGACTCACCGCGACAGTTTTCGGGTAAATTTCCCGCGCAAGTTGTATGCAGTTTTTCTCAACAATGAATATCAATCAGCATGCATCATAATGTGCATATGCCGTGCATGCGCCGAACAGTAAACCCGCCCTTTAACTTGTTATGCTCCTATTATTTCACCAATTTTTCACCTAAACAAAGCCAAAGATAGGCAGGCTCCTTTAATTACCCTAAATCAAGGTAAACACTAGGGCTCCACAAGCCACCTCTAACGGCAGATCTTTTTAAAAATTGGATGAGCTATAACAAATAGAAATATCTAAAGCTAATCAGGTTATATCAATAATTTAACGTTATTGTTATGATGTAAATTAAGAATTTTAAATTACTGTAAATCTTACGACCGTAATATGACCCTTTTAAATTAGGCCTCTTGCAGATCGCCTTTGCTGCCGGGTTTTTAAAGAGACCCATTCGGCAGCACTGCAAGCTCGCTGAGCGCAGCTGATACGACTCCACAGAAGATCCGCCTTGTGCCCAGCAAGACAGGGGAAGGGAACACCTACAACCATTTGTGGAGCACTGGATGCATTCATGTGTGTGTTTTGGCGCGGACTAAACAATGAGCATCGTTGTCAAAATGAAATGGTCCAATGCCTAACATGCAGCCAGTGGTATCACTGTGTTTGCTTGGGAATTACCCTCAGTGAGGCGAGGGGCGCCACAATAGTGGACTGTGGATGCACCTTGCCACACCCATATCACAGCCGGAACATGTGAGGATACGTCCTTTGTTTAATATTTAATTTAATGCTTTATTTAGTTTTTTTCTTAATCGGTGTTTAGCTATATTATCGTATCTAAAAACCTGGTAATCGCCTTTCTTTGTCTTTCAAGTGGAAATGATTATTCTGTTTTAATTGTTGTTGTAGATCGATGTACTCACACCGACCCAGTGTTATGCGTTTCTTTACAAAAGCATTTTTGAAGGTTTGTAACGTACCGTGCGCTTGTTATTTTGATGGGGCTAGCACGAGATTTAAGGTCACTTTTCTCACTTATATATATATAAATATACAGAACTTAACAAAAACACTTCTTAGCCGTTTGCTCTCGCACCAAGATTTGCTGAGGATATTAGGAACTGGACCACTTACAGGGGACGCGGTAACTTCCCTTGTAAATAAAAACACCTCATATGTAGTTTTCGGATACGAGTGTATTATGGGTCTATTACATAGTCAAAATTGGTAGTGCAGAATGGATGATCATCTGTTCCTTCCCTTCTAAACAGTGACCTAATATAACTATTAAATATATGAATTATTTTGTGGCAACATGCCTGCACACGGACATGTTCATCTAATGGATGATTATTTTACAAGATAGAGTTTACTATCTTATCCTCTCTAAGACAAGCACCTCTCTATAATGGGCACTTCTAGTCCAGCGGTCCCCGTCTAATATACTCAGTCATTTTGCTGTAACTAAACTCTATTTCAACGGACACTTCATATCGAAGACGTCATTCACTCTTGGAAGTCATTCAAGGTAAACGATACCTCAGCGTAGGTAAATTCATTGCACGACAGAATCGGCTCTTAATGGAAGTGCTGCTCCCCGAAGTATCGTATTTCTGTTTTATTTACAGTAATTTACTGTATATACCGCAAAATCAGACTATAGTTTCTTTACTGCACACGTTCCGTGCTGTTTGTTATATCGTCGCTACAGTGAAAAAAGTCATTAAAAAAATGCGAACTCACGCCGTACTTATCCAAACCAAGCTAAATAATCATTATTTATAATCATTATAACACTTTAGCTTTGATAGTAACATTCGATAGTAAGGTGAACGCAGAAATTGACGCCATATCTCTATTTAAAAGTAATTTCAAATATTTTCCGCAATTATTTGGTCATACCCAAACAAATTTTGTTAATTCTTGATTAATGCAAAAGTTCAAGTTAATATTGTCACCAATAAATAATCGACTATTGACTTTTTATTTTTATTTCTCAGAGCATAATCAAGTACCTCATGGAAAAGGAAGACATTAATCATTTTAGAGCTTGTCTTTTCTTTCAAAGCAGGGGTTCCGCTCGATGCTGAGACCTGTCACAGTTGCCTCAGTTTGCAAAGATATCAAGGATATCATAGAATTTACCATATCGTAATGCATCCCTACAATTGCTTTCTGTTTTCAACAGCACAAGAATGAACATAGATTAGTAAGGTCGACAGAGGAATAATGTGTTTCTGAAGGGCGACTCCTGCCTACCAACATCGCTCCACTGAATTTCATCCCATGTTTACTTTCAAATTGACATATTTTGGACTGACGCCATTCCAGTTTTCGCCGAGACTCAGTTTTTGGAAACTGACGCTTCCTTCATCATAGTAACCAATTCCCAACAATTACTACGTACATTACATTTATGTCTTCTGCAAGAAATTGCGTTAAATTGACTTTCTTGTCTCCGGAAAATCGTATTCTCCGGGAATTTTCGGAAATATCGTATTTCCTAGAATAATAGCCGTCTCTGAATAGTCGCTCCCTTTAGCAGACAATACAAGAAATGATATCCCCTAGCTATCTGGCAGAGTACGGTTTCATGCATTTTCAATTCTCGGCACAAAAAACACATAAAAAACAAAAACACAAAAACAATAATGCCTTTTCCCGTGGTTTTATCACATCCCTTTATTTTATATTTAGGCCGTGCGGCCAGCAAACTTTGTCCGATTTCCAAGCATTTAAGAACGTTTTCGTGAGTAATTCGTCATCATCATGCAACCGAAGAGCTTTGCATCCACACCCGCCATTTTACCGACAGAAGCAAAAGTACACACACCACCCCAGTTATAGACATTGAAAAAACGCCTCCCCCGGATGGCGACCATATTGGGCGTGGCTTCTGGCAGAGGCTCCACGCCTACTACCTACTTTAACGCCTGCACTCACTTTTTCAGCGGATTCTCTCCGTAAGAAACACCCTTTGAGCCTCTGCGGAGGAGAGAGTAACTGAGGCGCTTTCTCCATTTAGCTTTCTCTTGTATACAGTTGTACACATTTCCACGATCAACTTACACGATTCCGCTCTTAGCGGATCTGCACCCAAAATAGCTGCTGTGAGTGGTAAAATAGTTTATAGGTAGAAATCTCACTCGTAAACACAAATAATTAATAGGCCTCGGGAATTGAACGCAAATTACGGCAGAAAAAGTTGCCAGTCTTTCTTTCCTCTGTCGAGCGATTTTCAGAGAAACACGCCAGCGTGAGCGAAATTTACCCCTGACTTCAGGAATAGCTAGTTCCCTTCTCTCTTGCGCCTTATTATTTATTATTTTTAAACCCTTTCCTTTCCATTTCCTTCCCTTGTTATGGAACCATAGCAGGTCGTCAGCAAGATGTTAAGTTGTTTTGACGCTTTTACTATGTAAACGCAGCTCAGCTTTATCAAAACAAAATTTTTGATTCTCAAATGAATTTACGTGCATGCATAACCTGCCAACAGTTCTACCACAGTTTTGTAATTATTATATCATTCCCTCTTTGAGATGTAACGCGGTTCTAGCTTTTGGAACCGTGGATGACATTCTGATGCGCGTGTGATGTGAAAGCTATTGAGCAATACTTAACACTACTTTCATGTACTTTCAGTGGTGATGTTCTCGTTTCAAGAGCCGGGAATTTTTTTCACAAATTTGTCAGTTTTGCATTTTCACACTCTTAAGAAATTTAACGCCGTAAATCATCACAGAAGCGAAGACAATCTCCAAACGTACCTTTCTCTCCCTTCTGTCCTAGCGTGGTCGCCAGAAATGTGACACAGAAAAGCAGAATGGTAAAATGTGCTTGTATCTCCTCGAAATATCTCGCCATCGTTCGCACAGTGAACAAGAAATTCTGAAGAATTAACAGGTGGCCGATAGTCCCTTCCCCCCCCCCCCCCGCCTCCCCTTTTCTTAAGGAAACCAAAAACTTTACTAGTTTTTGGTTTCTGGTGACCTGTTATGGACAATTTACACTTCCGGTATGTAAGGAATTAAGTAATCACTCGCCTGTGTAAACGATGACCCTTACCAAACCAAATATCCTCAAAAACAGCGACATAAACATTTACACCGGCGCTTACCTTAACTTAACTTCCATACGCAGCAATACTCAAAACAACGGAATTAGACTCCTCTCTAGCATTAATTCTTTCATAACCACCACTACTTGAGAAACAGAAGTAAAACAGACTTTTAACATTGGCCTTCGGTGACCTGCTTGGCACACTTAGCCCTTCGTGTACTGTCACGATTTCTCACCGTATTCCCTTTAAAAACATGATTTAACACGTCTGCAGCAATTGTAATGTAGTTCGTCAATAAATTCCCAGAAATTTTCTGCGATCATAGATGGAAAATTTTTAACAGCAATACCATTCTCGTTCAGTAAGCGTATTGCTGGTTTGCACGTGACGTCATAAAATTCTAAAATCAAAACTCGCTAGGCCTGCTGAATTTCTATCGTCAACAGGTGTAAGATGACATAAAAATATATCTTTCTACAAGTTTCCAGCTCGGTAGCGTCCTTCGTTTTTAAACTAGAGCATTTTGAATTTTCGAGTTCTCCGCCGTACGTGACATCAAGATGGCGCCGTGACAACGCTCTCTTGTTTGAAAAAAAGGCCTCTCCTTAGGATTTTAGCAGTTTGAACATTTCAAGTATTAGGTGAGGTGCTTACGTGAAAGTATACTAGCTCACGAGCGAAAAGTAATCGGTTACATAGCAAAAGTGAATTCCAGGTGTTTTCTTTGATATCCGGCCGCCATATTGGTGTACCACGGCGGTACACCAATATGGCGTCTGCATACTGAGCTCTATAAATTTCCATGGAACGTTTTGGCAAATAACTCAAGAACACTGTGCCGCACAGACCTGAGACTTGGAGGAGTTGTTTATTTATTAATCTTTGATAACATTTGAAATTCTTGGCTTTTTTTATTCAATGGTTTCGAATTTATTTTTGTATGGCGTGACAGTGCAACCCGGCAATAAGCCTTATGTGCAGTTGTCTCTGTTGGCCACGCGACACCAAGAGAACTGAGTTCCAGTGACGGACGACGACGACGAACGACGAAAGGAATGCAAAACGAATGCAACTTCCATTTTATGAGTCGGCGCGACGTGCATATATGCACGACGGCCGCCTAACTAACGCCACTTTAGTCGTCAGTGTGTTTCCCGAACTGACAAGTTCAAGAGTTTTCAAGCAGTTAAATATAACTGTTGTTTACTGTACAAATAGTGACCTAGTGAGGGAGGGGAGGGTAAAATATGCTACTAATTTTTAACTCTTCTTACTATTCTGGGCGTTTCTGTTTGACGTTTTATTGACAAGAATCACTGGTGTTAAATTTCGCCTCATTTGGAGTTATATTGTTGTTCATTTTGACTCGGAGACAGCGTTTTATCGATTGTTCATTCTTCCAGGGAGGACCCGCGGGACGGCAAGCAGGCCGTTCTAACAGTTACCCCGGTATGGTTTTGGCATCCGATATCTTATTGAAGTGAAATCCGTGAGATTTCCGGAAAGGTCAATGAGGATTCTCGCATATCCGATATGCCACTGTAATGAAACCTTCTCTTTATCCCGGCTTTATGGTTGCATGCAAAACTTACCTTTTGAATCCTTTTAGTATATAGTATCGAACATCTAGCTTACAAGAGATCGTGATCTCCAGCTATTAAAAGGAACACTGCACCCCAGTCACTCATACGGGAATTTCACTCGGGGGAGAGGAGTTCCTCCCTTATATAACCTAACAACAACAACAAGCTTTATTTGCATGACTACATAGAAATTTGGTAGTATTGCAAAAGCTACTTAAATTTAATTACATATTATTTCATTAACTAAGATAATTAGTAAAGTAGAAAATAACATAACAGAAAAAAAAATTATATATAATATATGAAACAATTACTAACAATAATTGTTCATTTAACTGTTCGAAGTGGTGAGATTGTCTCTCAATTCAAAGCATGCCGAGATAAATGAGATTAGCTTAATGTTTACAAAGTAG
The DNA here is from genome assembly GCA_964017195.1 of Siderastrea radians. Classification (NCBI taxonomy): domain Eukaryota; kingdom Metazoa; phylum Cnidaria; class Anthozoa; order Scleractinia; family Rhizangiidae; genus Siderastrea; species Siderastrea radians. Next base: position 45,958,323 of record OZ024893.1, read on the forward strand.
TCAGTGGAATTCATAAGATGTGATAATAGAGTTTCGCGTGGTAGTAGTCGTAGTAATGGAAGTTTGGATTCTATTTTAGAAAAGAATATGCCGCGTACCTGAGAATAAGCTGGGCAATCTAACAAAAAATGAGTTTCATCTTCAATTTTGTTGCAATTGCAGAAGTTGCATATTCTTTCATTACGAGGTCTATTGTCGTATCTACCTGTTTCGATCCTAAGTTTGTGACAGCTTATTCTCAGTTTTACTAATGTTTTCCTTAAAGGGTTCTTCCTTGTTAAATCTAAGTAGGTAGAAGGGCTATAATTATTTTTAATAGTGTTATAAAAACTAAGTTTTTGCGAGTTTTGTAGGGTCTGATTCCAATGTGAAATATACTTCTGTTTCATGATATTAATATACTGTTTAATTTTACAATCATTTAATGAACTATAGTTAAAGCGATTAAAATCATAGTATTCATTTATTTTCATGACACTAGAGTAGAAACTATTTTTTCCGTTATCATAAAGATCAATCGATATTTTTAAGGCTTGTCTGACTATAGAGTTTTCATCCTTTTGGTGTAAGTAATTTAGATAACTTAGTATCTTCTTATTTATATCAATGATCAGAGGGAATTTACCAAGTTCGGCTCTGCATGCAATATTGGAGTCCTTGTTATGTACTTCTAAGTATCGTTTACAAAACTGCAAGTGAGTTTTCTCAATTGGGGAAAGGTCCCACGACTTAAAGTCTGATTTCACAAAGGCACCCCAAACTTCACTGTTGTAGGTTAAGATTGGTAAGATTTTTGAGTCGAAAATTTTGCATGCTATTGAAGGTTTAAGTTTATTGAAATCTGTGTGCCGTCTTAGACTAAAGAAAGCATGAAGAGCTTTTTGTCGTAGATGTTCAAGTGAGAGTGTAAAATTTCCTGAAGAAGAGATGCGAGTCCCTAAATAGGTATAGTCTTGAACAATGTCTATTTTTTCACTGCCCACATGAAAAGCATAATCGGATCGTTTTTCACGTCGTTGAAAAATCATTATTTTTGTTTTCTTAGGGTTTATGCTTAGCATCCAGGAGTTGCAATATGAAGATAACTTGTTAAGACAATTTTGTAATCCTAGTTTTGATCGTGATAAAATAATTAAGTCGTCTGCATAAAAAAGGGAGTTGAGTTTGGTGGCGTTTGGCAGTATAAACGGATCAGATAGAACATTGTTAAAAGAAAAAGCTAAATCGTTAACGTATAGGTTAAAGAGCAAAGGACTTAAAATACAGCCTTGGCGTACACCTCTTGCATACCGAAAAGGACGCGTTCTGTTATTTCCAATTTTTATAGAGGAGGTAGAGTTCGCGTATAGTAGGTCTCCCAAAAGGGTATGGTTTTTTGGCCGCGCACTAAGACTGGGGTATGGGTCTAGTTTGTCCTTAAAATGTTATAGAATTTAGGAACTAAGTCTAAAATGAAGAATATGCAAAATCAATTCAGTATATTTAGTCTGAAATAGTGTTTAATTCGATCACCAAAAAGCTTCTACGATATCCCCCTTCCCAGCCATTCAGCGAAAATAGCAGTATACTCCCCTCTTAAATTATTTAACATGATGTAGTCTACTAGTGGATGCTAACGAAGGTTAAATGATACATAAACCGTGGGTGGGGGGGGGGGGGCGCACTTCCCATTGTGGGCTCCGCCCGAAAGGGGTGCCTCTTTCAAGCTCACAGTATACTAAAGGATAGGGAAAATTGTTGTTTTAGTCTATGAAAGGGTCACTAAATTGCGCTGCTAAGCAAAAGAGATAACAGCTTAAGTTAATTATATAAAAGTCATAAAAGGGTGTCAAATTTTGGCAAAAACAACAACGCGAAACACACGAAAGCTGAGAGCTTTTAGTAACTGGCGGTCCCGAGCAACTGAAAGCCCAGATGAAAACGCCGTGAGCATAGAGTAGTCTACTGTTTTAGCTTATGCTTGGGGTATAAAAACGGGAACAAGTTTTACTCTACGTACATGAAAGGGGTGCCATTTGGGTAAAATTTAGTGTATTAAAGGGTAAGGGCCGAGCCTCACCGGCGTATAAAACTTTATTGAGTAGCCCCTAGATATAGGAACAAACTGAACAGTGTCCCCTGGCATTCTAGATGATGTTTTAGCCTGATGTAGGGCTAGAAGACACTGTTTAGCTTGTTTGTATATCAGTAGCACAAGGACCTGTACTTGTGACCTGCAAGACCCTTCCGTTTTAGTTCTGGATTTTTTATGCAGTAAAAAGCGAAAAAGGCTATTTACACAAACATTCCGTCTTGGACATTTGAATATTTGAGACTGGAAATGTGTCTTCAACTAAATCTCATTTGAATTACAAATAATTATTCATTATTCAATTTTATTTCTCACCTTTACCACGAGAGGAAAGCGAAGGATGCGCAAAGAGTTATATATGCCTCGAATTTTTTTCTTGTCGACCTAGAAACCTTGACAACATTTTAACGAAAAGAAGAACTCTGGTCTTCTGCCGCGGTTTTCAAGCCAATTCGCGCCAAGACGTTTCCTTCTGAACGATAATTTGTAAACACGTGCCCATGACCAACCGTCAACAGTACAACCGTCTTCTAAAATCTTCAGGTAAAGTAGTTTAATGGTTTCATATGCTTATTTGTAGTATTTTATCTATAAATACAGTAGAACCTTCTATGCCGATTCCCCGCTCTCTCGATCTAAAAACTCGATTCCCTCGGTCGATCAGGTATGTACTGTTGGAGTATCACGAACTCCCGTCATCTCGAACAGTTTTGGTTTCCTTTGTATGTTCGAGATAGCAAGAGACTACAGTAGTCTTAATGTCTTTTCAACAGTCTAACAGTTCAGTTACGTTGATACGGGTGTTATCTACTGGCCTTCCAAACAGATAACATGGTATTAAAGAAGTACGTTTAAATTGTTCAGATCGCCTGGCGCCTGGTAGAAAAATATGCCCTCCGTTATATTAACTTTCGCCTAATTGTCCTCTTATGAAATTCAGTTGACATAAATTAGCAATTTGGCCCTCTTTTTGGGTTAAAGATTTTCTGGTGGACTTATTTCGGGTAGAGAAATTTTGGTAGGATTTTTTTACGGTTGATGAAAAGCATATGTTCCTCAGGGTTCTCAATTTGATGTCAAAAATTGAATCAGTTTCATTTGCAAACTTAAGAAAGAAAGATTGAAGCATAAACTACATGAGAATGGCTTTTTAGAGTAATAGTGTGGGCCGCTGGACTTTTTTGGGCCAGTTTAGCTTAATAGGAATGTTTTGGAGTATAAAAATTTGGTCTCATTTGCACCCTCCCATCAGTAATGTATATGAGTACCCTCACCTCCCCCTCCCTCGTGTTTAGGACGATTCTGAATTGTACTGATATAGTAGTTATTACAGTAATCAAGTATCTTTAGATAGTACTCAGAACAATCATTTAGGTTTACAAAAAATGTTTCAAAAATCTACTTTTTATCAGAATTGATCATAAAGAGACAGTTCCAAAAAAAAAAGCAACGTTCAAAACGTTCCAGTTTTACTTTTGGAAGCAAATTTGTGTAAGGAGATGACCAGTAGTGTTCACACTCGTTGGTAAATTAATTTTCATTTCTTCCGCGGTTTCAAGGTTTTCCTTCTAACCACATTTCAACAATACGATTGGAAGCTTGAAAACTTTGGATGAACACGAGGAATCTATTATTATGTTTTGTCCTGTCAAGTACTCAAGTTTGTTAAATCGTCCAGTTGTCTTAAAAACAAGACCTGTTCATCTACATAAATTTTCTTTTACGTGGGACTCGTCCTTTGGAATCTCCTTAGGGTAGGTTTTTCCTAAAAAGACATGTTCAAACCTCGCTTTTTAAAGTAGCAGTGTACAAACATGAGACATCGCTGCTTGCATTATTGATTTCATGTTAGCCTGTTCCAGGCGTTCAGATCTGAATGGAACGCGAGCGAAAAATATAGCGAGCGAAAGAGCGGCCGTGAGAAAACGAGGCGAAAACGAGGGCCGGAAAACAAGTACTTGTCTCTCCTTGTTTTTTCCCGCTCTTTCGCTAGCGTTCCACTATCTGAACGCCTGGAACAGGCTAATTTCATGTTCAATATTTAGCAAAGACTGTTTAGCATATATACGAGGGGTACTCTGGTCAAGTTACGGGGAGGTGCAAGGAATTTCTTTGGTTTATTAACTTAAGATTAATAAGGCTGGTTTTAATCTCGGCTAATGAATTTCTAGCTTTCTCATTGGCTGAGCGAACACAAGTTCTGCCCTTGTAAGGAGATCATTATTATCATCCTCGTTATCATCATCTTTATTTATTCATGCAGATAACTCTAAAATTACAGAATTTTTGAAGCCCTTCACCCTAAAAGAAAATAGTTTTGGTTTACAAATTTAAGGCGCAGGTTTTAGTTTTTTCCTTACCTAACCCGAAATTTTACATCCAGTCCCTCAATCGTCCTGTTCTTAATTAAACTCGTCTTTCTCCATGCCAGGTAGATGTCAAGAATGGAATGGAAAAAGGCAACAGAGACATGAACAGCTTAACATGAGATTATTTAAGGAGGTGAGATCTGGCAAAGCGCTTCATAAACCCCTACCTGGGTTTATTCTGATACGATGTAATTATTTGGGAGAAGAGTGGTATTCAGTTGTCAAATGAATCGAGTATCGAGAAACAAATGTAAATTACTAACTTATTTGGAGCACTTTTCAAATGCTTCCTCCTCCGGAGTCGTTTGCTTATGAGAGCGGAGGAAAATTAAATAATTAAAACGAGCGGAGGCAAGGGGAAAGATGGGGAGAGAAGAAAATTCTCTTTCCCATCAACGCCCGCTCGCGCTTCGCGCTCGCTCCCAAGCTCACCATGTTTGCAAATGTAAATCAGTCCCAGTTAGATCTGAAATAGAATATAGGTTTTAAGGGCCTGGGTTAAGTTGTCCAAGAATTAACGCTAATTTTGAGTCCAGTTTCATGGCTTGACGATGTTGATTCCCATAAATTCGTTTTGCCCTACTTTGTGATTTTGGCTGCCCTTGGACGGTCGAGAGCTTACTTGCAGCATTCCTTACATCATTTCTACCTCTCCTTAGGTAAACGTCAGGGATAGAATAGGTTGAGAAACCAACCGAAAGGCCTTCACGTTCATCACGGCATTGTTGAAAAGGTGAGTTGAGTCTCTTTGAAGTGGGTATCTTAAGTGTTTTAATTTTACAGTCTTGTTTATTTGGTGGGTGTGGTGTCTGCTCATACCCGTACCGGGATTTTGGGAACAAGCGGGGTAGACCAAGGATAGTCCTTTCAGTTCCGGACCTCGCTTTTGGGAACAGTAAACCGGGGGGGTAGTTCAAGGATAGTCCCTCCCCCTCTGTAACTCCCAAGATTAAAGTATGAGAATGAAACTCAGAAGATGAAAAGGGCAAGTTTCTTTTGAAGTTCGTCACCAGGAATGCTACATCACACAACCTTTCAAAATCATGTCCTGATTTTCGGACAGTTCCCAAGTTGGAATTTAATTCATTCAGGAAGCAACAAAACTAGCAGGTGTAGGTTTCAGTTTTTTCCTTACCTCACTCGAAATTCTACGTTCAATCCCTCAATCTTCCTGTTCTTAACGAGAATGTAATGGGAAATGCAACATAGACATGAACGGCTTAATTAACATGAGTTTATTTAAAGAGGTGAGATCTGACAAAGCGCTTCATTTATTCTGATACGTACATGATATAATTATTTGGGAGAAGAGCGGTATTCAGTTGAGCGTGGAAAGTAATAGGCGCTTGCCTTGGCTTTTTCTTTTTACTGTGCTCTGTGATTGGCTAAAGAAGCTCGCCCCATTTTGTCAGACAATCAGAAGTAAAAACAAAACCTGAATCGTGACTTCTGTGGCGCACGAGTTTTCCCGCGCTTGACCCTGTATTTGCTTCGAGTTCTGACTGGTTCACTGTGTTGTTCGTGTGCTGTGTTTGTTGAGAGTAATTACTTTTTGACACTTAATCGAAAACTGCTGTATGGTAAAACTAGATACCTGTGACAATATCTGTGATGTTATCTGTAGTCAATGCGCTGTTACCTATAGACAAGATTCCAGATTCCAGACTATCGAGAAACAAATATGAGTTACTAAGTTATTTAGAGCAGATTTCACATGAGTGCCGTAAGACCAAAACCAAAGTAATTACTTTTACCAATAACAACAGGAACAAAACACACACAAAAAAAATACAAGAATGCAACATCTTCCTTTGAGGTGCCTATTACTCTTTCCTCACTTCCCGTTTGTTATACCTCCATTCAGATTGTTGTTGTTGTTGTTGTGTTTTTTTTGTCTAGTTAGAATAGGTTGAGACCTTACTTAGCAGGCCGTAACACCATTCCTACCTCTCTTTCGGTAAATCTCAAGGATAGGATGGAAAAACCAACCAGAAAGGCCTTCACGTTCAACATGGCATTGTTGAAAGGTGAGTTGAGTCTCTTAGAAGCGGATATCTTAAGTGTTATAATTTTACTTCCTTGTTCAATTTGGTGGGTGTAGTGTCTACTCATACCCGGACCTCGCGTTTGGGAACCGGGGGTATAGGACAGGGGTGTTGTTAAGGGCCATAACCTGCCCTGTGTGACAAATGTTAGGGCTGAGTATGCTTGATGGGACCTCGACTGGTTACGGGTGAACTTGGCTTCTTTTTAATTTAATTAACTAACAAAGCAACAAGTTTGTTAGGGGTGTGAAGTTCAAAGCAACATGTGACTCAAAACTTTACGACAGCCCTGTAGGAAAGTCCCTTCCCTTCCGTAACTTCCAAGATTAAACCTATGAGAATGATACTGAGAAGATATAAAGTAAAAGTTTCTTTTGAAGTCCACCAATAAGAATGCTGCATCACGTAACCTTTCAAAATTACGTCGTGATTTTCAGGCAGTTCCCAAGTTAGATGCGGTATATTAATTTCCTTCAGAAAGCAACAAAACTATCTCAGAAGTAATCAAAACTAATTAAGGGGTTTCTAAAATGTCACAGTTAAAGACAACGAAAATTGAATTCCAAATATTGAAAAAACTTCCTGTTCAAAATATGGTTGGCACGGAAACATTAAATTCATCAGCAGCAACAATTCACATCAAATTGCTTTAAGATTTTTTCAACTGGGGCTAAAACGATTGGTGTCTTTTTCCTAGATATATGTACAGAAAATTATAATAAGCTTTTGCGGATTATTGCATTGATGGCATAATTCAACTCTTGACATTACATGGGAAATAATCAAATGACGGAACCGAGGTCGAATAGTCAAAATGGGAGAGAAAGATCATAGGAAAGCTGATACTTTTGTCACACTAAAATGTTGTAGAAATCTTGTTTCTGAAAATAATACATTTAATGTTTTTTGTGATTCCAGTCTATTGATAATTGTTTTTACTTCCCAGGGCACGCTGAGGAAGCTTTACATGTCAGAATCAACTCAAGAAAGAAAGAATTCAATCAAAAGTAGAACTTAAGGTAGAGAATAATTTACTTTACGAAGAGCAGCAAAAAGGTTATCATAAATGCCTGGAGGACGGCTCCACTTTTTAAGGAAACGTTGTGGTTGCTGCCATGGGGACCTACATCACAAGCATTTGTAAACTGCTAATGAGTTATTTTTACTCGTTGAGAAAGGCACAAATTGGCAAAAACCGGGAACACGAAAGACGCGAGGCAACGAGACCAAAAATGTTCTCTCGCGAGACAGAACATGCGAAATAGTTACTGTTTTGAAGTCTAAGGCATTTAGGTCAGGGGATATTCTTTACCAAAACAGTCGTAAAGTGTGTAGGATGCAATTCAAATTTTCACATGCAGCCGACTTGCAGGCAGTGATAGATGGTAACTTTCCTTCATTTTTTGATTAAGCTACAAGTTCCATTTTTTAATACGTACAGCGCAACGCCAGATACAACGAACTCCATAATTGAAAACCATTTTAGTGAGCAGAGCACGAATCTTTTGTCTGTCAGTGTGAAATCAAACTTTGGTCCTTTTCAGTTCATTACCTGTCAGTAAAAAGAATTAAGCCATCATTTTCTGTTGTTCAATCAAATTCCGGCGCTGTAGGCTTTCGTAAGGAAATATAGGGTTAAAAAGAAACAACTTGTTCTATTCGTTTATTGTGGGTATTCATCAGTGGATATTGATGTCTCGACACAATTTGTTGGAAACAAATTAAGCTATTTATTTGATTGCGTTTTCTGAAACGATACGGAGGCGAAGGCACGATTTTTCACTAAAAATATTTAGCTGATTGGGCAGTTGTCAGTACAAATTGCGTCAAATTGCGAGTCAGAGTTTCAGTGATTATAACGAAACGAACAATGACCGTTGTCAGTTGAAATCTGGCTTGATCATGAGTTTCTAGTTAGTATCTTGAAGAAAAGAGACAATACAGTAGTTAAGTACCAGTCTGTTTTTCTGTTGCCGGTTTAAATTTTTTGCCGATCGATTGTAAGTTTTCAGAGAGTAAAACAGTCGTTTCACAAACATTCCATTTCATCAAACTTTTAACGAAATTTTGCTTGTTGTCCACGAAATTAAAATGACCCAAAAAAAAAACAGTTTTGGCTTTACGAGCAATAACAATGGAAAAGCATAGCTTGCGGCCACCTAGCGAATCACTTTTCAAGAAGGGGAAGAAGACGACCATTTCACGTTTAACGCCAATTAATACTCCCAACCCATGAATGAAGCAGCACAACAAATTGTGTGGGAAAAGGGGTAGGGGATGAAGTACTCGAGTTGCCTATACACATCCATCTATAAGGATCATACAGGTCAGGTTGCTTGGCAACGAGAGTGCTAAGCCTCTCATGGGGTCCTAATCCCAAGGCCACTGAGAGGTCCTAATCCTCTCTATGGGGTCCTAATCCCCAGGCCCTGAGAGGTCCCAATGCTCTCAATGAGGTCCTAATCCCCAGGCCCTGAGAGGTCCTAATCCTCTCTACGGGGTCCTAATCCCCAGGCCCTGAGAGGTCCTTATCCTCTCGACAACCAAGTATCCTGGGGTCCCATTCTACCAAGATAGCTGACCATGTGAGTCTATGGGGCAAAGGGTGACCTGTATGGAGCACTTCATCCCCACAAATACACAAAGTGTATTCCCCATGACGAACAAAAACAAAAGTTGAAAATGAAATAACCCACTTAGTGGTAGGAATCCTTCATTAGTTTCTGCGAGACTTCTAGAATAAGGGGTTGAGGGGATTTGATATATCGCTCATAGCAATCAGAGGACCAGCGACCTAGTGTTTTGATAAGCCATGGGGGAAGACCCACAGCCGCTGCCGTTGTAGCTGCCCCAATCCTATAACTGTGGCCTGCATATTCAGATGGGTTTAAACCGGACTGTGAAAGAAGCTGCCTTGTTTCTGAGGTCAGGGCATCTTTTGACAGGGGTTGCCCAGATGCATATCTAAAAAGGGGGCCTGGTGTTGAGTTGCGCAGAGATAAATAGGACTTCATAGCCTTAACAGGACAAACTGGTTGATTTGTTTTACCTACCATAATAGTCTGACCAGATCGAAATGGGTCGGTCTTAGAAACTTTGATGCGAATGGACATGTGATCAGGATTATCCCAGGAGGGGAGGAAAGTGACATCACCTAGGGACAAATGGGTGTCAGAGGAAAATTTTCCATTACAAGTTAACTCCCCAAGGCGCAGAAAACCAAAGAATGAAAGAGTCATAGCTGCCCAGGTCATGACCGAATCATAATTACGGGTATGAGGGATGGCTAACAGACAGTAGAAAAGCCTAAGGTGATGGATGGTAATGGGCAGCCGAACTCTAGTTGAGCTAGCACCCTGGGAGCGTTTGATGCCTCTGCAGATAAGCTGTAAGCGTAGAAACTTGTTAAGCTCCAGCGTGAAACCAGAACGAATATGGAAATGGCGAACAGCAGCGAGATAGCCCTTGATTGATGAATGTTTGATAGACTTAGCCAGATATGCAACATACTGGATAAGGGTATCCTCATCTGCTGGTAGGCAACTCCCAGACCTCGGGCGATATAAGGAGCAGAAATCCACAAAGCGTTTTTCAGCAGAGGTGTAAGTTTGTTGAGTGGAGGTGGCAATGGATAGTTTAAAGTAGTGGTTGATATCTTCCTCTAAATCTCCCAGAGTACCTGAGGTACCGGACAGGGAGTCGGGTCTGCATGTGGGGCCAGCAAGCGGAACCTTTCCATCTGAAAGCGAGAAATTGAGTCAGCAATTTCATTCCGTTTGCCCTCGATATGGCTGACTTTCAGGTAAAAATTATATCTGAGTGTCAAAAGAGTCAAGTGGCGAACCAAGTCCATCACCCGAGGAATGCGGGACCGCTTGGAATTCACTATGTCTACGACTGACCTGTTGTCGCAGAAAAATAGGATGCGCTTATTACGAAAAGTTTCACCCCACAAATGGCAAGCAACTACCAGGGCAAAAAGTTCCTGCCATGCAATGCTTATACCAGGTTGCCCGAGTTTCTGATGGGCTCTCCATTGACCATGGAACCACTGAGAGCCAAAGATACCACCAAAACCCAAGGAACCAGAGGCATCAGTGTGCAAGTGCAGAGAATCAGAGTTAACCCAAGAAGTGGATAAGAAAAAACTAGCTCCATTCCAATTAGAAATGAAATCTTGCCACATACTAAGATCCTTGAAAAACCCCGAGCTTAGTTTGATATGGTGGTGAGGTTGGGAAACCCTGCGGGTCAACTCGATCATGCGCTGTAAGAAAGGTCGTCCGGGGGGAACCACCCGACATGCAAAGTTTAGGGTACCAATGAGGGCCTGCAATTCCTTCAAAGTACATGACTTTCTAGACTCAAAAAGGCTCAGGGAAGTTTGGATGCGCTCGACCTTGTCAGGAGGGAGACGGGCCTCCAACCTGGCAGAGTCCAGAATAATGCCCATAAATTCTAAGGAGGTGCAAGGCCCTTCAGTCTTGTCCACCGCAATTGGAATGCCCAAATTCCGAAAGGTGAGCAACATGCTTGAAAGGCTCAGCTTGCATCCCTGGCTGGGTGTAGGCCCATCTGAGGCAGGTTCAATAATCAAAAAATCATCCAGAATATGACAAACAAAAGAAATACAGCACTTGTTGAGGAGGATCCACTCAACTGCCTCAGAAAGCTTATTAAACAGAAAAGGCGCGCTCCGTAATCCGAAGGGGAGGACTTTGTCATAATAATAGGAGCCCTCCCAGTACATACCGAAAAGCTCATAGTCGGAAGGGCGAAGTGGAATAAGGCGGAAGGCAGACTCAATGTCTGTCTTGGCTAAATAGCACCCTTGACCTAGGCTCAAGATCCCTTGAATGGCATTGTCAATGGTTATGTACTGCAAACTATATTCCTCTTTGGAAATAGAAGAGTTGATGCTGGTTGTTCCCGATTTGGGGAAAGAGAGATGGAAGATGGTCCTGAATTTGTCCGAGTGTTTCTTTGGAACCAACCCAATTGGGGATACCTGAAAGTTGAGGAATGGGGGAGTAGAAAACGGTCCTGCTACGCGACCCAAGGCAACTTCTTTCAATAAGTTTGCAGTGACTACATGTGGCTGCTCTAGTGCCGTCGGCAAGTTACGAGAAAATCTAGAAACACGGGACCCCGAGTATCCTACATCAACACCATGCTTAAGAGTACTGCAGAGGGTGGAGACAAATGAACGGTCAGGGTGACCAGAAAGCGCCCTTTCTAAGTTATTTACATTAATAGGGGTAGGGAGGGCCCCATAGTACCCTTTACTTCCTTCGAGGGGGAGCTGACTTGGGGGTGCCCTTGTCCCCATCCCTATCTCCAAGGTCTCCTGGTTTCTTAGGTATGATGGGGCAATGGCATCCTGGATGGGGCCCGGAGCACCGGTTACAGATGTGTCTATAGCTACAGGGATCCCTGTTGCACTTTCCGGTGCGGTTAAAGGCATGACATGTGCCTCGCATTTCGCCCCCGGTCGAGACACTATTTGGCTGGGGTCCTTTGTTGAAAAGGGGGTACTCCTCCTTAAGCGCAGAAGGCGCGACCGTAAATATTGTAAGCCAGAGTTGATTGTCAATTTCCGACCAAACACGGGTTTTGTCTAGGCTGGCTTTTTGGCGGAACTTGTAGTCGTAAATGGCCCATCCTAAACCCTTATGTACCCGGGCGGCATATCGAATTAAGCTTAAGTACTGCAGCAACTCCTGGGAACGCTGTGGGAACTTGTATGTGAAAACACTCATGTATGAGGTAAATGCCGTCGTCCACTGCTCGATGTCGGTAATGGAGGAGGCTGATTTCGATTTCTTGGAGACCCGAACAACAGAATTGTCGAGGGTGAGTACCAAATTATCCTCCTCCTCCAAAGTTGAAAGGTTTTTAGGTAAGAGCTTTGACAATTCGAAAAACTCACCCGATTGAATGTCCTTGACGTATGTGGCAGGGATATCCTGAAATGGGCTGGCATTGCGACACGTCCCCATTGGAACTTGATCTCGTGGCGTGGCGCTTGGTTCACTCGGTATGACAGGCGTTGTGGGATTTGAGGCTGAATTTGCAGTTTGTAAAGCTTGAACTGCGGCCATAGCGGCCTCGCTGGCAATCTCCCTGGAAGCATTAGCGATTGATTCCTGAATCAGGCGCCGTATGCTGGATAACTGCCCCTCCGTGAAGTTGCTATCGTTTGCCTCGTGGTCCTGACGGGCTGGCGTGGCATTGGAGTCGTGACCACCTCGCACCGGCTGATTTTGAGTTCTCTCGTCGTTGAGAGCCGGGCGAACGGAACCGGAATCGCGTAGCCGATTTACTAGAGAGTTCCTGTTCCCCGTGAAAGGGATTTTCCTCTCGCGGCAAAGATTGCGAAGCTCGGCTACTGTTAGAGCGTTCAGTACTGCAGGATCGATGGCAGCATGGTTTTGTGCACGAGCCCGTCGAGTTGGCGGCATAGTCTTCGTAGAACAAGCGAGTTGTGACCGCCGCTCCGCCGCTATACAATTGCAGATTTGAAATAGACGTCAAAGACAGCAAAATTCAGCTGATAATTTTTGTCCACCGCTTGGAAAGATCAGAGAATTATGAACTCTATGCAGGGAAATGTAAGAGAGAACAGTACTGTTTTGATTGACAGTAAGACTTGCTGCATTTTGATTGGACTAGAAATGACAAGTCATTTCCTATGCACCAGGTCAAGTTGACCTTTGGATATACACACAGAGGCCATTGTCTTGCTAGTGCATTGCGTGACAGATGTGATCACCTTCATGGTTGTCACATTAACTTAAATTTATAATATTTATAAATTTGCTTAAATGTCAATTTATGGCTTACCAAAATACTCCCCTCTCCCTCTACTCCATCTTAAGTCATGACATTGTTCAGTGAGAATAATAGGCTATTTGTCTGTTATCAGTTGAAATCTCGGCATATTGTAAACAAGGGTATAGATATCGAGTTGTTGTTGCTGTTTTGGCTATTTGTCTAGATCTGTCAGTAAGTTCAAATTCAGGCTGATAACAATGTGAGTTTTAAGTAAAATATTTAAGTCAAGGCATTTTATTTTCAGTATTACAAAAATTATCGGGCTAGTCGCCAACTGGAGTTTTGAAGATTTTGAGATTTCAGTAAGAAATTGGACCATTTTCGTTATGTCGTCAGACGCGCGAAGGTTTCTAGTAATAGACCGACCATTTTCCTTATGTCGTCACGTGCGCAAAGGTTTCTGGGAACGTGTGGTAAAGATCGCGGGAATAAGGCTTGATAAGCGTGGCAAAGGCGATGAGCAAACTGCGATAACGGAAGAATACGTTTTTGACCTTTCCTTTTTCGGAAAAAGCCCAACTAATTTACAAGCTGAACGGCTGAATTTTTGGTTGACTTGTTAAGTAACTTTTACAAGTAGCAATCGTGTTCTAGATTTTGAAAGATGCTAGTAATAGCTTGGCTTACAAGAAAGTAATTTTTGCCAGAAACCGTAAGACTTATCAAGCGTTAAAAATTACGTGATTTCCTTCCTTGCTTAACTTTTTGCCGAAACATGAGTTCGGTTTGTTGAGTAAAAAGAAACCCCGTGGAACACCGAGATGAATGACGGCAAAACAATGTCCAGCAATGAAACGTCGAGAATGAATGAATGAATGAATGAATGAATGAATGAATGAATGAATGAATGAATGAATGAATGAATGAATGAATGAATGAATGAATGAATGAATGAATGAATGAATGAATGAATGGATGGATGGATGGATGGATGGATGGATGGATGGATGGATGGATGGATGAATGAATGAATGAATGAATAACCTTAATTATTTAAGTGTCAGGGTAGGTGTTTAGCTTGTGACAGCTAATTGGGGACACTCTACTACTTAAAATAAATTAAAATTTACAATATCCATTTAAAAATTACAATATTTTACTATATTACAATTAGGGTGAATGAATAAGAATAGGAATAGGTCGTTTAAAAAAACGGTTTCTAAACTCACAAATACATTATTATACTTAACTAAGGAGCAATTAAAAAGATAAAAATAAAAGAAGTGATAAGTAGATACATAAATAAATCGTCAGATCTCAAGTAGCACATATATGGCGCAATAAGAACACGCGTCGTCGATTAGGGCGGTGAGGTCTTTGCCTCTTATGCTGTTTCTAAAATTTCCAAAAGTCAGTCTCTTTCTGAAAAACATGTTCTGAAAATAGCTTGCTGTTGTGAGCTTAAAATTTAAAGTAAGGCCAAGGCTCTCTGCAGGTAAATTTCAAAGGGGATCCGCGAAACTTTCTGGAACACTTCACAGAATTGAGGAAACAATTAACAAACAACAGAAACAATGACGCTAGCCTTGAATACAATAGCGCTTTGTGGTAACAAGGTCCAATAAAATAAGAGGCTCTAAAAGGCTTTGTGTCCCTTCAAAGCCATGTTACTACGCGTATTTACAAGCATTTGCAAATTGCGAAAGTACAAGTGACCATGCATAATTAATCCTAAAGGTGGCTCGATGGATTTCTTAGTTATGATACCTTCTAAGTTTAAACGCGAATTACACCTCCATAAGTAATAGACCAGGGCAAGCAACTGTCCCACCTTTTCTAGCAATAGATCAAAGCCTCAGCTAGGCTCAGTCTCCAGCCGTGAGTGTCTCGATGCGCCCGCGATTCTCGCCGCCTTCACGGCTGGACGCACGGGTTTGGTTATTGTTTAGACTGACCAATCAGAGACAAGCCCCCTGAAATTTGCGGGGCAGAATGCGCTGCATAATTTAGCGGGATTTCGTCTTTCTTTTGAAATTTCACACTTTTAGGAAGCATTTCAGGAAATACTTTTCGCATTTCGCTTTTTCTCAAGACAATACAAAAAAAACCGATAAAATTTATGCAATCGAAGTGTGGATTGTCCGCATAATTATTAAAATTGTAATGACGTCACGGACATGCAACCAAACCCGTGCGCCCAGCCGTGAAAGTGGCGAGAATTGCGGGCGCATCGAGACACTCACGGCTGGAGACTGAGCCTAAGTCTCAGCTGATGCGAGTTTTATTGCAATTGGAATACAGTATGTTGCCCAGTATCCGACCGGTACCAGTATCCGACCAACAAAACTTCAAGGTATATTTTTCGTGCGGACTTAAAAATTGGCGAAAAACTAAGTATTCCGAAAAAAAGTATATTATTTCAGCTTTCGCTTGCTTGGTTTAATGGTCTTATTGCGTAACGGAGACTTGTGGAATTCCCGCTCTGTTTAGGTGAGTAAAACGTCGAGGGGTAAATTTGACGTTTTTCACTGCGCAGTGAAATTACCGTTGTTGAAATTAGGGTCCCTTACATGCGATATTTTTGAAGAAAAATCAAGAGATTTGGCGTTATTTAGAGATAAAGTATTCAAAGCCTAATCGAATTACAAGTTAGATTCAAAATTTTTTAGAAGTTAATAGTTCTCACTGAGTTTCGAGCTAAGGTGCCCAGTATCCGACCAGTTTTCTGTTTATGTCTAAAATTGTTTTATAAGTTTATACAAAATTTAGTTCGGCACTTCAACTGATGTCAAAAGTATTATTAAATGGCCAGCCATAGAAAAGTCTGCAAAAGTGGCTTTAGTTATTATTTTAGGCAAATAATTTTCCTTGTGTTTGTCAGCTAGGAAATACACGTTTACCATCAGGTCACGAAAACGTGATCCACGTTACGTTCAAAATCATTCAAATTTCGAACATTTTGGTTTCCTTTGTAGAAAAAAAAGGTGAAAATTCCCAGTGGAAAAGGAAAGTTTGTCATAACGAGCACCGCTAAAATTCTTCCAAAAATTTAAATTGGGCAACGGATCGATACTCAACTAGAAACGTCAACATTTTAAAGGGACACTGTCACCAATATCTAAATAACTTTGAAAAGCAAAAGGACATATTCTAATCAGCGGAAATCCAAAAACAACGGTTGAATTTCGTTTAAAATTACTCTACCAGTTCTCTGAGACTATAAATTGAGTGTGTTTTGCTGCGGATCGCTAGGATAGATATGGTTGCAACTTGAAATCATCAGGCTGATGTTTTCAAGTTTTCCCTTTGTTTCGTGGAAAAATCGCTAGTAACTGACTATGGTTTGCTCTTTCTTTGAGAAAACCATTTGATTTCCTTTTCTTGACGTTCTAGGAGTATTCTGTGTATGTGAAAAAAGCATTGAATTCAAATTTCAGCACATTTTTCACCCCAAAACGTAAAAATCCCGTGACAGTGTCCCTTTAACTTTACAGTTACCACTAAATTTGCTGTGTCAGGGCCAAATGTCAGAACTCGTTCTCCCGAGTGAAGGGAAATAGAGCCTTTTTACACTGAAGTGGTCGGATGCTGGGCAACATACTGTACCATAGCAACGCAATGACGCCATTGTTATTTTTATATAGTCGAATTCTTTGAATTCTGGAGGATTTAATTAAAGCAGTTCACGGTACTTGTAGTTCATATGGCTGCCGTTCTACGTACTTAGTTTATCAAAAATCTGTGAGAGCGTTTTTGAGAAATTTACAGCTGAAGTTTTGGGCCTTGAAAATGAAAGAAATTCATTCGAACCGCTCTAACTTATTTACCGGCTTGAGGGAAATAGGTGACCAGTAAACAACATTTATTATCGACTAGTAAACCTAACATGCGATTTGTCAGTTGAGCCAGGTGAGTTCAAGTTTTTGCCGATTGCGTTATATCTTGAAGCTTTTAAGAAGATGCTATTAAGCAAGGCATCCGTCATTTTTAGTAGAAGTATTAGCCAATTTGTTTGTTGTTAGTTGAAAATGTGGCCAATTGCAAGGTTTTTAGGAAGAAGACATTACTAATGTTATAAAATTATTATGTAGACTATTGTTATTCGAAATTGTTCGAATTCCAATGAAGTGAAGACGTCAGCATTGTAAAAAATCTTAGCCTGTCCGTTGTCAGTTTTGTCAGTGAAATTTTGGCCCATTGCAAATCAATAAAAATGTTATGAAAGCCTATTTCTTGTCAGTGAAGTTAAGAGGAATTGCGAGTTTCCATTCAAGACGTCATTCTTATTTTAAAAATATTAGCCGATTTGTTGTCAGCTCTCTGAAATTTTGACCGATTGCGAGTTTTCGGTAAGATACTTAAGTTAAGTCATAATTTGTTTTATAGTAAAAATGTCACACTAATACGATCCTATTTTCCTGTTGAGAGTACAATTTTAGAACTAGTATGAGTTAGAGACTAGTCAGATACTAAAGTTTCGTAGTGAAAAGAATACTGAGACCATTGTCTGTTTTAAGTTCAGGTCAATTTTGGCCGTTTCACTGTTAGAAGCGATTGGATTTTCGGTCGAGACACGATTCCCAGTGATTTGATATACGTCAGATTTCAGTTGAAACAACATCAATATTTATCATTATTTTCCAACGTCCACTTCAACACAATTAGTAAAAATCTACTAGCTTCCTATCATAAATGCTGCAATCTGATTGGCCACTCTACTCGCTATCTATTCCGTGATAGATAGTGAGTAGCGAAAAGGTGAGCGGCAGATGCAGTCTTATACTTCAAAATAACAACGCAATGATGTAAAACTTTTCACTTTAATGGAATATTAATCGACATTTATACTAAAACAACTGGATTATTCGCTCTCGATTTCTATGCGTGATAGTTGATTCGTGCTACGCCCTCATCAACTATCACGCGATAGAAATCTCGAGCTCATAATCTTATTATTAAATAGAAAAGACGCGATAGAGTTGAAGGAAGGACGTACGTAAATAGAAGTGTTGAAAAAGAAGACTACCTTACTTACCGTACCGGCTGCAAAAGTGTGAGAAGAGTGCCTGAATTATGTAGATTTAAGTGATACATACTTAAGCTAATGAAGCCCTAGTAAGCCGTTTGCAATTGGGAAGAATTTGAACTTCGAATGTAACATATTTTACTAGAACTTCAAAATCAAAATTGGCCCTTTCACGAATCCATTTTCAGCAATGTAAGTTGAGGCTTACTTAGGAGGCTCGTGACACTTTTCTTTGGCCTTGTGGTGTATCTTTTGAAACCAAAATTTCGCATAGAAGGCAGAATTCGATTTCCTTGTTTTCAACAAATGACCAAAGTTTATTTTTGCTGGTTTCCTAGCAACAGCTGTCACCATAGCAACGGTAATGGACAGCCCCTCGTTTTAAATAATGTCGATTATCTCAAAACCTAGTCAGACACTTGACGACGAAATTTGGAGGATTGGAACTTCACAACCTACACAATGTGTATGAGAATTAGAGAAAAATCTGTAAGACCGCGTTCAAGTAAATCATGAATTTTTTTACGGGCTAATTTGGGTAATCCAACAATTGCCTCCAATATTTCTAGAAAAATACATTTTAACACTTTCTCTTTTTAGTTCAAAGATCTTTTAAGTTGGCAAAACATTCTAAATGTCATTAAGTTTCCTAGGTAGATGTCATTGTAAGGTATTTATGTTTGAGAACTGTGCTAAAACAAAGCACAAATCAGTCAAAAAGTTCGTAATTTGAATAAACTGAAAAATCGAGAAAACGTAAATGAAAATGAAAATGGTTGTGTAGTTCAAATCCTCCAAATTTCGTCATAAAGCGTCTGCGACTAGGTCTCATTCTATAAAACGAGAGGCTGTCCATAACCGTTGCTATGGTGACAGCTGTTGCTAGGAAACCAACTAAAAATAAACTTTGGTCAGATGTTGATGGTCATTTGGTGTAGTACCAAGGGAGTCGAAGTTTGTCGGTTCTATGCGAAATTTTGATTCCAAAAGTTGCACTCCAAGGCCAAAAAAGTTGTTGCGAGCCTCCTTAGCAATTTCAAGTAATCGAAACAATCGCGAGACACGATGTTCAAGCTCAATTTGTCACTTCAAAAAGAATTTTTACAATTTAATTCTCAGCAAAACTTTTTTATTATGCTGCAGAGAGTTTTTAAACTTTATACTTTCAGACACAATTTCCCCGGTGAGAGTTTGCAGGTTATTGT
This sequence comes from Siderastrea radians, assembly GCA_964017195.1. Lineage (NCBI taxonomy): Eukaryota > Metazoa > Cnidaria > Anthozoa > Scleractinia > Rhizangiidae > Siderastrea > Siderastrea radians. Next base: position 45,977,813 of record OZ024893.1, read on the forward strand.
GACCGCTTTCACTTTAACTTTTCGCTCCTTGTCAGTTTTCAGCAAGGGTTCTGTTGAGGTTCAGACAGGTTTCGTACTTTTTAGGCCATTGTTCACATTAAGTTTTTGCTGTTTTAATCAGCCTTCAAATACCATTTTAAGGGTGATAATTTGTCATATTTTTACTTTTAATTTTGTTTGTCTCGTGAAGTTTTCAGTAAGGTCTTTAAGGCCGCGACATGGTTTTCTCCATCAAAATATTTAGGTTTTTAGGCTCTTCAAAGTTTAAATTGTGAATTGTTTGTCAAATTTTAAAGAGCCGGAGTCAGGTTCACACACGATTTGTTAATTTTCAGTTTTATTTTGGGCTGCTTGTGAGTTTGCAGCAATCTTGAGGTGATTCATGCCCAGCTGCACACAAGATTTGTTAGTTTTCTGCTTAACTTTAGACTGCTTACAGATTTACGATTGTTCCATGATCTCGCAGTGAAAATGTGAGACAGTTTTTTTTTCTGGCACTAGTTTCAGGCGGATCGAATTTGAAGATCTGTTTTCATTTTTACTATTTCAGTCAGTCCACAGTAAGAAACGGTTATTCAGATGTGAAATCTTTAGCCATTTGTCAGTTTTGTGACAAATTGGAAGTTGATATTTCACAATTTGTAGTACGTACAATGTTAGGCCTTTTGTTTGCTTTCTCTCTATACGTTGGCTTTTGTCAGTTTTTAGTGAGGTTTCTAGGTTGAGAGACCAATAATGAGTAAAAATAGGAGGCGATGACAGTTTTAGGTACAAATCTGGCTCGGTGTATGTAACAACCAGTGAAACTCACGGATGACGTAAAACAAAGGACACAAGGAAACAAAACATTTTTTAAAAACAATACAGTACAGCAAAACAATGGGTTATAGAACAAAGAAAATCTTGCCAGGTTCTTACATTTAAGTAAAGCGCCCAAATTTGAAATTCAAATAGACGATGTTTCGGTAAAAACATTGAGCCATAACTTTCTGTTGTCAGTGTTTCAGTCTTCAAAAAAAGATCGTGTAGTTCAGAGTAAAAATTCGCGTGAAATTTTTAGTTCATTATTCGGTTTTTAGATTAGATGTGGTTGTTTTACAATTTCTATTTCTCTATTAAATGTTCACCCACGATTCTTAATTTAGTATGTGAGTGGGAGCTCAAATGTTGGCATTTTTGCATTTTTCAGCATTTCTGAAATTTCTGTGTAAAATAGTTATGCCATTTGATAGTTAGAATTTATTTCACTCAGTTTACAGTAAGACCTTTAAAGGCCATGCGATTTCTCAACAAAACCAACAGGCCAAACACAAGTTTCCCAGTTTTCAGTAGCGAATTTTGATACTAGATTTCTCATCGAAAAGTTTACAGCCATATCATTATTTTAAACTTTTAACGCAGTTTTGATCGCCTTGGCTTTTGTCATCAAATGCGTTACTTGTATCTGCGTTGCACTGTATCATAAAAACAAAGCCAAATTTACACAGTATCATAATTGCTTCCAGCTGTAACATACTACATTTCAGCTCGCAAAATGCCGTCTAAATCGTACACAATTTGTTAGGATTTTGCATTGTTCACGGCTACGATTTTCGTGAAGTTTTCGAGAAAGCAGTTTTCAAAGCACTTGAGCATGTATGCAGCAGTCGTAAGCAAGTTGTACCGTACTCCAAGAATGTTCTGTGAAAGGCATGCAGGTTACCAGGGAAAATCATTTCACTCTAGTGAGTCTTTCAGCAATCTATTTCAAGAACTCTTGTTTCATTTGCCTACCATTTATTAAAGCTTTTTTGAACACAAATTGTAATCGTTCAGATGTTTATTGCATTCAACTATATACGCAAATTTTTGGTCTTGACTATTGCCATGGTAACCTTTGTTCAAGTGTCTCCATTTTCCCGCCAAAAGACTTGAGAAAAATACGGGCGCCCAAAATACGCATGCGCCGTATTTTTTAAAAAAATTGTCAAGGTCTTTTAATATTCAGTGGGTAGTAGTCATTAATTAATTATTAGAGGTCAACAACAATAAAAAGCTCAAACAGATGTTCAATTTCATTGTCTTCTTTATTCTCTCTCTAAATATCTTATTTATCTTTACAATGTTTTTTCAACAAGTTAATTAGTTAAGTAAAAATCATTAAATTAATAGAAAGGTGTGACAATTTTTCTTCCTATATATACTAAGTCTTTTGGCGGGAAAATTTGAAAAAATTTGCACAGCGTTTCCCCTGGCAACTTTTTTGACAAAAAAATTAACGGGACACTCTTTGAAAATTTTTGATCGCCAAAAATTTTTAGAGTATCCTCAACAAATTTAAACTCGCCAAAAGAACATGCGCCATTTCGTGCGACAAAATCAACAAATTTTGTTTAAGTCTAAAGCGGCCTTTACACGTCAACCAATGTTGGCCAACTCGCGTTGACAAACTCAAATTGGTGGGCGTGAACAACACGACAACATGTTGGCACACTGTTGGGAAGAATAGAGATAAGTTCTATTTGTTGCCAACAGTTTGCCAACAAGTTGTCGTGTCATTCACATACACCAATTTGAGTTTGCCAACACGACACAACATTAGCTTGACATGTAAAGGCCGCATTATGTTCCTAAACGAGCAGATAAATGAAATGTTGTATACATAGAGGATATTAAACGCAACATAGCAAGCTATGAAATCTTTGTGTGAAAAATTTCCTGTACAAAAATAACGTGATCTATAAGTTTTGGATAAATAAAATTCAAGATAAACTTCTCTTGTTATTACTGACTATACTGTCGATTGTTCTTTCATCTCTAGATCGTTCATAGCTTGGAATGTTGCTTATAATAAGGCTTTTCTGTAGGTTCAATTCTTGTAGCACCGGAAAACAAACTTGTGTGACCTAAGAATTTTGTTTCCAAACAAAAATAACGAGCATTTTCTTAAGTTTGGAGCAACTGGTGAAATTTAGTATGTTATAACAAATAATTGGCTCCATGTTCTTTCTGGTGCTATACGTACTAGCAAGTTTAGCTATGAAAATTTAATCTCATAATATTTCACTGTCCTGTGCTGCATCGATTGTCAACAGAAAAAGTCTTTTCCTCCAACGCAATAACTATTTCACGTAAGAGATAGTAAAACCCAATGTCTGGTCCTCGGAAGAAACTCAAGTGTTTCAAGCCTTGCTCCTTAACACCAATGCGTCTTTTTATCGGTTGAAATTTTCTATTTCTTTTCCTTGGTTATACAGACCACATTAAACACTTGAACGATGCAAATGAAACGAAAACTGGGTTTTTCTCGGATTATTTTGATGGACACCGAGAAATTTTCGTGGAAAAACAAAATTAATGAACTGCGAAAAGCGAAAAGACAATGCCATGTCCTTTCTAAACTTATGCCACGAGACCTTGTATTTTTGAAGTTTTTTCCCTCGGATTTGTGGGTGTTTAAATTAGCAATTAGCTTTTGCAAACACCTGATACAAAATAATTTACCCACGAGATGCAGTTTTAACCAATGTCTTGATATCGCAAATACGCACCAGTGTTTATGGACACATGAGTTGCAAAAATGATAATAACTGAAGACAATATTGCATGTCGACTAAATTGTTGTTTTGTTTCAAAATCAGCACGATTTCGTAGGAATTTTTCTAAAATTTCAAATTAGTAACGATAAACAGGATGATTGTGCAACGAACATATCTTAGTTTATTTGATACGAATTTTTTTCAAAATCTCAACGTTACACCGAAAACGTGCGAAGAGCAACTGCTTGAATTTTCATATCGACGTGATAGTTAGTTGTTGAATTGCAAAGCCGTTGTTCACTAGTTTGTTCGATAAAATCGTTGTTGTTCGCTGTCTTTCACTCGAATCGTTAGGCATTTTCTTTTGCAACAATTTAAAATGGTAACGATTAACAGGTCTGGATCATTTTGCAACAAATACATCTTAAGGTGGCTCCCTCTAGTTTTTTTTATTGTGAGCTGTAGTAACCTGCGCGCGTTCACATGAAATCGTAAGGTTTTCCTGACATTTTATGAAGTCAGCATAGGCAAAAAAAGCAAAGTTAACAGTGAATTTTCTCGCGTTTCCTTGAATTTTGCACATGTTGAGATACTAACGCTACATTCCACATACTGTTTTTTTTTTGGAAAAAATTCTGTCAGAGCAATTCAGTTTAATGCTCAAATATAAGAAATCACATGATATTGGTGAAACCGTCTGAACGACCCCATATTTTTCCCCTGCAAAACGCTAGTAAAAATCATTGTCACAAGATTGGAAAGTTTAAAAAAAATTCACCGAGGGAAAATCAAAATAATAAAGAATAAAGATGAATTAATCGTAAAGATCCGTCATTCTTTAGACGTTTTGTTGCCATGACAACGGCCTATGCCTAAGAAGGAAAAACTGAAAAGTAAGGGTAATTATGTTGGTAGCCTTACTGGCAAATCTCAGGAACAAAAATTGCAAGACAACAGAATTAGGGTTTCTTTTGTAACCCTTGCCAGTTCGAATACTCACTTTTGCAGAAACTCTAGGGAGCCACCTTAATTTATTTGCTACGAATTTGTTTGAAAATCTCAACGTTATTGCGATACCATAAGCAAAACATTTGCGTAAAAAAAGATGCAGTTTAACCTCTGCTACTTTTTCTCAATATCTTCAGCGAAGTTTGTTGGATAATGCAAATAATAGAGACTATTTTTTTTTTGTTTTCATGACAAAATTTTGAAACGGCAACCAAGACAAGTACAACTGTGTAACGAAAAATGCGATTTAGTGTCTGCTGAGGCTTTTTTCAAAATCTTGAACTATGTTAAATGTGAAATGGAAGAACAAGCCGACAAAACTAGTCTACACTAAGCACTGAGAAAGGCCGGAGAATAGCCCGTTTTAGCATTAGTAGAAGCCGCTTGGTTTTTTGTGGTCTGTATAACTGGTCAATATTGATCGCCTTGAATGGTACCAAAGTCCCTCTGAACCAGACATCAGGGTTTTATCAACTTAACTCCCAAGACAAGAGAACACAAGGACTTTCCCTACAAGATTTGTTTCCATATTAATATCCGTTCTATCAAATTATTCCAAAATATGAAACCGAAGAAAATTTTTCAACAAATTTATGATCTTCAATAGTTTTCAGTGGATTTAATAACTTAGATCCAAACTTAAATAATGCCTTTGCTCTCTCGTCTACTGGAAATTAATCAGTTGATTTGGCGATTGCATGGACATTTAAGAAGGCACTGACAGTCTATCATAATCATTGGTAAACACAAAATTCAGTGTAAATCACTCGCTCGAAGCCAGCTTTTGGTGAATCCTTTCAACTCCAGTTTCAGGCAAACCTCTTGTCATTTGGATGGTTTTTACTTTTGAGTCTGTGGATGAAACCATAGAGAGTGATCGTTCAAACGAATGCTATCCAGTAGTATTTTAGTGTGGTGCTGTTTATCGTTCTGTGGATGAAATCCTAAACATGGTCCATTCAAGAGCCTCATTCGAATGAAAGATATTGCAGACGTAGTTTCCCGTGACACCGTTTGTTATGTAGTACAAGGTGGTTCTAACTTTTGACTCTGTGGATTAAAATGTGTCCATTCAAATGAAGGCTACTGGGTAATATTTGCGGCGCAGCCTATTGTACTAGAAATTAAAGTGGTTTTAACTTTCAAGTGTGTGGATGAAATTCTAGAACAAAGCTTTTGGGAAGTACGTTACTTGGCGCTGTTTATTATGCTACCATAGGGCGTTTCCACGATTGAGTCCGTGGATAAAACCTTTAAATGTGACCACGCACTCAAAACTGAAAGCTACTGGGTAGTACTTAAAGGTAGTTATAACTTTGGCGTCCATGAATGAAGTCCTAAATGAAATTTATGAGGTAACAGTTTCATTTTATACTGTGTGCCAAATGAAATTTGGTAATATAAAATTCAAATTGTCAAATTTATGATCTAATATAACACTGAAAAAACTGGCGTGGATGGCTCCTTTTAAAACGTGATCCTAGCAAATTTCCAGAGTACGAAAAATATTTGTTTCATTTCCAGTTCGTAGCAAATCTCCGCTTGTTTGACAACTTCACGAATTAATGATGAAAATCAGAGAGAATTTGGAACACTTCAGTTGTCATGATTTACTTTAAAATCAACTTATAAGTTGTTTATATTGGTTGTAGCCTTAAAAATTCACAAAACATGCCAAAATATACTAGACAATTGAACACTATAATTCCATTTTGTTAAGTTTTTTTTGGCAAGGTGACGAAAGCATTTTACATTTACACATAATCCAACGTTTTCCTGGCCTTGAAAGACGAAAACAAACCACTGATTATTTTAAAAAGCTTTATTTACCATCCGCTGCCAATACAAGTTACAAATCTTACCATATGTTCAAGGACACAACGATGTCTGCCGCATAAGGTGATACCACGACTGTCACAGGTGTCGACAAATCAGAAATAATGACTGAAAAATGAAGATAACGTTGGTAAGGTAACCCTTTCACTTCCCGAGTAAGAAACTGGCTGATGCAATGCAGTTTAACTTTTTCGTCTGCGGCGGATGAAACGCCAAAGTGTGAGCATTCAAATGAAAACGGTACTGTTTATTATACCGTGCCAGGTGGTTTTAACTTTTTTGAGTCCGGCTGGATAAAACCCATAGTTAGGGTTGAGCAGTACTTTCCTGTGGTTCTGTTTATTATGTTGTGCAAGGTGGCTCTAACTTCTGAGTCTGTGGATAAAGTCCTAAGTACGAACATGCAAATGAAAGCTACTGAGCAGTACTTTCCTATGATACTGTTTATTATGCTGATTATACTATACAGGGTGTCAGCCTTGACAATGTCCTCTTCAACAAATCATAGTTTGGGTGATGAATACAAGCATCTTCGTTTCCCCCCTTCTACAACAGTACTACCATTGTAAAAAAATTGGTAACAGTTTGCTGCTGTAATATTTTCCCCTTTAAATGAAGCGCAGCATCTATTATGCCTTAAAAATGAATGATAAGAATTATACACATACAAAACAGTAAGAAAAGGTAACACGACGGCTGAGGGATGAGGACAGTAAATTACCCAGGCTACGAACAGTCTCTCCGCTCAGGGAAAGTCGAGCAAAAAGAACACGCGAGCGAGCGGGAAAATCGCCGGCTGCGTGGAAACATGACGCGTGTGCGTAGGGATTACACTAGCGGCTGGTCACGCTTCCGCGTGGCAGGCCATTTCCGCGCTCGCTAGCGTGTTTTTTTTCCTTTTTTATACTATACTATACTTTTTTTTCCTTCACTTGTTATGCACCTATCAATGTCTTGCCTCAACGTGGGGAGTGCGGGCATGTGCGGGCTATTGGCAACAAACCGTCACCCGTGTGAGGGGCGACTGGACTTTTTTTGACGCAGTGCATCCCCGAGGGGTCGGGATTTTTTGACATCAATGTATTCTGTAACACAGATTCTGCCTCAAACCACTAAAATAACCACTGGTATAATACACTTCGTGATACATACATGATATACTTTCCAACGAATTCAAAATGGCGGACAGAGGCGAGGTAGTGTTTATTCCTTCCTTTTTTATGATATTCCATGTTGTTAAATTCAGTAAATAGTTCTTTTGTTGCGGTATGTCAGATGTCATTTCTGAGATATATCTTTCTTTTTCCAGGAAAGTGATATTTCAGCCGATGGCTCTGATCGTGAGGTATTATATAAAACTCCATACCGTTGGCATAAGTTCCACAGTTTTGTGCGTGGTTTAGCGGCTTTTTCATGAGAAGTTTAACCTTGATTTTCATGTCAATTGTTTTTGTTATTTTTGTTTGTACTGAATTGTAGGATTAATTATTACTAGGAAGCACAGCTTGACGGTGACCAGCTCCCAGCCGATACCAGAGGGACAAGGAAAAAACGGGTACAATTTATCTTTTGGGCATAATATTTTTCATTTGATTTTTATTTTGAAACGCCTCTCTAGATAGGGAGTCTTAGATTAGTTATGTGATATTTTCCTTACTCCTTTTATATATTAGATTCACTTGTTGATAGCACTTACGAATAATGATTTATATGGTGTTATATTAAGAATTAAGTTATGCATGGTTCAATTTTACCTGTTACCATCCCCCCCTGGGCAACCCTGGGGACAAGTTCAGCCCTTTAGTCCCAGGGGTGGGGGATTGTTTGAAGCGGTCTTGTCCCGGGGGGAGGGGGGCGGGGCAAATCGAAAATAACTTCTTGCTGTTCTTGTGAAGTACGTCACTTCTCGGTTGATGCCGAACTGCGTGAAGAAGACTGCCGATTTCCAGGGAGAATCTCTAAAATTTGTAGCAGACTGATTAGAGAAGAATAATCTCTCAAAAATTAAAATTTGTATTCGAAGGAACTTTTATTATAAATTGTTAAACGAATGTGCGTTTGATGCGTACTCGAATGGATGGCGTTCTTCACAAACAAAGAAATATTTCTTCAGCGTATTTATGTATAAGACGACTTAAATCGACTCTATATGAAAACGGATGCACGGCTTTATATTAAACAGAGGTCTCAGTCCAGTGTCCATCCTTATGAAACAAGCTAAGAAAAACTCCTTTTAAAATGCTGCCATCAATTTGTTCACGGGCCTCGGCTTGTGCGTATGTGCTATCTTTAGAATGAATCATGTGGCGAAGACCATTTCTTTACTCGCTAGCCGTATGCCAGTGTGGTTAGATTTTTCTGCAGTTTTCTTTTTCAGATGTAGTGTTCATTTTTTTATGACATAATGCATGTAGTGTCTTTCGTTCAAGAAACTCTAGAAAAGCATATGAGTTCTAGTCAAAACGTCTGGTTTTGCTATTGTACGGATCTATGTTTTCTACACAAAACAACGTATTTGTGGTCGATGAGGAGTCCCGGGGGTGGGGAATTGTCTCTTTTTGCATGCCCGGGGATGGGGAATAGACCGCCAAGTGTGAACAAAATTGCAAATCCCCAGGGGTGTGCTCGGGGGGGGGGGGGGATGGTAACAGGTAGAATTGAACCGTGCATTATAGCAGAATGCTTTTCTTTTATTTCAGTCATACTATCCACTTATGAAACAACCCTTTTTCGTTTCTCTAATTTCCATTTGTATCGTTTCTTGTAGCTGGTTTATGAAGCAAATTCAAACAAAAGAAATCAGATGGATAGACGGTATATGCATTCCCTGCAAAAAAAAGTAAGTTAATATGAGCATAGTCTTGTACATTGTTGTACATGTATACTAAACATTTCAAATGGAGATATAAGCAATAAACGTTTAGAATTATCATGGTATTTTTCATTTACACTCATGCTAAATGGGAAAGCACAATTTTGCTTTTGTTGAACTTTGTTGTTATTAATGTTGTTGTTATTAGATGTGAGAGTGGTATACTAGAACAAGGCTTCCTACTCTCTGCCTTGCATTCCGAAAAGGACAGTTTTGGATTGCAACAGGTAATTTTGCTTCACCCAATTTTTTTTTTTTATTTTAAAAATATTATCCATGTATTGTGTTTTCATAAATAAAGTCAGCTTCTCTCATTAGACACACCTTGACATTCACAGTTCTGCCACTGTGCATGCAGAACACTCCAATTCTTCAAGAGTCCTCCCTGGCAACCCAGTTCAGGGTTGTCCCTAACAGCCGGCAGCCGGCAGAATTAACCAGCTACTTGGGTCGTTTGTGCCAGCTACTTTTGTGATATATATGTATTTTTTAAGACAAATTATTTGTTCCGTTACTCTGGCGCAGATATATGAAATGAAACTTATTTCCCATTGCAGTTTATTGACTTAAAAATAATCTGGTTGGCACAGAGATACATGATTATTAGTTCATCACGTTGAGTTCTGGGAATTACATGTAGAAAACCACTGAAGGCATGAGTTTATACAAATAAAATTGAAAAGACAGGATTATTTTGGAACTGACATTATTGGAAGTTTGTGCTCAGAATCAAGGAAATTGCATTTCTGGGGACTTAAAATGTAAAAAAAATTTCCTGGGAGGGCATGCCCCCAGACCCCCCTAGAAGGGATCGCCATTGGTGCTCAATAATCACTATCCAGCTACTTAGAAAATTTTGTCGGCTACTTGAAAAGTTGTGGACAACCCTGGCAGTTCAGACAAGAGGTGTGCTGAATCCAGAGGAAATCTCACTGTGAGCCTCATGCAAGAATCTTTGGCCTCTGGGATGAGTTTGAGAATATTGAGAAAGGACTTTCAATCAATATTGTTGAAGGTGCCGTCTTCCAAGTAGCTGTCTCCCACAACTGGGTTACAACCTATAGCCTTACTTACTGGTTGTTTTGAACAAATCTATGAAAGTCATGACCAGCAAATGAAAATATGTTTGTTTGTGTGTGTTTAGCCCTTTCTAAATAAATCTGTGGTGTGATTCATATTGCCTGTAATTAATTGTTATGCAAAGAAAGCTGCAAAATAACCTTTTTTAGGGTTTATGCCCTCTAGGTTTATATAAGGGATTTTTTACTTTCAAAACTCCTTTCAACTTCTTTTATAGGAATTATGAAAATAGACTCATCAACCAGATCTTTCAAATAGCATTTATATGTATTATACTGAAGTTGTATTTTCTGCATTGCTCAGGCCCGGCCAGGGGGACTGGTGGGATACCAATATACCTCATTTCTTACCCCTGGGATACCAATATACCTTAAAAATGCAAAAATGTTGATAACAAATACCTAAAATTATTGTAATACAGAATACCCTATACCTGAAAATTTTGGCAAAAAATACCGAATACCTTGGTTAAAAATGCCCTAGATACCGTCTACCCAAAACCCCTGGCCGGGCCTGATTGCTAAAAAGGTATTAAATTCTGGGTAGAAAGGGGTTGAGAGTTGATAATGCCTGAAGACTGAATTTATTGCTAGCTTTATTTGGGTAATAATTACCCAAAATTATTGACCCAGCTAAATGTGGTCAAACTCAGTAGTTGATGTCATTGACATACCATTGTGGGTGAACTTTGTTAGAAAACTTGAAAAATGGAGGGTAAACTCAGCACAGGGTAAAACTTCCACACTTCAAATGATAGGTCTGAAATGTCTGGGTTTTTTTTCTTCATTCAAATCAGTGTACAGTTTGTGATTTTATCAATTTAATTATGGCGAAGAAGGAAATGCGAAAAATAAAGTTTGAGAGCAAAACTGTTATATTGAGCCCTCCTGTTTCTCACAGACTTGCTCCAAATTTGGTGTACCTTAATAGTTTCTACTGCTAAAACTACGGCTAAAATCCAAGCAGATCAAATTAAACTGTGTCAGACATTAATAGCCTACATAAACCTTACTTACAGGTGATAAATGTTTACTCTAGATGTTCGTCAACTGAGGGGATTTAACAACAATCCTCAAGTGCAAAAAGCATTTAAGAGGCATTTTCAGGCTGGGTTTAATCGTTTGCCAGCTAAGTAAAAGGTACTAGAATATAATCAGCATTTTTAAAAAAATAATTAAAGTTATGGTTCCGTAATTATTCATCACTGTGGCATTTTAAAGTACAGTTGTCACTATGCTAGTCAAACTAAACAGTATTAAACTTTTGCTGTTAGCACAACCAACAGCTGAGGCACCATCTGAAAATGTGGCATTTGCTGAGTTAGAGGAATTAACAACCTTCAAAGTTGTGTACTTGCGTAAGAAAAAAAGCAGTGATGAGTGATGGTAAGGCACACTGTGTTATGTTATGACTCCCTTTTTAAGGGAACTATGTCACGGTATTTGCATTAACTTTTATGATCTGACAAAATTATTTTCTCATTGAAGGAAACCTCACAATGATAGTTTCCTAAGGTAGAAAAACACCAAAGAAGTAATAATAAACCAAAACTAAACAAGGATGGTTACGACTGAGGGAGATAATAAGATGGATTACGAATGACAAACTTGAAAAAACTTGCCAGTTTTTTCAAGATGCATTATCCGTGACGTAGCTCCTTTAACTTAATGGTATTTGATTGATGCAGTCATTTATAAACAGTTACAATTTTTATGGGTGCGTGTATAATAACATTATACCCATATACAGGTCACATCTACTTAAACTGCTTGAGCAGTCTACAATTTTATATTTATTTTAATCTTAGATTTTATGCTTTTTCCAACGTGGCCGACTGCATTTCTTTATGCACAGGGAGACGTAAACCCAACTGGGGAGTAGAGGCAAGCAAACCTTCTTGGTGGCCTTAAGTGATGTTGAGTTTGTTGATGTCAATAACAGCAGGTCACGGCCAAAGTTTCAACAACTTCATTTAATATTAGAAGCATTTAGGGATTGGAGACAACAGGGACTGCAACCTGATGAAGAGATGGATGAAGACTGTACACATGGTCCTCACAGTCCTGAGCTTCCATTTCAGCACACATCCTCACCTGCACAATCCACATCCCCAACACCTGCACAATTTTCATCTGCACCTCCACAATCAACATCCTCACCACCTCATGATTTACATCCACACCTGCACAATCCACATCCTCACCATCTTCACAAAACCAGATCCACACCTGCACAATTCACGTTTACACCTGTTCAATTTACATCCACACCAGCAGCCCCAATATCTCACCGTGGGACTACCAGTCAGCAACCACCTGTCAGCCCTATCTCACCTGCTAGATTGTTGGACATGGTCAGCAAAACATTTGGTGCTGACTCTGTTTATTGTGGTGATCCTTACAAAGAAGTGTTGAATTCCTGCCACCAGCTGAATTTCACCCAAACTTCCAAGATGTTGTGCATATTGGGAAAACTAAATGAAGATGTAAGTGAGCTAGCAAGCTATTTAACTCTTGGTAGATTTTCAGAGTTACTGAATGACTGATTGTCACATATGATTTGACTCCTGCTGGAAGACACTTGGACTTGTGTCATTGACTGTACATCATTCATGTAATTGTATCCTAATCTTACACCTATTATACCAGTAGTCCTTTTTTATGAAACTACATCTTCACATGTTAATTGACTTTTGAACAATTCTGTCACAAGAAATGGGAAACGTTGTTCCCTATTTATTTTGTTAATTTTCACATCAATGTGTTTATCCAAGAAATATGGTTGCAGTCTGCTTATTAATGCCAAGGTCTTTGGTTGTTCTACAGGCTGAAACCCATGTGACCATAAAGCCAGCTATTGTGAGAGAGATTCTGGGGTGTATGGTGATGCTTCCTTGGGAAGTGAACCTGAGTCTGTGTCCTCACATCTTGCACCTATTTCGCTATCTGGCTTCACCCCAGTTTTTTACCAGTGAGGATCAGTGTAGACTTCCTGAGCGGTAAATACTTATTATGCTTCCAGCTTGATGAAGTAAATGTCTCAACTTACCTGAAGATGAGTGCTAAGTATTGTTATTCAAACTCTCACCACTACAAGGGCATCATGGATCCTGCTTTCTATGTAAATCAGGGGAGCTGCAATTAATGAATTTTTAAATAATATATTAAATTACAAACCAAAAGCTCGTGTTCATTCCTTTGCACTCAACTTCCCATGGTTCTGTTAGTATACGATGCAGTATACTACTGGTGTCCAAATTTAGCTACAACAGTCTCTTGAATAATTTTTATTATTTGACTTTACTTACATCTTCTTTTGCTACTTTTTCTCTTTTACCATTTAACAATAACGTTTAAGCTTTAATCAAACTAATACTGATACCCTGGTAAAAATTCTGCCCAGGATCCTAATAAGATCCTAATAGGATCCTGTAGGATCTTAACCAGGATCCTGATAAGATCCTATATAAGATCCTGTAGGATCCTGTTTAAGATCCTATAGGATCCTACAGTATCCTAAGCAGGATCCTAGACAATCTTAAGCAGGATCCTGAAAGACTTTACAGGATCCTGAGTAGGATCCTAAACAACAAAATTGGTGCCATTTAGGATCCTAGGTAGGATCCTGTGTGAACTTACAGGATCCTATAGGATCTTAGAAAATCCTGTAGGATCCTGTATAGGATTTCTACCAGGGTACCCATTAACTTTAGTTTTTATTTTGTCATTTTCCAGATATGTGCCTTCCTCCATTCATGAACTGGGCTTGGAGCCCTTTTATTCCAGTGGGGATGGCAACTGTTTCTACAATTCATTGTCCATTCTCATGTGTGGGCATGAATATGATAGTGAAATTTATCGACTGCGTGCAGCGTTGTATGATCTTGGCCACTACGAGCACATTGTTGAGGCAGTAAGAATTGACATGTATTTAACTGATGTTGATATATGCTGTGCATCAGCTAGGTTGTGTTGATTTGTGGGGGTATATTTGCCAGTGCACCCAAACTGATTCCAGAAGGCTCTGCAAGCTTCTGATATTTAGTTTTAACTGTGATGGAATTCTTACAAAGTGCACAAATTTTCTGCAGGTAAATGGCACGTCAAAATTCTTTAATTGACATGTATTTAACTGATGTTGATATATGCTGTGCATCAGCTAGGTTGTGTTGATTTGTGGGGGTATATTTGCCAGTGCACCCAAACTGATTCCAGAAGGCTCTGCAAGCTTCTGATATTTAGTTTTAACTGTGATGGAATTCTTACAAAGTGCACAAATTTTCTGCAGGTAAATGGCACGTCAAAATTCTTTAACATCCAAAACTTAAATGCTCTTGTTACTGAAATGTCATTTCAGCAGCGATAATATTGTAACTTCAGGGCATACAAAGAATCAGTGGGAACAGATCAATAGATCTGTACATATAGTTTGTAAAATGTGTCACCCTTTCTAAAAAGACAGAAAAAGAACATTGTTAACTTCCCACTTGTTTAAATTTCCTTACTGGGTGTCCCTGTATATACATTCATGTTTCAATTCCTTACAATTTTATAATTCATTTCTGTCACATTTCAAACCTAAATCCTACTTAATTGTTTTTACACAATATTGTTTCTTTGCTATGATTGGCAGAGGATCAAGCATTTATCTTAATTAAATATTTTCCTGGCAAGGCTTATTTTTTGGCGAGCTTATTATTGGAGTAAAAGACAGTTGGTCTTGCCAATAAAAAAGAGGTTAAGAGAGCTTGAAACACCAAGAAAACTAACCCTAAGCCTTATTTTCTGTGGGAAAAGGATGCACTGGGAGGTTAACTTTGGGTATGTTTAAAAGGGGCTGTGCCATGCATCTTTTAATATTACTTTAAAAAGTTAAAGATTTTTTTGCATCATTGGAAGTTGTTTAAGCTTAGCT
Source organism: Siderastrea radians (assembly GCA_964017195.1). Classification (NCBI taxonomy): domain Eukaryota; kingdom Metazoa; phylum Cnidaria; class Anthozoa; order Scleractinia; family Rhizangiidae; genus Siderastrea; species Siderastrea radians. The sequence continues at coordinate 45,993,041 of OZ024893.1, forward strand.
GAAAATATTGTCACAGATTACAAGGATTGATTGGAACTTGAAACCATTGCCGATTTTTTCAAGTTCAGCAACTTTCTCAAAAAAAGGCCAAAAATTCATCAGGGTTTGCTCTCCATGCTAAACTTTATTTAGTATCATCATCTTAGTTTCACAGGAGAATTTCATGAACAACTAATTAAGGTATAAAGTATTGATTGGAGCACAGAGTTACCCTAAAAACGTCAAAACCCCAATGACCTTGCCAGTAATTTTCCTTTCAGTGTAGTTTTAAAGTCATTGCGTCTACCCCAATGCATTTAGGCTTTAGAGATTTTGCAAAATTATACCCATTAAAATTTGATGCATTTTAATATTTCTGTGTTGCGTTATTTTCCATTCAGAATATGGGGCGTTTTAATGACAGAGGCGATGCACTGCAATGGGCAGCCAACGTGAGCGCAAAAGGTGGAAGACCTTAAAGACCAGCCTATTGGTGTAATCGTTTCAAAAAGCGTGAAAAAGCAGGTCATCAATGCCTTGAAGAATTATACTGATATTGGTTTGTAGCACGTACTGTACGATATACCTTTATTTATTTTTTAAAGGGGGGTTTCACGGTTCAGTGAATGTGCAGAAATGAATTGAAAATACATTTAATCATTAAAAAACACATGTACCATACCATATCACAATCACATACCATATCAGTATAGGCGTAGCGAAGGATGACCAAAATTAATAAAATTTCAATGCATTACACCGCCAAAGTGAACATCGAATAAATGGTTCGACCGAGACATTGTATGCTCTAGTGGTTATATTTTGTGTCCATGGGTATGTATAACTGTGAGATCTTCCAACAGATGACTGACCGCGACAGTTTTCGGGTAAATTTCCCGCGCAAGTTGTATGCAGTTTTTCTCAACAATGAATATCAATCAGCATGCATCATAATGTGCACATGCCGTGCATGCGCCGAACAGTAAACCCGCCCTTTAACTTGTTATGCTCCTATTATTTCACCAATTTTTCACCTAAACAAAGCCAAAGATAGGCAGGCTCCTTTAATTACCCTAAATCAAGGTAAACACTAGGGCTCCACAAGCCACCTCTAACGGCAGATCTTTTTAAAAATTGGATGAGCTATAACAAATAGAAATATCTAAAGCTAATCAGGTTATATCAATAATTTAACGTTATTGTTATGATGTAAATTAAGAATTTTAAATTACTGTAAATCTTACGACCGTAATATGACCCTTTTAAATTAGGCCTCTTGCAGATCGCCTTTGCTGCCGGGTTTTTAAAGAGACCCATTCGGCAGCACTGCAAGCTCGCTGAGTGCAGCTGATACGACTCCACAGAAGATCCGCCTTGTGCCCAGCAAGACAGGGGAAGGGAACACCTACAACCATTTGTGGAGCACTGGATGCATTCATGTGTGTGTTTTGGCGCGGACTAAACAATGAGCATCGTTGTCAAAATGAAATGGTCCAATGCCTAACATGCAGCCAGTGGTATCACTGTGTTTGCTTGGGAATTACCCTCAGTGAGGCGAGGGGCGCCACAATAGTGGACTGTGGATGCACCTTGCCACACCCATATCGCAGCCGGAACATGTGAGGATACGTCCTTTGTTAAATATTTAATTTAATGCTTTATTTAGTTTTTTTCTTAATCGGTGATTAGCTATATTATCGTATCTAAAAACCTGGTAATCGCCTTTCTTTGTCTTTCAAGTGGAAATGATTATTCTGTTGTAATTGTTGTGGTAGATCGATGTACTCACACCGACCCAGTGTTATGCGTTTCTTTACAAAAGCATTTTTGAAGGTTTGTAACGTACCGTGCGCTTGTTATTTTGATGGGGCTAGCACGAGATTTAAGGTCACTTTTCTCACTTTTATATATATATATATATATATATATATATATATATATATATATATATATATATATATATATATATATATATATATATATATATATATATATATATATATATATACAGAACTTAACAAAAACACTTCTTAGCCGTCTGCTCTCGCACCAAGATTTGCTGAGGATATTAGGAACTGGACCACTTACAGGGGACGCGGTAACTTCCCTTGTAAATAAAAACACCTCATATGTAGTTTTCGGATACGAGTGTATTATGGGTCTATTACATAGTCAAAATTGGTAGTGCAGAATGGATGATCATCTGTTCCTTCCCTTCTAAACAGTGACCTAATATAACTATTAAATAAATGAATTATTTTGTGGCAACATGCCTGCACACGGACAAGTTCATCTCATGGATGATTATTTTACAAGATAGAGTTTACTATCTTATCCTCTCTAAGACAAGCGCCTCTCTATAATGGGCACTTCTAGTCCAGCGGTCCCCGTCTAATATACTCAGTCATTTTGCTGTAACTAAACTCTATTTCAACGAACACTTCATATCGAAGACGTCATTCACTCTTGGAAGTCATTCAAGGTAAACGATACCTCAGCGTAGGTAAATTCATTGGAGTTGGATCGCCGCAACTCTAAGACTCTAATTCGGACACTCACAAGTTGGGCAGATAGCTCTTACAGGTTGCGAGCGTCGTCATCTCATACAGGGAGGGATGACTGTATTCAAAGTTGACTGTTAGTTTGTATGATAAACATGTCATTATACGGTACACAACCTACATTGTCTAATTATATTGTCAATACATATAATGTCATATAATGTCAATACTATCTACTATCCCAAGGTTTATTTCTTGTACTGTGTTTTTACGGTAGTTTACAATAATAATAAACAATTATTGGACGAGGTTGAGCAAAATATCGTGATTTGTCAGTGGCGAGCGGATCAATTATTTGCCGATGCCGAAGGCATGATCTACAATTATCAGTCACGTTATTTTATCCGGCGTTTTAATTGGTCGAGAGACCATTACGTCACTGCAAATAACTGCCTACGAATAATTGTCTGCTCATGCGCATTACGGTGCGAAGTTTTGCTGCGAATAATTCTGCTCGTGCGCCGTTGAGTCACCTGTTCAGAGCTCAAACTCAAACGCGGGCAAGTAAGCCATTAAAGTGCGGAACTTCTGCGATTTTTGACAAAAAAATTTGAAGAAAAAAGTGAATCTTCCTTTTGAACGTTGTACTTTTTGGCAAATCGGTTGATGTATTCGTTTTAAAACAATTAATTATTGGCGAAAGCGGAATTTACTAATTTTGTATTTTTTGTGCAGAATATTAAAGTTTTGAACGGAATGAAAGCGCGCACTTGGCGTAGGAATAAATAATTGTGAAACAAGCGTGCTGGTTAAATGCATAAACACATTGTCTTGTTGAATGATAAAACAATTATTGAACTCGATTTCGCAAAATATCGTGATTTGTCAGTGTCTCGCAGATCAATTATTTGCCTCTGCCTTCGGCATCGGCAAATAATTGATCCGCTCGCCACTGACAAATCACGATATTTTGCTCAACCTCGTCCAATAATTGTTTATTATCTGTTCGTCAAAAACGGTGATTTTAAAATAACTATTGTAAGTTGTCTTTGCAGATCAAAGTTTTACGATAAATTGTTGTTTTCTTTTTCTGTTTTGACAAACAGGTTGACGCAGTGGTTGAACTCTTAAAAACAGTTTCAATGCCAACAATCATTGCTGCTTCGGAAGACCGTGCACAACAGAATCGGCTCTTAATTGACGTGCTGCTCCCCGAAGTATCGTATTTCTGTTTTATTTACAGTAATTTACTGTATATACCGCAAAATCAGACTATAGTTCCTTTACTGCACACATTCCTTGCTGTTTGTTATATCGTCGCTACAGTAAAAAAAGTCAGTAAAAAAATGCGAACTCACGCCGTACTTATCCCAAACAAGTTAAATAATCATTATTTATAATCATTATAACACTTAAGCTTTGATAGTAACATTCGATAGTAAGGTGAACGCAGAAATTGACGCCATATCTCTATTTAAAAGTAATTTCAAATATTTTCCGCAATTATTTGGTCATACCCAAATAATTATTTTAGAGCTTGTCTTTTCTTTCAAAGCAGGGGTACCGCTCGATGCTGAGACCTGTCACAGTTGCCTCAGTTTGCAAAGATATCAAGGATATCATAGAATTTACCATATCGTAATGCAGCCCTACAATTGCTTTCTGTTTTCAACAGCACAAGAATGAACATAGATCAGTAAGGTCGACAGAGGAATAATGTGTTTTTGAAGGGCGACTCCTGCCTACCAACATCGCTCCACTGAATTTCATCCCATGTTTACTTTCAAATTGACATATTTTGGACTGACGCCATTCCAGTTTTCGCCGAGACTCAGTTTTTGGAGACTGACACTTCCTTCATCATAGTAACCAATTCCCAACAATTACTACGCATATTACATTTGTGTCTTCTGCAAGAAATTGCGTTAAATTGACTTTCTTGTCTCTGGAATATCGTATTCTCCGGGAATTTTCGGAAATATCGTATTTCCTAGAATAATAGCCGTCTCTGAATAGTCGCTCCCCTTAGCAGACAACACAAGAAATGATATCCCCTAGCTATCTGGCAGAGTACGGTTTCATGCATTTTCAATTCTCGGCACAAAAAAAAAACACACAAAAAACAAAAACACAAAAACAATAATGCCTTTTCCCGTGGTTTTATCACATCCCTTCATTTTATATTTAGGCCGTATTAGGGTCATTCTCGGCCCTGAACGGATAAAAACCGAAAACTTTTTTATTCTCAACACGGTATAATTTCCTATCTTTTGACCACTATTCATCACATTTCTCCTTGCACTAAGGCAGTATTAGGGACACTTAGTATTGGATCAGATCTCTGACACAGCTTTAAAACTGAGGACACGGATAAGTAAATATACTGCAATCGTACAAAGAATTACTACAGCTCATTTTGATACCATAAATATTAAGCTTATTTACCAAAGACTTACCGCATCTTAATATTACCAAAGAATCGAAAGATATTTCCAAACATGTCGCGGCGTTTAATTAACAAGATAAAAAATGTCAACTTCGTTCATTTCGCACTTCCGCAGAATAGAAAAAAAAAACGCATTGACAAAGATTAAGCTTACTTGTTCAAGTCTCTTTTGAGACAGAATTGACAGGTTATACAGAGTCTCAACTGCCAGAAGTTTTCTCAATAAATCGTTTCCCTGCTTCCGCCGTTCTTCGCTACACAGCACTCGTGAATGCTGAGTCCTAAAATGATGATCAGATTTAGCCCATCATGACAAAATAAAAGCCTCTTCGAAAGACAGTCATCGTGCGGCCAGCAAACTTTGTCCGATTTCCAAGCATTTAAGAACGTTTTCGTGAGTAGTTCGTCATCATCATGCAACCGAAGAACTTTGCATCCACACCCGCCATTTTACCGACAGAAGCAAAAGTACACACACCACCCCAGTTATAGACATTGAAAAAACGCCTCCCCCAGATGGCGGCTATATTGGGCGTGGCTTCTGGCAGAAGCTCCACGCCTACCGCCTACTTTAACGCCTGCACTCACTTTTTCAGCGGATTCTCTCCGAAAGAAAAACCCTTTGAGCCTCTGCGGAGGAGAGAGTATCTGAGGCGCTTTCTCCATTTAGCTTTTTCTTGTATACAGTTGTACACATTTCCACGATCAACTTAAACGATTCCGCTCTTAGCGGATCTACACCCAAAATAGCTGCTGTGAGTGGTAAAATAGTTTATAGGTAGAAATCTCACTCGTAAATACAAATAATAGGCCTCGGGAATTGAACGCAAATTACGGCAGAAAAAGTTGCCAGTCTTTCTTTCCTCTGTCGAGCGATTTTCAGAGAAACACGCCAGCCTGAGCGAAATTTACCCCCTTAGGAATAGCTCGTCCCCTTCTCTCTTGCGCGTTATTATTTATTATTTTCAGCCTTTTTCCTTTCCATTTCCTTCCCTTGTTATGGAGCCATAGCAGCTCGTCAGCAAGATGTTAAGTTGTTTTGACGCTTTTACTATGTAAACGCAGCTCAGCTTTATGAAAACAAAATTTTTGATTCTCAAATGAATTTATCTGCATGCATAACCTGCCAAGGCTTTTGTGGTTCCCAAAAATATCCATAAGTGTACCCACCCAAGGAAGGTCATTGGAAGGGAGGGGGGAAGTGCTGTGGCCGTAAATCATCACAGTAGCGAAGACAATCTCCAAGCGTACCTTTGTCTGGCACAGTTTTGTAATTATTATATCATTCCCTCTTTGAAATGTAACGCGGTTCTAGCTTTTGGGTCTGTGTAGGAAATTCTGATGCGCGTGTGATGTGAAAGCTATTGGGTAACACTTAACACTACTTTCATCGACTTTCAGTGGTGATGTTCTCGTTTCAAGAGCCGGGAAATTTTTTCAAAAATTAGTCAGTATTGTATTTTCATACTCTTAGGAAATAAAAGGCCGTAAATCATCACAGTAGCGAAGACAATCTCCAAACGTACCTTTCTCTCCCTTCTGTCCTAGCGTGGTCGCCAGAAATGTGACACAGAAAAGCAGAATCGTAAAATGTGCTCGTATCTCTGCGAAATATCTCGCCATCGCTCGCACAGTGAACAAGAAATTCTGAAGAATTTACAGGTGGCCGATAGACTCTCCCCCATCCCCCCCCCCCCCGCCTCCCCTTTTCCTAAGGAAAACAAAAACTTTCAGTTGGTAGTTCATGGTTTCCGGTGACCTGTAATGGACCATTTGCACTTCCGGTATGTAAGGAATTAAGTAATCACTAGCTTTTGTAAAAGCTGCACTAGCTAGAAGCGACATAAACACTTGAATGCTTACCTTTACTTAACCTCCATACGGAGCAATACTCAAAACAACGGAATTAGACTCCTCTCTAGCATTAATTTTTTCATAACCACCACTACTTGAGAAACAAGTAAAACAGACTTAACATTGGCCTTCGGTGACCTACTTGGCACAATTAGCCCTTCGTGTACTAGCTTGTACTGTCACGATCTCTCACCGGATTCCCTTTAAAAACATGATTTAACACGTCTGCAGCAATTGTAATGTAATAATGAAGTTACGACTGGAGAAATGTGTTAAAAGAAGAATGTTGACACAGTCGTGATAACTCAGAAAAACCTGAGTCCTCCCAACGGGAGTCGAACCCATGACCTTCCAGGTGCCGGTTGGATGCTCTAACCGCTGAGCTATAGGGGACTCGTGGTGAGCGAGGCCATATAACTAGGTTCATATGTGACACAGGCCTGCTTTTACTACACGGCCTGCTTTTACGACTGTAAGCAGGCCTGTGCCACATATGAACCTAGTTATATGGCCTCGCTCACCACGAGTCCCCCATAGCTCCGCGGTTAGAGCATCCAACCGGCACCTGGAAGGTCATGGGTTCGACTTCCGTTGGGAGGACTCAGATTTTTTCTGAGTTATCACGACTGTGTCAACATTCTTCTTTTAACACAATTGTAATGTAGTTCGTCAATAATTTCCCTGAAATTTTCTGCGATCATAGATGGAAAATTTATAACAGCAATACCATTCTCGTTCAGTACGCCTTATGTGCAGTAATCTCTGTTGGCCGCGCGACACGAAGAGGACTGAGTTCCAATGACGGACGACGACGACGAACGACGAAAGGAATGCAACTTCCATTTTATGAGTCGGCGCGACGTGCATATATGCACGACGTCCGCCTAACTAACGCCACTTTAGTCGTCAGTGTGCTTCCCTAACTGACAAGTTCAAGAGTTTTCAAGCAGTTAAATATAACTGTTGTTTACTGTACAAATAGCGCTGTTCCCGCAAAAACATTCCAGCTCATGCTACGAAGAACAACAGCTGCGAGAAACGGATAGCGGTGTCCGTCCTTTCGCAAGCTGATTGACCGAGTGAGAGAGGGGAAGGTAAAATATGCTACTAGTTTTTAACTCTTTTCTTACTATTCTGAAGAATTTACAGGTGGCCGATAGACTCTCCCCCATCCCCCCCCCCCGCCTCCCCTTTTCCTAAGGAAAACAAAAACTTTCAGTTGGTAGTTCATGGTTTCCGGTGACCTGTAATGGACCATTTGCACTTCCGGTATGTAAGGAATTAAGTAATCACTAGCTTTTGTAAAAGCTGCACTAGCTAGAAGCGACATAAACACTTGAATGCTTACCTTTACTTAACCTCCATACGGAGCAATACTCAAAACAACGGAATTAGACTCCTCTCTAGCATTAATTTTTTCATAACCACCACTACTTGAGAAACAAGTAAAACAGACTTAACATTGGCCTTCGGTGACCTACTTGGCACAATTAGCCCTTCGTGTACTAGCTTGTACTGTCACGATCTCTCACCGGATTCCCTTTAAAAACATGATTTAACACGTCTGCAGCAATTGTAATGTAATAATGAAGTTACGACTGGAGAAATGTGTTAAAAGAAGAATGTTGACACAGTCGTGATAACTCAGAAAAACCTGAGTCCTCCCAACGGGAGTCGAACCCATGACCTTCCAGGTGCCGGTTGGATGCTCTAACCGCTGAGCTATAGGGGACTCGTGGTGAGCGAGGCCATATAACTAGGTTCATATGTGACACAGGCCTGCTTTTACTACACGGCCTGCTTTTACGACTGTAAGCAGGCCTGTGCCACATATGAACCTAGTTATATGGCCTCGCTCACCACGAGTCCCCCATAGCTCCGCGGTTAGAGCATCCAACCGGCACCTGGAAGGTCATGGGTTCGACTTCCGTTGGGAGGACTCAGATTTTTTCTGAGTTATCACGACTGTGTCAACATTCTTCTTTTAACACAATTGTAATGTAGTTCGTCAATAATTTCCCTGAAATTTTCTGCGATCATAGATGGAAAATTTATAACAGCAATACCATTCTCGTTCAGTACGCCTTATGTGCAGTAATCTCTGTTGGCCGCGCGACACGAAGAGGACTGAGTTCCAATGACGGACGACGACGACGAACGACGAAAGGAATGCAACTTCCATTTTATGAGTCGGCGCGACGTGCATATATGCACGACGTCCGCCTAACTAACGCCACTTTAGTCGTCAGTGTGCTTCCCTAACTGACAAGTTCAAGAGTTTTCAAGCAGTTAAATATAACTGTTGTTTACTGTACAAATAGCGCTGTTCCCGCAAAAACATTCCAGCTCATGCTACGAAGAACAACAGCTGCGAGAAACGGATAGCGGTGTCCGTCCTTTCGCAAGCTGATTGACCGAGTGAGAGAGGGGAAGGTAAAATATGCTACTAGTTTTTAACTCTTTTCTTACTATTCTGGGCGTTTCTGTTTGACGTTTTATTGTCAAGCATCACTGGTGTGATGTTTTGTTCATTTTCGGAGACAGCGTTTTATCGTTTGTTCTTTCTTCCAGGGAGGACCCGTGGGACGGCAAGCAGGCCGCTCTAACAGTTATCCCGGTATGGTTTTGGCATCCGATATCTTGTTGAAGTGAAATCCGTGAGATTTCCGGAAAGGTCAACGAGGGTTCTCGCATATCCGATATGCCACTGCAATGAAACCTTCTCTTTATCCCGGCTTTATCGTTGCATGCAATACTTACCTTTTGAATCCTTTTAGTTTATAGTATCGAACATCTAGCTTACAAGAGATCGTGGTCTCTAGCTATTAAAAGGAACACTGCCACCCCTAGTCACTCATACGGGAATTTTGCATGGGAAAGCTGGAGAATTTTCACTCAGGGGAGAGGAGTTACTCCCTTATATAACCTAGTAGGTCTCCCAAAAGGGTATGGCTTTTTGGCCGCGCACTAAGGACTGGGGTATGCGTCTAGTTTTGTCCTTAAAATGTTATAGAATTTAGGAACTAAGTCTAAAATGAAGAATATGCAAAATCAATTCAGTATATTTAGTCTGAAATAGTGTTTAATTCGATCACCAAAAGGTTTCTACGATATCCCCCTTCCCAGCCATTCAGCGAAAACAGCAGTATACTCCCCTCTTAAATTATTTGACATGATGTAGTCTACTAGTGGCAGCTAATGAAGGTTAAATGATACATAAACCGTGGGGGGGGGGGGGGGGGAGGGAACTTCCCACTGTGGGCTCCGTCCGAAAGGGGTGCCTCTTTCAAGCTCACAGTATACTAAAGGATAGGGAAATTTGCTATTTTACTCTATGAAAGGGTCACTAAATTGCGCTGCTAAGCAAAAGAGATAACAGCTTAAGTTAAGTATCTAAAAGTCATAAAAGGGTGTCAAATTTTGGCGAAAACAACAACGCGAAACACACGAAAGCTGAGAGCTTTTAGTGTTTAGTAACTGGCGGCTCTGAGCAACTGAAAGCCCAGATGAAAACGCCGTGAGCATAGAGTAGTCTACTGTTTCAGCTTATCCTTGGGGTATAAAAAAGGGAACAAGTTTTACTCTAGGTACAGGAAAGGGGTGCCATTTGGGTAAAATTTAGTGTATGAAAGCGTAAGGGCGGAGCCTCCCCGGCGTATAAAACTTTATTGAGTAGCCCCCTGATATAGGAACAAACTGAACAGTGTCCCCTGGCATTCTAGATGATGTTTTAGCCTGATGTTGGGCTAGGGGACACTGTTTAGCTTGTTTGTATATCAGTAGCACAGGGACCTGTACTCGTGACCTGCAAGACCGTCCCGTTTCAGTTCTGTATTTTGTATGGAGGCCATCTACACAAACTTAAATTCTCAATAAATCTTGAACAAAATTCTAAAACCTATGGCCGGTACAGACTTTCTGTCTTGGACATTTGAATATTTGAGGCGGACTGGAAATGTGTTTTCAACTAAATCTCATTTGAATTACAAATAATTATTCAATTTTATTTCTCACCTTTACCACGAGAGGAAAGCGAAGGATGCTTAAAGAGTTATATATGCCTCGAATTTTTTCTTGTCGACTTAGAAACCTTGACAGCATTTTATCGAAAAGAAGAACTTTGGTCTTCTGCGGCGGTTTTCAATCCAATTCGCGCCAAGACGTTTCCTTCTGAACGATAATTTGTAAACACGTGCCCATGACCAACCGTCAACAGTACAACCGTCTTCTAAAATCTTCAGGTAAAGTAGTTTAATGGTTTTATATGCTTACTTGTAGTATTTCTCTATAAATACAGTAGAACCTTCTATCCCGATTCCCCGCTCTCTCGCTCTAAAAACTCGATTCCCTCGGTCGATCAGGTATTTACTGTTGGAGTATCACGAACTCCCGTCATCTCGAACAGTTTTGGTTTCCTTTGTATGTTCGAGATAGCAAGAGACTACAGTAGTCTTAATGTCTTTTCAACAGTCTAACAGTTCAGTTACGTTGATACGGGTGTTATCTACTGGCCGTCCAAACAGATAACATGGTATTAAAGAAGTGCGTTTAAATTGTTCAGATCGCCTGGCGCCTGGTAGAAAAATTTGCCCTCCGTTATATTAATTTTCGCCTAATTGTCCTCTTATGAAATTCAGTTGACATAAATTAGCAATTTGGCCCTCTTTTTGGGTTAAAGATTTTTTGGTGGACTTATTTCGGGTAGAGAAATTTTGGTAGGATTTTTTACGGTTGATGAAAAGCATATGTTCTTCAGGGTTCTCAATTTGATGTCAAAAATTGAATCAGTTTCATTTGCAAACTTAAGAAAGAAAGATTGAAGCATAAACCACCTGAGAATGGCTTTTTAGAGTAATAGTGTGGGCCGCTGGACTTTTTTGGGCCAGTTTAGCTTAATAGGAATGTTTTGGAGTATAAATATTTGGTCTCATTTGCACCCTCCCATCATGCAGTAATGTATATGAGTACCCTCACCTCCCCCTCCCTCGTGTTTAGGACGATTCTGAATTGTACTGATATAGTAGTTATTACAGTAATCAAGTATCTTTAGATAGTACTCAGAACAATCATTTAGGTTTACAAAAAATGTTTCAAAAATCTATTTTTTATCATAATTGATCATAAAAAGACAGTTCCAAAAAAAAAGCCACGTTCAAAACGTTCCAGTTTTACTTTTGGAAGCAAATTTGTGTAAGGAGATGACCAGTAGTGTTCACACTCGTTGGTAAATTAATTGTCATTTCTTCCGCGGCTTCAAGGTTTTCCTTCTAACCACATTTCAACAATACGATTGGAAGCTTGAAAACTTTGGATGAACACGAGGAATCTATTATTATGTTTTGTCCTGTCAAGTACTCAAGTTTGTTAAATCGTCCAGTTGTCTTAAAAACAAGACCTGTTCATTCACATAAACTTTCTTTTACGTGGGACTCGTCCTTTGGAATCTCCTTAGGGTAAGTTTTTCCTAAAAAGACATGTTCAAACCTCGCTTTTTAAAGTAGCAGTGTACAAACATGAGACATCGCTGCTTGCATTATTGATTTCATATGTTAGCCTGTTCCAGGCGTTCAGATCTGAATGGAACGCGAGCGAAAAATATAGCGAGCGAAAGAGCGGCCGTGAGAAAACGAGGCGAAAACGAGGGCCGGAAAACAAGTACTAGTCTCTCCTTGTTTTTTCCCGCTCTTTCGCTAGCGCTCCACTATCTGAATGCCTGGAACAGGCTAATTTCATGTTCAATATGTAGCAAAGACTGTTTAGCATAAATGTATACGAGGGGTACTCTGGTCAAGTTACGGGGAAGTGCAAGGAATTTCTTTGGTTTATTAACTTAAGATTAATAAGGCTGGTTTTAATCTCGGCTAATGAATTTCTAGCTTTCTCATTGGCTGAGCGAACACAAGTTCTGCCCTTGTAAGGAGATCATTATTATCATCCTCATTATCATCATCTTTATTTATTCATGCAGATAACTCTAAAATTACAGAATTTTTGAAGCCCTTCACCCTGAAAGAAAATAGTTTTGGTTTAAAAATTTAAAATAAGGCGCAGGTTTTAGTTTTTTCCTTACCTAAACCGAAATTTTACGTCCAGTCCCTCAATCGTCCTGTTCTTAATTATGCTCGTCTTTCTCCACGCCAGGTAGATGTCAAGAATGGAATGAGAAATGCAACAGAGACATGAACGGCTTAACGTGAGATTATTTAAAGAGGTGAGATCTGGCAAAACGCTTCCTAAACCTCTACCTGGGTTTATTCTGATACGATATAATTATTTGGGAGAAGAGTGGTATTCAGTTGTCAAATGAATCGAGTATCGAGAAACAAATGTGAATTACCAACTTATTTGGAGCACTTTTCAAATGCTTCCTCGTCCGGAGTCGTTTGTTTATGAGAGCGGAGGAAAATTAATAATTAAAACGAGCGGAGGCAAGGGGAAAGATGGGGAGAGAAGAAAATTCTCGTTCCCATCAACCCCCGCTCGCGCTTCGCGCTCGTTCCCAGGCTCCCCATGTTTGCAAATGTAAATCAGTCCCAGTTAGATCTGAAATAGAATATAGGTTTTAAGGGCCTGGGTTAAGTTGTCCAAGAATTAACGCCAATTTTGAGTCCAGTTTCATGGCTTGACGATGTTGATTCCCATAAATTCGTTTTGCCCTACTTTGTGATTTTGGCTGCCCTTGGACGGTCGAGAGCTTACTTGCAGCATTCCTTACATCATTTCTACCTCTCCTTAGGTAAATGTCAGGGATAGGATAGGTTGAGAAACCAACCGAAAGGCCTTCACGTTCATCACGGCATTGTTGAAAAGGTGAGTTGAGTCTCTTTGAAGCGGGTATCTTAAGTGTTTTAATTTTACAGTCGTGTTTATTTGGTGGGTGTGGTGTCCACTCATACCCGGCCGTACCGGGATTTTGGGAACAAGCGGGGTAGACCAAGGATAGTCCTTTCAGTTCCGGACCTCGCTTTTGGGAACAGTAAACCGGGGGGGTAGTTCAAAGATAGTCCCTCCCCCTCTGTAACTCCCAAGATTAAAGTATGAGAATGAAACTCAGAAGATGAAAAGGGCAAGTTTCTTTTGAAGTTCGTCACCAGGAATGCTACATCACACAACCTTTCAAAATCATGTCCTGATTTTCGGACAGTTCCCAAGTTGGAATTTAATTCATTCAGGAAGCAACAAAACTAGCAGGTGTAGGTTTCAGTTTTTTCCTTACCTCACTCGAAATTCTACGTTCAATCCCTCAATCTTCCTGTTCTTAACGAGAATGTAATGGGAAATGCAACATAGACATGAACGGCTTAATTAACATGAGATTGTTTAAAGAGGTGAGATCTGACAAAGCGCTTCATTTATTCTGATACGTACATGATATAATTATTTGGGAGAAGAGCGGTATTCAGTTGAGCGTGAAAAGTAATAGGCGCTTGCCTTGGCTTTTTCTTTTTACCGTGCTCTGTGATTGGCTAAAGAAGCTCACTCCATTTTGTCAGACAATCAGAAGTAAAAAACAAAACCTGAATCGTGACTTCTGTGGCGCACGAGTTTTCCCGCACTTCACGCTAGTTACATGAATTTACTTCGAGTTCTGGCTGGTTCACTGTGTTGTTCGTGTGCTGTGTTTGTTGAGAGTAATTACTTTGACACTTAATCGAAAACTGCTCTATGATAAAACTAGATACCTGTGACAATATCTGTGATGTTATCTGTAGTCAATGCGCTGTTACCTATAGACAAGATTCCAGATTCCAGACTATCGAGAAACAAATATGAGTTACTAAGTTATTTAGAGCAGATTTCACATGAGTGTCGTAAAACCAAAACCAAAGTAATTACTTTTACCAATAACAACAGTAACAATACACACACACAAATACAAGAATAGAACATCTTCCGTTGAGGTGCCTGTTACTCTTTCCTCACTTCCCGTTTATGCTATACCTCCAGCCAGATTGTTGTTGTTGTTGTTGTTGTTGTTTTTTGTTTACTTAAAATAGGTTGAGACCTTACTTAGCAGGCCGTAACACCATTCCTACCTCTCTTTCGGTAAATCTCAAGGATAGGATGGAAAAACCAACCAGAAAGGCCTTCACGTTCAACATGGCATTGTTGAAAGGTGAGTTGAGTCTCTTAGAAGCGGATATCTTAAGTGTTATAATTTTACTTCCTTGTTCAATTTGGTGGGTGTAGTGTCTACTCATACCCGGACCTCGCGTTTGGGAACCGGGGGTATAGGACAGGGGTGTCATTAAGGGCCATAACCTGCCCTGTGTGACAAATGTTAGGGCTGAGTATGCTTGATGGGACCTCGACTGGTTACGGGTGAACTTGGCCTCTTTTTTATTTAATTAACTAACAAAGCAACAATTTTGTTACGGGTGTGAAGTTCAAAGCAACATGTGACTCAAAACTTTACGACAGCCCTGTAGGAAAGTCCCTTCCCTTCCGTAACTTCCAAGATTAAACCTATGAGAATGATACTGAGAAGATATAAAGTAAAAGTTTCTTTTGAAGTCCACCAATAAGAATGCTGCATCACGTAACCTTTCAAAATTACGTCGTGATTTTCAGGCAGTTCCCAAGTTAGATGCGGTATATTAATTTCCTTCAGAAAGCAACAAAACTATCTCAGAAGTAATCAAAACTAATTAAGGGGTGTCTAAAAATGTAACAGTTAAAGACAACGAAAATTGAATTCCAAATATTGAAAAAACCTTCCTGTTCAAAATATGGTTGGCACGGAAACATTAAATTCATCATCAGCAACATGTCACATCAAATTGCTTTAAGATTTTTTCAACTGGGGCTAAAAAGTTTGGTGTCTTTTTCCTAGATATATGTACAGAAAATTATAATAAGCTTTTGCAGATTATTGCATTGATGGCATAATTCAACTCTTGACATTACATGGGAAATAATCAAATGACGGAACTGAGGTCGAATAGTCAAAATGGGAGAGAAAGATTATAGGAAAGCTGATACTTTTGTCACACTAAAATGTTGTAGAAATCTTGTTTCTGAAAATAATACATTTAATGTTTTTTGTGATTCCAGTCTATTGATAATTGTTTTTACTTCCCAGGGCACGCCGAGGAAGCTTTACATGTCAGAATCAACTCAAGAAAGAAAGAATTCAATCAAAAGTAGAACTTAAGGTAGAGAATAATTTACTTTACGAAGAGCAGCAAAAAGGTTATCATAAATGCCTGGAGGACGGCTCCACTTTTTAAGGAAAAGTTGTGGTTGCAGCCATGGGTACCTACATCACAAGCATTTGTAAACTGCTAATGAGTTATTTTTACTCGTTGAGAAAGACACAAATTGACAAAAACCGGGAACACGCAAGACGCGAGGCAACGAGACCAAAAATATTCTCTCGCGAGATAGAACATGCGAAATATTTACTGTTTTGAAGTCCAAGGCATTTAGGTCAGGGGATATTCTTTACCAAAACAGTCGTAAAGTGTGTAGGATGCAATTCAAATTTTCACATGCAGCCGATTTGCAGGCAGTGATAGATGGTAACTTTCCTTCATTTTTTGATTAAGCTACAAGTTCCATTTTTTAATACGTACAGCGCAACGCCAGATACAACGAACTCCATAATTAAAAACCATTTTAGTGAGCAGAGCACGAATCTTTTGTCTGTCAGTGTGAAATCAAACTTTGGTCCTTTTCAGTTCATTACCTGTCAGTAAAAAGAATTAAGCCATCATTTTCTGTTGTTCAATCAAATTCCGGCGCTGTAGGCTTTCGTAAGGAAATATAGGGTTAAAAAGAAACAACTTGTTCTATTCGTTTATTGTGGGTATTCATCAGTGGATATTGATGTCTCGACACAATTTGTTGGAAACAAATTAAGCTATTTATTTGATTGCGTTTTCTGAAACGATACGGAGGCGAAGGCACGATTTTTCACTAAAAATATTTAGCTGATTGGGCAGTTGTCAGTACAAATTGCGAGTCAGAGTTTCAGTGAGGATAACGAAACGAACAATGACCGTTGTCAGTTGAAATCTGGCTTGATCATGAGTTTCTAGTTAGTATCTTGAAGAAAAGAGACAATACAGTAGTTAAGTACCAGTCTGTTTTTCTGTTGCCGGTTTAAATTTTTTGCCGATCGATTGTAAGTTTTCAGAGAGTAAAACAGTCGTTTCACAAACATTCCATTTCATCAAACTTTTAACGAAATTTTGCTTGTTGTCCACGAAATTAAAATGACGCAAAAAAAAAAAAACAGTTTTGGCTTTACGAGCAATAACAATGGAAAAGCATAGCTTGCGGCCACCTAGCGAATCACTTTTCAAGAAGGGGAAGAAGACGACCATTTCACGTTTAACGCCAATAAATGTCAATTTATGGCTTACCAAAATACTCCCCTCTCCCTCTACTCCAACTTAAGTCATGACATTGTTCAGTGAGAATAATAGGCTATTTGTCTGTTATCAGTTGAAATCTCGGCATATTGTAAACAAGGGTATAGATATCGAGTTGTTGTTGCTGTTTTGGCTATTTGTCTAGATCTGTCAGTAAGTTCAAATTCAGGCTGATAACAATGTGAGTTTTAAGTAAAATATTTAAGTCAAGGCATTTTATTTTCAGTATTACAAAAATTATCGGGCTAGTCGCCAACTGGGGTTTTGAAGATTTTGAGATTTCAGTAAGAAATTGGACCATTTTCGTTATGTCGTCAGACGCGCGAAGGTTTCTAGTAATAGACCGACCATTTTCCTTATGTCGTCACGTGCGCAAAGGTTTCTGGGAACGTGTGGTAAAGATCGCGGGAATAAGGCTTGATAAGCGTGGCAAAGGCGATGAGCAAACTGCGATAACGGAAGAATACGTTTTTGACTTTTCCTTTTTCGGAGAAAGCCCAACTAATTTACAAGCTGAACGGCTGAATTTTTGGTTGACTTGTTAAGTAACTTTTACAAGTAGCAATCGTGTTCTAGATTTTGAAAGATGCTAGTAATAGCTTGGCTTACAAGAAAGTAATTTTTGCCAGAAACCGTAAGACTTATCAAGCGTTAAAAATTACGTGATTTCCTTCCTTGCTTAACTTTTTGCCGAAACATGAGTTCGGTTTGTTGAGTAAAAAGAAACCCCGTGGAACACCGAGATGAATGACGGCAAAACAATGTCCAGCAATGAAACGTCGAGAATGAATGAATGAATGAATGAATGAATGAATGAATGAATGAATGGATGGATGGATGGATGGATGGATGGATGGATGGATGGATGGATGGATGGATGGATGGATGGATGGATGGATGGATGGATGGATGGATGGATGGATGGATGGATGGATGGATGGATGGATAACCTTATTTATTTAAGTGTCAGGGTAGGTGTTTAGCTTGTGACAGCTAATTGGGGACACTCTACTACTTAAAATAAATTAAAATTTACAATATCCATTTAAAAATTACAATATTTTACTATATTACAATTAGGGTGAATGAATAAGAATAGGAATGGGTCGTTTAAAAAAAAAACGGTTTCTAAACTCACAAATACATTATTATACTTAACTAAGGAGCAATTAAAAAGATAAAAATAAAAGAAGTGATAAGTAGATACGTAAATAAATCGTCAGATCTCAAGTAGCATGTATGGCCCAATAAGAACACGCGTCGTCGATTAGGGCGGTGAGGTCTTTGTCTCTTACGCTGTTTCTAAAATTTTCAAAAGTCAGTCTCTTTCTGAAAAATATGTTCTGAAAATAGCTTGCTGTTGTGAGCTTAAAATTTAAAGTAAGGCCAAGGCTCTCTGCAGGCAAATTTCAAAGGGGATCCGCGAAACTTTCTGGAACACTTCACAGAATTGAGAAACCAATTAACAAACAACAGAAACAATGACGCTAGCCTTGAAGACAAAAAAGCTTTGTGGTAACAAGGTCCAATAAAATAAGAGGCTCTAAAAGGCTTTGTGTCCCTTCAAAGCCATGTTACTACGCGTATTTACAAGCATTTGCAAATTGCGAAAGTACAAGTGACCATGCATAATTAATCCTAAAGGTGGCTCGATGGATTTCTTAGTTATGATACCTTCTAAGTTTGAACGCGAATTACACCTCCATAAGTAATAGACCAGGGCAAACAACTGTCCCACCTTTTCTATCAATAGATCAAAGCCTCAGCTAGGCTCAGTCTCCAGCCGTGAGTGTCTCGATGCGCCCGCGATTCTCGCCGCCTTCACGGCTGGGTGCACGGGTTTGGTTATTGTTTAGACTGACCAATCAGAGACAAGCCCCCTGAAATTTGCGGCGCAGAATGCGCTGCATAATTTAGCGGGATTTCGTCTTTCTTTTGAAATTTCACACTTTTAGGAAGCATTTCAGGAAATACTTTTCGCATTTCGCTTTTTCTCAAGACAATACAAAAAAAACCGATAAAATTTATGCAATCGAAGTGTGGATTGTCCGCATAATTATTAAAATTGTAATGACGTCACGGACATGCAACCAAACCCGTGCGCCCAGCCGTGAAAGTGGCGAGAATCGCGGGCGCATCGAGACACTCACGGCTGGAGACTGAGCCTAAGTCTTAGCTGATGCGAGTTTTATTGCAATTGGAATACAGTATGTTGCCCAGTATCCGACCGGTACCAGTATCCGACCAACAAAACTTCAAGTTATATTTTTCGTGCGGACTTAAAAATTGGCGAAAAACTAAGTATTCCGAAAAAAAGTATATTATTTCAGCTTTCGCTTGCTTGGTTTAATGGTCTTATTGCGTAACGGAGACTTGTGGAATTTCCGCTCTGTTTAGGTGAGTAAAACGTCGAGGGGTAAATTTGACGTTTTTCACTGCGCAGTGAAACTACCGTTGTTGAAATTAGGGTCCCTTACATGCGATATTTTTGAAGAAAAATCAAGAGATTTGGCGTTATTACAACTAAAGAGATAAAGTATTCAAAGCCTAATCGAATTACATGTTAGATTCAAAATTTTTTAGAAGTTAATAGTTCTCACTGAGTTTCGAGCTAAGGTGCCCAGTATCCGACCAGTTTTCTGTTTATGTCTAAAATTGTTTTATAAGTTTATACAAAATTTAGTTCGGCACTTCAACTGATGTCAAAAGTATTATTAAATGGCCAGCCATAGAAAAGTCTGCAAAAGTGGCTTTAGTTATTATTTTAGGCAAATAATTTTCCTTGTGTTTGTCAGCTAGGAAATACACGTTTACCATCAGGTCACGAAAACGTGATCCACGTTACGTTCAAAATCATTCAAATTTCGAACATTTTGGTTTCCTTTGTAGAAAAAAAAGGTGAAAATTCCCAGTGGAAAAGGAAAGTTTGTCATAACGAGCACCGCTAAAATTCTTCCAAAAATTTAAATTGCGCAACGGATCGATACTCAACTAAAAACGTCAACATTTTAAAGGGACACTGTCACCAATATCTAAATAACTTTGAAAAGCAAAAGGACATATTCTAATCAGCGGAAATCCAAAAACAACGGTTGAATTTCGTTTGAAATTACTCTACCAGTTCTCTGAGACTATAAATTGAGTGTGTTTTGCTGCGGATCGCTAGGATAGATATGGTTGCAACTTGAAATCATCAGGCTGATGTTTTCAAGTTTTCCCTTTGTTTCGTGGAAAAATCGCTAGTAACTGACTATGGTTTGCTCTTTCTTTGAGAAAACCATTTGATTTCCTTTTCTTGACGTTCTAGGAGTATTCTGTGTATGTGAAAAAAGCATTGAATTCAAATTTCAGCACATTTTTCACCCCAAAACGTAAAAATCCCGTGACAGTGTCCCTTTAACTTTACAATTACCACTAAATTTGCTGTGTCAGGGCCAAATGTCAGAACTCGTTCTCCCGAGTGAAGGGAAATAGAGCCTTTTTACACTAAAGTGGTCGGATGCTGGGCAACATACTGTACCATAGCAACGCAATGACGCCATTGTTATTTTTATATAGTCGAATTCTTTGAATTCTGGAGGATTTAATTAAAGCAGTTCACGGTACTTGTAGTTCATATGGCTGCCGTTCTACGTACTTAGTTTATCAAAAATCTGTGAGAGCGTTTTTAAGAAATTTACAGCTGAAGTTTTGGGCCTTGAAAATGAAAGAAATTCATTCGAACCGCTCTAACTTATTTACCGGCTTGAGGGAAATAGGTGACCAGTAAACAACATTTATTATCGACTAGTAAACCTAACATGCGATTTGTCAGTTGAGCCAGGTGAGTTCAAGTTTTTGCCGATTGCGTTATATCTTGAAGCTTTTAAGAAGATGCTATAAAGCAAGGCATCCGTCATTTTTAGTAGAAGTATTAGCCAATTTGTTTGTTGTTAGTTGAAAATGTGGCCAATTGCAAGGTTTTTAGTAAGAAGACATTACTAATGTTATAAAATTATTATGTAGACTATTGTTATTCGAAATTGTTCGACTTCCAATGAAGTGAAGACGTCAGCATTGTAAAAAATCTTAGCCTGTCCGTTGTCAGTTTTGTCAGTGAAATTTTGGCCCATTGCAAATCAATAAAAATATTATGAAAGCCTATTTCTTGTCAGTGAAGTTAAGAGGAATTGCGAGTTTCCATTCAACACGTCATTCTTATTTTAAAAATATTAGCCGATTTGTTGTCAGCTCTCTGATATTTTGACCGATTGCGAGTTTTCGGTAAGATACTTAAGTTAAGTCATAATTTGTTTTATAGTAAAAATGTCACACTAATACGATCCTATTTTCCTGTTGAGAGTACAATTTTAGAACTAGTATGAGTTAGAGACTAGTCAGATACTAAAGTTTCGTAGTGAAAAGAATACTGAGACCATTGTCTGTTTTAAGTTCAGGTCAATTTGGGCCGTTTCACTGTTAGAAGCGATTGGATTTTCGGTTGAGACACGATTCCCAGTGATTTGATATACGTCAGATTTCAGTTGAAACAACATCAATATTTATCATTATGTTCCAACGTCCACTTCAACACAATTAGTAAAAATCTACTAGCTTCCTATCATAAATGCTGCAATCTGATTGGCCACTCTACTCGCTATCTATTCCGTGATAGATAGTGAGTAGCGAAAAGGTGAGCGGCAGATAAAGTCTTATACTTCAAAATAACAACGCAATGATGTAAAACTTTTCACTTTAATGGAATATTAATCGACATTTATACTAAAACAACTGGATTATTCGCTCTCGATTTCTATGCGTGATAGTTGATTCGTGCTACGCCCTCATCAACTATCACGCGATAGAAATCTCGAGCTCATAATCTTATTATTAAATAGAAAAGACGCGATAGAGTTGAAGGAAGGACGTACGTAAATAGAAGTGTTGAAAAAGAAGACTACCTTACTTACCGTACCGGCTGCAAAAGTGTGAGAAGAGTGCCTGAATTATGTAGATTTAAGTGATACATACTTAAGCTAATGAAGCCCTAGTAAGCCGTTTGCAATTGGGAAGAATTTGAACTTCGAATGTAATATATTTTACTAGAACTTCAAAATCAAAATTGGCCCTTTCACGAATCCATTTTCAGCAATGTAAGTTGAGGCTTACTTAGGAGGCTCGTGACACTTTTCTTTGGCCTTGTGGTGTATCTTTTGAAACCAAAATTTCGCATGGAAGGCAGAATTCGATTTCCTTGTTTTCAACAAATGACCAAAGTTTATTTTTGCTGGTTTCCTAGCAACAGCTGTCACCATAGCAACGGTAATGGACAGCCCCTCGTTTTAAATAATGTCGATTATCTCAAAACCTAGTCAGACACTTGACGACGAAATTTGGAGGATTGGAACTTCACAACCTACACAATGTGTATGAGAATTAGAGAAAAGTCTGTAAGACCGCGTTCAAGTAAATCATGAATTTTTTTACGGGCTAATTTGGGTAATCCAACAATTACCTCCAATATTTCTAGAAAAATACATTTTAACACTTTCTCTTTTTAGTTCAAAGATCTTTTAAGTTGGGAAAACATTCTAAATGTCATTAAGTTTCCTAGGTAGATGTCATTGTAAGGTATTTATGTTTGAGAACTGTGCTAAAACAAAGCACAAATCAGTCAAAAAGTTCGTAATTTGAATAAACTGAAAAATCGAGAAAACGTAAATGAAAATGAAAATGGTTGTGTAGTTCAAATTCTCCAAATTTCGTCATAAAGCGTCTGCGACTAGGTCTCATTCTATAAAACGAGAGGCTGTCCATAACCGTTGCTATGGTGACAGCTGTTGCTAGGAAACCAACTAAAAATAAACTTTGGTCAGATGTTGATGGTCATATGGTGTAGTACCAAGGGAATCGAAGTTTGTCGGTTCTATGCGAAATTTTGATTCCAAAAGTTGCACTCCAAGGCCAAAAAAGTTGTTGCGAGCCTCCTTAGCAATTTCAAGTAATCGAAACAATCGCGAGACACGATGTTCAAGCTCAATTTGTCACTTCAAAAAGAATTTTTACAATTTAATTCTCAGCAAAACTTTTTTATTATGCTGCAGAGAGTTTTTAAACTTTATACTTTCAGACACAATTTCCCCGGTGAGAGTTTGCAGGTTATTGTGACCGCTTTCACTTTAACTTTTCGCTCCTTGTCAGTTTTCAGCAAGGGTTCTGTTGAGGTTCAGACAGGTTTCGTACTTTTTAGGCCATTGTTCACATTAAGTTTTTGCTGTTTTAATCAGCCTTCAAATACCATTTTAAGGGTGATAATTTGTCATATTTTTACTTTTAATTTTGTTTGTCTCGTGAAGTTTTCAGTAAGGTCTTTAAGGCCGCGACATGGTTTTCTCCATCAAAATATTTAGGTTTTTAGGCTCTTCAAAGTTTAAATTGTGAATTGTTTGTCAAATTTTAAAGAGCCGGAGTCAGGTTCACAAACGATTTCTTAATTTTCAGTTTTATTTTGGGCTGCTTGTGAGTTTGCAGCAATCTTGAGGTGATTCATGCCCAGCTGCACACAAGATTTGTTAGTTTTCTTTTTAACTTTAGACGGTTTACAGATTTACGATTGTTCCATGATCTCGCAGTGAAAATGTGAGGCAGTTTTTTTTTCTGGCACTAGTTTCAGGCGGATCGAATTTGAAGATCTGTTTTCATTTTTACTATTTCAGTCAGTCCACAGTAAGAAACGGTTATTCAGATGTGAAATCTTTAGCCATTTGTCAGTTTTTGTGACAAATTGGAAGTTGATATTTCACAAATATTAGTACGTACAATGCTAGGCCTTTTGTTTGTTTTCGCTCTATACGTTGGCTTTTGTCAGTTTTTAGTGAGCATTACGGTTTCGCGCCCCATGAACTGTGTCGCCCGAAAAATGTGGGGTATCCATGATGCTATGCGCGTTCACAAAGCACGCCGCCATTTTCGGCTCTCTTTGACTTCAATACAGCATATTCCCAAAAGGGATTTATACGGCTGTCCTTCTCGTCCGTGAAAAGACAATAGGAGTAATTGCTATTGTGCAAATGTGCGGAAAATGCTCTCACTTTAGATTAATGCTGGCTGTAGAGGAAACGAAAATTGCTCAACCAGAAACATGCGAAAAATATTTCGTTACAAACAAAAGTTCGAGCGACCGCCGCGTGGGAATACACTTAAGCTAACACAAGTCGTGTGGAAATCTACACAGTCATCTGCTGTTGTCTGTTTAAACAAAGTGTCTGGTTTAATTTGCCGTCAAGTATTTTGATACCTAGAGGATTTTGACGAAAAGATGAAAAAAAAGTTTTCAGATATTTTGATCCGATTACGTGCAATACTTTGCCTGCTGTTCTGATACTTTTGGCGGTTGCGTTTTAACAATCGGTCGATCGTTTGCCTGTTTTCCTAATAGTTTACACGTTTATTCTAACCGATTTTTAAATAATCTACGGACTTTACAAGACATGTTCATACTGCTTTCACGTTTATGTTAATTTCAGGTGTGAATTATTTTTAACAATAGAGGTTAAACCGCGAAGGCCTTCCTAATTACGGGCATTGTTCCTCGATGAATAGGTCAATGATTCGAACGCTGAGAGCAGAAGCAATAGTTACGACATTGATATACACTCGGGACTTAAATGATTGACAGCTCTGCATCTTGTTACGCATGCCCTGTATGTTTTTTACAAGCTAATTTGCATGTTTCGATCGACGTGTTTCATGGGGCGCAAAACCGTAATGGTTTCTAGATTGAGAGACCATTAATGAGTAAAAATAGGAGGCGATGACAATTTTAGGTAAAAATTTGGCTCGGTGTATATATGTAACAACCAGTGAAACTCACAGATGACGTAAAACAAAGGACACAAGGAAACAAAACATTTTGTAAAAACAATACAGTACAACAAAACAATGGGTTATAGAACAAAGAAAATCTTGCCAGGTTCTTGCATTTAAGTAAAGCGCCCAAATTTGAAATACAAATGGACGATGTTGCTGTTGTCAGTGTTTCAGTCTTCAAAAAAAGATCGTGTAGTTCAGAGTAAAAATTCGCGTGAAATTTTTAGTTCATTATTCTGTTTTTGGATTAGATGTGGTTGTTTTGCAATTTCTATTTCTCTATTAAATGTTCACCCACGATTCTTAATTTAGTATGTGAGTGGGAGCTCAAATGTTGGCATTTTTGCATTTTTCAGCATTTCTGAAATTTCTGTGTAAAATAGTTATGCCATTTGATAGTTAGAATTTATTTCACTCAGTTTACAGTAAGACTTTTAAAGGCCATGCGATTTCTCAACAAAACCAACAGGCCATACACAAGTTTCCCAGTTTTCAGTAGCGAATTTTTGATACTAGATTTTTCATCGAAAAGTTTACAGCCATATCATTATTTTAAACTTTTAACTCAGTTTTGATCGCCTTGGCTTTTGTCATTAAATGCGTTACTTGTATCTGCGTTGCACTGTATCATAAAAACAAAGCCAAATTTACACAATACTACATTTGCTTCTAGCTGTAACATACTACATTTCAGCTAAATCGTACACAATTTGTTAGGATTTTGCATTGTTCACGGCTACGATTTTCGTGAAGTTTTCGAGAAAGCAGTTTTCAAAGCACTTGACCATGTATGCACCAGTCGTAAGCAAGTTGTACCGTACTCCAAGAATGTTCTGGCAAAATCATTTCAATCTAGTGAGTCTTTCAGGAATCCATTTCAAGAACTCTTGTTTTATTTGCCTACCATTTATTAAAGCTTTTTTTAACACAAATTGTAATCGTTCAGATGTTTATTGCATTCAACTATATACGCAAATTTTTGGTCTTGACTGTTGCCATGGTAACCGTTGTTCAAGTGTCTCCATTTTTCCGCCAAAAGACTTGAGAAAAATACGGGCGCCCAAAATACGCATGCGCCGTATTTTTTAAAAATCTTCAAGGTCTTTTAACATTCAATGGGTAGTACTTAGTCATTAATTAATAATTAGAGATCAACAACAATAAAAAGTTCAAACAGTTGTTCAATTTCATTGTCTTCTTTATTCTCTTTCTAAATATCTTATTTATCTTTACAATGCTTTTTCAACAAGTTAATTAGTTAAGTAAAAATCATTAAATTAATAAAAAGGTGTGACAATTTTTCTTCCTCTATATACTAAGTCTTTTGGCGGGAAAATTTGAAAAAATTTGCACAGCGTTTCCCCTGGGAACCTTTTTTGACAAAAAAATTAACGGGACACTCTTTGAAAATTTTTGATCGCAAAAAATTTTTAGAGTATCCTCAACAAATTCAAACTCGCCAAAAGAACATGCGCCATTTCGTGCGACAAAATCAACAAATTTTGGTTAAGTCTAAAGCGGCCTTTACACGTCAAACCAATGTTGGCCAACTCGCGTTGACAAACTCAAATTGGTGGGTGTGAACAACACGACAACATGTTGGCACATTGTTGGGAAGAATAGAGATAAGTTCTATTTGTTGCCAACAAGTTGTTGTGTCATTCACATACACCAATTTGAGTTTGCCAACACGACACAACGTTAGTTTGACATGTAAAGGCCGCATTATGTTCCCAAACGAACAGATAAACTGATTTCTTGCACGAAATGTTGTATACATAGAGGATATTAAACGCAACATAGCAAGCTGTGAAATCTTTATGTGAAAAATTTCCTGTACAAAAATAACGTGATCTATACGTTTTGGATAAACAAAATTCAAGATAAACTTCTCTTGTTATTACTGACTATACTGTCGATTGTTCTTTCATCTCTAGATCGTTCATAGCTTGCAATGTTGCTTATAATAACAAGGCTTTTCTGTAGGTTCAATTCTTGTAGCACAGGAAAACAAACTTGTGTGACCTAAGAAATTTGTTTCCAAACAAAAATAACGAGCATTTTCTTAAGTTTGGAGCAACTGGTGAAATTTAGTAGGTAATAACAAATAATTCGCTCCATGTTCTTTCTGGTGCTATACGTTCTAGCAAGTTTAGCTATGAAAATTTAATCTCATAATATTTCACCGTCCTGTGCTGCATCGATTGTTAACAGAAAAAGTCTTTTCCTCCAACGCAATAACTATTATTTCACATAAGAGATAGTAAAATCCAATGTCTGGTCCTCGGAAGAAACTCAACTGTTTCAAGCCTTGCTCCTAAACACCGATGCGTCTTTTTATCGGTTGAAATTTTCTATTTCTTTTCCTTGGTTATACAGACCACATTAAACACTTGAACGATGCATATTAAATGAAAACTCGGTTTTTCTCGGATTATTTTGATGGACACCGAGACATTTTCGTGGAAAAACAAAATTAATGAACTGCGAAAAGCGAAAAGACAATGCCATGTCCTTTCTAAACTTATGCCACGAGACCTTGTATTTTTGTTGTTTTTTCCCTCGGATTTGTGGGAGTTTAAATTAGCAATTAGCTTTTGCAAACACCTGATACAAAATAATTTACCCACGAGATGCAGTTTTAACCAATGTCTTGATATCGCAAATACGCATCAGTGTTTATGGACAGATGAGTTGCAAAAATGATAACTGAAGACAATATTGCATGTCGACTAAATTGTTGTTTTGTTTCAAAGTCAGCACGATTTCGTAGGAATTTTTCTAAAATTTCAAATTAGTAACGATAAACAGGATGATTGTGCAACGAACATATCTTAGTTTATTTGATACGAATTTTTTTCAAAATCTCAACGTTACACCGAAAACGTGCGAAGAGCAACTGCTTGAATTTTCATATCGACGTGATAGTTAGTTGTTGAATTGCAAAGCCGTTGTTCCCTAGTTTGTTCGATAAAATCGTTGTTGTTCGCTGTCTTTCACTCGAATCGTTAGGCATTTTCTTTTGCAACAATTTAAAATGGTAACGATTGACAGGTCTGGATCATTTTGCAACAAATACATCTTAAGGTGGCTCCCTCTAGTTTTTTATTGTGAGCTGTAGTAACCTGCGCGCGCTCACATGAAATCGTAAGGTTTTCCTGACATTTTATGACGTCATCATAGGCAAAAAAAGCAAAGTTAACAGTGAATATTCTCGCGTTTCCTTCGGTGAATTTTTTTTTTTGAATTTTGCACATGTTGAGATACTAACGCTACATTCCACATACTGTTTTTTTTTTGAAAAAATTCTGTCAGAGCAATTCAGTTTAATGCTCAAATATAAGAAATCACATGATATTGGTGAAACCGTCTGAACGACCCCATATTTTTCCCCTGCAAAACGCTAGTAAAAAACATTGTCACAAGATTGGAAAGTTTAAAAAAATTCACCGAGGGAAAATCAAAATAATAAAGAATAAAGATGAATTAATAGTAAATATCCGTCATTCTTTAGACGTTTTGTTGCCATGACAACGGCCTATGCCTAAGAAGCAAAAACTGAAAAGTAAGGGTAATTATGTTGGTAGCCTTACTGGCAAATCTCAGGAACAAAAATTGCAAGACAACAGAATTAGGGTTTCTTTTGTAACCCTTGCCAGTTCGAATACTCACTTTTGCAGAAACTCTAGGGAGCCACCTTAATTTATTTGCTACTAATTTGTTTGAAAATCTCAACGTTATTGCGATACCATAAGCAAAACATTTGCGTAAAAAAAGATACAGTTTAACCTCTGCTACTTTTTCTCAATATCTTCAGCGAAGTTTGTTGGAAAATGCAAATAATAGTGACTATTTTTTGTTTGTTTGTTTTGATGACAAAATTTTGAAACGGCAACCAAGACAAGTACAACTATGTAACGAAAAATACGATTTAGTGCCTACTAAGGCTTTTTTCAAAATCTTGAACTTTGTTAAATGTGAAATGGAAGAACAAGCCGACAAAACTCGTCTACACTAAGCACTGAGAAAGGCCGGAGAATAGTCCGTTTTAGCATTAGTAAAAGCCGCTTGGTTTTTTGTGGTCTATATAACTGGTCAATATTGATCGCCTTGAATGGTACCAAAGTCCCTCTGAACCAGACATCAGGGTTTTATCAAATTAACTCCCAAGACAAGAAAACACAAGGACTTTTCCTAAGATTTTTTCCATATTAATATCCGTTGAATCAAATTAGTCCAAAATATGAAACCGAAGAAAATTTTTCAACAAATTTATGATCTTCAATAGTTTTCAATGGATTTAATAACTTGGATCCAAACTTAAATAATGCCTTTGCTCTCTCGTCTACTGGAAATTAATCAGTTGATTTGGCGATTGCGTGGACATTTAAGAAGGCACTGACAGTCTATCATAATCATTCGTAAACACAAAATTCAGTGCAAATCACTCGCTCGAAGCCAGCTTTTGGTGAATCCTTTCAACTCCAGTTTCAGGCAAACCTCTTGTCATTTTGGATGGTTTTTTACTTTTGAGTCTGTGGATGAAACCATAGAGAGTGATCGTTCAAACGAATGCTATCCAGTAGTATTTTAGTGTGGTGCTGTTTATCGTTCTGTGGATGAAATCCTAAACATGGTCCATTCAAGAGCCTCATTCAAATGAAAGATATTGCAGACGTAGTTTCCCGTGACACCGTTTGTTATGTAGTACAAGGTGGTTCTAACTTTTGACTCTGTGGATTAAAATGTGTCCATTCAAATGAAGGCTACTGGGCAATATTTGCGACGCAGCCTATTGTACTAGAAATTAAAGTGGTTTTAACTTTCAAGTGTGTGGATGAAATTCTAGAACAAAAGCTTTTGGGAAGTACGTTACTTGGCGCTGTTTATTATGCTACCATAGGGCGTTTCCACGATTGAGTCCGTGGATAAAATCTTTAAATGCGACCACGCACTCAAAACTGAAAGCTACTGGGTAGGACTTAAAGGTAGTTATAACTTTGGCGTCCATGAATGAAGTCCTAAATGAAATTTATGAGGTAACAGTTTCATTTTATACTGTGTGCCAAATGAAATTTGGTAATATAAAATTCAAATTGTCAAAATGATGATCTAATATAACACTGAAAAAACTGGCGTGGATGGCTCCTTTTAAAACGTGATCCTAGCAAATTTCCGGAGTACGAAAAATATTTGTTTCATTTCCAGTTCGTAGCAAATTTCCGCTTGTTTGACAACTTCACGAATTAATGATGAAAATCAGAGAGAATTTGGGACACTTCAGTTGTCATGATTTACTTTCAAATCAACTTATAAGTTGTTTATATTGGTTGTAGCCTTAAAAATTCACAAAACATGCCAAAATATACTAGACAATTGAACACTATAATTCCATTTTGTTAAGTTTTTTTTGGCAAGGTGACGAAAGCATTTTACATTTTTGGTACTTTCTGGCTTATTTCAAACGGACGACCAGCGGCTGTAGCTCCTTGTGAAATTGACTTTTTAGTGCTGAATTTGACTTTTCAACAAACGTTAGGTTGATGTCAGCAAAGTTGCCATCCGCAAATAATTTGTTATGGTAAACTGTACGTGCCAACTTAATTTTACCAAACTTTTCACCACATCAATGTTTATGGTTATCTACACGTTGAGCGATCAATAGTACAAACCTTTTAGAAGGTGGCGCGCTCTCCTTTTGAGGCCAAAAAGATTCAATAAACGACCAATTAACATCAAGGCAGCAAGAGCAAATTTATTGCGACATTTTTACATGAAAATGAAATGCCAGAATTCAAACAGAGAAGTAAACTGAATCATTATATTATCAATCGATCGCTCAACGGTTGAATGATGGCTGAGATTGAAACTTATCACAAATCATTTTACTTTTGTCCCCAAGCCAAGTCCTGTCAATTTAGATATATAGTTTCAGACAATTGTTAGCTGCGATGCGCATTTCTACCAGATGAATACACTTCATTATTTCCCGATCCAGTTCGAGTCCTCAATCAATTTGGCGAATATTTTAGACAATTGGAGGATAGATCGACACACTTCTGCAAGATAAATTCACTTCAACATCTCCCAGCAGTAAGATCAATGCACATTTCTTTGAAATGAATACTTTTGATTCTAATACACACTTCAAAAAAGGTTCAGCCACCATTCTCACTTAAGGTACGTAACACAGTTAAAGTTCTTATCTTTGTCGAGTTCTTTCATCATTTTTTTCCATGTTGTTATTTTCCTCTTTTCCTCTCCTGAACTCCACGAGTTTCTTGGTTTTCCTGAAAATAGACAAGAATATTAAAAGTCCTTGTTCAAAACGCTCCATTTTAAAAATACATGAAAGGAAACTCTTTTTTATCTTTTTAACAACTAAGGTTTTAATGAGACAAGGCTTTGGACGTGATTTTCAACGGTACAACCTTTGTGACGGTAGACTTCAAAATCTCCTTGAGTAATATTAACGCCTGAGAACGTTACTTCACTTTTGGGGCACAAATTAAATGCCGAAAGGACATGTACACTCGCTTGAATTTGAATTCAACTTTAAGCGACGCTCAAGCAAGTATTAAACCACACCAAGGAATGGTTTTTACTGTTATTCTGTGAAGAAACTTAAAAATATTTTTACAATGCAGCTAATATTCACCTTTTGTTGAAGTAACGTTTTTCGTCTCAGATTCCTTCACTTCGTTCCAACCTCTCCAAGTCTGATATTTCAGCCCCTCAAAATAGAAAATAAGCAATACAAGTGATCAGTTCAAGTGTTCAATTTCCAAACACACCAAGGAAAAACTCACAAACAACGCGGTGATAATGTTAAACCGCTAAGAAGAAGAAAGTTTGAAGTTGAATTTAATATTGAACCGACACTCATAAACCACGTGCTAACGTACTCGAGCGACATTTTTTTCCTCCAAAGAATTTTTTATGGGAATATTATTGCAATGTAGCCAACGTTTACCTTTGGTTGAATTTGCTTTATGACTTTGCCCTTTGTTTCAGAACTTTCAGGCGTCTTCAGACTTCTTTCGAAAGCATAAACCAGCCTTCAAAAGTACGGCCATCTTCACACGACCACAGCCTGCAAATTGTGGGGTCTTTCTTCAGGTACCGGAGCACATTGTCCTTCTTTTGTTTGCGAGACATTGTAATTTGGTTTTATTTTGGAGTTGAATTGTTTTCTGTCTTTTGTTTCTTTTGTTTTACGTCATTCGTTCCCCGGTACTCACAGAAGGAACCAAATTGTGGCAAGTTCTACAACAAGTCATGAATATTGATTACAAACAGAAACCAGTCGCTGACAAATACGTCAAATCAATAAAATAATCAAGAAGCGCATTCTTTGCACGTTTTCTGCAGCCAACCAATCCAGAAGTGCGAAAAAAGGAAAAGGAGTCACGTGACAACCCGACTGCATGCGATAACGTTTTTTCTTTCGCGCACAATGGTCAGATTCATTCGTGTTTCAGTCTTTTTCTCAGTTTTTCCTTGGTTCCAAAACGAAAGGAAAACTGTAAACAATATTTTCATATTCATGTATTTTAAGTCAGTTCTCGAGTGTTTTATTGATTTCTCGTAAGGCTCATTCATGATACGTGTAAGCTCGCAGTGTCGATGATCTGCTACCCTATAAAGGTTTATTTTAATTATATTTAACAGTTATTCGCCTCAGGCTCAGTAAATATTGGCAAATATTTACAGAGCCGAAGGCGAGGTAAATATTCGCAAATATTTACTGAGCCTGAGGCGAATAATTGTTTTAGTATAATTTTGAGATGTGGACATCAAAAAGTTAAAAAAAAAAAGGGGGGACGCTAAAACTTGACAAAAAACACACGAGAGAATATTACTTAGCTTAGCAGCCGCGCCTTGAAATGTTATATTCACCGGATAGCGTGGTGAATATAGCATTAAAATTATACTAAAGATTGTTATTGCTGCTTTAAAAACCAAATAATTATTAAAAGAAACGGTTTAATATTACACGTCGAAAACTTCAGTGTGGTTGTTTTTATTGCTATGGCTTGAATTGCTGTGTGTTTTTTCAGTTTCCCAAAGCCGTAATTTTATATAATCGTGCAAAGCTTCTCTTTAGAGTTATCATAACATAATACTTCTTTTTAGAGTTTTCCTTTAAGACCAAAATGCCTCATCGTTCTTGTCAAATAACTAGAAAGGGAAACCAGGTCACAACCTCTCTGCTTTTATATTCTTTTCCTTCTTTCCTTTGCTTACCCTTGCCCCCCCCCCCCCCCTCTCTAATGAGCCCACACTCTCAAAGTCAATTTTTTTTTAAATACACCCCCCTCTCTAATAAGCCCCCTTCCCCACTTTGGGACATGAGGTTGCATGGCCCATGGAAAGGCTTACCAAGCCTCCTGCAAAGCGTAGATGAAGAAGACATAAAAAACCAGGAGCCCATGACCCGGAGCCTCCATCTCCAATATATCCTTGAGTCAATCTTTGCGTGTATCTTGTTATTTTTATACAACAGTCTCCACTACAGAGGACCTTAAATCTCCCGCGAAAGTGTATTAGTTTCCACTAAAGTCCGCATGTTTAAAACAGTTTGTTGCGTAAGCTTCAGCTAGTAAGCCCCGTTCATGAGGCCTGAAATAAATAGGCTTAATAGATCTTTTACGGCATGACATAGCCGTCCGTAATTTCGCGGAGGGAGGAGGGAAGGCGAGAAACTAGAGATTTTAAACGAAACCACAAACATGGACTAACAGGCCTCATATATGTTACGTCATGAGTTCAAAACTTAATACAAAGCCTCGTTTGCACGCGCCAAGCGCGAGACACGAATGTCTCGCGCTTCGCGCTCGGCTAAATAAACGCTTATTATGCAGGCTATAAAACTCCCGAATTGATTGCTCAACTTTTAGCCTGTTTCAGTCTCCGAGATAGTGGGGGAAAGCGCGAAATGAGAGAACGAGCGCAAAAAACACGTGGGTGCTGGAGAGAGACAGCGGCGCCACTGCCACCTTTCCCCCCAATTCCCGCGCGTCAGGAGCTGTGCGAGTCCTATTTTCGTGTTCCCTTTCTAATTTTCACGCCGTTCCTGCTATCTGAGAGCCTGGAACAGGCTACTCAATTTTCAACTCCCTTATGCAATTCACGCTACAGTTTTCGCAGACACGTTCGTCTTTGGTTCTTGTTTAAAGCTCGATCGAAAACAACTTTGAAAGCCAGATTACAGAGATGATACAATCTGAACTCAAGTGATCAGTGCCTCCTTTTGTTACTGTGCATACGTTCTGCCCATCATAGCTTTGGTCCGAGACATTCGGGTTTCTTAAATTGGCCTACCATTCTCGTCGCCAGAGCCCACGATCCTTTTGGTCTGCGCCAAGGATCGAGACCTCTGGCAGGGGCCAGCTAACGCGCAAGCGCAATAGCTGCCCATTTTTGTAACCGATAGTAACCGTTATTGTTCAAATTTCTGAGGCTGCGCACAAAAGCCGGAAGTCCGTGATTCGCGGACTTCCTGCTTCGGTCGACAGAGCTGAACAACGTCTGCGCATGTGCACGACGGGGAGAGGTCTGGGGTCCAGAATGGTTTCAAATTTTAAGGGATTTGTAGGGAACCGTCTGGGTATGTGAGCATTTTCCGCATTTTCAACGTCGTTTCTGCATATTTAAAGGTAACATTCATAACACCTGTAGTTTTTGCCATGTTTTATGTAATGCTCGTTTCTACCTTCACAATTTTTCTTCTACTTTTTGCTATAAACGTTCAAAGTTGCTTGTGATGGATTGAAATTGTTCCATCGATAGAACAGTTTACCGGGCAAGTGGTATGTGAACATTTAGCGGATTTTCAACGTCGTTTCTACATATTTAAAGCTAACATTCATAACACATGTAGTTTTTGCCATATTTTATGTAATGCTCGTTTCTACCTTCACGATTTTTCTTCTACTTTTTGCTATAAACGTTCAAAGTTGCTCGCGATGGATTGAAATTGTTCCATCGATAGAACAGTTTACCGGGCAAGTGGTATGTGAACATTTAGCGGATTTTCAACGTCATTTCTGAATATTTAAAGCTAACATTCATAACACATGTAGTTTTTGCCATATTTTATGTAATGCTCGTTTCTACCTTCACGATTTTTCTTCTACGTTTTGCTATAAACGTTCAAAGTTGCTCGTGATGGATTGAAATTGTTCCATCGATAGAACAGTTTACCGGGCAAGTGGTATGTGAACATTTAGCGGATTTTTAACGTCGTTTCTGCATATTTAAAGCTAACATTCATAACACATGTAGTTTTTGCCATATTTTATGTAATGCTCGTTTCTACCTTCACGATTTTTCTTCTACTTTTTGCTATAAACGTTCAAAGTTGCTCGCGATGGATTGAAATTGTTCCATCGATAGAACAGTTTACCGGGCAAGTGGTATGTGAACATTTAGCGGATTTTCAACGTCATTTCTGAATATTTAAAGCTAACATTCATAACACATGTAGTTCTTGCCATGTTTTATGTGATGCTCGTTTCTACCGTGGAGATTTTTTTTCTACTTTTTGCTATAAACATTCAAAGTTGTTCGTAATGGATTGAAATTGTTCCATCGATAGAACAGTTTACCGCGCAAGTGGAACATCAAAAACTATAGTCATTTCCCAAGAATCATAAGGGCAGAGACAATATTGGCAGTACAGGTGTACCTGTACCTATGGGAGGCTATTTTGAGTATATTACCACCTTAGTTCCTTGTACAGCTGCTGCTTTAAAATTAATTGCAGCCCTGTATGTTTATTTAGCTGGAATGCCCTACATTTTGCATTTTTGTGTATGATACTCATGAATGTCTTTAATCTTTAATCATGGTAATTGCCACTAGCGTTACAAATAATGCTAATCTGGCAATGGAGCGGCCAGCGGTCGCTCAATTACATGGTATCAGAATAAATGATAAACAACGATGTAAATTAAATTATTATGTTAAATATTGTTCAAACAAATGTGGAATTTTAAAATAAACATTTTAATAATGAATACCATTTATTGTTTTGATTGATGACTTTGTTTACGGCCTGGGGCTTTCCCTCTTTTTGGTTAACAGCATTCAGTCCCTCTAAGATATTTTTCGGCAGCAAACAACATGACGGGAGTAGTAGGCAGTAAGAATCAAGATCTCCAATAATTCCCCATCTTGAGCTTCAAGCCCCCCTCTCTATTGAGCCCCCCCCCCCCCCCATGGCCACAAAATGACAGAAGGTACGGTGTGACATAGGTCGGGTTAGAATTGCACTATATTCTTGATCTAAACGTTTCCAACTTCCAATTTCATATGGGACAGTTTCAGTAGTTTTCTATCAAGTTCTGTTTTCAGTATATCAATGATGGTTTTGCTCATCTAGTCTCTCAAAAAGAGCTTATATGCCAAGAGACTTGTGTTCATTCAAATTTCAGGATTAGTTCCTGATTTTGGATGCAAAACTCCTGGCTAATCATGTTATCACTTTTTTGTGGGCTACATTTCAGTAGAACACATTTGTATGAACTTGGATGGGTTTCAGTTTTAAGATTGTGCATGGCAAGTGTATGAAGACTGTATCGCTATCTATTAAAGCTGGCCAGCACTCCGCAGAAAGAAAAAAAAGATTGTGTCATCTTTCATTCTTGGAGAGTTTTAAATAAGCCCCCCACTCTATTAAGTCCCCCTTCTAGTATGCCTGAAAATAAAGAAGCCCCTAGGGGGCTTAACAGAGCATTTACAGTAAACACTGTGGTAAAGGACATTAAAAAATGGTTTATCATCAGGGTCCAACAAAGGTTTGGTAACATGCAAACAACTTAACAACAAGATGGCACACTAAGAAATTTCAGAGAATAATGGGAAAGAGTGCTACGAAGGGATGTTATATGTGAAAGTTAGGATGTGCTCTTTTCCGGTAGGTGGGATGTGGAAAAGTATTGAAATCTTTGTGGCCTCAGAGGGTATACCTTTGGACCCAACTGCTTACAATGTGTACATTGCAATGATATTGTATAGCAATGATGGTCTTAGGGGTGTGTACATGATACTGGTGCAACTGTCATTCTGGTATGAGTTCACCAAACTCTCTCTTGTAGCTCTTATTTGTTTACACAGTACCAGCAAAAAACCTCAGACTAGAATAAGTCATACCAGTGCAGGTTCACTAAACCAGATCGAGATTTTCACTCTTGCATCATGTAAACACAGTATCATTCTTATTGTTTCAATAATTTGATTGTAGCACAAAACTCAAACCACCAGAAAACACACTTTATGTTAACACAGTACAAGTTTTCAGCACGTATCAGAATAAAAGTTGCAGTGATACCTTGTAAACACCCCCTTTGAATCAATTCCTAATTTCACACCATTGCAAGGAACAATGTGTATTATAGGGATTCTTGGTCAATAGCATCTGCCAACACTCAGTGGAGCAGAGATTACTTCATCTGATAATAGGTCAAAAAAGTTCAGCTTATCAACTGATTGTCCCTTAACTATACATGATCATATGCAAGTACAATGTTCAAATCCTTGGCTTTGGTATTTCCTACTTCAACACCATGACAACAACTCGTTGACAGCTCGATTGGCCAAATGTGGAAACGCCGGGAAATTTAAAAACAAGTATATCCAACGACAAATGTGCCAAGGGAAATAACAAAGAAAATGAGAAAAACAGCAAAGTATCATGCAAAGGTGGAAAGCTATATAAGGCACAGGAGAAGTTAGCGAGAGGAGCTGGTGTGAACGTAGGAGAATATCTTTGTATTTCCCACCGTGACGAAGTAATGAGGGCAAACAACCGCTGCTCTTTTCCTTCACGTAATTCAACCCAACATTCAAGGGCATTGGTGCCAACACCAAGGCATCTTTACAAGCAAATAGATAAGATAGGTGCAGGAGTTCAGGATTATCAGCCTGGCTGCAAATGGTGCACCAAATGTAAAAAAATGGAAAAAAAGTTAGACTGATACTTTGATTCAAATGAAAACTGCACTGTGGCAAAGACAAGACTGGTAAGTGTAACCACGGAAGGCTTTTTAATAACTTTTAAATTTTTCAGACATTTAGGATTTGCTTGTGTACCCTCCCCTATGCCCAATTCGTTGAGGCTGAATAAGAACAAACGGTTTACCTATGGCTGATAGATACAAATGAAGAGATACATAACTATTGAGAATTATCTACAATTTTATTACTGTTGTCTCAACACATTAAAATGACTAACATCATTTTGAAATGTTATGAATACAACACAAATTGTCATCATCATCATTAACATTACAAGTACAAATTGTACTGTTTACACCTGAAATCCAAATTTCTTTCCCACGACAGGTGCAGACTTCAAGACACAATGAAAGTGGATGCTCTGGGAAAAAGAAAGTGCAACATACATTATTTCTCGTTCCTCAAGCGCGTTAATAGGTTGACCGTAGGCGAAACGACCGAAAAGCACCGCTATACAGATTGAAATAAAACCACAATTTCTACTGAATGAAAGCTTTACTTACCGTAACGATATCGCCAAAGGCATCGAATTCTTCGTTTAACATCTCCCCTGAGTACTAAATCGGCATTAAAAACAAAAAAAATCCCACAGCTTGGAACACAAAATCAGCGAGAAACTGACTCATTCACCACGAGGAGAGCAGTGACGTAACCAACATGCGCAGTGCGTTATTCAGCTCTGTCGCTTCGGTCCCTGCCAGAGGTCTCGATACTTGGCGCAGACCAAAAGGATCGTGGGCTCTGGGGACGAGAATGTTGGCCTACTAAAACGACGGTATTTTTGCGCGGTTTATGACTGTGTGGAAAAAGAAGATCTTGGCAAGGGCTATCAGAATCAAAAAGAAAATTGGGGGTAACCTCGCATTTTTTCAGAGCTAATTAAACTTAAATTTGGAAAAAAAATGCGGATCATGCATGTTTACCTAAGACACCTGTCGGTCGAGTATCGACCAACACTATCGGCCGATATCTTTGCAGATACTCGGCCGACACTCGGGTGAGATATCGACCGACACTTGGTCGAGCGTCGGTCGACATGTTCTTCAAGTTGGTAGACCGTCAGTCGCCACTATCGGTCGATACTTGGTCGGTATGTCGGGTCTACACTCGGCTGACACGTCGCGGATCGACCGTTACGTTACGATGAACTGTCGGCGGCATATCGGTCGACTGTCGGTGGTATATCGGTCGACATTTGGTGGTTTATTGTGTATTTTTAACCGTTTGTTTTGCTGAAATATTCTGAAAAGTCAGCCTTCTCCTCCCCCTAACCCACAGGGGACGCAAAAGAACAGTATCTATCGCCTGCGCCCATATGGGGATAGAGCTAACACTTCCGATAATTGCTCAAACGGCCGTCATTTTTAATTTAATTTTAGGTCTGAACAAGCACTGAGAAGGTAATAAATAATTGCAACTTCGACATAACTTTGGTACAACTACATTGCCTTTATTTATCCTCTGTTGAACTACTTAACAAATGACCTAATAGGTACTGACAAATTGAAAAAGCCAGTTCTCTGTTAACTTAAGGTCATTCCCCTGTATTGCATTACGCATCCTTACTGCGCACGATTTGTTGCGTCATTAGCGCGCTTAGCGCGCGCACGTTCAGGGAGTATTAGGTTTCCGATGAGGCTAAGCTCACCAGAGAAAAGAATAGTTATTTACTCTTAAACAAGCATGGGTACCTATCTCTTTTTCCAAATATTTTTGACCTACCATTCATCCTCTTTTTCTTCAAAGAGTTAGAAAAAAACACATGTTCGAAAAAAAATTTATTACTAGAAACGCGTCACTCACGGAGATGAAATCACGACCTCGAGAACACGCACGTAAGGAAGCTTTTAAGTCAATTTTGTATGATGCTTCGAGCATCTGCCATAAAACTTCCAGTAAATTGTTCCTTGTTATCTATATTTTACATCTAGTACATTGTTTTTAGATTTGCTTTAATCTTGTGCTTTCTCTTCCTAAGGAAAGTGGCGTAAACTGATCAAATAAATATGTGTTCGTTAGGCGAAATTGCAAGGAATTATGGGGTATCTCGAGACGATGGTATTTCGTAAACGAACATGGGGACCTATTATTTTTATTTTATATTTCAAAACATTGCACGATAGATAATAATCTGTGAAGGTTTAACAAAAATCGTATGTTAAATTTTATTCCTACCCTGGCATGTTTTTTATTTATGCCTTTAAGAAGGGACACTGGAGCTAACATAATGGCAGTACTGTCAACAGACAAAACACAGTGTTTCTCAGTTTCCTCGTTACTCCCCGTTCATAACAAGCGGGAAAAGAAAGACAAGTGTCGGTAGAGTATCGACCGAGTGTCGGTACGGTATCGCCCGAGTGTCGGCCGAGCGTCGATGGCTAAGCGATCGAGTATCGGTCGACATGCATGTCGGTCGAGAGGCGACCGATATCGACCAACATGTCGGCCGAGTGTCGATCGAGATATAGGTCGAGTCGGCAATCGATATATCGGTCGAGTGTCGACCGACAGGTCGGCCTACAGATGCCTTTAGTACACAAGATACGAAATGCCATACAATCTTTGTACTTTCAAGCCAAATGCCGAATGACTGCACTGTTGATCGCTTTTTAAAATTACCTTCATGCCCATGGCCACTTTTTGGTGAGTTTGTCTATCTTTCGAACGCATTAAGAACGTGCTCTGCCTAGCGTTCCCCGTTACCCATGTCTGAAACTGTGTTCAAAGCTGAACAAAACGAGTTTGACACACAGCCATGGCCACAGCCAGCGTTAATTAGTGATTCCACTGTCGTGTCATTTTACTATATAAGGGCAAGAGAACGCGCAAAATATGCCAGCGTATTACACTGTACATTCCCGGTTTGACCGGGTTTTTTTTGCTGACGGAGGACGAAGCAAAAACAAAATGCAGGGAAATAATAAACCTCTTATTCGGTGTTTTGGTCGATAATACGCGTGGACATTTCCCTCATTACTCGCATTTATACTACGCAACTCGTAAAAAATCCGTGCGTATTATCTACCAAGACACCGAATAAGGTGTATCTATAAGTTTGATAAAAAAGTTTACAGACGAGCGATGGATGACTGGATGGATGGAGTGACATGGCTGCCATACAACTACAATACTTGTGACGCGCTACGCGCATTCACGAGTAAAAATTCAGCAAAATGCTTTTAGAAAATATACCACTTTATTTCGCTTTAACCAATCATTATTCCTACTAATACAATGATTACGTACCCTTCAAAAGAAAGCTCAAGTCGTGTCAGATCACTCGGTGCTATTTGGGTATTATGTTACAATTTAGTAAATGCGTCCTCGAATAACTTATTCCCGGTAAAATATATGAATGCAATTAACTCTTTAGACTAAGAAACACATTTGTTCAAAAGATGTACATTATATAATAGTCCTAAGCAAACGAAATATGTAACAATCTTTCCAAAACCCTCAATAAAGTAAAGTACTTATAAAGCGTTCCTTGCAACTGCTTGAGTAGTCTCACAACTGATTCCTCAATCAAAGTTTAATACCTTAAACATAGGATATATTTGTTACTAAAATCAAACATTTAACGAACTGGTGTTCATTTCAGACGTGAACAATGCAAGAATCCTACTAACAGCTCCCAAACGGTAAACACCATATTCAGTATGTCGATATTCAGAAGCTTGTCCAATACAACTGAAGCTCCTTCACATTCCACACTTTTTTCATTTGACAAACTCACTTATGTCTTCTGTTTATACAATCCCGCCTTGCTCCCTGTAGAAAAAAACAAAAGGACAAAAGGAAGCTCAGATTAAACACTTCAAAAGTGACAATTTGATAGGACCTGGTGGGGAAAAGGGGTAGGAAAGGCTAGGGAAAAAGAGACGGGGGGTTGGGGTTGAAATGGTGGGTCTGGGACGGGACCGTCATCACCATCACCACCATCGTCGTCGTCGTCGTCACCACCACCACCACCACCACCACCACCATCATCATCATCATCATCATCATCATCATCATCATCATCATCATCATCATCATCATCATCATCATCATCATCATTGTCATCATCATCGCCGTCGTCGTCATCATCACTACAAACACCCAAAATTCTAGAACCCAACTGCCGGGAGGCAAACCAGTTGGCTATATGCAAGCATGGCCAAGGAAGGCCTGATACTCACGTTAGTTAAATGGTGGAAGATGAATAGACGAAGAATACACGAATACACGAAACCGGAGGATTTCTTCGTTTGATCAGATATCATATTTACTTCAGTTCAGTCCAGTTCAATTCAATTCCCCTCCTCCACTACGCCCCGACCCCACTCCCCCCCCCCAAAAAAAAAACCGGAGCAAGTTCCACACTGATGGGGGTGGGCTGGGTCTATTCAGATGTTGGTAGTTTTCTTGATTGGTGCGTATTGCTTCTGTGTAGTACTAGGTCATCAGCATGGAATTTTGTCGTCTTCTCTCAGACGCATTTTTTTCCGACAGTAAGGTGGGGTATGTTTAGACAGGTTCAGAAGCCCGGCATAATGTTCAAAGCGTTGACACACCTGAACAGCTCTGTTTCACTACTGTTTTCTTCATCAATCGCCGCAGATGTTGATGGCTGTTGTCTTATCGCTGCTGTGGTTAAACTGCTGCCTCGAGGCGGTGATCTAGACTGTTCAACCTGACGATCCCTCAACTGAGAGAAAAAAATTCATTGTACGTTAAGGTTTGCCTATGTCCATACACTGATCTCCATGTAATTTGTTAAAATAACCTGTATTTATCAGGGTCCTGACTAAAGTAATAAAAAATACACGGTAAGACTGATCCTTACGGGAGTAAAAGAAAGACGCAGAAGACGAAAACAGAAAATTTGGATAAGGATAAGGATCAGTCTTACCGTATATTTTTTTTATTTCGAGTGATTTAATGATCCAGGTCTAGTTAGGATCGAGCAACTCTCGACGTCTTGTCGCTGTGGTCTTACTGGTTCTAAAGTCCTCACTACATGCCTGACAAAACCGTACGATTCTAACTTTCCAAACGGGACATATCGGAATTCCAGGGGTGGGATGCCCGAAGCTCTTCTCAGTGTCCTCCTTATCAGGCGGTAACCGGTAAAATTTACCGCTTGTCGCACCGCTTGTTACCGGTTAGCCGGAACCAGATAAAGGCCTGGCTTAGAAACATCCAACAGTTTGGGATCGTGAAAGATTTATTATCGGATTGAATTATGAAAAGATTTATGTCTGTCGTACTGCGTACCTACCCTGCGCCGCAGACGGAGTGACCGTTAGATTACGTCTGCGGTGCAGGCTACTGCGTACCACGTGTCTAGTTTAATTAGTAACTTTTCTCATTGTCCATGCGTTTGTACAATATTAGACGTAGTCTTATCATCTCGACATTTCTAAGTTCGTTAGATAATAGTCTCATCTTCTCTACGTTTCTCCGCACGTTTCTACCTTAGTAAGATGTTAGTCGTATCTTTTTAATGTTTCTCCGTATGCTAGTACATTCCTAAGGTATTAGTCTTCTCGACATTTTCCATGGGATAGTGTGTTCTTCAGTGGTGTAAGGTCTTATCTTCTCGACTGTCGACATTTCTCTGTACGTTAAAACATTTGCAAAAATATTATTGTTATCTTCTCAACGTTTGTCCGTGTGCTAGTATATTCGTAATTTAGATGTTGTTAGTTGTATCTCCTTAACATTTCTCCGTACGTTACCATTGTCGTGAGATACTAGTGATATCTTCTTGACGTCTATATCCGTAGGTTGGTTTGCTCAGGTTTGTTCGTAAGGTACTCTTAGTATTGTCTGCTCCTCGAAGTTCTTCGTTTGTGCCTTTGTAAGGAGTATGTCTCATCTTCTAGGCGTTTCTCAGTACGTTTTTCAGGTTGCTTTTCTTCTCGACGTTTGTCTGTACGTTAATACGTTCCAGGTGACAGGAATTACAAACATCAACCGTTTTGAAGGGTTTCGAGACGTGTGTTAGTCTAGTGTCATGCCAGCAACATTACGGGTCTCATGAC
Source organism: Siderastrea radians (assembly GCA_964017195.1). NCBI lineage: Eukaryota > Metazoa > Cnidaria > Anthozoa > Scleractinia > Rhizangiidae > Siderastrea > Siderastrea radians. The sequence goes on from OZ024893.1 coordinate 46,037,094, forward strand.
GACAATTCCACTCCAGGGTAGAAAAAGATTTTCAACCGAGAGCTGCTTTACCGGTCTGGAAAAACTGACTCACCTGTTGCCCTGAAAACTAGGGAGAACACTAGTCTTCTAGGTTAAGAGGAAATGAATTTCCAAGTATCGTTCATTAATAACTTGCAGATTTCTGTACAATTCTTTGAAAATTCCACTCACCTCGTGCAAGTACATCATGCTTGAGTTCATCAACATTTCTTGTGCTTGAGTCTGCTGCTGCGGTGTTCCAGTGGCAGTTCCCAGTGGAGCAAGAGATGGATCGCCGAGGCTCATGGGATTGATATATGGTAGGCCTTGAAACTGAAAAGTGACGAGACAGCAAGAAAATAACCCACAAGCTGGTTAGTTTTCTCTGCATCTTGTTCTTCTCAGGACGAAAGCAAACAGAAAATTTTCGACGTCTGATGCTTGCCCCTTCTTGGACTCAATTAAGATAATTGTTATTTTCCAGCAGGTAAATGTTCCCGTTGGTACACTAAATTGTTCGCTACTAACACATTTTGTACTTCGTCCCGTTGTGTTTTTGGTTGCTGATTTGAGCCTTACGAAAGCGGTTTTACAAAGCTGGGGTTGACTCACTCACCGAACGAAGTACAACACTGTGTTAGAATCAGGTTCAGATTTAAACATCGCCTTCTATAGAAGGCCTATGTGACCACAGAACCATTTGAAACAGTCCATGGCCAGTCTACACGGTTAGTTGAGTGTATTCGAGTTTTGTATGTAAGGGTTACACAGTAAATGTCTTCCGTCAATACTTACACTGCTTGTTCTGTAATCTGGAAGCGAATTTGGTTCAGACAATGCTGCGCTTGTGCTTAGGTTAAGACCTTCTTGGACCGCTGAAATCAAAGCAGTATTTACCAAGCAGTTAGGAATGTAACTTATCACTAGACTCTAACCTATAGGATTTAGGCTGAAAACGGACCTTACCTAGTATTTTAGTGTAGTTTGTTAAAAAAACAGTCGAACCTCTCCACAACGGCCACTTTGGGGACAGAGGTGAGTGGCCGCTGCAGAGAGGTGGCCATTACAGGAGGTTCGAATGAAGCCCCAAGTTAAAGCAGTTTCTGACTGGATGTTCTACGAGGTTTTATAACCCTACTGAAAAAGGTAAATTTTCCATGGGTTTCGACAAGGCCGAGTAAACAGGGCAATGCGTTTTAAGGACAGGGCCTCCTTTTGTTACTGGGCATACGTTCTGTGCATCTCGGATGGTCTGAGAAACTCGGGTCTCTTAGGGTCGGTACCTACTAATATTAAGGTACTTTTGCGCAGTTTATGACTATGCGAAAAAAGCAGATCTTAGCAAGGGCTGTTGGAATCCAAAAAGAAAATTGGGGGTATTGTTGGTCGTGAAACAAGCTTTGTAGGTTATGGTCTGATGCTTCTTTGTTACCACCTCCGCATGCAACGAATTTACATGTTGCAAACATAAAAGTGACTTCTACATTTTGAAACAAAAATTTGTTGCGCGCGGAGATGGCAATCCATGTATGTACAACTATCACACGATAACTTATGGACGGTGCCTCCTTATACAGAGGTATTTTTGCACAGGTTATGACTATGCGAAAAGAGCAGATCTTCATAGCAAGGGCTATTGGAATCCATAAAAAATTGTGGGTAACCCAGTGTTCTCCCTAGTTTTCAGGGTAACAGGTAAGTTTTTTGGACCGGTAAAGCAGCTCTGTTGAAAATCTTTTTCTACCCTGGTGTGGAATTGTCGCCATGAGACCCGAAATGTTGCCGGCATGACACTAGGGGAACACACGTCTCGAAAACCCTTCAAAACGGTTGACGTTTGTAATTCCTGTCACTTGGAACGTATTAACGTACAGATAAACGTCGAGAAGAAAAAGCTTACAGCAACCTAAAAAACGTACTGAGAAACGCCTAGAAGATGAGATATACTCCTTACAAAGGCACAAACGAAGAACTTCGAGGAGAAGACAATACTAAGAGTAAATTACGAACAAACCTGAACAAACCAATGTATGGATATAGACGTCAAGAAGATAACACTAGTATCTCACGACAATGCTAACGTACGGAGAAATGTTAAGGAGATACAATTAATAACATCTAAATTACGAATTACGGACAAACGTCGAGAAGATAACAATAATATTTTTCGAATGTTTTAACGTACAGAGAAATGTCGACAAACGAGAACATAAGACCGCGCCTTCCACCACTGACGAACACACTATCGCATGGAAAATGTCCAGAAGACTAATACCTTAAGAATGTACTGGCATACGGAGAAACGTTAAAAAGATACGACTGACATCTTACTAAGGTAGAAACGTGCGGAGAAACGTAGAGAAGATGAGACTATTATCTAACGAACTTAGAAATGTCGAGATGATAAGACTACGTCTAATATTGTACAAACGCACGGACAATGAGAAAAGTTACTAAAACTGCACTTACGTGGTACGCAGTAGCCTGCGTCACAGACGTAATCTAACGGTCATATTCCGTCTACGGCGCAGGCTAGGTACGCAGTACGACGGACATAAATCTTGTCATAATACAATCCGATAATAACTCTTTCACCATGCCAAACTGTTGGATGTTTCTAATTCAAGCCTTTATCTGGTTCCGGCTAACCGGTAACAAGCGGTGCTACAAGTGGTAAATTTTACCGGTTACCGCCTGATAAGGAGAACACTGGTAACCACGCATTTTTCAGAGATAATTGAGCAACCACAATTCTAAAAAAGCTGTAAAATACAGAACAATATATGGCATTTTCTTTCCAGAAATTCTTTCTTAAAAATGCGTGGTTCAAGTTGCAGGGGAGTGTTGCCTGTTTTACTGGGCTTCTAGAATGTAAGGAAACACTTGCAGTTGTCTGGCAATACTCAAAACAGTAGTGAAATCACTCGCCTACGGTTGGCGTTTCCCCCAACGGATTCTCCGTTTCATAAACTTCCGTCAGTTTTTTTGTTAGTATAAAGAAACAATAAATGTTTCCCATTTCTAAAGCGTTTCGCACGTACCATTTTCCTTGATTGTGCTGATAAACTGAGCACCTTGATCAGTCGGCTTCCAGGTAGGATTTCTTATCTGAAAAACAAGATTAGCGACATAATAAAAGATCGTATTTGGCATGACAAGCTCAATTAAAACATAAAACGGAATAACCGTCCTACGGATGAGATCTCGCGGTTGTTGCACAGGACACCCAGGCTCACGAGCACACCACTTTGGTGTCAAAATATAAGGATTTGTATGGAATTTAATCGCTTGTTTAGTCAGGAAACTAACAATGACAATAAATAGCCAATTAAGTTTACATACCAGATCAAATATTGTCCTTGTGTTGTTTCTTGACCGTCTGAAAGCCTTTCAACCGCATTTCAGCCAGCTTTTAGGTTTCCGAAACCGTTAAACTTCGATTAGCACAGCAACAAGCGTCTTCGTATTACATCAAAATAGAATAATAAAAAATGTCTGTTTTCGTCTCTTCTTAAAGGAACGGATTATTCCATTCGTGTTTCCTGATTCCTCTTGAACAACAATCGCCAATGGACCGAAGAAGCAAAAGGTAAATTGAATGTTCCAATACAGAATTCTATTTTCAGACACATCAGCGAAAACAAACATTGCACCGTACAAGATTATTACGTCATCAAAACCGGAAATCGACTATGTATGGTTCACAGTTAACACAAGCATAATCACGATGTCAACCTCAAAAAAACTTATCAAAAGAACACATCCCTGTTCGCCGTGTTCTAACGCTGTTTCTCTTAAATTTTACCACAACATATTGAATGTTGTTGAGCTTGAAATCGTTGATAAACGACACAAGTTATTACTCTTAACAGCAGGAATCCCAGACATCCTAACTATCTGAAGATAACGAAAGTGTCTCCGACATAGCCCGATGATACAGCGAAGCTCATCTCTTGGGAATACCGAAGATCTCGCGAACATCAGCGAATCTTGACGAGAGCTCACGAAGATAACCACAGGAATGTGCTCAACTCCAACACAATATCTCGTAGTTGGTTTGGTAACCACGAGATAAAAAAAGGTTAATACTTACAGAGAAATGAACGAGAGAAAGTTCCGTTTTGCCATGCTCAGCTTGTTCATATTGCGTTGCTTCTGTTAAGCCTTCACTTAGCCACTAAAACAAAGAACAAAGAACCACCATTAACGACCAGAGCACACCTCATGTCCATTTACTCCCCCCCCCCCCCCTTTTCACCTTATCCTCTCCTCCTTTTAGCACAGACTCGTGCAGCATTTGGCGTTTCAACAACAATTGCTGTAAACAAACCTCTGGGTTTCCATGTCTTTTGACGTCCATCTGCGCGAAGGAACAGACGTCGCCAACACCAACAACATCAACTGTGAAGTTTCTGAAGAAATCCACGATATCCAGAGCTTTGTAGCGCAAATTAAAGCACAGAAGGAACGGGGTGATGACGGGACTGACCAACTCCTGAACCACGTATTCCTGCACAACAGCAAACAAAGGTAAAGGTAAGTTTAACATGTTGCTCATAGGCACCGATGATCCACAGGGGAGGGAGCACCTCGAGGGAGTTTACTGTGGATGTTCGGCCTAGAGCTCACAAAACTTTAATCCTATGCAAAACAAAGAAATGGCCAATTCAGTCGACTGACACACACATTGTCTGTGGCTCATAGACACTGGATCTCCTCGGGAGAGAGATTCTAACCTGGAAAATAAGCCCTGTCTAAGCCCTACGATTGTTCCCTTCTTCAGGCCAAAACGGCTCACAAATCAGACCTTCAGGGGCGGCACATACCCACACAAGTTTATTTCAGTAGGGTTTGCGTTTTACCGGGTTTCTGTAACATGTGCCGAGATGGCCAGGAGGACATGGGATGCCACCGCATCGCAGGATAGCCTCTTACGCGGCCGTAACGACTCAAATAACAGTAGCGCAGGAGAATACTTGTAAGCACAGGGTTACACCTAACACTTCAACCGTTTAGAGCGGTTTTCGATTGAGTGTCGAAAGTAATTCGCGTTTGTTCTGGTATTGCTTTACTTCGCCAGTCAGAAGAAAACCCAAAACCAATCGTGCGTGACTTGCTCGCACGTATTTTGCCGCGCTTGGCGCCTGTTACAAGTACCGTATTTACTCGATTAAACGCCGTCCTCGAATAAACGCCGCCCTCGATTAAACGCCGCAGATGGATCAGAAGAATGCGGCACTTATTCGAGGATTATAAGAAAAAAAATAACAAGAACGGTAAAACTCGGTAATCTACACATGAACGTTGTACATATCACAAGCCAGACAATTATGATTCTATCTCAGCAAAAAAGCGAGACATTGGAACTTTAAACATGTTTCTGTCTTACATAGTATTTACGAATGATTTACCGTAATTATTATCAGTGATTTAAGAAATATGATTTTGAATTAAACGCCGCCCTCGAATAAACGCCGCCCTTGAATAAACGCCGCATCAGAAACGCTAAAAATTTTATAAACGCCGCAGCGTTTAATCGAGTAAATACGGTATCTGCTTCGAGTTCTGATTGGTTCATTGGAGTGTTTACATTTGTTGTGACCGGCGGCTTTGGTTTTACGACACTCAGTTGAAAACCGCCAGTACCGGCCTATACACCTGGGCCCAGTTGATCAGAGTAGGATTAAGCCAATTCAGGATTAGCGCGAATTTTCAATGCAATTTGGTTTTGGCTGCTTTCAAACTATCACTTCAAAATTATCAATTGAGACGCTTTTTTAACAAGAGAAACAGGAATATTGGTCAACTTTTAACCCAAGGTTAGCGTTCATCGGCTTTCAAACAACCTGGGTGAGGAGAACATGAACTTACCGCTTTGTACTGGAAAACTTGAGAAAACTTTTGTCGAACCTAAAAGGCGATTGAAAGATACAACACTTAGGCGAAAATACTGTCATTAAATGGTGCCATCCGACAGCAGGCCATGGCGTAAGGAACTCGCGAGTCCAGCTGTACCAATTACGGCGGCCACACCAACGAAAAGGTCACTTACATCAAAATAAATTCACTTTCTTTAATTTTCTTCGTGATTTTGTCAACTCGTTTAATCTGTGCAGTTTAGACGAACTACATGTATCTAGGAGCTGAGCTATTTGGGACAGCGTTCACGTTCAAATAAAGTAAGGAAAGAGCTAGGAAAACTCACCGTCATGTTTTCCCCTAAACCTGGCAAAATTCTGTCATTTTACATTGTTGGTTTGTAGAGGACGGAAATGCAATGCACATGTACCAAAATGCATGCCGTATGTGCAGTGTCATTGTTTTTCCAGTTAAACCTACTGTTTACAAACGCTATCGTTGCCGTTTGAGGACCCCAATGAGTACATGTCATTTAAGTGTCAGCATACCTCTTTGGTATGAGCCCTTCCTTTCCACGCATCAGGGATGTAATGTGTATGAGATACAACCTGCTTTAACAGTTGCTCAGGATCCCACACTGTATTCTACAAAAGGTAATGGAAGAAAACTATTGAATACCACATATAATTATATAATAAAAGCGAGTATTAAAAAAACTAGCACAAATATCCGATAGTGAACAATGTTACGAGATTCGTTTAAGGAGTAATTCGTTTGTAGACAGAACGCAGGATTGTCGGTGACAGCAACAAGCGGATTTATTCCAAACTGAAGAAGTCTTCACAGCTTACAGCACTCCTATGCGCACAAACTTTTCTTCTTACACAGCACACAGCACACAGCCCGGCACACAGACACAACACTAAATTCGCCACACAGCCACTGCAACAAATTCAACTACTTGCACTGTTTCTGCAAAACTGCTTGATGGACTGACAGCCGCTCACTTATATTCTTATCACAACATGTTCTAGAAACTTCAAGAAAGCTTTTTTAGTAACACTACATAATTGCTTACTATTTAGAGATTACATAATTATTAAAATGACTCAGCATTCTAAAATGTTCTGGAAAATTATATGGAATGTACGTTCAAGGTAAAACTAAACAATTTTCGTAACACACCTACCTCATCAGGTATAAATATGTAACATGCTCGTATTATTAAACCTGAAAACAAAAGGAAGTAATTACGTATTGAGAGTAAGCACCGGCGAATCATTTGGGGTGAACCACCATTCAGTACTTGGTACGAAATACGATAAAACGAAGTGCCAAGGGACTGGCAAAAGGTGTTTGTTATAACTGGGGTTCGTTATATCAGCGTTCTCTTCCATACATTTTACTATTATTGGGCTGGAGAATATGGTACGCTATATTGGAGTCTTTGTTATATAGAGTTCCACTGTATAGGTTAATACTGACTCACCTAGAATCGCGATAATAGTTAGGACATGTTCCGCTAGAAGAACATCCTTGTCTAGAAGCGTGAATATTGTTAAAACGGCAAAAAGTGCACCAGCAAAAAAAGCCATGTTCCTATGAGACAGTAACATCAATATTAGGCCGGTTACTATATCGGCACTTCATTTGTTGTCAACCTCTCTACAGAGGTCACACTCCGACAAAATTCACTGACCATTGCAGAGAGAGGGACTCAGTCTACATGGAGGTTTTAGAGCAGTTTTCAAATGAGCGTCGTGAAACCAAAACCAAAGTAATTACTCTAACCAATCACAACAGGAGCAAAATACAAAATGAACCAATCAGTAGTCGAAGCAAATACAAGTAATTAGCGTTAGGCGCGGGAAAACGAGTGCGAGCAAGTCACGATTGGTTTTGGTTTATGTCTGATTGGTTGAGAAGGTGGCGCGGGCTTTTTTAACCAATCAGAGAGCGAAGTTTGAAAACTGCTCTAACAAGAGCAATTGAATAAATGGATCAGTAGCTGCGTCAACACAAAGCATGACTGCGGCTTAGAGGTGGCCACTAGTGCCGAAGCTTGTTGCAGTGTGTTCCCTTAGAATCCCAAAAATAACGCCCCCTATCCCTTCCGTAGGTCCAGACAGTATTGTAGCGTGAAGATTGAGACATTTCTAGTTATTTCCGAAAGCAATAACTCCCCACCAAAACTAATGAACCAACCGAAAATACTGTTACAAGTAGTCCAAAACAACAACAATGCATTCCATATGTGCACATAGTTCTAGCGCTATCACGGTTACAACGATCTATTAATTAACGCAGTACTAAGCGCCTTTGGGGAGAAGTTAAAGATGATCAAGAAACGATTTGGGAATCGAAGAGCAGGCCTTTTGAGAATTACTCTCTCCCCCTATTTTTCCTCTTCTGCATCTCAAAAACCATTTCCCCCTCGGTCTCCCACTCGACAGTGAAAGTATGTTCACAAGCTTTATACTTACTTAGCTATGATGGCCATAAAAGGAGAAACGAAAAGATTCATGTACTTGGATGCAGGTTCGTACGCTTTACTTAATCTGCAACGCAAGAAAAATAAGGAAATAAAGTAGTTCAGTATAACAGACAAGCGCAAAATTTTTTAGGTTATTTACTAACCCATCAGAAATTACTTGCTTTACCCTGGCACCCAGAAGTTTTTCTTTCGTTCTTTCGGAAAGCGGTTGACAGAATACTGATGAAAGAACGTATTTCGCCGTGCACAGGTCAGAAAAAAATAAAACACACACAGATCGCGGGTGGCTATGCGTGCAGGAAACACCTCTGTTACCTCTACAAATGATTAGCCAGGTTGCATATTACAGTACAGGTACCTTCTATGAAGCTCGTGGTCTAGCTCATTGAAATGCCGAAAAAACAGTCTGCCATAGGAGGACCTATAAGAGACCAGTATGTAGTTAATCAAGGTATTTTCAGCAGTCCAGCATCCGACTTCCAGGCCCAAACGCAGTTGCGCAAAGAAGGGTTAGCAAACCAAGGATTAGGAGCGTCAGGTTTAAATACAGTTTGATAGCTTAACGCAGCATCGTCCCCACGCCTTTACGCGCTATCGAGTGACAGTGGGAGGCTTGGGACAAGTAATGTCACATTTGACTACACACCGAGGACGAATGAGAACGAGGCTGACCTTAACGCTGTTTTGTTCTGCAATCTGACTAACGCTGCTTTCAGCGTCACTTAACTACGCACTTTTAAGTGACACGCTTTTAAGTCACAACTTAAAACCTATCTTTTCAATTTGTGATTTCACTACAGTTTCATTTTTTCATGCGTTGCATATTGCACTATTATTTCTGTAATTGCGTATTATTAGTAGTATTATTTTAAGTCACAACGAGGACGAGGACGAATGAGAACGAGGCTGACCTTAACGCTGTTTTGTTCTGCAATCTGACTAACGCTGCTTTCAGCGTCACTTAACTACGCACTTTTAAGTGACACGCTTTTAAGTCACAACTTAAAACCTATCTTTTCAATTTGTGATTTCACTACAGTTTCATTTTTTCATGCGTTGCATATTGCACTATTATTTCTGTAATTGCGTATTATTAGTAGTATGATACTATTGTAGCAGTGTTACATTTTATAGTTTTCTACATACAGAATTGTAAGGTTTTTCTTTTTTCTCTAGAGATTTATTTTATGTATTGTAAATTAACGTTACTCGAAACTTTACCCCAATTTGTTGTTCTCTACCTGCAAGGTGTTATCAGCGAAGTGAGTGAAAAGTCTAAAAAGAAACTGCGTTTTTGGTTAGGAAGAAAACGTTCCATTATAAAACGGCAGATAGCAAACAGCAGGTTGATGTTTGCCATTGCCGTAAACGTGATGGTAAATCTCTCTATATAATAATATTGAAAAATCTCCCCTGAAGAAGGGGCACACTATAAAAACTTGTATGACCCTTACCATCTACGTGCTCCAAAAGAATCAGGCTCCCTTTTTACCATCTGCGAAACGAGAGAAGCACACAGACATCATTCTTTGTACGAAGCATCGTCTATGCAATATAACCATTTTTCAGCGTGAATAAACGTGTATTGAATTCTGTTACATCGAAATGTTCGTTGTGAACATCAAGTACGTCAGTACATAAATAAATTGTAATGGAAGCATAACTTTTCTATATTTGAATAACTTTAGTGCACTTTGACTTAATATATATAAATAAACACCGTTCCTAACAGCAATGAAAGTCGCCTCAGAGTTACTGCAGATGTGCAAAGAAGGCGTACTTGGCATGATAGTTGTTAAGAGTTAGTGGAAATAAGAAATGTTTTGACAAGTATGTTAGCATAACTACGCAGTCTAGTTCCACTGTTACTTTACTTTTTATCGTAATCTATATCCTCCAATTAGTCCTTGCAAGGTAAGCGATCTGTGATCATTTCTGTGATTTTTTTAGCTGAATTCTTCTCATGGTAAGCAGCCAAGTAAAAACTGTTTTCAAAGTCGCCTCAGTGATATCGCAGATTTGCCGAGAAGAAGCACATGACATGACAGCTTTATGAACTGGTAGAAACAGAAAATGTTTTTACAGGTAAGTTAGGGCAACAACGCAGTTTGTTTAATACTTTTAAATATTCCTTTTAATACACCGTGCGAATTTTTTAGCTGAATTCATCTCATGGTATCAGCAGTCAAGTAAAAACTGTTTTAGGAAATATCACACCTACCTCAGCATAATTAAAAAAGGAATACAGAATAACCCAAAGAAGGATAAAGGGTGAAAGTACAAAGTTTGCTACTCCAATCCAGAAGATGCGTCTAGACAGCCTGTGATGAAATTATACAAGAAACCTTCAGGAATATCCTTGTAAACAACTATATCACTATAAATTTTCACTCTTTACGAGAACTATAAAAGAGCGGAACACAATTCCGTTATCTCTAGTGATGGCTACTTCCGTACCCATATTTTAATTTAGCAACGTTGGATAATTTCTTAGGTAATGATCACTTGATTACAAGTCTGAGAGAACACACAACAGTTTTTTATGTCTTAAGCCCCGTCTAAACGATCAAACATTTTCGTCCAGCATTGTGTTTTTCCCACGAAACAGGCAAACACTGTTTGACCAAACGGACAATGGAAAACCATTTAAATGCAAAGTTGCGAGAGGCAGCTAAACAGGAAAACATGTTCTTGCAACACGTTGTGGGACAAAAATGTTTGATCGTTTAGCCGGGGCTTTAGACATGTTTCGGCGGTACAACTGCAACCGTCAGTACGTTCTCTCTGACTTGTAATTTGTTCCCTGCTGTCAAGAACTTTTGTAGTTGACCCTTTTACATATTTATGCGTTTTATTTCTGCTGACCGCCAACTTGTTAGAATCATCTTAGAAGACGCAGCCAGTATTAGTAAATGAAAACTGCAGTGGACCCCTAATATAATGGAGTACCAAGGGATTGGGAAAATATGTTTGTTATAACGACCAAAATCTTCGTTATAGCGGGCTTTGGCTAATAATTATTTTGCCGTAAACATTAAGCAGTGTTATGTTGCCCCACTCAGAACTCGGTTTTATCGGGCAACTACTATCCAGATTTGAACGATTAAATAAAACCTGTGGCTTGGGTTCTGCATGCATCGTCTCTTCTTATCTGTTTCACAATACAAGTCAGTTTGCGTGATGACGTCTGTTCGTTTTATCAGGGTAAATTTTAAGTTTGGTCTTCTGGATTGTGTTCGTTACATCAAGGGTTTCGAAATACCGGGGTTCGTTATATCCAGGTTCTGTTATACACATTTTACTCTAAACGTGACCGGGTTCAAGAATATCGTTCATTATACCGGTGGCTTCGTTATACTGGGGCTTCGTTATACCGGGGGCTTCGTTATACCGGGGGCTTCGTTATACCGGGGGCTTCGTTATACCGGGGGCTTCGTTATACCGGGGGCTTCGTTATACCGGGGGCTTCGTTATACCGGGGGCTTCGTTATACCGGGGGCTTCGTTATACTGGGGCTACGTTATATCGGGTTCCACTGTAAATAAGAAACTCCACCCGTGGGTACTCATTTTCTTCTTAAGTTGGATGACAATGGGACAGTGAGGTACCCCAATGGACTGCATACTCCTGAGCTCAGGAAAAACTGAATTTTAAAGCATTTATCGCTTAACAGAAACAAAACATGCAAATTTATGCATTGCCATGATGCAACTTACCTACTTGCCAACACAAATCTGAAAGAAACAAGCAAAAATATTTCATTAAATACAGTCGCAAATGATTTCATGCATACCTCATTTTACAAGTTAATTTTTGATAAGCAGCATAAATTATGCCAGTTATATAATGCTGACCTGTTTGCAGGATTCCTATATTCTTCTCTTAGTTTCCAGTTGTTCTGGAAAGGACTTCCTGGACCCCAGAATAAAATCAGCTTCAGGTTGTACTTCATCCCCTCAGTTAAAAATGCCCTGACACAAAACATTAATGATAACATATTAAAATCCATAATCGATTGAGAATTATTTTCCTTTTCATGGGATGGAAAGTTACCAACTGAGGGGAAAAAAAACTTCCAGTTGGCAAAGTAGCTACATGTAGCGTGAAATGCCAGATTTAGAGGCTGCGTTTCAAAAGCTTCAATAGACTAGCACCTCATTCAGCGTGAGAAGTAAATTCCTTCTAGTTGCTTTATGCTAACAAAAACTGAGGCAACACTGTATTGAAGTGCCCATCAAGACAGTGTGAGTCACTTAAGCGCCATGCGTGACGTTTAAACCTTTTACAAAAGCTGTAGGTTAGGGTAATTTAATGATTCAACTTGATGCCTACTTTGTAACCTGCGTGGCAGTTCATAACGGTAAAACGCAAAAAGCTACGTCTTTTCCAGTCTTTCAGAGCCTTGAAGTTTGGATCAGTTCAGGCGTTTACGAGCGGGATGTTCATAAGGAAACGATGCATAACATGTCCCTGCAAACCAAATTTCACGCTGGCAAACCTTGCGCATGCCAGTTCCTTCACTTTGAACACATACTCATAGTAACCTCAGAAACAGCATTAAGCTTTTGGTTAAAGTGAAACTTTCGACATTTGTCTGTATTTTCCTTTGTAAAATTATGGAGGGAACTGCGCACGCGTCGTACGTTTGACCGCTGTGAAGCCTGGCGGGCGCTTAAAGGGGAGGGAAAGGGAGGAATTTAATCTCGTACCCAGATCTCTTTTTACGTGACCGGGGGAAGATCTGGGTATGAGATTAGGAGGGATTAGGAAGCGAGAGACACGGATTTCCCTCCCTTTTGGCACCTGCCATGCAGGCTACCCACTTTCCAATAAGTCTCACCTTTCTAATAAGCAGACCTCTGCTCCAGTAAGCTGTCCTTAACTCTAACTGTATATAATCTAACAAACGCCCAGGGCGTTTACTAATTTTCGAGATTTTCTGGGGGCGTTTGTTAGATACGGGGCATTAAATAGAGAGAGGCGTTTATTGCGTTTTCCCAAACAAGTCTTAAAAGAAAGGTTCAACTTTTCTGAAATTCAAAGGTTGCTATACATGTACAATGAAACTGAAAAGAAAAACGCTACATTACGACGTAGTTCTCGATATCTATAGCACTAAATCATCGTTTAGTTAGCCTGAGAAAACAGCCGACATTTCACGAGATCGCCACTTGAACCCTCTATCGTTCAGTGCGTTTTTAAAACTTCACTGTCTTCGTCAATATTAGAATGAATATTAGGATGGTTTCATTGGATAAGCTCGTCTAATTTAACCTGCTCTTCGCAAAAGGAGTTTACTAGACAGGGGACGTTTAGAGGGACGTCTAGACGTCTACAGACGGAAGTTCACCTGAAAATGCCTATTTCAGAGGGGCGTTTATTGGATACGAGGCGTTTATTAGCGGAGCCCGCGAGCTAGCGCGTCAGCGGAGCACCATTGCTAAAGAAATTTGGTAACCTCTCAAGCCACGAAATTTTGGTAGTGACGTAATAGTCAGGTGACCGTCCGTCCGTCCGTAAGTATGTAGGTCCGTCCGTCCGTGCGCATTACAGGGTCACCAATATAAAGTGGCATAAACTGGATATAACCCTGTACTGAATCCCGCGTTTTTGGCGCGAAATCGCATGTTGACCCGCGTTGTACCAAAACAAGCAAAGACAACAAAAGTCAAAACCCAATTTGTTAATGGAAAAACAAAAGCTCAAAAGAATACTCAGTTGTCTTTTTGGTGGAAGGCAAAAAGTTCAATTTAGGCGAAAGAAATTAGGCGATAAAGTTCAGGCGAAAAGTTCAAATTTGTCGGTTCTGTTGCGAACTCGGTCGGCACACCGCTTGAGTTCGCAGCTTTTCGCAGCGGTTTCGACGCAGAGCTAGTAGAGCTAGTGCTTTTTGTTTTTTTCTGTCCACAACCATCGTTTTTTCGGCGGTCCGAACACATTTTGCCGGGAAAAACACCAGCATTTTCATGTTGGTAGGCAGCTTGTCACGAAGAAAGAAATAAGTAGTAAAATTAACAGCAGTAGACAACAATAGACGCTCTAGTGGACTACGTAAGCGCCGGCTTATGACGCCGTTGACCCAGGTTCGGCTCTCAGCGAAGACATGAATTTTTTTCTTTTTCTTTTTTTTTTTTTTTTAATTTAACGATTTGAATGAGAGTATTTTCACAAATTAATAAGTGCCAGCAAAAAAAAAAAAGATAAAAAAAATACAAAGCTCTTGCTTTGGGGGGGGGGGGGGTGGGGGCTCCGCTTTTAGGCTTGGCTAAATCTATATATTAGAGAGTGCGCGTCTAAAAGATCATTTACGGTAGTGCCCCTTACAAGCTTCTCATGATATTATGATCAGGGGCACCCAACGGTTCGTTTCGGGAAATATCTGTTCGGAAGGCCTAAAATCGCCTGAGACTTTCGGATTTAATTGTAGTGAAAGCTAGAGATTTCTTCATCGAAACATAACGTCGTACTTTCGTAACAAGAGGACTTATTAGTTCCTGTTGTTTTCTGACAGACAAATATGTCTTTTAGAGTGCAGAATAAGGTCAGCTAGCATTTTCGGAGGGCCATCAGTAGCTCGGAAATTCGGCGGATAGGATTCTGTTTCCTAAAACTTTCTGTGGCCTTAATTTTCAGCTAAAAAATCCGAACAGATCAATCTGTATTACCTTTCACATGTATGCCTTTAGAGAGCTCTGAAACAATCTAAGAAAGCAGAAAATGATATTTCAAGTATTTTGCTAAAACTTTCTCGTTGGGTGCCCCTGTTATGATGCTCCTGCTTTTCACGTATTTCACTACCATGACTACTGCATTTGGAGATCTACTACAGTAAACACCCACATAAAAGAACAAGTGGATTAACAGAACCTCCAGGCTGAAATTCGTCATTTTAGACACCTGTTATATAAGAACCTTACAATAAATATATGAAGACTTATTCAGGCTGACCTTGAAAAAAGTAGGTTCTTAAATGTGGGTGTTTACTGTATTAGGTTCATCTGACTTAAAATACTGATCATACCACTAAATACCATCACTGATTGCAGAAAATTGGAACAACCTTTTATTGAGAGGTGCTTAGTTTTCTGAAAAAAATTCCAGGGGAATTTCTGTTCGAGAGATTCTGGTCAAATAGAAAGCGCCACGTGACTTTTTAAATTCCAAGTGCTGACAACCTACCTCTCACCAACAAATGGAAAGTTGTACGAACAAGAAATGACTGACTTGTTCTGCATTGCCACCATGTAGTTCTTCCATCTTAAAATGCGATGATGGATATCTGAATAAAAATAGAAATTAAACAAAGGCTTGAAGATGATGTTTGAAAAGTCACATACACTGCACGTTGACAAAGTTAGGTCTGCAATGCATGCATATTTTTTCTGAGGCTTCTGTTATGGAAATGAATGATAGTGTAAAACATTTTTCTCTCTCACAAATAGCTGTGAGTCTTGTTTGCTGGGAACTTACACAAACATTAAGATCTATGTTTACTTTTTGTCTTGCAGCCATAATAAGCTTAGTCCGAGTGTATCTCATTTGTTTGTCTCAATAAAAAAAAACTGTCCATGAAAAATGTTTGAGAAAAATCCTTGATTGTCTCTTATGGTTTCACAAAATGCCACAGCTGTCTTGTAATAGAACCGTTTTAGCTTAATTTCGTCCTCATAATCTAGTTGCTGTCAGCCTCGAAAAGTTCATCTGATTGCTCCCAGTTAGGGGTGAGTAATGAAAAATGAAGATAATAAAATAACAGTAAGATGAATTTACGAACCAAGTTCTGTTAATTCCTCCTTATGTACACACATTTGATGGATCTTTTGTACTTCTATTAATCTCTTTTGAACATCCCGCCACTGTAAGTTGGTGAGTTCACTCTGCAGACAGAACAAAAATAATTTTCACATTATTACAGTTCAGTTAACAACTACCAAGTTTAACAGCTGAACCACATGTAAACTGCAGTTCACAGAGTGAGACAATCTTCAGAATCTTGGCTCACTGGAGTTGTTATTCTTGAATAACATGGGTGAGTCATGAGTGTAGCCTCTTTCTATTTCTGAATTTACCAATGGTTACCAATGGTGATTCACTTAGCCATGTATAGAGGAAACCCAAAATAACAAAGTGCCATGCAAAATAAGGAACTGGCAACATGTGTTCATTATAGTGGAAGTTCATTATATTGGGGTGCTTTTCCATACATTTTACTATCACTGGGCTAAAGAGTATAGCTCCCTATACCACAGTCTCCTGATTATATAGGGGTTCATTATATCTGGGTTCCACTGTAACAATATGTACTGTCTGACATTTACATAATTATTCACTTATTCTGCAGAATTAAATGCAAATATATGGCCATGCATGTCTCCTTCAATGCTACAAGTGATGGTATGTCACTCACCATTATCTTAGTTCAAAATGGTTGTCTACTGATCAGTGGGCTTAAGTGAAAGTCTTAAGTCACACTCCCTAGCTGTTTTGCCTACTGTAAGATTTTTCTTCTATAAAATTAAGTTGTAATTGGCAGGCAAGGGTGTATATATTTGATCAATCATAAATTTAATATTTAAATTAATTTCTTTGTGTAAGTTAATTTCTCCATTTAGACATAACCTACCTCTGATATTCTCAGTGCATTTTTATAAAATGCCCTTATTTCCAAAAGCTTGAAGAAATGGATCACAATTCTTGCCAAACGAATAAGCCAGAAAATAAAAGCAATGATGAGACATACAACTATGGCAGGCTCCATGCTGCAACGTAAAACACAAACATTTGTTGTTTCAGACATGTTGTACAGGTTAGTTACTCTAATTCATGGAATGTGTTTGAGTATTACTACGTGACCCTGGTTCTAGCTGTTTTTTTTTTTGTTTTTTTTTTGCAACAGCAGTTTGCTTTACTCATCCAGTGCACTGAGTTCCACTTTTCACCTAGCATTTGACCTAGGCCTAAACATCCAGTTTTTCCTATGTACTCCATATCATGCTGTGAATTATTGCTCAGGTGATTATAGAAAAGTGAGCACTAATTGGTCGAGGATTATGTCACATCTTGCTATAATCATCCCGCGCAAGGTGACTGTAATACTGAAACACTAATTTTCAAAATGGCCACCATGCGATTTTTGATGTTTCTGGATCGGAGAAAAGAAAAAAGATAATGCATTTGCTCTGATAATCACCTGAGCAATTAATTATTAATACTACAACAATAATATTCCCTCAGCAGGGCTTGAAATAATTTCCCGGCTGGCGCCGGTCAAGTTGTCCGGTCAAACCTATTTTTGCTCGGACACCACCCATTTTTGGCCGGACAAATCTCCATTACGCCATATCTCTACAAAATTCCCCCCCTCCCCCTGCAGCATGATGTTTACATATCAAACAAGTACATTTTCTAAGCCTTTATTGTACATGGAGCCTCGAACTCATTGCAGGAAAAGTGGAATGCATGGTACAGCCACAACGTTCGGCAAAATCAATATTACATTTGTGCATGTATCTATCGCTTCAGTTCTATGTCTTCTATACCGTTAAATTTTAATACCTACTAAAGCTATGAAGTTGATGAAATTGAAGCCTGCGATCTAGTTGATCCTCATAATAATACAAGCTAACTGATGTGAATATACAACAAGAAACTCTTACAAGTAGAATCCATATCCACTGATTTGCTACAAAGTAAGCTTAGAATGAATAAGCTTGAATCTTGAAATGTTTCAGTACTATATCTTATTAAAAGGGGTCGGGGAAATGATACCAACAGGCAACTCTCTTTTTTCATTTGGAATACTTGAATGGCAACCTAATTTTGCTACTCGTTGTCAATTTCAAGTCTATACTGCCTGAGGAAAACATTGCCTTGCGAAGTAATGCCCGTGAATCCAATAATCACCAAAAAGCTTGGTAACCAAGTATTTATCAGGGGCGTGCCGGAAGTGATGAATGATTTGTTCCGTTTCAACGTTTTTAGAGACGATATGAATCACAACTTTTATGGATGACTATTTGGCCATTTGGAATTACTGGAATTACATCAACGTTGTGCAATTAAGGAAATGAAAGCACTTTGTTGTGGTTTTAAGTGAAACAAAAACATATCAACGCCAAAAATATATACAATGTTCGGGAGCCTACTGATCCACTCCTGTGTCTTTTATTAAATCTATTGCTCTGTCTTCTAATTCGTCCTCATTATCTGAATCGGAATCTTCTTCAGTTGAAGAACAATCAATCAAGACCATTCCCCTTTTCGCAAACTCTCGGGCCTTGTACGATTTCCTCTTGCTTTGGTTCGGAGGGCGAGTGGCGCTCGTTACCCACAAGTGAATGGCTGGTGTAGTGTCGTAACCTTGAAAAGGGGGACCTTCCATTTTGACTCTTATCAGGTGGCTAAGGGTGTTCTCGCTGAGTGTTGCCCGAGAATCTGAGAGGCATTGTTATGCTTCTCACGTCACGTTTACAAAATCCAAGCGGACTATATATTATAAGAATATAGTAATTCATACTGCTACACACGCTACTCCGGAAGACCCGCTAATTTGCGGTGACGGCTTGATGAACGACAAAGCGAAGATTTGCAACCACCGGAAATTTTACAACCACTATTATGAATCATTTTTTAAAAGTTCTTGGTCTGGTAGTATCTCTGTCTTTTCCCCTTTTTATTCACAAACGCCAATAATGTTGAACCTATAAAAATTTAAAACCTGAAGATCCGCATTGAATTTTTCTTTACAAGCGTAAACGACCGGACAAATTGTCCGGCCATCCAAGGATTTGACCGGACAAAACCTATTTTTGACCGGACATTGTCCGTTGACCGGCCGTTATTTCAAGCCCTGCTCAGGCTCAGTGAATATTGTGGAATAATCCCCGAGACAATTCACTTCCCCTTTGGTTAATAATTGTTAAATATTCATACATTTTAAAACACAATGCTTATTTATGTACTTGTGGAATCTTTTTCACCGTCTAACTTCAATGTTAGTCAATGTAAACAAAAATCTATGAGGTACACCGTGTAAAAGGTACAATTGACTTACTGTTGTATTTTGTGAAAATGCACCACATTAGAGAATGTAGGAGCCTTGTGATTAAATAAAACGTCATAGTCCACACATAGCACCAGAAACGATGTAAAGAGAACTACAAACACAAATTGGCTGCAACAAGAGGAAAAAAAACACTCTTAGTAGCAACACTAAGATACCTGCATTTACAATATTATATTGACTTTGTTAGCCCCTTTTCAGGTTAGTTAATCCCTGTGTTTGTGTCCAGGGTGTTTTTGTGTAGTTTATGACTATAAGGGAAAGCAGATCTTGCCAACTGAAGGGATACTGGAATCTTAGATGATTGGGTGAAAGTAAGCATTTTTTGGAGATAATTGAGCATAAAGTTGGAAAGAAGATGCCAAACATTGTAAATTAAATGTACTTTTAAAGCTTTTCATAATGATGATTGCTTAATTGGCTGTGAAAAATTTGTGGTTACCCACAATTTTCTTTTTGGATTCCAACAGCCCTTGCTGAGACCTATAATTTTCCTGCATAGCCACAACCTTTGCAAAAATAGCTCTGTATTAGGAGACACCATCCTTAAAATGGACAGTCAAGCACAATGAATGTAGAAAATACAAACAATATCGCTCTGTGTCCAAGCCTTAAGAAAGAAAAAAAAAAGTTAGAAGGTATAGTGTACCATGTACTTACATTAGTTCAAAAATCTCATTCAAAAGAATGCAAAGAAACCCATTATTCCTGTGATATTCGTATATGTGAAAATGGTTAAGGGCAGCAACAACTGCAAATGAAAACTACTGTACCATAATGTTACGTGTATTTACTAAAAAATAAAAGACAGCCTCTTTCTTAGATGTTCCACTCCAATGACTACACATGAAACACTGGTCATGAAAGAGACAAACTTTTGTAAAGTGGTAATTTTATTCGGACTTCATGCACAGCCAAAACTCCCTGTGAAACCTTCTCTGAAAACCTTTCTCAGGGCCCTTCTGTACTGGGCTAGTTTTCACTTACTTTGTAAATTTTGTGGTCAAACACTGCAGGTTTTAGAGTAGATATAATAATCCCACCAAGTTTTTCCAAAGATCACTAGTGTTTAAAAGTCAATTTTTGTCAAGACATACATGTAATTGCAGCATCAATAATATGTTACAATGTCAATTGATTTTCTGTGGCTAAAATGGAAGTTCCAAATAATTTTGATTGACAGGTGCAGTTATTGGTATTTTTTGTTTTAAGACGATTGCAGCTCAACGTTCAAGCAGTAAGTGCAACAATTAAGCTACCAAAAAATACTCATAGCACGGTCACATTTTGAGAAGAGGTGAGAATTTATTGAATCAGATACTTTTGCTTCCAGGCTGACCCACGAGAGAAAATTGGATTTGAATTTACCCATGTTTCAATTAAAAAGACGCTTCATGTCAGTTCACAACAAAATGGCACCCATTTTTAGCATATTTTTGCAAGATTTGACATTAATTTTCTCGAGAATGCTTGAGAATTTAATCATGGGGTCACTTGGAGAAGTGAATTAAAGTGAGATGTTTCAAATAGCATTGAAAATGCTACTGTGCTATGAGTATCTTTTTCGTAAATATTTTTTGCACTTATTGCTCGAATGTTGAGCAGAATCCGTTTTAAGCCCTAAGAGTGCCACTTGGTACATCAGGTGATAACTTTGTCAATATTTGGTAGATTACCATGACATTTGGCTGCCAAGATGGTTTTGAAGATCTGCCTTGGGGTTAAGAAGGTGTGGACTCATTTTCATTTGATTACTGGTAAGTGTACCGACAATTTCACATTAACTGTTTTTTCATAAAACTGTATTAACTAATGCCCATCACTTCTAAGCTTTGGTTTTACATTGTGTGTAGCTTTGTTTACGCCCCTTTGTAAGAATGCTGTTCTTAATCAATGTTCTTAATCAAGAGAACATTTTTACACTGTATCAATAACTCATTTGAATGAAAGGATATCCTTATAAAGAACTCATCAAGATTTTCTATGTGATTCCAGCGGCCTGTGTAAATAAAAAATATTAATCAGCTGAGATTCCTACACAGAGGGAATGTTTTGTCAGGATATCCAATGCATGCTGTTGTATTAGTTGGCCAAGCATAGGCTTGTGTTAACACATTCACCTATGAGTTCATGGCAGCACGATGGAGTTCATTATATTAAAATCAATAATTTCCCATCCACAAGTTGAACTTCAATGAGCTTTTAAGATATTAACTAATTTCAACAAACCATCAAGTGTCCTAAAATTAAACATTTTGCTCACTTCTGCACTTTGAAATAATTCCCGACGTTTTCAATCGATAAAATTGATAATCGATAACATTTGATAAAAATCGATAAAAATTAATAAAGCGTATCGGAAATCAATAAAAATTGATAAAGGGATATGTTGTGAGTACTCGATAATTATCGACTTTTCAATCATTCCTATCGATTTTTATCAAACTTATCGATTTTATCGGCACAATATTTTTCCACTTGTTTTAGGTGGGGAAACATCAGAAATAAACGGACTTCCTTAGAAACTATTATTACTTCAATGAACGATTCTAGCACAATTTTATTGCATCGAACGGTAACATTTTCAAACCAACAGGCCTGTAAAAAAGTTCAAAATGAGTCAGTAGGTCAAGACATGGTTCCATAATCAAAGGAATAAAAGAAAGAAGAACCTCAACTAGAATTAAATTGAATAAAATAATTATATTTCTTGAAACTTATTTGTATGATTTTGCTGACCCTGATAACTACGACTATAAGCGGGCGAAGAGGGCTGTACCTGGGCAACTCATTTTGCTGAAACACCCGACTAAACACCGAACACCCTAACAAAGTCAATGAAAAGCAAAGAAAAACAAATGATAAGGCTGAGCGCTAGCTGAACACAGCTCTTTTCAAGTGCGTGCCTCCGAAGAAGCTGTTTTGTTGTATTTTACCGGAGTGAAAAATGCATGGCCCTCCAAGACGATAAAATCGATAACATCGATACCACTAAAAACCAGGATCAGTTGTGAGTATCGATCTCTATTGATTGATCGATAAAATCGATAACGTTTAATTAAGAATTACCGATTGTTATCGATTTATCGAACGGTTTTCCGATATCGGTTTTTATCGATTGAACACGTTGGGAATAATTTCGACAAAGTTTATAATTTCTATGGTAAGCTTATACCAAATTTATAATTTCTTTGGTATACCTATAGATAAAATTGTGTAACACACATTCTGGGATAGTACAGGTCTTAAATATGTGCTCGCTTTTCATTTATTATTAATATTTTGTGCAGATAATCGACAAATGACACCTTCCCGCCTAAAACCCAACAGTCATTTAATATGTTTACATGTAATCTTATGTATGTAAACATGCATGCAAATTTAAGTATTAATACATTTACAATCTACCTTTCTCGATTTCTTCGAATCCACGAGCGCCAATATCAAAACCTTGTGGAGGCAAATCTTCTTCAGGATCGTCTGAATTTGAGTTCAATCGTGTGTATTGCGTGCGAAACCCGGCCATGTCTTTCAAACCTTGTCAGACAGTTGATAAAGTCACGTAATTTCGGTGTGTAACCGACCGTTTATGCATAAAAAGTAGAGTGACTTACGTCACTTCCCTGTACTTTGATGAGCAATTCACAAAACACAAACGTCTTCTTTTACAGTTCATCTTCATAAAGCCATCGTAGTGGAAACATTTTGCAACCCAGCGTGGCTCTTGAAGTTATATGGAGAATTCAAGTGATTCACAGCTACGCCATTTTCACAGATGCGTCATTGTGATTATACAAAACTTTTCTCCACCAGTGTCGGACCTTTTGTACCTTTTCTTGTATTTTTCGATAACTCTAAGCTTGGATTTTGTAATGCAGTTATTAGTACTTCCTCTCTGTCATTCCAGGAATTGCAAAGGAACTTGAATTTTCACCAAATCGTCCTCTGTTTCGTCAGCCCTTTATTTGTCGAAATTCTGATTCAATGGTTTGAGGTTTGTTTATATCGTCAGGCGCATGCGTTAAGGTGCATTGCGAGGAGTCTGGGTCGGGATTGTTCACGTGACACAATCATTTGGCGCCACAGGGCACTCAGACAATCCGTTCGAAATTTGAAGGATTTGTATGGCAATATTACGAGGTTCGTATTTAATTAAAGCAAAATATTGGGGATAATGTTGATATTTTCTTCAAAATAAACATAAACTTGCCTCAATTGTTGTATTTTGTCGTCCTTGCAGCTGTAAATGGCGAATATTGGCGATTTTGAAGGTTTTGCGTTCGGCGTTTATCCCCCCCCCGGGGGGTACTCCCTATAATAGCCTATACGGGGAGGCTTCAGGTATGTAAAAGGGTAGGAATTTCACGGCTGAAGTATATGAAAGGGTAGGGAAATCTGTCGTTTAGGTATTTAAAAGGGCCTTTCATTAAAATATTTCGAACAGATAATAATATTGTTTTTTTGGTGACATCTCTTCCGGTAATACTGTTCTCCCCTAATATCGTCCCTTAACTGAATTCCAAGGCCTTAGAAAAGGCATGCAGTGTTCTTAAGTAGGTATGTGAAAGGGGCACCATTTCTCAATGGAAGGTATACAAAAGGGGTACCTTTTCTCTCAAAAATGGTATATAAAAGGGTAATGGGTTGGACCTCGGGGCGGAGCCTTCCCGTATAAAACTTTGTTGAGTAGCCCCCCCGCGTTTACCTGAGCCAGAGAATTGAAATTAAAGATTTTTTATTGTATTGCTCCCAGGTAAACGCCGAACGTGAAACCTTCAAAATCACCAGTATTCACCATCTACAGCCGCAAGGACGACAAAATACAACAACTGAGGTAAGTTCACGTTAATTTGGAAGAAAATTATCAACATTATCCCCAGTACAGAATATGGCTACAAACTGACGAGGTCTATTGACGAAACTAGTATTGTAGTCGCGTATGTAAATGTGTGTTGAAAGTAAATGCGAATGAGGTTTTTCCTTATCAGTATGATATTATCCTCACTATTTTGCTTTAAATACGAACCTCGTAATATGCCCAGACAAATCCTTCAAATTTCGAACAAATTATCTGGGCTCCCTGTGCTGGCGCCTGGCTAAAACGACAATAGAGCAATTAAAAAAAAAAAAACGCCTGGGTAAAACGACAATAGAGCAATGAAAAAAATGCTCTCACGCCACCGCAATACTTATAAGCAGCCTACACTAGTAATAAAGATAGACAGACCGTAAAAGATAACCGGGGATATTACAGCGCTCGGTGCGCCTTAAATTGTCGCTACTTGGACAAAGCTTTTGATTTATTTTTCACAACTTTTTCACAACTTTTTGATGGCTCCTCTGAGTTTCAACTAACCAATTAAAACCATGAAATATGAGAGGAGGAGTCACGAGCACCAACAACTGAATCTGACAACTCCGCCTCCCACTAGCAATTGAAAATAGTCGTGAACAAGCAGTGAAATAGATGTTAACTAAAGTTATCAAAACTAATCAAATCAAAAACTTTGTTCAAGTGGCAATGAAGCGCGCATTGTAAAGAAGCCCGGGTCACGAGGCCGGTTGACGGGTTAAAGCAACTTTTTCCTCCTTCCCTACTTCCCACCCAGTTGTCTTTGCCTTGTTACCCTAGACCCGCCAGCCACACTAAGTCGAGGTTCTATAGCTTGCAGAACCATTATTTTGATTAAGTTATTCATGTTTCTTTTATAATTTATACACTCGAAATATCAAACTCAAAGAAACGGTTTCATTCCTTTTATTTCCAGGTATTTATGCTGAACTAAGCTCAGGATAGTGTGTGATCATGCTATTTTTATTGCAGTAGAAGCGTTTGCTAAACTACGGCCATGTGCTAAACTACGCAGAAGTGAAATAGAACAAAACTGAATGCAAGGCTGGCATTACGGCAAAGGGCTGATTTATTTAATGGCCAATATATTTCGGCTAACAAAATTGGCCTTCCTCAGGGCCAGAGCTATACTGAAGGAAAAAGTGCTCAATGCGTGCAAGTCAGGATGCCATATGAAAGTGTTCAGAATTGGTTAAAAGGACAATAAGCGTGAACAGGCATTCATTATCGAAAAATTGCCGATGTGCAAGGATTAGCCGCCCATAAATTCTCTAGTAGGTGCTATGAATGCTACTGCGCTAATTCTACTCTGAGCAATTTGCTTTCTTCAATAAAATATTTCAAAATAAAAATGACTATCTTATTATTTTAATATGAATTTTCGACTATCTGTAATCAACGACACTGTACATATTTTTCTTCTATTCAGTAATTAATTGTACAATCTTTAAATAACTACGTATACGAACTACTCTTTTTGATTTTCAAGCCTGCCCACGCACCCCAACCTCGTTCCCACGGCTTTTCCTGGGAACGAGGTCACGCGCACCTTTCAGGAGCGCATGACATATTTTGCGTCCAAACCTGTTCTCGTTGCACATAACCGAACGCAGTCAGGCCTGCCTGACGCCGCTTTTCAACTGGGGCAAACGTAAACGAGGTGAAAGGTAGAGGGATTACATTCGCAGGCGAGTGGATTCTTTTTTTTAATGGGATGACTGAAGGCATCTTTCTGGTCAAGCCAAAACATTTGGCTTGACCAGAAAGATGGGAAAAGAGAAATTTTATTGGGGGTGGGCTTTTTGAACGAAAAACACCTTCTTCATGTGTGTGTGCGTAATCTTGCAATCTCGTTCCCAGTTTCTTTTATCCACCGCTCTCCTATCCTGAAAACGAGATCGGAGCATCAGCCAGTGGTTAAAGAAGAGGACTGTTCTGTTCAGAGTCTGTCTGTGAGCTCCAGGAGGGGTGAAGTCAAAGTATCTGATTGGAAACTGTTGTAAAGTAGAGTTTGAAGATATGGCTCCTCCGTGTGAACGCAGAGATCACTGGATGTGTCCGACCATATATCTAGACAAAAGATGCAAATGGAAAGACCCTTAGAGAGCATATGTAATTTATACATTAAGTTTCAGTACTGTGTCAAAATGGGATTCAAATTGAGCTTGCCAATCTTGGCTTGTTATTTCTTTTGCAGTCAATCTGTTTCAAGTCACATCGTCCAAGTGAAAAGAATCGACCCTTAAGGCTTATTTTTTTACTCATATTAGATTATTATTCCTGAATTTTAACAGGTATATTTATATGGAAATTCTTCCAAAACAATAAATCCAATTTCCGAGCAAACTGAAATGGGTCAACATTGATGGTGGGTAAAAGGGTACGACTCATCTTAGGGTCCTGGGAAAAGACCACACATGAACTTGGCAACTTGGACGCAAATTTATTTTATGTGGGAAGATTAGCAAAAAAAGCTGATTTACATGTACTTATCATGAACAATCTGTTCAGGAATATCCTGCTTAATTATTTTTATCATTTGCTTGGCTAATGTAAACCTAAGCTTACACATTAGAAGGTGATTAACATTGAAACAACAGCATTAAAATTATCAGTCCAGTACTAGCGTCAATCAACTTCAGTAAAACAACGCTAGGTTAATTTTAGGGTTTTCGCTGGTTGTTCGACTGCACGTATAATCTTCGTCAATAGTGAACATACGTCTGGAAACTGTACGTGCAGAAAATTTCTTTACCCTGATTTTCCCAGGACCGGATTAAGATAATTCAGGCAGATAAGAGCAAGTTCAAATTTAATTATAAAAAACAAGTTTTGTTTAGCAATGACCTTACAATAGTTTCCTTGACCAGCTGATAAACTTAAGGAAACAAGAGAACTAAAATTCGAGGTTAATCGGCTTCAGAACAGCTAGCACCAGATAACACGGAGTTTAAACTTACTAATAAATCCCTATTCAGCGGAGGTACTTTATATGACCATACTGGTAGAATAAGTAAGCCTTACTCCGTAGTTAGGGATTTATACACTCGGAATAAATCAACCGTTAATGAACCAGTTTATTTGCTGCGGTTAGAAAAAGCGGGATAAATGCTCCAGGTATTGCCCCATGTTTGGTTGGAAGGGGTGGGGATGGGTGCGGGGGCGAACAGACCTCGTTACCGGGATGTCACCTTTCTAAATGGCTTCTGTTTGAAAGGTCTTAACTAAGAATTTCATCTATACAGACTTGTTAAAGTATTACATGTTTACGTACCTTGAGGCCTCAAATCTAGGATAGATAAGGTTAATCTTTTAATGCCTTTTCTTGGCTACTTGACGAAAATAAACGTCAGTCAGCTTAAACAGCTAAGTAACTAAAATCCTAGGGTCTTAAGTTCAAGGGTTTGTTCATACAGGGCTGATAATGTCGAAACAATTAAGCAATGAAGAACCGAACTATTTTTAGCGATTCTCTCCGCGTTTAATGACACTAACCTAAACCGGTGATTCCTAAACTGTTGTCAAAAAGCACTATTCCAAAGGCGTTGCTTATCCGGGGGGGGGGGGGGGCTGGGAAATAGCAACCGTGTACAAATTAAGAAAATCAAATCCGTGGTAGTACATGAATTATCTCAGGAAGAAATTTGGTAATCGGCTGTGTTTCAGCTGTATAAACGATTTAAATTAGTAGAAGCGGTTTCAATTTGTGGAAGGGTATCATTTTCAACCTGTGACAGTTTGTCCATTCTGTGAAAGTGTTTTCAATCTGTGCAAGCTAGTGTTTTCAGTCTGTGAAAGTGTTTGCAATCTCTGCATGGAAGTGCCATTCACCCAAAGTTTAGTAGTCCAACTGTTTGGCATTTAACTAATTGTAACATCTGAGAACATATGTTTGCTGATACCTCAAGAATTTGAAAAAAAAAAGTCAGCTGAGATATGGTAAGAGTTCAGCTAAATGGGTTAACTGATAGGTCAGAAAATTAAACAATTACTGCTTACTGTGTCGAGCTGATATTCGAGTAATCTGAGTAACTACTGCTGACGTGGTTCGACTGCATGTACCAGCTGATAGCTGGGCTGAAATCTGAATAACTCAGTGTCGGCTGAGATGGTGAAATCTTGGATGAATGTGTTAACTGATTTTTTGAATAATGACTGAAATTGTTAATTTACTGACAAATTGAGTAAATTGAGCGAACTGCACATGATTTCGGTATCGAGGACTCAACTTCAATAAAAAAAAACCTCCATAAAACCATTCAGGCTGTATGCTCCTAACAGTAGTATAGTAGTATACCGTTAGTATAAGCCCTGATCGATTAACTGAAATAGACATTTCAGACGTTCGACTGAAACTCTTCCGACAGTCATAAAAACATCCGTAAAAAAAGGAACTTGGAGAGCAATTCCATCACGTTTACACGTTCCATAAATTAGTCTAGAAAGAAGGGATCTTTAAAAAGAGGTAACGAATTGAATGGCCTTGTAGCGTTTAAGGGGCGCGTCCTGAACAAACGTAACCGGAAAAATCCATGATTACATGGTAAAAATTAGCTGTTACCGACACTATCAAAACGAGAACTCTGAGAACGTGAGGGAATTACTTGCAATCTTTTTTCGCCAAAGAATTTATTCAGCAGATTACACTCTGTGCTAATTGATAAGATATATTACTTCAAGATCTTCAGTTAAAATCTCAGTTTACCGTTGAATCTACGTGATATAGCTTGCCCGAGCTATTGCCAAGAGATAACGGTTGCAATCTCAATGATATCCGCGATCCCGGGTTGATATCACGATCTACAGGGGTGGGCCGTGTCAAAGAATGAAAAAAATCTACTAATCTGGTCCTGCACAGATGTACCCTAGATACACTGTGTCAAGACTTTTGAAATAGGTAAATACTGTTTCATCCTCCAACAAGGACAATGTCCTAGTTAAAACAAACACGTTTTTTAATGATTATAGTCGACAAGAGCAAGTGATTGATAACCGTTATTTGCCCATATGGCAATTACAGCAGTCGCCTAATTGACAGACCGTTTAACAAGAGAGATCTTATCTTTAACATCAGTCTTCATAAAGACAATACTGCATCGAACTGATAGCAAACCCAACCCAAACTGAAGATAGCAAATATCTTAATTTACAACACGATATTCTTTTTATTCCCTGCCAGACAATAATGGAGAGTCAACCGGAAATGAACGATACCCTAGCCCGAGAGGCCCTTGATTTTTCATTTAGCCTAACTGGAATATTCCACAATTTCCTTTTCATGGTTTTCTAAATAACAAATTGCACGGCTGGGGGTCTATGAATGGTAGTTAAGTTCTTATCTTAGCCGTAAATCATAAAGGAATTTTTAATAAGTTCTATGTGTATGCAAATAATATTTTTGGAAATACGTAAATAAGCTAAATTGGTTTTCAATGTGTACATAACGTTATATGACCGTGGACTAACTATATCTATACTGAAACAAGTACTGATATCGTAAACATCTAGATTGTTAAACTATCTTGACGGCAAGATATCCTTTCAAGTAAGGCACATGGAATTTCTAGATTAAACCTTCATGAAAAAAATGAATGAAGTTTTCATTTTTTGATGGGCGCTGCTAGGAAAGAAATATAAAAAGTAACGAATACGTCCTGTACAGACAATGTTACCTTTCAACTAGGCTTCGATTTATGACTTTCACCAAAGAAGACCGTCCTTTTTTTGCGTGGAAAAACGTTACTACAAGTGCATCACATCATTTGAATGATATGAGGTCGGCGCTTCTGATGCAATTAGAAAGAAAATAAATCTCGAAAATTTGATAAACACAAGGCGAGGGTCACAAATACATTTCACGGAAGCACGAGTAAAATTAAGAATTAGCAGGATTTCAAGTTATTGAGCAAAAGTTGATTTCAAGCGTATTCTCTAAAAGTTACGCTAAAATATCAAAGTAAAGGCAGCCTTTCTGGTTTTAGTTTGTTTTACGAAGGACGACTCTTGCCTCCAAAAGGTCGATCTCTTTAATAGGAGGTTTAGGACAGGAAATACAGATCTGTAGCCATGACAGATCACCAATCTTAAAATAACTAAAGCTTTGCCCTTATTTTGACACAAGCTTTATAAGGGCAGGTTAAAAATACAACAGATATCTCTCGGATAACTCCGGCATTTTTACGCAGAAAAATTCTAGATGGCTTGCATAAATAACTGTTCTACGAGTGCAGAGAAAAATGTGATAGATATTGGGTGTGCGTTTCCATATAAGGCTAAGGGTCAGTAGCGGGAAATCGGGAATGTATGTAACAAGATTCGGTGTAAAACGTTCGTGTTGTTGAAGATTGAAACCTATCAACGACTGGAGTTCATCCGTGTTGCGTCAATATTTTTTAGCAAGTGATCGGTTTCGTCCTTTTAGCTTTAAACTGATCCTCCGTAAACGGATGAAGCTCTGTTTTAATAGGCCCTAGCCTTAAATGAAAAAAAAATCAGATCAATTAAAGAAAAACGTTTGTAGCTTATAAAAACATCGAAAAAAGTTTTTTCTTCTTGAAACTAAGCACTACGTGCTTTAGGAATATAAAAGTAAACAAACTCCGCACTTGAGTATGTTTGGCTTACCTTGCCCTTGTAGAAAATCATCATCTTCCAACTCGCGGTCGTTAATGGAAAATTCCTCTCCCAGAATTTCGTGCAACTGCGGCTCGACAGAATCACGGTGCTCTTTTGGCTCCATCGGTATTCTCTGATCCTGGTCTAAGAGCTTTGTCAGGTGATCAATCCACTTGGTTGCCACCCGGAGGATATCAATTTTAGAAATGTCCACTGTGTCCGCCACTGGCAGTGCGTTTTTCAGCTCCACAAACGCGCGATTCACGCCTTGTATTCTCCTTCTCTCGCGTTCGTTTGCCGCGCGTCTTTGTCGGCTCACTCCTGTTAGCATACGCTTTCTTCGCCTCTTCAGTTTTCGCCTGCCCTGTTGAAGGACGGGACTGCCTATATTCTCTAAATCCCCATCACCGCTTGTTGAAGATTGTGACGAAGTTGGCGAGTTTTGCATTTGATCGGAGCAAGGAAAATTACTCTCAACATCTTCCTCGCACGACCAAGAAGACTCCAGTTTTACCACCGACATTTGTGAGTTGCTGCACGTTGAGCGTGTAAATATTGTGTGCTGGCAGCGACGGGTGAAAAACGCTTATAAGTAATAGAGCAGCTTTTGTAAGGCGACACCGCTGTCAGCGCCAGTGTAAGGCGAATTGCATTCAGCAGTCAATGCACGAAGCATTTGGGTGAGTCAGGCTTCGATCGTTACGGCAAGTGTAGGGTGTCGATTGCGGTTCATTGATAACCTCTTTGAAACTATCGAGTGATTTGATTGGCAGAAGTTCGAGACATCCTGACTTTGCGTCTAAACTGTTTTTAGTTCCACGCATTTTACGGTTCTATGAAACACTTTTCCCTCTGTATTCTTTTTTCCGACGCTTTCTGTCGCTAAATACGTCTGCTGTCGCCAAACACAACACAATACCGCGTGGGTGCAAGCTTAAGCGGTGGATTTTAATTGTTTCCTCGAGTACTGTTAACAAAGGCGGGCGGCGTCTGCTATAAAGCCGGTACCGCTTGTGAATTGCTACCTCTTTAATTAAACTCTTTATAATTGCTGCTCATTAAAACGTATTTACCCCTAACGGTGCTTTATATTTTACGAGTCAAGAGGTTACTCGCGCTAGATAATTTTGGAATAAGCCAAGCGTATTAGACCCGAGGGTTAGTTATTTCATGACCGGGCAGTTAATATCCAGGTTCCACATGATATCATTCCTCAAGCTGTTCAGATGTTTTGGTCCTTTGCAAACAGGAACTGACTACTTACTCTCAATTCCCGCAAAAATATTTTCTAAACAAGATTATCTCATGCCACGCATACGCTATGGTGTTGAAAAGCAATTCAATTAGAAACGCTCAAAATGATTGGCCCCAAGCAAGTCAAGCAAGGTTTGGTACACAAATAACGACACTCTTTGTGAGTATAAAGGGACTTAATTCTTGTCACAAATCGTGCCATTTGTCAATTTTATCCTGATATGTCGTATATTTGTTTAAATTTACTGCTTTTCAACATTTAAATTTTGTTTGTTTATTCCAACTCATCCCTCCATTCACTGGGATCTTGTGTCCGTCAAAACACTGTTATTACCGCATTTCAAATTCACTGGGAACGTCAATGCCTACGGAACCTCGTTGATCTAAATCATGAAGCACTCAGTTAAGAC
Organism: Siderastrea radians; assembly: GCA_964017195.1. NCBI lineage: Eukaryota > Metazoa > Cnidaria > Anthozoa > Scleractinia > Rhizangiidae > Siderastrea > Siderastrea radians. The sequence continues at coordinate 46,069,640 of OZ024893.1, forward strand.
TCAAAACACTGAGAACTTTGAAAGGCGTGACTTGTGACTATTCTAAAAAGATTACTTTCAAATACAAAAGACTTAAAATAAGTTCTCTACTGCAACACCGAAACGCTATCCATTTTATTTCGAGGGATCTTTCAGTGGTCAATATTTAGTGATACTTCACCTTTGTTCAAGAGAGCTGCGACAAAACAAGACCACAAGTCGTGAAGACGTGCGGAAAAAAAAACGACGGAAAAGAAGAGAAAGTTAATTGGCTCCGCACCCAATTGAACAAAGCTATATCTTTTTTTTTTTTGACGAGGAGTTATTGTGAAAATTAATCCGGATTAGGGGCAGAAAATTGACATTTTTTAACCTCCGCGATTGCAGGTTTCAAAGAAACAAGAAAAACCGACAGGAGCGGTCAATCACTTAAATCCTTAACACTTTTAAAAGCGGACCATTGATGATTTCTGCTATATGGGGAGGCATGTCTATGATTCTTGAAAAGGAAGCAATCGGAAGAGAAGGTATGTGGAAATTGTGCGGTACAGTTCTACCAACAGGGCCCTGTATGGACAATTCAATTCGCTATTAAACTATTTGCTTCGGAGGCATGTCAAGTGCCCAAACTCAAAACGGAAACAAAACTTTAAATATTGTTAGAAAACATCTGAATTAGACTGCTCATTCGCTTGAATTGCCATACTTTATGATTATTGAAGTTAGGACTACCAAGCCTTTATTGCTTTATTATCCTATTGTTCCCTTTGCCTAAAGGGTAGACATTTGTGCCTCTTGCTCGGGGCGGAACATACGGAGAGGCTTGTTCTTCTAAGCACTCCGCAGTTTTCGTGCAAATAAACGCCAATTGTGCAACGGAAGTAATTTATATGTACTATCAAAACAAGCCGACACGTTAGAGTATTTATTTGTTTAGGTCCTTGAGATCCGTCAGACGTTATCCGCTAAAGAAGAAAATTTTGGAAAACGTGATGTCCATCATGCGGAGTTGCATGAAAGACAAAAACAAAAATTAAATCGATATTGAATTGGAGAGTTTACCAGTCATTCCTCGTGAGTGATAAATCACATACACTTCGGGCATACTCGTAAGTGGTTGGTGAAATGGCACGTAACCTCATTCGAAGTTAAAGCATGGTGCAAACGTCTTCAGGATGGGCACAGTGGCGAAATGTTTTTTAAGAGACGCCACACTGACAAACTGGAAAAAGTAACACAACTGCGCTTTTAATTGATTCAACAATTTTCATTTATTTTGTGTAGTGGGGTTCACGGTATTAAAACACATGATCACATCCAAAAAGTGCCCAAACTACCTTCTTATCTCAGCAATACCGAGCGCAACAAGACGGACTTTATTTAAATGCTCACACTTTTAGATTTTCATCCCGCACAGACTGAAAAGTTGTAAGCCACCTTGCACAGCATGATAAACAGCACCACAGGAAAGTACTGCTCAGTAGCTTTCATTTGAACTGGTCATACGTTAAAATTTCATGCATCCACAGGCTTAGAAGTTAGGACCTTCACTGCATGAGACTCAAAGTTCATTCGCTGACTCTTACAAAAATATAAAAGGGCTTATGTTTGCAGCCGTGAATTTTCGTGTTGTTGTGATTGTTTTGTTGATAGGATTAACCTTGAACAAGCCACGCGATGCCTGAATTTTTACATTGTAAGCCACTTATGATTTATCGTCGTAAGTAAAAAGCGGTTTCGTTTTATAAAGTAACAATCTTGAACAAGCCTTGAGCCCTCTGAGGTAACCTGAAAAGGTTATATAAGGATGTATGGAAAACTGACGTAAAGTAAATAAAAAGTTATTGTCCGCAGTCGTAAAAGAAACAAAACGTTGCAGTTTAAAATTCGGAATACCTGTGGACATGTCCTTGTTCTTCTATTAACTCCTTTAAATCCTTGAGCCATATTCACTTGAAATCCTAAGCCCCTTTAGAGTGTGACCATTTGAATTCAAATGAAAGCTCGGCATTCAGTAGTTCGTTCCTGTGGTACTGTTTATTATCCCTTACAGGCTGGTTCTACCTTTTGAGTCTGTGTGCTAAACTACGGGCCATTCAAATGAAAGCTATTGAGTAATCCTTTCTTTTATTGCTGTTTAATTCAAGTATGGAGTGCTGCAACGTTTGACTTTGCGGATCAGGAAATCCTAAACGGTGTGACTTTTCAAATGTATTGAAAGCTTTTGAACAGCGTTTTCTTTGGTACTGTACAAGGTGGTCCTAACTTTTGAGTCTGTAGATGAAATCATGAAGGCTATCCTGGAAAATGAAAGCTATTGCGCAGCGCTTTCCTATGATGTTCTTTACTATAAAGTACAAAATGGTTCTTTCTTTTTCCATTCAAATGAGAACTAAAAAGCGGTACCATTCTGTGGCATCGGTTTATTATGCTGCAGAGCGTTTGTGTCTGTTGATGAAACCATAAAACGGTGACCACGCAAATTTAGCGGTACTAAATCCTCCGGAACAAAGGCTCATTCCGACTTTTTCTAGTCTTTCAGCGCTTGAATTAAGCCCTCTTCAACTGGTCACTAAATCATAATTTATCGAAGTATTCGCAAGAAAAATAAACCCCTTCTTCACTTGTGCCGATTGACGTAAGAGAAATATCGAAATTCTTGCTAAGGATCCAAATGGTCCGCCCAACCTGCGGCTACCCTTTTGCTCTCAGTATTGAGGGCCAGGTACTTTAACTTTAAAAATGTAAAAGGGTGCAAAGCATTCTAGAGAAAAGCCAGCACAAAATTAAAGGTAAGTACCACTCAACAACTTTTATTGGAATAGACAACGGTTTCATCCACATGTTGAAAAGTTACTCACATAATAAATAGTACGGCAGGAAAGAACTTCTCAATAGCTTTCGTTTGGTTGCGCTTTTCAAGATCTCATTCCGCCACAGACACAAAAGTTGGAACCACCTTGTACAGCACAATAAACAGTACCATAGCAAAGAACTGCTAATGAGAAGCGTTCATTTGAATGGTCACATACTAAGGATTTCAACCACATCTCATGACCTCTAAATTTGACTCTCAAACTAACCGGAATTAACTCGAGTTTTTCTGTGAAAATTCCATCTGGGGTCGCGCCACGTCGCCAGTATATTTCATAGTTTACGCTATAAAATGAGTAGCCCCGCAGCTCTTAACAACCTCTAATTCCATTGGACCTTGGTATCACGCAGCTCTATTGTTTTCGGGGCTAGGGTCCATTGTTTTGTTGTTTGGTGTCTTGTTTTCTCAGCAAATCAGAGAAGACCTTGTAAGAGCTGCGACATCGCCCAAAAACATTGCTGTTGTGTTGATAAGCACTCTTGGCTGAAAAAAATTTACATGATTATATTCAAGGCTCGAAGGGCAATCAGCCCCACAATAAATTTGCGACCTTTTAAAGGTCTTTTACTACAGTATAGTACATTATAATAAAGCACTTCTGATTCAAGTGCTACCAATGTTAACCAGGTTACATATAAGCATTTTCTTCATTTTTTTGGCGAAAATAGTGTGACAAAGTAATTCTGAGTACAATAGTACTTAACATATGTAACATGTAAGGTCAAGAAAAATAGTTCTTTCCCTCCTCGAGACAACGTGCAAAATGGTCTTAACGTCTTGAGTTTGTGGATTAAATCCCTGAGTTTAAGCTAATAAGAAAGCACTTTCCCGTGACGTTATTTTTGAAATATTCTGTAGAATGAATTTTTGAAAAATTTGTCAAATAGCATACTATATGATGGTATGTAAAACAGGTATCTGGGTCATTTTAGCAATGTGGTGACGTGAAAGCGCAGCAATGGTTATTTTACATTTGCGTGTACTTAAAAGACAGACGGCACTGTATTGTTGTTTGTTTGTTTAACCCTTTACCGTCAGCGTTTTTCCCTTAGAAAAACGCATTTTTTACCGCTAAAGCGGTTTTTGAAGTGCTATGGTGCCAAATGCCACTAAACTTTGCTACAAAAGCGTTTTCTTACATTTTAGCTCAATTTTGAGCCAGCTTCTGTTGAAAATTGTACATTATTTTGGTTTCAGGCATGCGCATAAGCCAATATTTGGACTTGTTTTTGTTTTTTTTGTTTTTTGTTTTTTTTGCTGATTCATTTCTAATTTTTTCTCGCTTCTTTTGCTTTCCTTTTTCTCTCCCTTTCTTTTCTCTTTATCTTCTACCCTTTATCACCTTTCTATCCACTGGAAAAGTTTTGGCCTCAGTCCTTCTAAAAACCTGGAAATGGAACATTGATCAACTAGGTGACTTGGCCTATTTTACCACCAACTTTGCAGCCAAAATTGGACACGTTTTTCTGGTATAGCTCTGCCAGGATTTGGTCGATATTCAAAATGGACACACGTATGGATGGATCTGTCCTTGCTGTGCTAGCTGCTTATCAAAACAATCTGGTGACGTCAAAAATGATGACGTCACAAGTGGCTGAATGGTTCCCGACTTCGACGTCGGGAAAATACAACTCTTGACGGAAAAGAGTTAAGGCAGAGGACATCACGTTCTCGTCCAACAGATTAAAAATATATCCGTCAATACACCCCTAGCAGTGTTTTGACGTCATTACATGACATCACATCCAAAGCATGTCCAATAAAAAAGATAATTGGCGTATTTCAATTGCGTTTTTCCGGGACATGGTCTGTTCTCTGCATCCTGTTCTCACATTCAGTGATCCGAGAGCAAAATAATCGGAGTACAGACGGACCTCCCACAAGTGGATACACTCGGAAAGAGTATCTCTTCGGAGGTTTGTCCACTTATAGGAGGTTAAAAATGTAGAGATTGTACGCGGTTGGGGCCATAACTGTCTCTTAGGAGAGCTGTCTACTTAGGGCCCGTTTACATGGAAGGAGGGTAACCCTCCTAGAAGGGTTACCCTCCTTGGAGGGTCAAAAGATAGCCCTTCTTTACATGTGTAGGGCTATCCCTGGGGCTGTCTTACCAGCTAAAGGCGCGGAAACCTGAAACCATCATGCCGATCAGCTTCGCACTTCGAAATTCGTTTACGTAGTTGAGAAGCACCTCAGCGGCTTCGGGCGTCCATGCTCATTTCTTTGCCTTTTTGGATGAAGACTCGTCTCTTGATTTATTATTACTTGTGTTTATATTTTCCAGTGGCTCACTCCGTGTGGTGAATCTTTTAGGTCAAGGCCTTCGCCTTTTACCAGAACGATATCACCAGAATGATCTATTCCGGCCTCCAAACTAATATTGCTTTCTTCTTCGTCCTTTTGATTCAATCTTGCCAGCATAGATCGACGAAATAATTCTCCAGGTTTATAAGCGCGAGCGCAAAGCCATTTGTTATTATTATATTTTAAACAGTCTGGCGGCAATGTGACAGTAATCCGATCCCGCTAGACTTGTCCCTCTTAGGAGGGTAACCCTACCTCGACCTTTTACATGGCTTAAATAAACAAAAAGTTGTCCCTTCTAGAAGGGTTACCCTTGACCCTACCTCTCATGTAAACGAAACTGGGAAAAACAATAGAAAAGGGTAACCTTAACCCTTCTAGGAGGGTAACCCTTGTACGAGGCTAACCCTTGTAGGAGGGTAACCCTTGTAGGAGGGTAACCCTTGTAGGAGGGTAACCCTTCTAGGAGGGTAACCCTTCTAGGAGGGTACCCCTGGTAGGAGGGTAACCCTTCTAGGAGGGTAACCCTTCTAGGAGGGTAACCCTTCTAGGAGGGTAACCCTTGTAGGAGGGTAACCCTTGTAGGAGGGTAACCCTTGTAGGAGGGTAACCTTGTAGGAGGGTAACCCTTGTAGGAGGGTAACCCTTGTAGGAGGGTAACCCTTGTAGGAGGGTAACCCTTGTAGGAGGGTAACCCTTGTAGGAGGGTAACCCTTGTAGGAGGGTAACCCTTGTAGGAGGGTAACCCTTGTAGGAGGGTAACCCTTGTAGGAGGGTAACCCTTGTAGGAGGGTAACCCTTGTAGGAGGGTAACCCTTGTAGGAGGGTAACCCTTCTAGGAGGGTTACCCTTCTAGGAGGATTACCCTCCTTCCATGTAAAAACGGGCCCTTAAAAGAGGTTAAAAATGTATTGTGTATATGTGGATAGGACCATAACTGAGGGTCTCTTGAGAGAGGTGTCCACTTATAAGAGGCTAAAAATGTGGAGTTTAAATGTCACTGGGACCACAACTTAATGAGTTTGAATGGGTGCTTTCCCTTATGCCAAAATTTCCGGGAATTTCGGTCGAAACATAAATGGAAAGCTTCGGTCCAGGTAGAAATTTTTCGCAAAAAGTGGTCCACCTTCATGCAGAGGTGGTCCTCTTTGACCGGTCGGTCCGGTCCGAACGAAACTTGCCGTTCCATTTTCAAAAATTCTCGTTTCCAGTCCCACTTCACTGAAAAGTAATCGAAATTTCAGTCGAAACTAAATGGAACGCTTCGGTTCGGCTGGAAATTTTGTTTCCATCGAACAATGTCGTTCCATTTTCCCTTGGTTAGTTCCACTGGCCTCTGACCCATTAGTGCCTGCTTGAGAAAGGTATTCACTTATAAGAGATTAAAATGAAGAGTTTGTATATGGCTGGGAAATCGACTGGAACTCCGCTGCTTAACAGAGGTGTCCACTTAGGTTAAAAAAGAAGAGTTTGTATGTTTATGGGGCCATACTAGTGAATGTCCACATGTTTCGATGGGAAGTCAAAAATGTCGCTCAGTGTGGCTGGGACCTCAACTAAACGTCTGCTTTGAAGAGGTGTTACGTACGGAGGATACCTGTCAACGCATGTACACTACTCCATGTGTTACTGCCCTTACACTTAACAATGCCCTAATGGGGCAGTGTCACGGGTATTTTTGTGTCTTAGGGTCAAAAATGTCTCGTTTATTTAAAACTAAGAGCACTCCTCATACAAAAATGGTCTTAGAACTCGAAGAGGGAGATGCGAGTGTATTCTTTAAAAGAGAACAAAACATAATCAGCTTATAGTGGTTTTTGTTAGACATGAATGAAAATTTGACAAAAAAACAAGCCCGATTTTTTTCAAGTTGTAATTTGTTTCCATCCTGACCATCCGTGGCCAAAGGCACTTATCGACTATTTTAGTACACTGGTAGTTTTTGACAAAACTGAAGCATTTTTGAGCGTTTGCATCAAAGCAAGAATGTCTTTTGGCTTTTTTAAATTAATACTAAAAATTGGTGACATAGCCCCTTTAATTATTACACTGGCAATCCCCACTTTTATTTCGATAGACCCGTACGAAATGATCATGTGCAGTTAACCATTCCCGAAAGACTATTTGCACATCATGGGGCTCATTTCAGACCAGCGAATAGCAAGGAGCTTTTGAAAGTAATGCAGGAAGTGTAGCGTGTAGTTTTACTTGCACAGATTTAGGTCAGAGAATTGTCTTTTGAAAGTCACTTCAACCCCGACTGGCTAAATGGAATGTTCTTGCAACGGTATGTGATCGCTACGCCTTTCCCTGCCAGTCACCAGGCCTCCTCGGGTTTTACTTGTATGGTTAAGCTGTAAGTACTAGTGTAGCCTTGATTGTAATTAAAGCCATTTTTTATATCCACCCCCACCCTCTCCCAAATATCATCAGCCTCCCTTCCTCACTGGAAATGACCGGTCCCTCAATGATGCATTTTACAAGATTTCATTCACTAAGAGATACTGGAAATCCACCCCAAGAAATACCTCAGCGAAGACACGAAGCAAACAGGTTTATTTCAATTGGCAACAGTTTTAGTAACCAAATCGGACTATTTACAGCCTTAAAACGACACAACTGGTGTTTCTAGTCGATGTAATAGGACATTTGCACGAAGGAGTCATTTGACTACAACTACCACAATTCTTTTCTTTTCTCCTTTCGTATTACAATTTTGTAACCCCAACCCAAACGATAATAGCCCTAATTTGCATCAGAAAACAACAAACTGAAGGATTCTGGTCAGTAGGCCTGCACCACTTTGAAAGCTCTGTTTTTATTGGTTGTCTTTCCTGCACCTCTTTTGTTTTTAGGGCTAAGTGTGACGTATTCTGGTAGTTGCAGTCAAATGACGTCATCGTGCAAATGTCCTATGGGAAGCCATCACAAGAAACGAAAATTGCTTTACAAGTTGAACAATTTCAAATTGGTTACAGAAAAACAGGACAAAATTAAAGCCGATGGATTAATCATTAAATGACCAATCCATTTCGTTTCCATGTTAAGACAGCTGGCTTATAAATCAGTATTTGCGGGCTCAACTGATTTAAGAAGTCTTCATTGTTCCGTTTTGTTAATGGCCAACGTAACCAAAAGAGAATAAGAAGTTTCACTATTTCTACTTATGGGGGGGGGGGGCAGGGGGCGAGAGACCGGGAGAAAAGGGGGGCGGGAGGTGTACGGGAGGCGGGAGAAGAGGGGGCGGGAAGCGGCATTCCCAAGGTGGTGGGAAGCGGGAGAAAAAGGGGAAAATTACACAACAATGCGCAATATTTTTGCAATCGAAAAAGTGCAAAAAGGCGGGAGCTAACAAATACAGGGCGGGAACCAAGATTAAAGGGTACGGCGAAGCGGGAGGTTTAAACCCCCGTGTCCCCCCCCCCCACACACACACACACACTTATCTTAAAGGTTACTCAACCCTATTCATGATCCAACACAAGATCCACAACCTAAATGACGATTCTTTCCCTTCACCATGGGACGCATTCTCATGGGTCATGACAGACTCACTTATAACGTCAAAAAATTAAAACACAACCAACCAATCACATCAATTGCAAATAACGCAACGAGCCAAGCTCAATTCACTTAAAAAGCACATGAAGCCTTTGCCAAGGGCGGGAAAACAAGAAACTGGAGCCAAGCGCGGGAAAACATGTGCTGAGTGCGAGAGAGCAAGTAACCAGTGCCAGAAACTGTCTAAATGATAATTCTAATGCATCTCTATTTGACTCGTGAAGGTACAAAACAGAACACATGGTTGTCTTGTATGATGAAAGAGCGGTGGGCACAGGAATATTTACTGTCCTTGTGCATGTACTCTGTGGTTTGGACCTTCCTCTTTCGAAACCTTCAATAAAAAGAAAACCAAAAACTCAGTCAAGAAAAACATCAAGTTGCTCAAACCGCGATTCTAGATGACTGTAGCTTAATGTTAGGCCCCAGCCAAACGAATTTAACATCTCGATTCAATAATATTACTGAATAAAACTTGTTGAACACGTTTGGCCACCCTATTGAATGTTGTTGAATGACGTTAATGGTTGTTTTCTGCATGCGCATGTGTTCAACACTGTTGCACCTCAACATTGGTGAAGTCAACATTGTTGTTTACATCTGAGAACAAAAGAAAAATTGAATGGTGTTGAATCGTCGTCCATACAGGGACCATACAGCGAAACGCGCAATTTTTTGAAAAGTTTTGTTCAGTCAACGTACGACGTGTGAGACCAGTTTTGAATCGAGTCTCTCAAAGTACGCGTTCGTTTGAATGAACAATTACACCTTACTTAACAAGAAATTGCTCAACGCTCGACGCAAACTCGAGAAATGACCACGGAAAATCGGAAACTGGCAACGAAATTTCAATCCTTCCCAGCAACTTTGAGTTATCTAACCTGACACGTAAATTTGGAGACTTGATTCATGCCATCTCGTAGCCAGAGTACTCAGGCTTTTTTGATCAGCGGGCAGTCACATGAGAGACTCTGGGGTACTGGAATTTTACCGCAACAATCCAGCGGCTACCAGTTCTTGGTTTTGTTACAGAAAACAGCCAATTAAAAAAATCATATTTTTTTCACTACGCCAGAGTCTCTCCTGGTGACAGCCCGCTGACCAAGAAGCCTGAGGACTCTGAGTACGAGATTGGGTTCATGATCAAGTGGTCACGCCTAACACAGATTGACTGCAATTCACATACTTTCGTGGAGGTTAACCTTCCAATCAGAATTCGAGAATACCTTCCAGGAAATCAACACAGGTTTAACAGGTTTATTTAATTACTTATGGACTTCAGCTGGCTTCCTCTAATTCTGACTGGACAGAAAACATCAACGAAAGTATGTGTATGGATAAGCAACCTTAAATTTCCAATGACGAATACAAGTAAGTCCACGAGTAAGAGTCGCAAAAACAGATTGTCAGCATGATGGGAGATTCTAATGCGACGAAACTAGGTCGCTGGGTTACTATCAAAATTAACATGGGTCATGACATGGATAGCCATGTTTGCCAAAACAGTTTATGATTAATTCTTCCCGGGAGAGAGTCTAGGATTTCAATTTCAATTAAATTTTAAAGTTGAAAAAGAGAGAATCTCCTGGGGAGAATTAATAGCTAATAGTTGAAACTCGAGACGTCACATCTAGACTCCAGTTTCCGACGCGCTTGAAACGACTACATGATTACATTTGAAACGCACGGAGAAACCGTCTTCAATCTGATGCAAACCTCTTCCAAACGACTAAAAAAGACACTGAAATACAGATAAATGAATCTCTTCTTATTACATGATTACAGTTATAAGGCGCTCAGGTTCCTCGTGGCAAGGTCTTTCAATATTGCGATTTTGAATGACTACTGTAAAGCCAAAAACAAACCTTGCATCCGGCCAATCAGAATAAAGACAAATAACAGAATGAGCCAATTAGAACAGGAAGCAAAATACATAACCGCTGTCAAGCGCGGAAAAAAGTGAAGCCGGTGGCAAGCGCGGGAAAACATGCAACCTGTGCCAAGTGCGCGGAAAACGCGCGAAAGCAAAGTCATGGTGGTTTGCGTTTCCTCTAACTGGTTGACAAAAACAACAACACAAAACCAGCATGCATGCTTGCACTTACAAACGAAGACAAAAGAGTCTACTTTTTTCTATCAAAATAGAATAAATATATTCCTAAGATACCGTGAGTGCTGACTTTGATGTCGAGTGGGGTGAATGTTTTTCTCCAAGACGCTCTGTAGTTATCGAGTAATGAATTTAGCATATGTTGCACTGATTTTAAAGTGGTCGCCTTTTCAAAGAACACCGCACTAACATCACGCTAGCGGCGTGCCAAAAGATATTTTGATAAACTGGTGTCTGAATGAAAAGGACCGGAAAAAATGCCATCACTGCCAAGTAATGACATGCAGAACAACAAAGCGTCTGAGAGCTTTTCTCCATTTTATAAGATTTTTAAAGCCGGATTTTTTCTCTTTATTTTCCCCATACATAACGATTTTGAAACCAACTGTTTCTTATGACAGAAAAATCATAAAACCTTCTAAAATATTCCTAAAAGAAACGAAGACATTCTTTCCATCTTGAAACCGTTACCAATATGACCGGAATAATCGATAATCTTGCGCACAGACGACTTCTATTAAAAGCGCATTAAAAATATAAAATAGATTTTCTGCATACTTCACAGCAGTAAATTACAGTCTGGATAATAATGGCACATAGTTGAACATGTCTAATTACAACTAACATATCTCCACAGCATGTCAATCATTAGTAATACGATAATTGTAACTCAGTCCGTTCAACGTTTGGAAGGGACACTTCTCAAAAGTGCGTTTCTTTAATTTATTTCTTAACAAGCATGAAATTAAGAATCAAAACCTGTTAAATGACCCCATTAAAGACCGTTTGCAGTGAAAACTCAGTTGAGAAGAACATCATTGTAGTACTCTTTTATGCTGTAACCGGCACTCTTTTGGAGCTGTTGATCACGGAGCTAAAAAGTCGAACTTTTTGAGATAGTGAATGAAATTCTAAAGGGGAATATTCAAATAAAAGCTATTACTAAAGCAGTACTTTCCTGTGGTGCCAAACTCACTGAAGAGTAAATTTTGAGACCTTTTTTCGAAATTGTGTGCAATTGGTGTTCTCAGAAGGACTTTAGTAGGCCGATGTCAGGATGACTTCAAAACTCCTCCGCATTATAAGAGTCGTTAACTGTTTCGACTGCCATCGACGACGGTGGCGACTTTATCCCGCTAACCGCGAGAATTGTTAATGAAAGATTTATGTACAAATCCTAATAATGTAATTTAAGAAAGAGTCACTGAAAATGCGACGAGAGGTCCATTTCAACAGGACTTCAAGCGAAACCGTTTTGGAACGGAACTAAAAGCTGCCGAAACTTGGGCAAAAACAAGTGCTTTATTGTGTGCTCCCAGGAATTGAAACGTTTGTCCACAAAAACACAGAAAAGGAACTGTGCGAAAACGTTTAATCAGCAAAATTTGGAAATGAAATGTTTGCGCTTTTTGTACACAGGCTGCCACCGTAGTGGTCCACTAAGGTTCATTTGTTTTTCGAATTATGAAAATTAAAACGGAATAATAAAGGAACGCCAAAAAAAGAACACAGATTATCCGATTTACGAATTTGTGATACGATCAAGTAATGAAGGCTGGGCCTAATCGCATTGCGTCATTTGTTTTACTCATTTTCGTTTGGTCCTAATGTTGATTTTATTGACCAGACCCTGTTTTCTCTTGTTCGCGGCTGGTTAACGGATTCTCGTGAGTATTAGGGATGCGATCTCCCGTCTAAGCGTGCCGCACTTAGAAACTGTTTTCGGTTACTCCAATATTCCATTATTCCATTATTCCACTGATTCAGGGTCTTTGGCTCAACCCTCCCCTGCCAAGAGAAAACTGGCCCTTGAATCGTTTGGTTCCAAATTTTGGCTCAGCAGGTGAAAAGTGTAACCATTCAAATGAAAGCTATTTTGCATTATTTTCTTGTGCAGTAGTATTGTTCCTGGTTGTGCTGTGGAGATGAAACCCGAAAAGGTAGTACCAACTCAAATGACAGCTATCAAGTGCTGCTTGCTTACATTTTGCGCGTCAAATTGCGCTTAACGGCTTAATTTGTTTTGTGGTGCCACAGCCGGGGATCTTGTTTCGCGACGCACGAGTCAAGGGCAAAACTGATTGCCCTTTCCGTTTTCTTGCGCCAAACTTACATTAGGATTGACAAAACATTAGAACATTAAACGTTAGAATTACAAAACCCAATATCCTAGCGATAACTATTTTGCATTTTAGACCCACAGGATGACAATCAAACCCTGTAGGAAATCTATAACCGATTTGCTTATATAAATAATATCTTGTAAGTCTGCAATAAACACACTGTTTATGTAGCATGTTAGCGCCGCCTATAAGGTTTTAGAATCGAACATTCACTCTCCTTAATTCAACATCCAAATCTGTAAGATGACCGTAATAATATGCGGTAACAACGGGGTTAAGGGATTAGAGCAGGTTTAATCCGCTATTTGTACATGATACTTTATTAACTACACAATCGGGCGATGCAATAAAAACATTTCGATGTGGTAAAGGCCTCCATTGAAACATTTACCGTTATTTGGCAAGCTATATATAAATAACTTAAATACACATAACTTGAAAAAGAAATAAGGAAAGTCGGAATTTATCTCCTCTTTCTTCCTTATTAGACAATTTTTCTTAATATTTTCCCTGAGAAAAAGTGAAAAACGAACAGAGCCAAATGGCTTAAAAACGAATTGACGCAAGACCATCCCTACCTGAAACTGCCCCATTTGGCCATCAGGGTCATTAGCATACATTCGTTTCTTTGGAAATACAATAAAAGGTGGGTTGGACAAGTGTTTAACAAAACTAAAAAAACTGTCAACCAAATGCGGCATGAAAATAACGTGACTGATGCGGAATCATCTCAGATGAGAAGTCCCGTACTTTACCTTAGGGTCACAAGTCACGGACACGATCACAAGATTTATTTGAACAAAATTTAACTCTGTACATCTGTACATTCTGTACAAACAGAGCAGGAATTTTAACTTGTAACAGGTTTTTGGCAGAATGAAAGGTTCCTATAGCTCAAAGCGACAAGGGGCTAACAAAGAGTTTCCGATTGTTAATAGCATGAAAAAGGTGATAAATGCTTCAGACGCCGACAAGAAAAATAAATTAACACTTTCCTTGCATGGGTCTATGTAATGTTGGAGTCATATGATGTTTGAATCAAATAATGTTGGAACATTTTAGCCGGAGAAATGAAATCCTGAAGCGAGAGGATTCAAATAAAAGCTACTGAACTGTGCCTTCTTCTGACACTGGTATAATGCAATTCAAGGTCAGGGCTGTAGCTCTTGCGCTTGTGGATGAAATCCTATATCGTGATCACAAAAGCTGTTGAGAAGTATTCAGTCCCGTCGTTTCGTTTGTTACGCTGGCCGGTTCAAACTTTTGAGTCTATGGATGAAGTCTTAAAGTAGAACCATTTAAATGAAAGCTGTTGAGCAGTACTGTCCTGTGCTCTTTTTATTTATACGCTGTACCGTGTGATTCGTACTCTTGATACTGTGGACTTTCATGAAATCCTATATTGTGATGCCCTTTTTCCATCATTTCCAGGGTGAAACCTTCATAGAAAACTGTGGAAATCACAAACTCACACTCTAAAATTGAAGGGCGGTGAGGCAAAAGAACTGAAATAAGGTACTGTAAAATTGTACAAAACAATGCAACGCCACTTACTGTACCTATGAGTATCACTTACCGCTTTAAGTAAGCTCAAACAAAACGTACACACTCTTGAAGACGAAGAAGGCGAAATCGCCCCAGAATGTTCAGCCGCCTTAGCAACATTTGGGCATTGTGTTCCACTAACCAGGATCGTGCCTAGATGAGCGATGTAGCTCGAAGCAAGGCGTAATGTCTCTATTTTAGAAAGTTTTCTATCCGACGGTTCTGTTGGTATAAGAACACGGAGCGCGCTGAAAGCCGAATTGACACTGTGAGTTCTACTTCTTTCGCGAGCGTTGGCTGCTTGTCGTTGCTTGCTGAGGCCTGTTAGCCGTGGTCTTTTTCGCTTCCTCTTGTTGTTTTTTGGGCCGTTTTCCGTGTCGGAGTTATGCTGCTTGGGCGAGGAGTCGTAATCGTCTGAATCCTCGTCGATGTCCCTGAGCTTGGCTCTTTGTTTTCTCTTTCGCGGGGTTCCCTCCATTGAGACAAAAAAAAGTCAGTGATTATCAAAAACGCAAAGGAGGTGGCTGAAAAATTTCTTAAACAACTGGGTCAAATCTAGACAGCGAGCTTCGGTAGTAGGAAAAAAGCAATTCTAGAGCCAAATTTATAATAAGTAATCAATCAGGAAAAGGTTGTATTTTAATACGCGGCGGCCTTTTTGACGAGCCACGGGAAATGAGAGCCGACACTCTACCGTCCAATGAAAACCGCAGGATCGGTTACCTTATAGTCTGTAAGCGAGAATTTTAACACAACATCCTTGCTTGTTGACGAGATAATTACTGTATGGACCTGAAAGGGCAAGCTCGGTTGTCTTGTGGAATTTGCCATTAATTTTAGTCACAATGCTCAGTGGTTTACAACAGTTTAAGGACTTCAAATTGATTCCACTACCTTCAAGGTGTTGAAGAACGGTGCGTGTTCAATTCGACACACGATTAGGAAAGAAAACCATCGAATATTCCACGATGAGGGTACACGCCAGGATCATGTGATATTTTCATCTACACCGAAATATTCTGTAAACTGACTTCCCCACTATCAGCGAATAATTGTAGCGAGGAGGAGCCAGAAGGAATTAGCAGGGAATCAAAAACATTGCGGAGTGAATCGAGCCTTCGTGTTCAGCTTTCACTGGATTAATTGATCTAATTAACTCAAGTGACTGAATTTAACATTATGCGGGTTAATCAGTTACACTTGAGAGAAAGCTCAAGAGTACTCCACTTGACTTGATCCCCTTATCCCTCTCGAACCTGAACGCCTTCTGAGTAAGCAAAGCCATATTTGAGTGCTCTTTCAGACTACCAAGCTAGCACGAGCAAAACAAAACAAAATAAATTGCCAGTGAATCACGCAATTTTCCATAAATGTTATAAAAACCTTGAAATATATGATATTCTTCCCTTTTATCTAACTATTCCTATTCGGACAACCTCCTGTTTAAACGGTTGCAATAATCCCTTGAATCATTTTACCAAGGTCTTCACGTGGCAAAAAGAAAACAACCACGAAACGGTAAATATCTTAGAGCCGGGATTTATTAACAAGGTTAAATCTTAAGAGGGTGACCTTGAACAAATTGAAAACGATGAAAATTGGAATGAATTCAATTGTTGTGAAGGGAAGCGATTCCAAAGGTTTAACTTAAGTACCCACTTGAGTTAGTCATCCTGTTTTCATTTGAAGAGGTCTTTAGCGAGGAAGTCTATACTAATAGCGTGTGTTTTTCATGCGTTCATTTCAGTTTAAGCTGTTTCTTATTGTGGGAGCTTATTAGCTTTAAAAAGTAAGGTATGACTTTGTTCTTTCACTAAAGCGTTAAAATAACATACGACTCGGATCTAGATGGCTAAATTTCACTTAAACAAAGCATACCTTTCTCACGCGTACGTTCTGCTCCATTCGCCCTCTGAAACACAACCGATCGACTCGTTTTGACGAAGCTCCAATCCGAACGCAGCGCCTTCTCAAGACTGAAGAAACTCGATAAATACCTCTTGCTCGAAACACAGGATAAATATAACTGTGAAGGACAATAGCAGCTCTCTGCACTTGAGTATAAAGGTAGAATTCTAGCCGCGACTTTCTCTCATCCCGAAGGTCTCGATCAATCCTGTCTCCCTGAAACCTTTGAGTTGCAACCGGATACGAGCCACTAATTAGTTGACGTCAGATCGGAACAACCCTTTTCTGTTAATGATTATCCATTTCCTGTCCCATTCAAGATTTCTCTCTTCCTTTCATTTCCTCTTCTATCGTTAATAGCCCATCCGCCAGTTGAAAACGCTTGTGATGGCGGTGTGCAATAAGACGACAACTGGTTTCTTTCGCATAGCCTGCGCGCAGATGTCTGCTATTTCCTTTGCTTCACGCAGGGTACTTTTGATAATCTGTCTCTTGGCTGTCTTTTTTCTTCTAAGAGTACTAAAGAAGAAATTTGTTGAAATTTTTCGTAAATTTCTACCAAGGAAATTGAAAATTCAGCAACAAAGCCACGATAGCCTTCATCTGATTGATCATTCTTAAAGATTTTCGATTTCATCTACTGACAGACATTTTTAACCGCAATTACATTGATTCAAGATGGGTGTGTCGCCCTCCGTTTAGGTCAGACTTTGTTATAGACAAATTCAGTCATTCTTTCGGTCGGCTATTCATTCCTTTAGTCAGTCAATCTGCCCGTCATTTATTTATTTATTCAACTATTCATTTATTTATTTATTTATTTATTTATTTATTTATTTATTTATTTATTTATCTATCTATCTATTCACCAGATACAACCCACCCGTTACTGGTTAGCCCGTCAGCAAGTTATCGTTAGCAGTCGCAGTAGAATCCTGTGATACAATTATTTTCTAGATCTCTTGCGGGTAATTTGTGCACTCTTACGCACCTCACTGACTCGCAGTCTTTGCTCTACTCTCATACCTTGAACTGCTGTAATGGTCAGAAATTGCAGAGGAGCGCGGGGTGTGGTTAGTGTGTTGGATTCGATTTTCTCTCTCGAACTAGTTGAATAAATGGGTACCAGAGACATAATGCTGGGTGGGGCGGAGGAGACCCTGCGATGGACTAGCAGTTGTAGTCGCTCACATTTCAATGCTCTATTGTTCTTGGTTTCTGAATTCCAGTTTTTCCCGAAGAAAAGTTTGTCTGCGCTGCACTCATTTTGTATTTTTAGAAACAAGAAAACTGAAGGGCAAATAAACACTAGTATAAAAGAAATTCAATCATTAGTTTCCATACAAGTAAGAATTCAATTTTATTGGCGATCATTAATCTATAAAATGACATTCCCATATTGCACGTTGGTAACATTTGGACTTTATAAAAACTGCTTGAAGTGAAAGGCTTTTGACTGTCATTTTATCTATTTCAGTCATCTTCTCTCTTAATCAAAGACGATCTATCATGCTGTTTTGATTATTGACAATTCACTATCCAGTGTTTTGTCATTCATTTTTTTGTTGGTATACTGGATAGGCTGAATATTTGTGCGCGCTTGTTTTATTGTCTCTCAACAATTGCGCATAACATTCTAGAAGCAACCGGAAACTTCTTTTCAAAAGACATGTCTGATTACTTTTGGAAGTCATAACTTTAAACAATCATTATTTTTTATTTTTGTTTTATTTGTTAGTTGTTAGTATGTTTTTTCGCTTTTACAAATATTAACATGGTTAACAACTTAAAAAAGAGTTTTCAGAGAAGATAGAATTACTGCTTCCCTTGCCCACCTGACTCTTAGAAATTTCACGGGGCTTAAGTTCTTTTTTAAAAATGTAAATATTTATTACTATAAAAAGAATGATTGAATATTAACTCTCTAAACAGCTGTTCGTCTTGAAATGTTATACTTGAAGCAAGTCTTGATGAGCATTTCAAAAGTAAAGTTGTTCTACCAAAGGATTTTTAGTCGTTCGCCACTCACTTGCTAATAAGAGTTATAATTCGACGTAACAGCAGTTCTTTACGACTTTCATGTTAAATCAGCTAGGAATGTTATTAATGGTGTTGGCATCTCATGCTGTGTTGTGTTGATGTCTTTTTAATAAGATTACAAACAACTGGGATCCTTGTCCCTGGTAAAACCGCAAAGGTACATCGCTTTATCATCAAACAAGTCCCATTCCCATCAGCGTCCCAATGTCCAACACAGCTCATCGGTTTCTTTTAGTTATCCCAACATCTTATCATTTTTAATGTTGAGACATTTTTGTTTACATAAGCATTGTTTGAAAGCCTAACTCATTAATTAAATCCTGTAAAGCAATTACGCTATATTAACTGCGCCCGAAAGGTGTTCTTCAAAAAAGTTCGCCTCTTCACCTAAAAATAATTTGTTTAAAAGGTATTTTACCTAAAAATAATTTGTTTAGAGTTATCATGTATATGTGTCAAAAGATTGGTTATAAAACAATCTAACATTTTATTGCCGCCATTGTGTTTGAAGAACAAGATGATGGATAACAACGTCCGTTAGCACTTTATTAGTTACACTTGATTACAGATTAATTAATTGCTACCTTTTCGAACGTGGCCTCACGCCCCTAAGTTAAACCAACTCAGTTCAGCAATCGCTCGGTCAAGCACGCCAATAAAAAGAGCTTTGTGAGATAAATCGAACACGAGATAGATCGATCATGAGATAAATCGTACATGTACTTCAGAGGTGTCTGAAAACACTTACGAAGGTACCTTTTAATTGTTATCACTTCAAGATGCATCAGTCAGAGAAATTAAACCCACTAAGCAAACAACTGATTAAGGTGAACAGGGGATGAATTTGTAAAACTGTTTAACTTTTTTAATCAAGTCACTGGGATGAGATAACTTGTTTGGTTAGAGATCTGACCATATTAGTCTGTTTTCAGCCTTTTTCGTTTCTTCAGGGTAGTGGAGCAAAGACGCAAGAAATAAGTATATTTTTCTTTTCTCCACACCCCCCTACCCCCACCCCCCTCCTTTGCGTTCGGTTTCTATTTCACTCGCGCGCACGACGATCTAACGAGGAAACGAGAAGGTCCCAAAACGGGCTCTAGGATGTCGTCGGAAAAATTCCTCGACTTTGTTATCACATCGCATGCTGTCATTTGTATATCGAAAATTTCCTTTACTCATTTACACCTCTTTAAATAAACTCTATTATTTTTATTTTATCATTATAGTTACCTGCCGTGTTAGTTTAGTAATCGGTCACGCATTGCCGCAAAAGAGCCGGAAAAACAGCAGGGCAATAACATAGTTTACTGAAGCCATTTTTGTGTCAGGCATGGGGTGATGTTATCTGACGTAGAGATAATGAGAGCAGAGGCCTACAAAAATCGTTTGGTCTATACACTGACTATGGGATTGAAAAAAGACGAAGATCATCTTTGAGATGCAATCAAATTGTTTAAGACTAAACGCAAAAGGTTTGATTTAATTCGCAATTAGCTCTGTCAAGTAAATTTAATTTCGTGCTTTGCCCTTTAAAGTATGGTGTTGAACTGGGTCGGAAACAAGGTCGAATAACCACAGGAGACAAAATGCAATCGCCGGGTGTTTTACGAGGAGTCCATGGCTTTGTGTCGATTCAAAAGGCTAATGTAAGCGTAACGACGCGTGGCTACAGTCTTTTATATGCTTATATTCTGCGGTAGCGGGCAATAAATATACATTTAACGCAGAGTCTTCTACGATATGGACGTCGCACCCATCGGTACGGCATTACCGCAGCCCAAAAGGAGGCCCAGGCGTAGAGGACCTCGTCTAACGGGCGTCAGCAAGCAGAGGCGAGTAGCTAACGCAAGGGAAAGGAGACGAGTAGAAATCTTGAACATGAACATCCAGATATTACGGCATATGATTCCTCTTCCGCCGCAAGACAAAGAACCTTCCAAGACCGAAGTGATTTGGTTGGCAGTGGATTATATAACGGAGCTGACCAAAATGCTAGAATCCGCTGATAGATGGCAGGCGGAGTTGGAAATGGTCGATATTGACTCCCTTGACAGCCTCGACAGTCTTGAAGACAATCCCCTTTTTAATTTCGAAGGTTAGTGCTTTAGGTTAGCGGTTAGTGGACGACATAATTCATTCGACAAGTCATCATATGGGTGCAATGTAACAGTTACGCCCAAAACACAAAGAACTGTTTACAAAACTAGTTTACCAAGGACATCTGTTACAACGTCTTCCGCTTGCCAGCTTTTCAAATAAATATATTCCAAGGGATTATTTCATGAGATTTTGAATTTAAAACGGATTTGGCATATTTTATTGGTAGAATCGAGAGGCTATTCGAAACCGCCGTTTTCACGGCACGGCTCTCTCTAATATTGCGAGAATTCTTGAAGTTTTTAATCGTAGAGTCAAGCAAAAATATCTAGGTCAACGATCAAGCTGCAACATTGACCAAAAGCATAACAATTTTTATTTATCTTGTCGGTAGTGTCTTGCCCACGGGGTGCTGTTGAGGCACCACAGAACAGCCCATTGTCCTCTTTTGAGCATATTAACCCTCCATAGCTCTTTATTTCACCAATCTAGTTCTTTCGACCGTGGACTCATGGGAGGTTAGATATCTGCTGAGCTATAGAATACTACTTATAAGAAAGACACAGCTAATTGCAATTTTGTCATGCCAATTCTTTTACGGACTGAAACATTTGCCCTCTTCCCCGAAGAAGTGGAGCGTGTCACGATCTCGCGATCATAAAATAAACGAACTTACAATCGGCACTCGCTTTATCAATCAATAAAACCTCTAATCTAATTTTGGTTTTTGATAAAACTAAACAATCTTCCAGACCGCTACTTCTTGCTTTGTCGATAACCAATGATTTTATTGTCTCGCGTAACTTATGATTGATGAGATGACGGCACACATTATTTTCTTTCTTGCAGATTGTGCACCTTTGTCTATCTGAAGATACAAACAGATCCTAAAATAGGAAGAGCTTCTATTGAGATTGAACTGATTTCTAGCCAAATACTTCGCTAGCTGAGACGTCGTCCTTCATTATTTTCATAACGGAAAAATGCAAACTAATTGTTATTTTGTAATTACGTTAATCTTTTGTTCAACAAATTTGTAACATATTTTTTAAAAAGAAATATTTTAGTATAGATTTCAAGAAAAGCTTTATTTACTTTCCTGTCTTAGGTTTTAACGATGAAATAACACTCACACTTATCATTCAAATTCGTTAACATTGTTTTATTTAAAACGTTGCATTTAGTTGTACTTGATATTCAAGTGTGAAAAATAAAAATTGGGTGTAACTCAAAGGTATGTCTGCATTCTACGAGTTCCTAGTAAATATTGGAGTTATCTAGACTACCTTTTTTATAACCTTTTTCCCGTCAATATACAGGGTGCTTCTTTGCCTGTTAAACATGCAGTCAAGTTATTTTTCCGTTTATATAACCGAGACTGAAAGAATTTCACGTTTTGAGTGAGACTAGTGGTCTTCGAAATACGGTTTCAGTGTTTACGTTAAAAGGAACGCAAGGTTATCCGCATGCAATAACTTAGTTATTAAATCTAACCCCATGAAATAACAACATGAAAGGACCCTCTGGGCAATTTTAGGCAAAACATCATCGGTCAAGACCTCTTACCAGAATCTTTTGGACGAAGAGTTTTAAGTCAAACTTTGTTTATTAGCAGATATGAGGTTTGTAAGTTCTTGGCAATTTCAGGCCTTTTTTTTCTGCCAATTCGCTGACTGAATTTTAAAATTCCTTTAGGCAAAAAAGGAAACGTAACTGGCCATTGAATACATTTCTTTTTCATAACGAAAAGAGCTGTCTCTCGTTCTGAAAAACCTTTATAACAGTACATGAAGTTACTTGAAATGTTCCAACAAAATCTAAAAATGCCTCAATGTACAAGCCTTGTTTATCGATTTCATACTTTCAAATCAAAGTAGCTGAAATCTATTCAATCTCCTGTAATCTGGACGATCACTGTTTATATTGACTTGCTTTGTTTATCCTTCAATATATTTGATTTGGGGTTAAGCGGATATCCTGTCGAGCTCTAGACTTTTATTTTCATAAAACAATTCGCTTTAATGTAGTGACCCCAAATATAACTTAGCACCGTCTTCCTCTCGGTCAGGCCGACTTGCATCCGAGGTACAAGTTATATCTTAATCTTAAGCAATTAAGATCATCAATTAAGCAAGTACCTGAGATTATTGTTCTTAAGAGACTTTTGGACAAAATGGATAAAAAGTTTTGATAACATCAAAAATAAGCTGATGTAGGCGATAGAAAATATCACAAAGTGCTCGCTCCAGGCGAGCCCAGAATGCTACCAAGGTGAGGAAGGCTGGTATAAAACGGAGAATTATTAACACGCACTTTTAGACACGAAACTAATTAAAAGTCTGGCTAAGACGTATTAAGTAGGATATATAATTAGGCCAAATAGAAATTTCGCGCGTGCTTTTCTAACACAACTGTAACTGATGGGCTTTGAACTCTTGAGGTCTCCATGAATCAATCTCCAGCCTTGTCTTAATTTCGTTAGAGAAAGAATATGACTGTTTTTAAAGACCAAGTTTATCCTTAAAGAAAGTCGTCGTGGGCCTGAACAAATAATGTCTATATGTCGGTGGGGTGAAAGATGAGCAGTGGGGTGCCTGCTTATTGACACATTCAGTGAGTGGATGAAAATACACATTGGTCTCCTTGGTCAATTTCGTTTTCCCATCCTACGCATCATTTTTTTTCTCTAACAAAACGAAGACAAGGCTGGAGATTGATTCATGGAGACCTCAATCGTTCAAAGCCCATCAGTTACAGTTGTGTTAGACAAGCGCGCGCGAAATGTCGAGTAATAAAAATCGTGCATAGCGGCACAAAGCAAAAAAAGTTATTGCAAACTAGTGAAATGAAATTCATACAAAGCTTTCAGTCACAAAAAAAAATTCATGCAGAAAAAATCTTCCTCCTCCCCCCTCCCCAAAAAATATAATGGTCCATCCCTAACTTTGGTATGATTTTAAGTGCTTTAAAACTTAACTTTATTTTTATTTATTAACTGGTTAGTAAAATATTGAGTCCATTTCATATTTTCATTATTTCAGTCCAGAGTCCAGTCCAAAGTCCAGTCCAGAGTCCAGTCCCGCTTTTTCATTTGGCCAGTTCTGAAGCATAAAGAAATTAAATTTTAATTACTTTTAATGCGATAGAATCAAGTGTTTTGCTAGCGTGGGTTTCCGGTGTTTTGTGTACAGTCGGCAGCTAATTCTACTGAAAAGCTCCAAACAAGCGGAACAATTGGTCACGGGTTTGGCTCCATTCTAACTTTCCATGGCATGTCTCGGTTTTTAATTGATCTTGGTTTAAAATAACAACTCGACCGCCTGCCTAGCTTGCGGATTCAGTGCCAGCTTTGGTAAACATCGAAATGGAGGACACACCTAAGGATAGAGAAGCCCTACAAAGTGCCAAAAAGAAGCCAAGACGTCGAGGTCCCCGGCTGACAGGTCTGAGTAAGCAGAGGAGACTGGCGAACGCGCGAGAGAGGAATCGAGTGCAGAATTTAAATTCAAACATAAGGATTTTACGCCGGTTGATTCCTCTTTCACCGCAACAAAAAGAACCTTCTAAAACTGAGATAATTTGGATGGCAGCTTCCTATATCGGCCGACTGATGCTGCTGCTAAGTCAAGAGGAGGAATCTAAAGCAAAAGTAGAGATAAAGAAAGAGTTTTAAGGTGACTCGGACTGCACTTTCTCATTAGTAGATACTGTAAGATGCATATTTATGACGTTACCTGCAGAACGAACATTTGAATTTAAGTATTTCAAAGTGTTTTAAAAGTGTGAATTATGTTAACAATTAACAATTTATTTGTCTTGGCTTTGCTTAGATTGATTTTTATCTTATCCCCAGCCTTAAAAGCTGATATTGGATTGTAGTTCACATACTTTTCTTTTCATTCTTAACTGCAGGCAGTTGCCAAGGAATGTGTGTCATTTGTAAATAATCTAGATCGACCTGGATGCACCGAACATTGGCTTCCTATCCGGCGCATCGAATCACTGAGCTACAGAGATTGACGAAGATAAAAGTGATTGTCCGAAATATCACGGGAATTAGAAATCAATACACACTGTTTCAAGCCCTAAAACGTAGCATAATTACTGATATAGAATGTTAATTCCTTCCGGGGACGGTCAAAGTAATGAATGGACATTACTATGAAGGTAAACGAATGAATGTACTTGGCTGAAAACTCTTATAATAATGATGAACTGGGGAAGCAAAAACTGCGGGGAAACATTTACTATCACCCGCGCCGTTTCTTTTTTGTGAAATATAGAAAGTATTTATCTGATGTGCCGGCGTTTTGCGATGTTTTATCACATTGAACCTCCCACATAGGGCGGTTAAAATGTCCTCTTTCATGTGATTGTTTTGTGTATAAAGCACCCTGCCGAAACTCGTTTACTCAAAGATAGTAAAATAGATATAAATATTTACGACTACTAGTGTGCCTTTGTTGCAAACAATTTATGCATAAAGGAGCTCTTGTATTAAAAGGCTTTGTTTCCAACTTTTCTCGTTGGGTGTAAATCATGTCGACTTTTTATAGTAACCTTTCTTTTCGGTATCTCTTTTATGTAGTAATTAGTCTAACCGGCCGAGACAGTATTTAAAAATGAAAAAGAAAAAAACTGCAGGCTTTCGAGAAAGTTACAAGTACTTACATGATAAATTGAACAACTGCAAGACTTGAGACGGTTTTTTTTAAGCAGGAAAGTATTTTCAATTGAAAAGTCAAGAAATTAAGACGATCGGCACAATTACCTAGACAAGATTAAGTAGAACTGGACGAGAAACAATACTTAAATACCTGGAAGTACTGGTTATTAAGTCGGCTTTAAACGTTTTGTTTGTTGTGGTTCGTAACCGCATGATCTCGCAGCTAGACTTTAACAATTATCACAATTGGACATTCTTGAACAATTCACTTTTAAGAAGCCGCATTAAACTTGACAAAAACAAACAGTTTGAAATCGATATTTTCCGCTGGCTCGTCAAAGGTTGCCGCATTCTTTAAAAAGAAGGTAAAACCGTATAATGCATTGTTATAAAACGGGTCATGGTTTTTACATTTCTCGAGACTTCTCAAATGCTCTAAGCGTTTTATGACGAAATAACACATAGTATTTGCATTCCTATGATCTGCAAATTAAGTTTTAAGCAAATTCAAAACGAGCCGCGTTGATGTTAAGCAATGTTACACGCACCACCCCTTTAAAAATGACGTCACAAGAATGACCCCAGTCGGAGACTACATGAATGACTTACTCTAATCCTTCATTTCAATACAACAATATTGGGAAGGAGTTAACGTTTCTCGTGTGAGTCTTCTCAGTACACTTTCAATACTATAAACAATGTTAATGTTGCGGTACAAGTACAGTAGAGCGGAAAGTAAAGTTCGATAAAGGGCAGATAACTCGCCAATATTTCGAGAGGCCCTGTTAGGGTAAATTCCGACAAGCGACATGGCCCTGAAACAGCGACATAAGACAGATGAAATGGCGACAAACGACACAAAGATGGATTGAAACTGCGACAGCGACGAAGACAAGGGCAAATACAATAGTAAAATACCGACAGGGACATGGCTTCCTCCTCAATACGTGAAACGAAGGGCTTTGAAATTCAGACCAGCGACATTTGTAGCCCCCCTAAAAGGGCCTCTTTCGACTGATAGCGCTATTTTCCAACAGGACCAGAATACTTAAGACAAGTTCTACTTGTTCTGTTAATGAGACCCTGCAGTTCCGCACTATGAGGGTTAAACACCAATCCCATAAAGGAGGTATCCAAGGTTAACGGTACTTGCAACTATGACTTCGGAGGAAAACTACGTCGAGATTTTCACCCCTTGTGCTGGGTAGACACAAGAAAACTGGATGAGAAAGACTTATTATCGTGAAAAACGTCCCTAGAGGAGAACTCATGTTAGGGTGTGACATTCTGAACAGGGGTGCCCTTCTGGGAGGACAATAGGTCAGATGGTACGGCTACCACCCTGGAGAAGACTCAGGCCTGTTTCCAATTGTGGCCATAACACTTACTGTGGGGGGAGGGGGGGGGCAAGTGCAGTATTGGGTGCACTTCCCTACCCGACGATTGTTTGAGCCCGCTGCTAGCCTGAGGGGGCGGGGAACACTATCACTCCGCGGTAAGGAAGAAGGGAAAAGACAGACCTCCATAAGGTAATGAAAGTCTGCCAACCACATAAAGGCTGTATTTTTGTGTGACGTTTTAATAAATAAATAAATAAATTAATTAATTAATTAATTACGTTAATAAGCAAGTAAGTGAGTGAGTGAGTGAGTGAGTGAGTGAGTAATAATAGTAATAGTAATCTTTATTGCGCCGTACTCACCAGAGGGAGGTATTGGTCTGTTTACAATAAAGGTTTGAGCATTAGCTAATACAATTAAGAAATAACAAAAACTAGATTCTTATACAATTCATTTAAAAATAAGCAATAAGCAGATAAAAATAAGCAAGTAAGTGAGTGAGTGAGTGAGAGAGTGAGTGAGTGAGTGAGTAAATACATCATTTTAAACTGTTGACCGGGTGCACGAGGGTACACAGGTTAAACTAAAGCTCAGCCGAATATTTGAATCTCGTTTGAAACTCGTGTAAATTTTTCGTCATAGCATCTTTTCAATTCTCGTAAACAGGCGCTCATGTCTAGTTCCTGCCTGTAAGCGATTGGGTCAACTGACTCAAAATGTCATTTTAATAATAAAACTTACATAAATTTTAAGTTTTTAACAGGAAGGTTTTTGATCGTTAAATATTAGCAAATACCCGGTTCCCCTTTTTTTCTGGCGTTAACCACTCCAATAAGCAACTAAAGAACTAAGAAAAAATAATATAAAGTTCGTTCTATCTGATCATTGATATGAAAAAAAGGGACCTTGTTCGCTAGGTGCACTGATGTAAACAAGTAGGGAACTCAAAGTCCGATATTTGTTCTTGTTCCTAAACCTTGCCTCTGGAAAGTCGTTTGGATGCCGAAACTGTTGCAGCAAAACTGTTTTCTAGTCGTGATCGTTGACAAAGAATGTCTTCATCAACCGAGGTATGTCGTCACTTAAATCACTGGATGTTTCCTCTATTTGGTGTGATTGATATTTTTCCTTGTTGTGTCTCAGACGTGCGTTTATAGCAAAACCATTCTGTTGCATTTCTTTCACAGATTGTCATCCGAGGGGAAAACCCAGGCCAGACGGTGGATGAACATCCACAAGAAAATGAAGAAAGCATTGTTCATTAAAAGCTCAGGAAACTGCAAATATTTTAGAGATTGCCTCGGTCTCTAACGTCCCCTTTAACGCCTTACAAAGGTTGCACTTTGCATTAACGAAACCGGGTCTGCAAAACGGTCCGATCAGTAAAAAAAAATTGGTTCAAGCCATAAGGATGTCAAAGATACATCGTGCCGTACTTTTTTTACAACTTAAGAGCGCATGTTACCAACGGTCAAACATTTGGTGGCAACAGGTCAAAGATCAATTCCGCTCGTATTCTTATGTTAGGTAGCCCTTAATGTGAAACAAATCACTGCATAGTTCGTTTGGCTGAATATCGATTTATTTTCAAGAAAATCGATATTAACGGAATTCGCTCAAAAGACCGCTTTTGAAGCTCCCATGGAGGGTGTAAACTGCAGGTTGCAGGTTGCAGGTTGCAGGTTGCAGGTGCAGGTTGCAGGTTGCAGGTGCAGGTTGCAGGTTGCAGGTTGCAGGTTGCAGGTGTAGGTTGCAGGTTGTAGGTTCCAGATAGCGGGTTGCAAGTTGCGGGTTGCAGGTTAATTACAAAGTAAAAAGCAGTTAATTAAAGGATAACAAAATTAAAGGAGTAAGAATGGCTTCAATTATTTGCAAAATTTGTCCTTTTTATATGAAAAGGCATGCATAAAAAAAGTCTCCCAAGTAGCTTAGTTAGGACGAAGGAATATCAAACGTTAAACAAAAGAGACTTGGCAAAGACAGAGGTGTCATGCCGATGGGGTCATACAGTTTTACCAGGTTTTGTTCAGCAGGTTTAATTCTGCATGTTTGTAGGTTCGAGAGCAGCATTTTTGTTGTATATCATCACCAATCCGAACCAAATAAAACCCATGATTAACACGTGAAAAGCCGATAACATCGTCAAAAGCAACGAGTTTCAAGAATTTTATTTTTTCACGAGTGTTTCTGTGTCTTGCTTTAATAAGCATAAATTTGTGGCGGATAAAAAGTGAAAGTGCTAATACTTTCACACAGTTGTGGTTAAAAATGTTCACGTTGCGCTTGTATAAAGGCGAATGAAATGCCTCAGACAAAAAAAACCCACTCAGATGTTTTCGGAACCAGTGTCGAAGTATCAATGGCAATCGAAAACTAGCTTGACGGGCTGCAAAATTGCCAAACGAGAAAAGAATTTGGCCCCAAATTTGGCCTCAAGCTCTACTTTACAATAGTGTTTGAAGAACATTCTGAAAAGAAACATTTCAAAGTTCAAGGTTGTAGTTTTCATGTTCCTATAGTTTACTAAGCAAGAATGTGCGAATACACAATAATGTGCAGCAGGTTTGATTACTTGCACTTTGCACAACATATCGAATTGAAATTAAGTTGAAATGTTAATTTCAGTTCTGCAAGGTGACTGGTTTTTGGCTGGTTAATATAACTGGATTTTGTTTACATTTATGATGCAAGCTTACTGGTAATTTCAATAAGTTCACATTATACATTAACAGTTAAATTAATGCCCGATCCTGTAATCTTTACAATCCTGTGATCGAGTCATTCTATTGTTATTATTAAAACCGCCTGTCTTAATACTTGCATGCATTACACCAATTGAAAATGTAATGGTATTTGCAGAACTGAAGATGACAGCAGTTTGTCGAAACATGTTCTCGAAACTTACAACTATCGTGATTTTTCCTAAAATTGTCAACTCCACGGACTTAAAAATCTCAGCATCTTCGGAAAATTTAAAGTGGGTGGCGGTTGATCTCCATTATGGCCTCGATGGATCATCGCCAATAGTTAACGATTAAACCGCACCTTTCACGTAATATTTCCATTCCAAATTGGGAGTGTGGCGTATCTGCGAGAACACATTGAAACGGTTCCGCAAACTTACATGCCAAGAGTCTAGTCCAGTTCAAGTTTCTCATTACCAAGGTTTCTTTACAAATGAAACAATTCTGATTTTCTTGAAGAAATTTAAGTAGAAACGTACCATATAAAGATCATACATCTTCTGTTTGAAAAAAAAATATAATCGCAACCTGCAACCTGCACCTGCAACCTGCAACCTGCAACCTGCAACCTGCAGTTTACCCCCTCCGTTTGAAGCTCAAAATTTAAGGCAAATCTCGAAGCTTCGCGTGACAAAATGAAGCATTCCAGAGCAATAAAAATTACCCAAACTTGTAGAACGATGTTTAAATATATGTCAAAAGCAATTTCAGCAATTTCTGCTCATTTATTTACGAGCTCTAATTAAATTTATCTAACATACTTTTGACTAGATAAAAAGTATATCAAGTTTAACCCCTAAAAAAAGCATGTGGTACCGAATATTATTCGTCAAGAATCTGGATTTCAAGAAGAGAAGGGATGTTCTTTTGCCTCCTAAAAGGATTTTTTGGGGAAATTTATTGACGCGATGTTATAGAATTTCAAAGTTGGACAAAATGCGTTGATTCAAGCGATCAGAAAAGTCAGCCTAATTATCTCAGTGTACACATACACAAACAACTTCACGTTTACCGCAGGTTTTGATCATCCAACAACCGATTTTAACACAAAATCCTCTAACCTTCATGTTGCTGTATCACAGATGAGAGCTGTGGTCCTTGTTCATGATAAAATTCAAGCAAACTACAAGGAAACTTGACAGGATATTGCAACTTGCCATGCCGTTTCACCGAACATCCGCCGTTTTTGATGTGAGGATTCTCTTTTCCTATTTTCGTTGGAAAGCAGGCTTAAGGTGTTGTACATAAGATGTCTTTCCTTTCAGACTAGCTCTGAACTGAATAGCGAAACAAGAAGACGTTAATGCAAAAACATCTGTTACGAGCTTTGGGTAATATTTAGAGTGAGTTTTTGCGAAATCGACTACTGCATACATGTACCGTGGTAACGAAATTTTGGGTGCATCGGGTGCCTTTGGGGAATTAGGTTTAATTTTTTTTTCAACTAAGCTATTTCTGTCTTCCTACGTTTACTACTTTAAGGACTGAGCGAAGATTCTCAGTAGATTGGGTTCGATGAGTACTTTGAAATCTGTGCAACTGAAAAAAGCGCTCGTTGGTTGCGTGACATACCCGAGACTGAGCTTTTACTTGATGGGCAGGGCGAAGGGGTTTTAAAAATATATTATCTGCTGGTTTTCCAAGAAGTTGCACAGTTAATGAACGCTATATTACATACTATGGCTAGATTGCAATACAAAGTCAGGCAACAAAATTTCCTGTTCACTTTTAAAATTCTTTTTTCGTTTTGTTGGGGTGAGGGTGGGGAGGGGCTGGGGCTGGGTTTCGGGGAAAGAAGTTTTAGAGAACACTGAATCGACTGATTGTATCGATTCCTGGCATTCAAAGACTTTAAAATAAGGCAGTGGTGATACCCTAAACCTCCTTTTTATTTTTACCTGGTTCTTGTTCGTATTTACGTGCTAGTGTACATTTAACGCACAAAAACTTATTTAGGGAGAATAGCATTAGTAAGAAATCAAAACTCGTAGTGGCTCTCAGGGAATAAATTTAATGATCTGCAAGATTGTTAAGAGCTTCGTCCTGTGGCAGAAAATACAACCCACCACGGGCTTAACTTGGATGACTTTTTATGAGTCTTGGGTTTTCCGCTTTCGATGCTTAACAGGCACCAACGAAAAACGACTTTACTCGACTGACACTGTAGTGCGTGCAGTCTTTTTTTAAAGCTTCCAGCAGTGAAGAAAACTACAAAACGGTTAACTGGGGGGTTCAATGTTCTATTCAACACCGATCAACGCTGTTGGATTTTTAAAACAGGTTTGGCCTTCCAGCTTAATGACGTTTCACAATTTTGCCGACCCTGTGCAATGTTCTGTAATATTGATTCATCTTTTTCTATGTTCTCAGGTGTGATCAAAAGTAATGAATTCGTTTGCCCACCTTGCTCAACATCGCACAACAAAGTTGTGTTCAAGATTGTTGAATAATGTTGAATGAGTTTGCAAACGAAAAACGCAAAGAGAGTGAGCCAACAAAATGAGGCGCAGCCGGGGTTGAAGGGTAAGAGAAGGGGGAAGTTTGAACCCTTAATCCCCCAACATGAAAAGGTTTCCCCTTAAGTAGGTTTCCAACCACCCCCCCCCCCCCACCCCACCCATCGCCCCCATTCTCGCGAAAGTGGGTCGGTCGGTCGGTTGATCGGTTAAGCAAAAGGGAAAGATAATTCCAAGATAATAATTCCAAGTGAGGCTTGATTAAAACTTGAGTTCTCAAAACTGTCATTTTCCAACGACCCGCTATCACTCTTGAAGGTGTTCGAAGACCTTGATATGAGGGTGACTTAGATGTCCAAGTCACCTCAAGATGCCTTTAAAGAATATTTTAAAAACGCAAGAGGAAAGGGTGCAGGCACGGACTAAGTATTTCTAATCGGAGCCTTTTGGGTCTGTGAAATCCAGTTTTCGGAAACTCGAGAACCTGCAAATTCCTTTCCAATCCGCTTTTATAATTACTGAACAAAGCTTTATCACATGCAGGTGGTTGGCTTGAATGTTCACTTCTGCATAATTGATACATTAAAGGTGGGGTTAGGTGAGTTCTGAAACAAGGAATGGAAAAGCTCCGCTTTATTTGAAAATCCTTTAATGCCAAGAATCGTTTACTTATACTATCACTTTCACCCGGGCACTCACAATCAGTCGATTTAGTATTCTCTTATTAAACGTTTTTTCAAACACCTTTAGCCCAAACCCCGCCCCACCCTAAACAAGACGAAAGAAAACATTCTCAGACCGAAAGGGAGATTTTCATGTCCAACTTTGTATTTTAATCCAGCCAAAGCTCATTAACTGTGCTACCTCTTGGAAAACCAACAGAGAATATATTAAATCCCTTCGCCCTGCCCACCATGAAAAAAAGCTCTAGGGTTCATATCACGCAACCAACGTACGTTTTTTTCGGGGTGAAACCAATCTACTGAGAATCTTCGCTCAGTCCTTAAATTAATAAACGTAGGATGACAAAAATAGCTTATAGCTTTCCCCAAAGTCACCCGATGCACCCCAAATTTCGTTACCGCGGTACATGCATGCAGTTGTCGATTTCACTAAAACTGACTCGTTCTGACTGAATTAATTAGCGGCATCACCCAAAGCACGTAACGGATAATTTTGTATTAACGACTTCTTGTTTCGCTATTCAGTTCAGAACTAGTTTCAAAGGAAAGGCATCTTTTGTACAACACTTTAAGCCTGTTTTCTAACGAAAATAAGAAAAGAGGATCCTCACATTAAAAACGGCGGATGTTCCGTGAAACGGCATGGCAAGTTGCGATATCCTGTCAAGTTTCCTTGTAGTTTGCTTGAATTTTATCATGAACAAGGACCACAGCTCTCATCTGTGATACAGAAACATGAAGGTTAGAGGATTTTGTGTTAAAATCGGTTGTTGGATGATCAAAACCTGCGGTAAACGTGAAGTTGTTTGTGTATGTGTACACTGAGTTAATTAGGCTGACTTTTCTGATCGCTTGAAGAAACGCATTTTGTCCAACTTTAAAATTCTGTAACATTGCGTCAATAAATTTCCCCAGAAAATCCTTTTAGGAGGCAAAAGAACATCCCTTCTCTTCTTGAAATCCAGGTTCTTGACGAATAATATTCGGTATCACATACTTTTTTAGGGGTCAAACTTGATATACTTTTTACCTAGTCAAAAGTATGTCGGATAAATTTAGTTAGAGCTCGTAAATAAATGAGCAGAAATTGCTGAAATTGCTTTTGACATATATTTAAATTGCACCTAACCCCAAAATAGTTTTTACGCTAATATAAATCTTTGCACCTATTTTAAAAACATTTCGCCATTATTTGCAGTTTTTGACTTTTTTATGGGCTTCAAAACTTACGACAAACTAAGCACCATTTGTCGCACGACCGAGTTAGAAGGGGCATGGGTCTATTCTTGATTTGACGTCACAAACTGCTTTGCATGCATGTTTACAAAGACTTAAGGAGATGCAAATCAGTTTGTGATGTCAAATCCAGAATAGACCCATGCCCTCACTAGCTCGTTCGTGTACCAGATGATGGCTAGATTTCGTAACTTTTACAGCCTATAAAAAGTCAAGACTGAGGGGGATTTCATTAAAAAAAGGCGTCATGCTTTTCGAACAGGTGCAAAGAGTTATTTTAGCGAAAAAAATATTTTGGGGTTAGGTGCACCTTAAACATCGTTCTATAAGTTTGGTTAATTTTTATTGCTCTGGAATGCTTCATTTTGTCACGCGAAGTTTCGAGATTTGCCTTAAATTTTGAGCTTCAAAAGCGGTCTTTTGAGCGAATTCCGTTAATATCGATTTTCTTGAAAATAAATCGAAATTCAGCCAAACGAACTATGCGGTGATTTGTTTCACATTAAGGTCAACCTAACATAAGAATATGAGCGGAATTGATTTTTGAGCTGTTGCCACAATATTTTGAAAATGTTTGATTTTTGGCAACATTTGCTCTTAAAAGCTCTAAAAACTAACCGTGAGAGCTTTTTTTAATCAGTGTATCAGGTGGTGACCTACTTTTGAGGCTTCGCTTTTGAAATTCGACGAAATGAAGACACATGACCGACAAGAGTTTTGAAGGAATCGAAGTAGCTCAATTGTTGTACCGGTTGCCTTTCTTCAGCTATGCTGGCTAAGAACTCTTTCATCACCGCAAAGTCAATCCGTTTTTCTTATTTCTCTTCTTTTTTTTTTTTCACGATCAAAAGACTGACAACCATTGCGTACATGCTTCTGTAGTTGTAGGCCCATTTTACAATTTTCCTGTCGTGCAAGGACACGGACTTTTATAGGTTTGCCAAGTTTCCAGGCAAACTTGAAGCCGCTAATCTACATCGATTTTCTTTCTTTTTCTATCAAAGCACAAGTTAGTGTAAATTTAGATAATAGAGCGGTGTGCAATTGAGTGTCGTTTTTAGGTCTGTTTTGGTTTTCTTTAGCGACGCTCTGTGATTGGCTTAAAAACTCGCACCACTTTCTCAACAAATGAGAAGTGAAACCAAACCAAACTTGCAACTGTCCTGCTCGTACATGTTTTCACGAGTTTGGCACCGGTGGTGTATTAAACATGTTAAATTTTTCTTTGACTTCTGATTGGTTTGTTGTGTTTATGTCTGTCGTGACTGGTCAGAGTGATTGTTTTAGTCTTGGTTTTTATAACACTCCGATTAAAATCCCTGTAATGCGACAGCTTATAATTTAGCGAGTCCACAAAACATCGCCAGAATCGCAAAAACACGGCGCAGATCAAACAGCAGCCGGTAACCGGAAGACGTAGTAACGGTGCCACGAAACTCACAACTCACAACTCTACAGCTCTACAGGAAAGTACTGATAATAACCTTTCCCGATTTAAAAGTTGTGGGTGTCTCTTCATCTCGAGCTTGCGACAAAGTTTATCAAAAAGGAGACCCCTCCCAAGGATTACAAATTTCCAAAAGACACGTGACCAGACCAGACCACCAGTCTCTCTCCAGGGATGGGAAGAAGGGAGATCCTGGCAACGAGTTTGAGAACGTGACTCTAGTTTTGACCGTAGGAGAAATGAGGATTAAACCGTGCTAAAAACGTTAGAATCGAGTTTCCTGTTTGCCTTGCTGTTAGATTGCCTCCACTGATTTTGCGTAAAATAAAACGAAATCAGTTAAAACTTGGTGCAAAACCCAGTAGCTACTCATATGTCGACAAAATGTTTGATTTTCTGTCAGTTTCGCTTCCATGGCCAACTGAAGACCACAGCGTATTACCTGCTGCTTTCTCAATGGTAGAGAAGACGACCCTCAAACCAGAAGATAATGTGTATTCACGGCAGGATCGTCATCATTAGCTCGGAAACGATCGCTAAAATTAAACTAAGATATAAAGCTTAAACCACCTTATGTAACTAAGACCAAGTTAATTTTTTTTTTCAGTTGTCGGAGTGAAACAAAATAAAACAGTGGAATTTATGTCGAATGATATCTATCTAGTAGCCATTTCATAGTTCTTGTCGATATTGTGAAAGTCGGTTTATTACCAAACCCAGATGAAGTTAGCAATTGCCTTTCGATCTACTCAGAGGGTGCGTGCGATTGAATGGAGCCCTGGGATAAAGGAATAGAGTCCTCGAACCTCGATTATCCGTCTTGAAGTCTTGGAGCCTTAAGTTACACGGGAGAGTTCCAACCCAACCCAGCTGTTGAGAGCAACAATAAAAATAGTTCTTGGTCTAAAAATCAGTTATGAGCCGAGGTACCACTAAAAGTAGAAAATTTTGAGAGGTTCGCTGCCTTACTGTTTTTGACACAATCAGTCAAAGTTGCGAAGGTATCTTAGATGGAACTAATGAAGCTTAGTTGCCGTTGTTCTTTTTCTGCGGTCTCCATAAGAGTTATGATCAGAGATAATATTTTAGTAGGTTCGAAATATGCCAAAAAAAGAACAAGTGTCGTCTTACCAATCATCAAAAAGTACACTTTATTACAAATTGTTTTTCAACATGTTACGAATGAAAAAGAGAGAAAGTTCCTTTCTCACGGATTATTCTATTTTGGTCCTATTTTGTTTTGCCGCGATACTACAGAAGCCGGTAAATTCGACCTTAATTAAAGAAATCCACCATAATAATCTGAAAAGTAATGAAATTGACACTAAAACAACAAATTCAAAAGGTGTAGATAAAGTGATAAATACAGCCATTGATTATCACTGATCGATCGGACTTAGCACCAGCGGGTCACGATTTAATAGCTTTCTTCGTGTTTCTTGACAAGCTTTCAGTTCGTTGTCCATCCGTGGGAGGAAAAATATTCGTTTCCAGTGATTAAAATATAATGGGGACAAAATCTGAAACACAAGCATTGACGGCAAATTAGTTAGGAAAAGCGTACGTGGCACTTTAAGTTCTAGCTGTTTATGAGATAACATCGATATGAGGCAATGCCGCGATAGTTCAAGTTGCGGCTAAAGATGTATTACACAAAGTCCGGGGGGAGGGTAATTCTGAAAATATTTGGTGCTTTTATGTCGCCTACTTTGCTGTAACCCAGGTTTATAAATGGCATTGGCGGGAAAATGCCGGAGAACACAACAAGAGGCCGCTGTACATGTATTCGCAGCCAATGTTGATTAATTAGAACAGGGATGGCGTAGTGACGCTGATTTTTCAGGGTCTGGAAGGGGGGTCCTGATCCCGCATTCCCGCTCCTTTTTCACGAGAATCCCGCATCCCGCACTTTTTTCATCTCTATCCCGAATTTCGTTTCTTCTTTATCAAAAATACATTAAAAAAGACTAATTTCTGCAAAAGCTAATAAATTTAAGATGCAGATTTGCCCTTTCGATTGATATTTTGCGCTCGCCTGGTTGATTCGCTTTTGCCGCTATAACGTTTTTTGGGTCGTGACAATTTCCCGAATTCCCGACAGACAGGCAACAGAATCCCGCATCCCCTGTCCAAATTTTGGTGAATCCAGCTTCCCTGGTAGCAGTCAAATCCCGAATCCCGTCAAGATATTTTCGTTTTCCCGAATCCCGCACCGTATTTTGGTCAAATCCCGGATCCCGAGAATACCCTTCCAGACCCTGATTTTTCATGGAGAGACAACGTGAAGTACTGTTTCTTGATTACGACAATAACACCACCCGATGCAGAGACCATACCCGCGAAACACCCATCCTCCGATATCTCGATTGAAAGTCCTCCAGAAAGCCAAACGCGTTAACCCTTTAAGCCCTAACAGTGACGAAAATGAAATTTCTCTTTACATTATCAATACTTATTCAAACAATCAGGTGATGAGAATAAAGAAAGTGATTGTTAAGGATAAAATGTCATGATAGACAAATTCTCCTTACTAATTCCATGAATATATGGAGAACAGTAAGGACAATTTGCATTTTTATATCAGGGCTTAAAGGGTTAAACACCGCAACACCAGCGCACCTACAGGAAAAAGACTAAAACGGACCCAGACTACACCTTATTTAAGACAAAAGCAGCTAACATCGATAATACCTATACCACTTTGAGTGTCAGATACCTACTGTATATATATAATGATAATTGATAACCCCCCCCCCCCCGGCTGAGCAATAACGATAAGGGTATACATGTGAGAATTCAAAGCACTCTCAGGTCCACTCAAGATTATAAGATGATATTGACAGATGGGCATAATGTAATCCACAAGTGTGATTTATGTTATTATATTTTTCTAGCCTAGGGATAGCCCTTCATCCCTCTTCAGAAAAAAAAACTGAATGCAGGCGAGGAAAGAGTTTTG
Organism: Siderastrea radians; assembly: GCA_964017195.1. NCBI lineage: Eukaryota > Metazoa > Cnidaria > Anthozoa > Scleractinia > Rhizangiidae > Siderastrea > Siderastrea radians. The sequence continues at coordinate 46,107,713 of OZ024893.1, forward strand.
TTGAAAAAGAAATTGAGAACTGGCTCAGTAGGAAAAAAACGCATTGGTACTTCAAGTAGACTAAATATGTTGACTTGAACAACGAGTGTGACCCTGTATTAGAGAAGTAAAGAAATATTTGACAAACAGAATAATAAACAAGAAACCTCAATCAGCTGACACGCTCATTTTGGGTCGAGACCGAAAATCCGGAAAAGCTCAAAATACAATCATATATGCGAGGGTTAAATACTTTCTATTGACACTGGCTTTAAGAAGCTAATTTACCCTGCTAGAGGTCATTCAAATATACACTTACCGTCTAATTCAAAGAGTTTCTCGATATCTATACTCAGTAGTGTATCAAAATCCGAAAACGGTTCGTGAAACACGTCCTCGATCTGCGCTTTGTGTAGCATCTTGGTTAATTCATCAATGTACTCGGCTGCCAACCAAATGACTTCTGTTTTAGTAGGTTTTTTCTCGTGTGGCGAAAGCGGCAACAAACTTTTCAAAACTTCAATTTCATCATTTAAAGCTTGCACTCTTTTTCTCTCGCGGGCGTTGGCCATTCTCCTTTGCTTGCTGACTCCCGTTAATCGCGGCCCGCGCCGTTTTCTCTTCTTTTTATCCTCAGAGAAAACTGTACCGTATTCGTCCATGTCTGCATGAGTTCTGTTTGATTTTGACTGGGTAGTGAGCAAAATGCATCCCACGTTAATGCGCCGCCTGTTCGTTTGGAGTGGACAAGAGAGATAAAAACACACTTATCGCCGACCTCACAGACATAAACCGACAGAAAATATTTAGTGTTTATGAAAAAACAAAGTTGAAGAAAAAACGATCGAATTTCTGGAAGCCCTTTTTTCGATAGCACTTTAATATCTTTTTAATTTAAAATATCTTCACAACGAACATTCAAAGAATTTTAATCTGGAAGGTGAATTCCCAAAGTAGTTGCACGACGAATGTAATATTGGTGCGTTGTAGACTAAAGGTTTTGGTACATTTAAGCACTCTTTTTTAGTTAAATGATATACACAAAATGTTTGTTATCTTTTAACGCACTTGTCGGCAACTTAGAACGATCGATAATACAGTTGTAGAAGAAAGACAACTGTGATCACGAAGGCTGGTATTACGTAATTATAATAACCGCGTATTTCAGAGTTGAGGCACTTACAAGTTACACAATGAAATGTTAAGCTCAGTTTTATTACTACCGCCAGTTCGAAACCTTTGATCTTGTTATCTCGTGGCGTGTGCTTATACTCAAAGCTATGTAAATCTCGATTGCAGGAATCTTGGACAGTTTGGCGACAAGTGAGCTGTGTTGAACTAATCAACAGCTCTAGAAATAACATCATCATCTACGTAGACTGGACTTCGATCCGTCTAGGGATCCACCGCTAAAGAAAACAAAAAAAGATCACACGGAAATTACGTGTGCACGCGTCAAAAGAAAGAGATATTAATAAAAATTTCTTTGTTGAGGGTGTTAGAACTTACTATGCGTATGGTGGTATAAGTTATTCGTTGATCCTTTCTGTAGGAACCCAAAAAGGGCATTCTTTTTTTTTTCTGAAAGGGGAGGAGAAGGAAAACAAGGGAATTGAAGGGCAGTGGGAGGGGAGGACAGGGCGACAGGAAAGTCCGCTGAACTTCCAGGCCCGACCCTTCCTTGGCAGCTACCGGCACTTTTTTCTTTGTAATTGACATAATATTGTGAAATTTGTTTTTTTTTTTTTTATCCCACACCTCATTTCTCCCACTTCCGGTTCTCACAAGTCAAAAAGTGGTGTTTTTATTCCAGTTTCAACCCTCTTTACTCCCAGATCCCTCCCATGCAGCGGATGTTCTCCCATTTTACACCCTCCTGTCTCCACCCCACCTTTCACGGGACAATCAGTATAGTATACAATCAGTATAGACACGCGCATGCGTAAGGGTAACTTAATAATTACCAAAACAATGCTCCGTGGATCCAGGGGAGAGAGAGGGCGAATTTCAGAAAAGGGTGCTCTTAGAACCTCTTAGGGGTTAAAATTCGTGGAATAAGACAGGAAAAGAAACTACTCGTTAACGTAGATGTTGACCAAGTAAATGATAGAAATCTTTCTCCGATCTCACTTCCACTAAAGTTGCTGAGGAATAGAAATAGACCTTTAGCACAGCTCTAGCCCTAAGGAAGGCTAATTTTGTTAGCCAAATATTGGCCGTTAAATAAATCAGCCCTTTGTCGTAGTGCCAGCCTTGCATTCAGTTGTTCTATTACACTTCGAGTGACGTCTGGCTCCGAGCATCACTACACAAGAGATCTGGAGATTCCGAATCAGTGCAGTTTATTTACGCGTCGTGTGGACCTCAGCATCCAAAGGTTATATTTATCATCCTGTTACGTTAAATTGTAAATAGAAATATATGCAGCAGAATCTGCAGTTAATAAGTAAACGAACGGATTTTCATAACCAAATGAACGCCAATATGTATTTACATTGAATTCAGCGGGTCAGTGGCAGTCACTCCTATAAAGCCTGCGAGTGAAGCTGCCTCTCATCCCTTCCTGGGGTTAGCGACCCCTAGCGGTGAGAGGCGGCTGTAATAACAGGCTAGGTGCATGCAGTGATGCATGTTGGGGCGGAGAAGATTCAGTGACTTTGATGAATCAGGTTGTACGTAATGTAAGAGCAGCCCCAAGGCACTACTGATTGCACCCTACATATTTCCAAAAAAATTATTCTCAAAGTCTTGTGAAGCTGATACCTGCGTTACCGATATACTATATTCACCTATTTATGTGCATGCGTGATGAACTTAGCAGCCTAAAATTTACTGATTATTGATTTAATTCGAAAGATCCCCTGCTGATATCGGATGGAATTGAGAGCGAGCCAGGACAGCGTTTTACCAATAACGTAATAAACCCACTAAGAAATTAAAGCTCTCTTACTGTACTATTCTGGGAAGATAAAATTTAATACGAATTTTGAAGTTTTTGATCAAGTCCAAAATGGTGAGTTTAACTGAGCAACACAACTCTAAATTTCGTGTAGGCACGTGCACAAAAAGGTATACATCGCTATAAATAAACCATACAAATAAAAAAAGCGAACTAAAGTGGAATTGTTTTTTGTAACTTAAAGTAAACAGTCTAAAGGAATCCACAACAACTCTATTATTTGTATCAGGCGTGTTATGACAAAATAATCTCAGGAATAACACACTTTCTGAGGCACGGTCTGACAAACAACCTCAGAGGAAAAAAATACAAACTGGGAAAACTGTTCTACAAAAACTGCACATGGTTAAAAGAGTGATGTATCACGTCGAAGAATACAAGCTTGGTGTATCTGATAGTAATGTGATGTCTTCGTCAAGTGATCATAAAGAGCAAGTGACGGAGGATCTATCGCAAGGTTACAAGAAGAAGCAAAGAAAACGGCGTCAGAAAGTTTTGAAAAGGCGTCGCGGGCTTCGTTTGACCGGTGTTAGTAAGCAACGAAAAAACGCCAATGCTCGAGAAAGGAATCGGGTGAATATTCTGAACAATTACATTCAACTTTTGCAGACTCTCATACCGGAATCAGGGAAACGAGTCACCAAGCTTGATGTGATTATTGGAGCCGCGACTTACATTTCAGAGCTTACGTCGATTTTAAGAGAAGAAAAGAAAACGGATTGAATGAAAGCTGAAGAAATGGACGAACTAAGTTGCTGAAGAGAATTCGAAAGTAACTGAGTTGCAGATTTGCAGGGTAATCATGCAAATCGTTCGGTCTTCAATTGTGAATTTTTTTGAGGAATTTAAAGATATCAAGTAGTTCAGCTATAGTCAAGTTAATGTCCATTACTTGTAGTGCAGTACATGTAGGCATAATTTCTTGAAATTCGGCTGGCGGACTATTTTTCACATCTTGGATGCCGAGTTAAGGAGAAATTCAAAGCCACTGATCGTGTAGTTAAATTGTTACGTTCATTCAGAAATACCAAGAGAACATGATGGTTTTCTTTTGGTTGCTAAACCCTGAAATAAAAACTTGACGATAAAATCTACCAAAACGTACGCGAGTGAATGATATCATTTCTTGGATTTACAGCTAAAATTGTAGCAAATTGGATGCAGTTTTTTCTCTGCCATCTTCGACGTTTTGCTCTAAAACTTCATTATGTCTTGACTAGATGTCAATTTTCATTGTGTGCGTTAGGGCTGCCGATCGATTAATTTAGCATCTCTAAAGAGGCCAGCTCTTCCCCAGGCTCCTGGTATTGAATTACAGCCACGGTAATGTGCAAAGACTTTTCAAGTGTGAGAGAACTTCACTTGCAATCGACAAGAAGACTTAGTTTTTGGTATTTGATTTCAAATGGTTGAACACAAGATATTTATTTCGTTGTTTAACGGTGAATGCAGTAAATGAAGTCAGGGTGTCAAATTGCAAAAAATTCGTAAACATACGGATGCAATTATCCGTGAAAAATGTATATGATTTTCCCTCAGGCTGAAGTTATTTTATTTATAATACAAAACGTTAGTTAATAGTGATTAAAAAAGTTGACCGTCGCTCCATTTAGGTTTTCAAAACGGGATAAGAGAGCCAATTTCGCAGTCTTAAAGCTGAGAAAGGCTTAACTTTGCAAGTTTGTTCTAACGAAGCGAGAACTGTTGTAGGATGTAGTATTTGAGCTCTTGGCGTTCAGTTTGAGACACAATCAAAATTGTATCCTTCGGTCTCTTTCAAACCCACTGAAACGGAAAAGTCCATTATAGATAAGACTTCAAGTGTGTTATAACTCCTACTTAAACATCAATTCTTAAATTGTGGTTTAATAACCTCTGTAACAGCAGCTTTTGATTTGGTTTTGTTCAGAAAAAAAGCGAAAAAGGAGAGAATGATAGATGGAGAATGAAGGTAAATGTTGCACTTGAGGAATTTGTTTTGAAAGAGTTTTAAATTCTTTACCCCCTAGTTTACTTTGAAACCAGTTTCCTGCTGCGAGAGTCAAAGCAAAGCATATTCAAGAAGAAGTTGTTTTTAGCCATTCAAAGACGAAAGAGCAACTATATCGTCCGAGTCTCTGCAGCGCAAGATTTCATAACAAGAAGGTAGCTCAGTCGGGAACATTCTGTAGGTATGTTGTTATCTCCTCAATTCTCTAATAACTCTTAAACGACTGCTACATTTAAAAAGTTGCTAAACTGGCATCGATTTTGCCTATGAACTATAATTTACCGGCATTTGTAATACACCGGAGAATACAATTCGAAATTTTCGGTTAAAGTACATATGTATTTCTCGGACCGAAGAAATCACTCTCGTAAGGCCATTTATCCAAAAAACGTTACTCCAACAGTTAAACAACTTGGCGAACGTGTAATCTCGCATTTAATTAGTTTACTGATTGGGTTTATAAATGACGAGAGTTAATTTTAGACCAATTGACTTCTGACTTAAAGTACGAGTTATACTAAGTTTGCTAACAGCTCAGTCCAAAATTAACGGCGCAGAGACATATTTTATATACAATCCCCGGCTGGTTTACACAAAATGTGATTTCAGGTCGTGCATGCAATTTGAGTCACTATCAAAATGCACATCAGTGATCGCTTTGTTGACTGAAGGGACTTGGTCTTTAATATAACTACAATTATCATAGTTATTGTTTAAGACAATTGATCATTGAGGCAGGGGACTGAATAGGCCTGAATAAGCAACAGGCCCACTGAAGTAAATAGCTCATGTCTACACCCGATAGCTCAATAAATAATTGGGTGGAACTCGTGGACTAAGAAATCTTACAAAAAAAGTTTCTTGCTGGGTGCAGTCAGTGCCGTCCAGTCACGTAGCTGGCATCAGAATACAACATTTTCTCCAGTGTTCAACCAATTGTCTTGTATGAATTGTGGCTCTGAAAATAACTGGTAAGTTTTTACCGGAATTTTTATTTCCCTTTTGAGCTGGCATATTTAGTGCTAGTGAATCTCATTTTGTCATAGAAGCCTTATATAAGCAGAATTAAGTTGAAAAATTCCGAGTTAATAAATTTCGACATTCTGACACTTTTCCTTTAACTATTCCGCACCAGGATTTAAACAATGGTAAATTCAACCCTCTGTGGAATGCGAGTTATGACTGCTTGTGTTCCTATGTGTAAGTTAGGGACACCAACTATCCCCACTCCACTGGTGCAAGGAAGGAAAAAAAACAGAAGACGTGGGCCAAGACTAACAGGCGTTAGCAAGCAAAGAAAATCCGCAAACGCAAGAGAAAGAAACCGCGTGCGCGTTATAAACAACGCCCTGGAGACGCTACGAGATCTCATACCCCTCCTACCCACGGAGAAACGGCCGTCTAAGATAGAAACTGTCCGCTTGGCCGCTCTGTATATTCACCATTTAACGGAACTGTTGACAAGTCATGGAAAGAGCGGGACGGCCATCGAACAGGCGCAAGAAAAGGATGAGGCATTTAGAGCTGTGGTGAAACAAGAAAAGACAGATGATGACCAATACTTTGTTTGATCAAGTAAACATTTGAAAACAATTGGAATAAGAGCCATTTTGGGCACAGTGACAATTATATTTGTTTAGTTTGCTTTGTAAACCGATCGCTTCTTTCATATTGGAAGAGTTTAAAACTACTGTATTCATAAAAACAGTGGTAATTGGACGAAACGATTCTGGCGTGTTATGCTAATCCAAGATTTGCAGCATATATGTATTTATCTTAGACTGAGACCAGGGTTGTGTTTTTCTTCAAATAGAGATGGTGTTGTACGAGGGCGATGTAAGAATGGCGAATTATTCTCGCATCGCGTTTGCTATACGTACCATATTTGAAAAACAAACAAACACAAGATACTGCTCGCATTCTGTATTTATCTCACATTAAAATATTGAGGCACTAAGTAATTTCAAAATGGAGCAATTTTCAGCCATGTATTTATTTTAGTTTGATAATTTCGTGAAACCGGCTAGTCTTGGCCTTATCTGACTATTGCAAGCAAATATGTGCCGACCAAAGAGGACAGATCAGGCGTGTAGGTGTTTTGATGTGTTTTTAGTTTATAGGCTAGTATGCTAAAAAGAAATAAAAACAAAGAACTTTCAGTTGTTGTTGTTGTTGTTGTTGTTTCTTTAATGTGAAACTCTCTCTCACTTTTGGTTAACTTGATTAACGTTTCATACGGGTCAAATACTTATTTAAGTGACTATGGTGCTCAAAGCGTAATGGTGAACTATTTGGAAGATAAGAGGGATGCGTTGAACTTAAAAACAATTGAATTCTGTCATGAAATGACAGACAAAGATCAACTCCGTTCTTCTGCAGGGCCTCAAAGCATCGAAACATCCGACCAATGATATTCACCTCCTCTTTAATTCAGTGAACTGAATTGTTAATTATCCTCCTGTGAATGTGATAATAATATGCACTGGCCAAGTCCTAAATAATCTCTTTTCAGGAGTTTGGAATTGGGGCTCTACCAAAAAAGTTTAAGTTTATAGATCGGTAGTACATAAAAGGATCTATAGTTTGTACTTACAGGCGCTTCTAGGGAGGAATTATCAAGAGTTTTATCGGCAGCAGATACCAGTAGACATAAGCCTATAATGAAATGCAAGAGGCACACACTACACAACCCGGCGGTTTCACTGGCGAAAAATGTAGTACGCATGCGCTGCGCAAAAAATCACGTGTCAGGTTTCCAGCGATGTAATTGGTTCAGAAGCAAAAATGCCCGCGAGAAAAGAATTAGAAGAAGGAGTGATGGCTGCCGTGTTATGGCGATTGCCAGATGGCTTTTTTTCACGTCTGCGAGAAATCGAAACTAGATTTGTCCTCGTTATTAAGTGGATCATATTCTGTAGGCAATTTAGCATCCTGGGACAGTTCAACAAATGCTGCCAGTCGGTTTATTTTTCTGCAGTCGACGTCGGAAGATGCTGCCTCGCGAGGAAAAATGGCACAGAAAAGGTCAGTGATTTCAACGTTTTTGCTTAGTGTAAGTTTCATGCCACCCGGTCCAAAAAGAAATTATAAAAGGGTAAAAAGTCGATTTCTGGGCTTTCTGTAGATATATGACTTGGCTTGGACCGGGTGGCAGGGAAGTGATAATTTCCTGATACGTGTAGACTGTTTTGGGTGAATAATTCGTACCATGTCGAATATCATGGATGTTGTTCAGATGGTATCTTATTCCGGTATTTTAATACAAGTTATGACTACAAGATTAAAGCTCACTGTCTTTACTCGGTTATGTAGATTAAGCCTATGCATGACTTTCTGTAAGCATGGTTTGCAGAGTTACAATATTTTATTTTCCTTTTGTAATTTCCACAATCCCTTTTTGTATCATTTCATGCTGATAAAAAATGTGTAGGTTGACAATAAATTTTCAACGTGTGGATTATTTTAATGTGTCTTAAGGTTTTTCACTCTCTGTTATAAAGATGTTTGTTGTTTATATGACGAGCAAGAACCAGATGGAAACATTTAAACATTTAAGTGTAAATTTTTGAAAATTACACATTTTTAGCAAGTAGATTTTTCACTCTTTGTTATAAACATGCTTGAGCAAGAACCTTTTGGGGTATTTCTAGTTTTGTATTGAAATTTTTTTTTGGTTTTGTTTTTAGTTGTCAGTCAATTCTTTATCTGTTGCTGTAGTGTATCCCAAGGAAATATATTTATTTTCATTCTGAAACTTTTTTGTATCCCATCCCTTTTTTGCTTGGGGCACCTCCCCTGTAAGTTCATCTGGATATGCAATTGCTAACTCTGATCTGTTTTTAGTACATAAAAATATACTGTTCTTAAAGTTATTATAGTCATCGACAAAAATTACAATATTAATGATCCAAAATGGGCAGTCACGAGAGTCACTAATACTAGGAAAATGATGCTTGTCATAGACACAGGCACATTGGGAATCAAACTTGATTTAAATTTTCGTAATAATAATTTTCATTACGAACCTTACTACCTTAAGCAATTCTGTTTGTGTTTGAACATTACTACCTTAAGGTAGTTTCTGTTAAATGTGCACTTTTTAACCCAGGATCATCAACTTTTTTTTTTTTAGTGTTAACATAATCCTTGTCCAACAGGATAGTGGTACTAAATGCTTTCAAAGTGTAACATGTTTCAGATCTTACGACCTTACACTCTCCTTTGATAATGTAGAATTAAAAAAATGCTTACTTGCCTTTGTTTTCAAGCATTGTCAGTTGTACAAAGGTTGGATCTAAGAGGTGCTTGTTGATTAATTTCAAAACTGATTTAATGTCAACATTTGTATCACATGCTTGTTTTTTTTTTTCAGACCAAGATGAAAAAGTTTTCATGGAAGACTGAGCAAAAAAAAATGGAAACACACATTGGCAACAGGACATTATTCATGTTGCATGGTGATGAATGTACATATGTAAAAGGACATTATATTGTGGAGAGAATGCAAATAAACATGGTCTTTGCAGCAGCACTTCATATCTTGTATCTTCTCACCTTTTTGTTGTTGTTGTTGTTGTTGTTGTTGTTGTAATTATTGGGGGAGGGGGTTACTCCTTTAGTGCAAGATTGTCAAGACCACTGTAATTCAGATATAAGTTAATTATAATGGGGTCTTGATGCTGGCAAGCTGTTGTTGGGGTGTTCACCTACATACCAACAAGTGTATTTAATAAAAAGTTTGCAAACTTTAGTTCTATTGTGAAGACAATTATAATGGAATCAAATCATGATTGGAACTCATTTACCTCTTTTAGGATTTTGCTCAATTAAATGTTTTTCAATGCACCCAAGATTGTTTATTGAAATATATGTAATGTCAGCTGTTTCGGTGTGATTGTTCAGTTTTAAACTTACTAGGTGAAATAATAGACCAGCTTACTCTACAGCTGAATTATTTGTAGTGTACCTGCTATTATATGGCTAGTAATACAGTTCAGAATTTATACCACACTCTGCAAGCGAGACCTTTCTGTTAAACAGTCTTAACCATTGCATGAGCCTTTAGGTCAGTGTAATTACTGTAGGCCAGCAACAAAACAGTTGGACATTTATCACATCCCTGGAAACCAGTTTATATGCAATAATTTTGAAAGAACTTTCAAAGTGGCACAAAAGGTGTACTGGACTGGCAAGTCGACTACAGCTGTAGGAGCAACAAAACAGTTGGACATTTCTCACATCCCTTCAAACATCTAAATAATTGAATAATTCAAATCTTTTTCATTATGCTCAAAGCTCTTTGGGACTCTGTGCTATCTACTACTGAAGACAACTCCAAATTGAAGTTCACAATTCTTGGTAAGGCCTTGGTGGCCTGTAGTTTTTAGTGATCTATATCTAATTTTCAATCAAGTAGTTGCACTTACTAGTAAGTGCAAAATACTGAGTATTTAATTTGCCTTCTAACAACCAATAAGAATCAAAGTAGAATGGTGTAGTTTCTTTAGGCGTATAAGATTTTTGACCATCCCGAAAAGGGTTGCCCTTGAGTAGAACAAGATCACAATGAGAACAAACAACTTTTGTTGGAGTGTGAGAATCTAAAACATTTAATTAGTTCTTTGTGTAATTTTGTTTGTGCATTTATAAGCTTAATACTTTTTCTGGCGGTACACAATGCAGGTACTAACTGCACACCAAAGTAATGCACTTATTTAATTAAGGAGGATACTCTATAATGTGAAAACTGGTACAACGCTTAAAAAATTTTGTAACGGTCGACGTCAGGCACGATATTATTCTGCAATACAAAACACTTCCTAACAACATGCTATTTTTTAACTTACGTTCACACCGATTAAAAATGGTATTACATTTTCCTAGACCTGTTTCCCCGACTGCTGCAGGCTTTCTAAGAAATCTCTTATTATGGACAGTAAAATGTTCCAGTTTCTTGCAATTACAACCATGTCTCATGTGCGAAAATCTATCAAACGAGCGATGATCAAATGGTGTTGCCAGGTGCCGAAACGATTCTCAAAACGTAAGTTACAGGTGGTGAGCACGGAAACAAATCGCCCTATCCATCCACAACCGACCTTGTCTAAGACTTATAACCCTTACGCTGTTCTCGTTCCTTTTACTTCTGTGTTTCTTCTCGAGCTCACAGTCAACAGTTGCCGAAAGAAAGAAAGACCTCCAACAACTTTGGTGGCCATCTTGAATCTAAGAGCTCGATCACGTGGTCACGCGTCCACCAATCAGACATTTTTCGCCAGTGAAACCCGGCGGTATGGCCAGTACCTTACGCATGCGCACAGCCATATCACCCGGGTAGTGGCAGCCATGGACAGCTGTTTCGGGTTCATGTTTACTTTAGACACCTGTCGGTCGAGTATCGGCCGACACTCGGCCGATACTCGACAAACATATCGGCCGAGTGTCGATCGACATATCGGCCGATTGTCGATCGAGCTATTGGTCGAGGGTCGATCGAGATATCGGTCGAGTGTGGACCGACATGTCGGCCGATATATCGGCCGACAGATGCCTTTAGTACACAAGATCGACCACAAGATCCCTGTTTCGTCCTTGTTAGGACTCATCAGGATGGCATAGCCGTCGGACAAACAACCTTGGGAGTAAAAATCCAGTAGTAAGTCATTGCTTGATCACACTTAGGTACGACGTTTATAAGTCAAACGTTCCAAGGTCAAAGTAATTTTGTTTGCAATGAAAAACAAACTTTTGGGTGAATTCCGAGCTTGCGTGCAACGTTCAGGCCTATTTATCGAAAAGAAAGTTGATAAATGCGTTCGGCTAGATCATTACAGGCTCGAACTGATAGTTTCTTCTCTATATCATACGGTTGCTCAAGTGCGCAGATATCTCTTGTGACTCTACTCTTATCAAACAAATAATTAAACTGAAAAGCAATTAAGACATTTCTGATATTTTGAGAGGTAAAAAAATCCGTAGTCAATAACCGTTTCATCTGACGCGACATTATCTGTTCCGAGGCGAACCATTCGTTCGAGAGCGAAGCTTGAAGAAAACTTTAAGACGAAGAACAAATGTCCTTATACATCTTTGAAGCCAATTAAATTAAACTTATTAAATATTATTAAATTAAATTACTTTTTTTGAAGTTTCTGGCAGGTCCCCACCAGCCTTTAGGTTGCCTCAAACCAACCTGCCTCAACAAAAAGTATATGTATGTATGTATGTGTAACGAAATTGTGTTTGTTATTCTTCAAATATTTTCACTGAAAGCGGCGTGGTGTCAAAACCATTAAGTGCGTAGGATATTGAATTTTTCAATGTTTTCGGCACCGTTTCAGTTATCGATAGCATGTCAACATATTTGTCAGACTTTCTGTTACAACAACATAACGTTCTTCCAACTTGAAGTTTTCAAATAATGTTTTAAGCTAACTCCAGCTTTGAAAACTAGTGGAAATCAACAAGGGGAATGTCATCTGATATGTCCCAGTATTAGTTAAGGCATATTGCAGCACGTGACACAATTCGACCAATCACAACCGAGCAAAAATATTAGATGGGTTATAAAGGAGAGTATTGCCCAAGCTTATCAGAGGGGAGGGGGAAGAATGGATTGGGTTTCCGGAGTACTTTACTGATGCTGTTCCCTGCTATGTTAGTTCCCTCTTCTTTAAGAAAACAAAGAAGGCGACGTCGGAGCGTCTGATAGGTCATCCTGACCGCGTCCTGATTCACATTTGTTTATTTATTTTCACATAGGAGATGTCATAAGGTTTCGTTCACTCCGATTTAATGGCAGTTCGTAACATTCTTGATTTGAATTTGTTTTACGTTTACCAAATGTTAATTTCTTCGATCCTCCTTTGGGTTTGCCGTGGAAATTAAGTGATAAATATTATACGTGTATGTTTATGCTGCGAATTGTTTGTGTTGATAGTAAGCTAGGGTGATCATGGTGCGTGGGGTAACGTTTCTTGTAACTTCTTTCTTCACAAAATTGCGACACAATTTGCAAGGGAAAATTCTACTTCTCGCAACGATTGCAGGAACGGCAAAAATGCATCCAGGAAATGCAAATTTATCGTGCAACTTTCATAGCAAAATTTCAAAGTTTGTTGCAAGACAAGCTACTCGAAACAAGGTCTAAAGTTAAAACAGAACAATGAAGGAAGGAATAAAGTTTACGGCGTCTTAACGAACTGAACAGACAGCATGGCGGCAGAAGCTACGTAAGATGTCTAAGATGTCAGTTGAACAAAGAGAAAAAATAAAATGTAGTGAATGTAAGCGTGTCCTTCGTCGCATCTCCTAAAGAAGGGTTGAAATCATGTTAAAGGAAGAATAAATACTAGCAGAAAGATTGCAAGCTAAACTTGGAGAGATTTTATAGGAAATTTTTGAAATCTGGAAACTGAATTGAGTTGGTTATTTTCGCTCTTCGTTCTCTTGTATTTTGTTTCAACCTCATGTTTCGTTATATGACTTCTAAATCACATTTAAACGTTTTTTGCATAAGTTTGAATAAGTTCTTGAAATTCCCTTATCATGGTTATCTTTGAGCGAATCATTTTGAGTTTGCCCAGCAGCGTGGGCTAAATAGTATGATAAGAAAAGAGTGGTAGCCTCGACCTACAACCTTGTCCCGCCAAACAATAATACGAATAACAGGTGAAAATGTAAAAGAGACAGTGCAAAGATTGAAACTGAATTAGCATTGTGCCATTAGTTTCATAAGTAAATTTACTCTGTGTTTTTATACAAGGAAAAAGTATTTAATTCTTGTTTTAGCTTCCAAAAAGACTTTCTTTATACAATGAGCCAGTGAATGCCAAACAAACGGGGTCGTCTCTTTTCGTTTTGTGAGTGGAAGGCATAAGACATCCGCCGACTTGTGTTGTTTTTATAGGCGGCTGACAAAAACGTTTACATTTTGATAAAAATAGCTTTTACAGAAAAACGGCTTAACTAGCGAAAGGCTCACTGTAAACAAAAATGAGACATCAAGGAATACAGTTTGAGACCGACTTCCTCATTATCTTTAGCAAATATATGCAGCACAGTATGTTCATTTCATTTTTGCATGTGTTCAACGATCTTGTAATTGTTTTGTTTTGGTAAAAATTTCCAAATTGTTAAGAAAGCAAGGACGAATACACCACTTGAAAAGACTAGGAAAGGTTACCTATTTCTTATGGGCCGTGCTTGAAAATATAGAATTGCATACGTCATTTCAAACGCAGCAAAAAGGAATGACCACGCGACGCTTGGTGGCCGCTTCTGGAGTAGAACTTGGTTTCAATCCTCCAGGAGCTTGTATTTCAACCCTTTCAACGTTTCTTTGAAGGATATGTACATAAAGACCTTTCTGGCTGTTGTAGCAATTAGATAATTGTACCTGTGGTCGTTGTCTCACGACTTCTTAGCCTTAATGTTTAATTAACCTACCATATCCGAACATTTATATTTATAAAGGTATATCTTTATGCATGCATCAAGGGCAAAGGAGACACTTTTAAAATGAAGCAGACTCGTGCTGAAGGTCTTTCTTCGACGTGTGGTTTCACAAGAGATTAAAGTGAAAACTTGTTTATTTTTTCGTGCTGTCGAAAAAACTTTCGCTTATCTGAAGCGTGGGGTGCATTCTAAGTTTGGTCATCAGTGAAACGAAAAGAGTTGTCAACACTCGCAGAGTATATATTCTCAATGATGCCGCCTGATAATTATGGTATTGCGGTTAGTGAAAATCCATCTCTTTACTAAAAATACCCACGAACTATAGGGAATATCATGCCATTGTGCACTAAAAAGTCAAGAGACACAGCTTATATACAAGAAACAAAGAAGAGTAAGCAGACCTGCTAAAAACAGAAGGAAAGAAAGAAAAAGGGCGTGATTGTCTTATCGGTGCAACTGTTGTTCTTACCTTTCCCTTTCGAAATGTCTTCTCAAATATTAGCTTGTTATCAGAGAGCACAACCTGTAATAATTCAATTGAATTCAAGTTTTATTTTACAAAGTTATGACAGAACGAAATACATGTAATTAATAACGTGGATAATAATACCTCACAGCTCGGGAGCTTTTTTACATAACATGACCCAAGGTCGTTGCCAAATAATGTATTTACCATCATCGTTAATTATGAAGTTTAAAAACTCGTGACACACCTTTAAATTATTAGCACCAACAAGTATCTCTATATTCCAAGTACCAGCCTTGTTTAGAAGTTTTACAACTCTATATCTACAAATAAAAATGTTCCATGCAAAAACTGCGATAAAGTGATGATTTAATCGCGTGTCCTGCATAATCACCAGCCACTTTGTTCTTTACATATGGCAATCGACACGGCCGTCTACAGACAGTCAATTTTCGCTCAAAGATTCCTCCGAGTCTGTTGAGAAAAAATGTACGCAGCGTTAAAAATCATCCCAAACCGGCACTAACGTATACAAAAACAAAACAAGTGTAACTATTTGCTTTGGGTCATTTTCGCCTTGTAACTCTCTCTTTCCCGAGACACGGATTGTTCTGATGCTAAGATGTGAAAATGGTCTATCACAGCGTACATACCTGTAAAAAATAACAGTTCATCCAGATCTATCTCAGACATGGAGGGACAGCCATTATCGAAGCCAAGAAGATCAGAAACTGAAAATAAATCACCAAAAATTTAATTTGATACCAGTAATATATTCAAGACTAAACGGCTGTTGATCAGTAAAACGATGGCATTCAACTCAAAGTGCTGACTACTCAAGCTGACCTGTTACGTCTATCAAAGTAAGATCCAAACTCTGCGAGGCATTCACATCCACGGTAGTTTCAGACATCGCGTCACCAGGTTTCTCACTCTTTTTCAGCAGTTCCGTCAGAAATTCAATATATGTAGCTGCCATCCATATAACTTCAGTTTTGGTTGGTCGTTTCTCAAAAGCGGACAAAGGTAGAAGATCGCGTAGATTCTCAATATGCGTGTTCAAAGCGTGCACTCTCCGTCTTTCGCGCTCGTTTGCCATTTTACGGTGCTTGCTCACGCCCGTCAACCGAGGCGCTCGACGCTTAGATTTCTTCTTCGATGTTTTTTGCTCGACAGTGTTTCGACACTTTTTTCCCATTTTGCCAGTCTGAGCTTTACTTGACGTTTGTTGGTTCAGTAGACCTGAAGTTAGTTTTACCGTGATGTGCACTACCGCGTGGCATGTGAGAAATAAAAAAATACAAACAATGTTTGAGCTAATATAAAACCCAGGGCAAGCAATCCCCTCCCACTTGCTTTAGCGGTCTCCGAGATCCAGTTACGCCGCAGACAGCTCCGCACGAGTACCAAAAATGCGTTTCTAATACGGAAATATAAACACAGGAACACGATATTACTTCCGAAGTGTGTGAGGTAAACGTTTCCAAGCCAACAAAACCGTTTGCCGGCTTTTTGCCAACGTTCGAGTGATTCACTTAAAACGATAACCCAGAGACAGGGTTAACGGGACAAGTTTTTCTCTTTATTTTTTAACCGGCTCATACAGGAATAATTGAAGGTCCTTATGTATGAAATACTGGGGCTTCACCAAAAAAGGCGAAACTCCACGCAAAAATCGCCGAGTGACTTTCTAATACATCACCATGATGAAATTTAGTCATAGAAGTGGTATAACAACTCCGACAGGAAATTGTTGTTCTTAACTATCTTTATAGTCACCAACAACGATTAATTCTCAACCTTTCAGTTGCTAAGTTCCGTTAAGGGGTAAAAAGAACGAAGAAACGTGTATTTAGTCTTTTACTGAATTTGCCGGTAGCTTTTAACTATCATCCATTGACGAGGAGTCTTTTTTTATTCTCTACACATTTTTTTCAGCAACTTTACTTGTTAATAAATAACAATAATAATAATAATAATAATAAATTTTATAGCGCCTTATCCAAAAGCTCTAAGGCGCTTCACAATAAAAGTTTTAAAATACTTAGTACTAAATAATAAAGCAAACTATAGATCAAAATAGTGCTTAAAAAGATGAGTCTTCAAACTGTTCTTAAAAGTACGGAGATTCGAGCTACATTTTATGTGCTCTGGAAGATTGTTCCACAGCTTAGGAGCACAAACAGAAAAAGCACGATCGCCGTAAAATTTCAATCTTGATCGTGGAGCAACTAACATGTTCATGGCTGATGATCGTAGACTCCTAAAAGGACAGGTGGAATAAAGATCAGATGTGTTCGCCCAACGTGGGATAGATAGTCTTAAGACAGGATTGTCGTTTCGTTTGCCAAGAATCATCAGGGAGGGCTATTTCGGTTATTGTCGGCAATAGTTTAAAAACACATTTTTCTAGATTCAGGACAAAAGTGTTTAGCCGGGTAAACGATAAGTTGGGCTTCACTATTTTTGGCCGTGCCGTAAAGACGTTAATTGCCATAATGAGAAAGTAATCGAGCACATGTGTTCGGGACACTTCACCACAGGAAACTGTTAAAAGGGGTCTTCAGACATACATTTGACCAAATCCCTAGAAATGCTTCGGTTTCAAAAGCCTTGATAGCCAACCAAAAACTCTGGAATAGATCTAGTATATGTTATGGACCTGGAGATTTCCACAGTGTTTCAATATCAACTGGTAATATGCATTGATACTTGGATAGTTTCAGTATGTTTTAATAAAGTGAACTATGATTCTCTGTGCTGAAAAATATGAACCATTGCATTCACGACTTTCAACCTTTTTCTTCCCAGAGTGAAATTTGACTTATACACTTTAACTCTCTGCATACCGAATGGGCATTACGGCCACATATATTCTTTCTCACGCCATGGACATGTAATTTGAATCCACTTAGGCCTTCCGGTAAACACCGTTCGGTATTTGTTGTGTCAAACGTAAAACTGAGATAATTTGCAGGATTTTAGAGGAAAATTTTTATAACAGGTGGCCTATAACTGACAACGAAGTATTGTCTGATCTTTTCACATTTCTCCAAAACAATACTGAAAATATTGGAATATTCTAGACACTAGAGAGCTGAGTAGGCCAAAAACCATAGAATTAATCGGCTTACTTACCACTGAGTAAGTTACAATTGCTCTAATTAATGCTTTTAAAACAGGTCTGTCTTCAAGATAATCGCCCATTTGATTTGAGTCCAGTCAGTCTTGGTTGACTCATGGATTTTTCTAAGCACTTGGTTACGGGTACCGAAATTGGTTGACTTTTCCAATTTAAACTTTCGGGAGTTGAACGGTTGGGAGCAAGAAATTGACCTTACGTATTTCGTTTAAATTTAACGGTCGTTTTTAATTACAAACAAAACTCGTCTTAAAATTCGGTGTTGTATGTAATGTAGCTAATAGTACCAGATCGTTTTGACCCAAAGAAGACACTAAAGCTAGCCTGATAGCATAAATTTATCGAGTATCATCTGTATGTCAGACATGCAACGATGTTTCTACTTTGAAACGGCTGAAAATTGCCAAATCATGCCTTCAGCGTTATTCGATCTCTCTCCCTCTCTGATTCTACCCCTGCTCTACCGGGATTTTTATTTCTTTTCGTTTACTCGGGTTTGAGATGAGATAACAATTAGGAAATTGCGAGACGTTTTGAGGTTGACTTAAGTGCATTCATCCCGGGATTAATACCAGCGTCAAAGCAGTTAATCATCCGGGAGGAAACCGAAACGAACATCTAATCAAAAATGCGGCAATAATGTTAAGATTCTCTGGCTATTTTTATCTCGTCTATTTCCTGCGGGCAATAATAGATGTCTATTATTGAATACTAGTTAGTGTGCAAGATAGGAATGTCTAAGGAAAGATTCCGGAACAAGAAATAGCAGGAACCCAGGGTGATGGGCTCCTGGAAATAGTAGGAAAGCGAGAATTGCAAGACCAAGAATAACCAATACTGTTGATTGTTTTTTAAGTCTCTAAGACTGTCGTGGACCAACAAGGCATTTGGCTTTCTGCAGACTATTATTGTGTGGCGGATCCCGACTTTCCTGGAGCCTGGGTCTGGCTGGATAAGGGACGGACCATTAGAAAAGTAGAACAATATCAGCAAAGGACCGCAAACGAAAATGCTGCACGTGTACGTAGGATCTAGTAAACCAGACCTAATCAGCCAAAGAAATACTCAAATGACAAACAAAGCAGCAAGGCTGATCTGACTACGTAGAAAGATTTGACTCTGCAAGACATCAACACGACACTAATAGAACTTTAACAGAGCAGGGTTGCAGACGTAGACAGCTGTTTTTCTACGTAGTCAGATCAGCCTTGCTGCTTTGTTTGTCATTAGAAAAGTGATGGGGAGGGGGGGGGGGGGTGGGGAACAAAAACAAAAAAAAAATTCATGCAAGGGAAAATGTCCGAAAAAAAAATTCATGCACAAGATGGGCCTCATTTTGATATGAAACCATAATTTGTTCTGCCAAAGTGCTCAACTAGTGTCTCCAGTGTTTAAAAAATTGGAAATTTTCTAAGGCTCTGCCAGGATGCTATAAAATATTGTTTTCATAATTAATATTTCTTTTGTTGGGAGGGGGATACCTTCGCCTGGAACAAATTTTTTGTTGTTTTTATAGTCATAGTCATACAGTTCAACCCCGTTATTTTGAACCGTCAGGGGAAACAAAAAAAGTTTGAAATAGCGGGAGTTCAAAATAACCGTTAGTAAATGAGTGAAGGGCAAATCCAACATGATCCAAGCCGAAGGGAAATTGGTTTAAGTTGGGAGTAGCAAGGAGAGACAGGCCTGCACGACTTCTAACAATGGAAACATTTAGATAATGTAGCCTCTTAATATTTTGCACTGACAAGTATGTGATTTTTAAGAAAGGATATGAACAGTGGCTCGTAAGATTTGTCGTTGCAATGACCATCTTGGTTGTATAAAGTGCCATTTACTGATTAAAACGTGTTTGAGCCTTGGCACCGTTTGTTGACATTGAGTTCAGTCAAATGTGTAACAATTAGCCCCTTTCGAAACTGTGAGTTTCGTGTCTATGGAGCTTGATATGTTTCCTCTTTTTGTAAGCAAGTCTTTCGACTGCCGATTTGTACAGGCAAGACCATGGTTTCGACTCTCCACATGGGTCTCATCAGTTGCCGGGATTGGTTTTGCGAGTTGCTCTTATGCAACCTCATGTACGTTTTGAGAATGACAAGGCATTCTGTTTGGCAAACGTTTCCCGTTGTGTATTTATACCCACTGTGTGGATCAAAAATCCAGGATTTCTATTGGTTGATCAAAGGTGGCCAACTGTCAAATGTGGTTTTCGATCCTTATCCGTTTGAAGCTTACGTGTGTTTGTATATGTTGCGTTTTTGACATTTTAGCACTCTCCCACTGTGTCTACATCCTCAAAAAGCTGTTACATTAAATTATAACCCTTAACTTCCCAGCAAAGGGTTAGAAAGTACCTGTATGTATTTTATATCAAAAGTTTTAAAGGCAAATTTATGAGCTACGTTTTTTAAAAGAAATTTTTTTTAAATTAAGGAAATAACAGTGTATGTACTGTATATTTTATAAATTAATCTTTCTGGACACCACTGTTTGTATCAAATCATCTCATCTGAATACGTCTTTTATAAAAAATCCATACATGTATATCAATAATATTATACAATTGTTCACTATAAATCGCTATTCACTTTTGAAACCTCCTTCAGTAAATTAAATTTTAAAGCGAACATTATTAAAAAGTGTTTTGTAATAAAATAAACTTAAAAATGTAAAGTAACGTAACAGTACAAGCTATGTATTTAGTAAAACAAAGTTGCATTGTTTTTAATTAATTCAATAGCAAATTGTGCATAGGGAAAATATTTTCTCAAAAAAAAAAACAAAATTCATTCATAGAGCTCAGAGCCAAAAAAAAATTCTTTCATAGGAAATGGGCCAAAAAAAAATTCTGGCAGGCTAAAAATCCCCCACCCCCCCCCCCCCCCCATCACTTTTCTAATGGTCCGTCCCTAAAACAACTGTCCTGCCTAACGCAATGCGCATGCTCCTTACGTCACCGAAAACATCGTTACTGGGGCCTTCACACCCCGGTGGGAGAGGGGGGGAAGGGGGAACTCCCTTATCTGCCTATACGGGGACGTGTCGCTGGAAACGGGGTACATCATTTTTTATGCGAGCTTGTCCTAAACAGGGTCTGAACTTGTCCTAAACAGGGTGTGGCTGCACTATAGTCGTCGTTAAATATACATGGCTTATACAGTATTCAGCAATCCTAGGTTGGAGATGTTTGCCAGTCTTATTATTTGTCCTAAACAAGGACCTAAAAATGGAGAGTGTTGTCTTAAACCGGATTGATATTTTAGGGCTTTTCTGTCCTAAACAGGGTCAGGGTTTCAGACTGTCAGCGGCACCCCAACAGACAAACATGGGTCAAGTGTCCCCACCCCCGCCCAAAGAAAATTGCTCCAAGCCAAATTTAGAAAGAAAACTGAATCCAGCCGCCTAAAACACAAAGAGAAGTCCGCATTTTGCAAAGAGTGAGCGTTGAGCGTTCTTTTCGCGTTAAACAAAGGTTTTCCTGGCTGTCATCAATCCACCGCAGATCTGCATAATTCATTCATTTCTGAATATGAATATATGAAATAATCATATATTTGAACTGCGGATAAAGATAGAATGATTGAAGATCATCGCAGTGAAGCTGTTTCAACTTAAGCAGTTGAAAAGAAGACACCTGAAAAAATTCAGGCTTGAACGGGAATCGAACCCATGACCTCTGCGATACCGGTGCAGCGCTCTAACCAACTGAGCTATCAAGCCAACTGGGAGCTGGTATTTATCCCATCTACGGGATAAATACGAACTCACAATAGACCAGCTCCCAGCTTCACCGCGATGATCTTCATATCATTCTATCTTTATCTGCAGTTCAAATATATGATTACTTCATATATTCATATTCAGAAATGAATGAATTATGTAGATCAGCGGTGGATTGATGAGAGCGAGGAAAACCTTTGTTTAACGCGAAAAGAACGCTCAACGCTTACTCTTTGCGCTATATAAAATACTTTTGTCTCAATTTGAAATAATATAAACTTTCCTTTTCTTTTCTTTTTTCTTTCTTCCACCTTTTACAGCTATATGAACTTTATTACCAAGGGGTACTCCCCGATAAAAGCTATATAGACATTAGGCGCCCCACAGGATCATAGTTGCCCCCACTCCCCGGATGGTTTAGAAATGGTTTGTGTTAAAATTGGGCTAAGATTTTGCCATTGGGGTTTGAAAATTGGGTATCTGAATTTTAGGGAAGCACACGCGTGGAATAAAACCGTTTCAGATACACCGTCAAATAGAAACCGAGACCAGGTCTAAAAACGGGGGCGGGGACACCCCCTATCAAAAGTTCCGATGAGTACCTCCTGGGGATGCTGTTTATTCTTAAACCAGGGTTCTAAACTAAAGAGCCTCGAAAGCACGAAGAAAAGAAACTTACTTTGCGCTTATCGTGTAATGGCCCATGAGCTTTTAAATTTTTTCCTTAGATTTTTTTAATTTTTATCGACAATTAATGTTCTTAAAAGACGCCGAAATAACTGAGACAGGTCAGAACCTTTATTTTGTGATTTCATTTTTGCACGCACACCAGCTCCGTAATCCTCGCCCACCAGAAGCCTGCGCCCACCGAGTTCCCCTTTGCCCTGAGTAAATTAAATCAAAAGAACAAATGCTTGTTGTGGACTAGTGCTACGTGGCTGCCTCCGTGACTAGAGTGCTTTTTAATGACGTCAACAAGCTCAAAATCAACATTTCTTTCCCGGTATTTCTCGTTTTCGAGCACGAAGCTTGATGACGGTAGAAACGTTTCAAGCTGTGTGGCCGTCATCAAAAGCCGAAAACTGTCCTCTTTATTAACTTTTAAAAGGTGCAACAAATCAAGACGGGAAAACTGCAACATTGTACGTTTTTCCATCATTGTTACAGACATACCACAAGTTATTAAACGACCTCTTGTTAAGCCGTTGATGGAAATTTACGAAGTGCTACTTCCGTGACTTCGTTAAGTACATGCAACATGTATCCAATATCGTGAATACAATTCCGTAACTGTGGAAACCCTTGGAGAGATGTATATGCTTAGATAACCAGAATTTACAAGTAGATTTTATCATTTATCGCATGACTGCAAAAATAAGCGCGGTTTATTATCCGACTTGAAGCCCGGATGTGAAGATTTAGTGTTTTGGAGGCTGGTTTATTTTCTTGCTCTATTAAAGCATAGTCAAGTAGGCACCATTCCTGACGTAAGTGACATGGCAGCTAATAGCCAGCGTCTCTAGCGATAGCGATCGATCTACTGCACAATTGCAATAAGCCGTCTTCGTTTAAAAGAAAACAGATCTTAAAAGGAAATTAATTTCGCGAAGACATTCCATCATGGACAACAACATAGCAGACGAAGCTCCGAGAACACCACAGTCAAAGAAGAAAACCAAGAGACGCGGACGGAGGTTGACTGGTCTGAGCAAACAGCGGAGGATGGCAAATACGCGGGAAAGGAACCGTGTTCATGTAATCAACGATTGTATAGATCGCTTGCGAGATCTGATTCCTTTGTTTCCGAACGAACGAAAACCTTCAAAGACCGACACCATAAGGCTAGCAGCGCTTTACATTTCGCATCTCACGGACTTACTGGCCATGGAAAATAATGACCACCCAGGACTGACGGGAGGAGAAAGTTTGGACGAAGAGCTGTCTGTGACTTCACTAGAGTTCGATCCTTTCGACGTCGAAACAGGAGGTAAGCTTAATAAGATTTTGCTTAATCAGTTTTGTTTTTAGTTAAGTTGTAATAAAAAATGTTACTGTTTTATAGAGCCTTAAATCTTTTGTGCTAACAAACGTTTGAGCAAAGAAAGTGTTGCAAAAAGGCATCAGCAGAATGGCAGAAATAAGTTGGAATATTTTGTAAACTAGCGAAAGTACGTTCACGTTGTAACATTACACCGTTTATAAAAGACAACTACTTGCTCAACGCCTACAGCAATTTAACTGGTGCCGATAAGCATTTGTGATATGAAGATAATTTATTTCTTCTTGTTTTCTCACAGAACTGGCAGTTTTCTTTTGGAAAGACGACGATCTAAGTGTGGACGCCGGTCATAGTCTCTCAACGGTGTTCTAGAACATAAAAACCTGAATTAGCTGAACCACGTGAACTAAGTACGTGAAAATAGAAGATCTGCTGGTGCTAAATGTTAGGAGTGCATGGAATGAAGACTTCAGTCATTGATCCATGAAATATCGGTGTGATCAAATACTCCTATCATTTTGAACTCTTCACTTTTTGTCAGGCAGTTTATTAAGCGGTTTTTTTTTCCACGCAAGTTAGTTGTTATCTTCATTCAGTATGAACTCCGCTGACTCTGAAACTTACTTAGCGTGAAAATAGTTTAAACTCTTTTTTAAAGTAAACTAAACTAACGGGGACTGTTTTTAAAGTAAGCGATATTCATCTAACTCAAACAACTTATCGGCGCAAACCATCCTTCTCGCGTGGGAAGACAGGAAAGTAAACAGTTTAAGTAAACTTTGTTGTCTTATTATAGCAAATATAGGCGCCCGATCATGAACTTAGGTCCTGCCCGCCTGTTCTAAAAAGAATGCCTGAAAAGTGCAACATAAGGGGCCGACCATTTAACTCTTGAGGGGGGGGGGGGGGGTGTGGATGATTTCGAAAAAAACTTTCCTGCAAGTCCTTGTCGGAAGAAAAAAATTGCATGCAGCACAAATGAAATAGAAAAAAAATTCTTGCACTGCTGCAAGCAAGAAAAAAAAAATGTTGCAAAGCTATTTCATTATTCCAGGGGGACTTTACAAAATCCCAGCAAAACTGCAACCATTCTTCCCTTGTTCCCTTTAAACTCTGGAGTTGGTTATGCTTCAGAATGTGCAATGCATTTTTAGCTTAAAAGGGTCCGACAATCTGTGAGCCAGCGAGCCACTCCAGTTAGCCTAAATCACACTCTGGTTTAGCCAAAACAACATTCCGGTTAGCCTACCGACTTGCATATTTGCTTGTAGTGTTCTTCAAGTGCTGTTTGTTTTTATTGCTTATCAATACGAAAAAAAGTGTTCTACCAAGAATTCTTTCGAATTCTCCGATTAAAAATCACAGACATGGTTGCTTAAAATCTCCGAATAAGGTCTTGAAATAGCTGATTTTATAATAAAAAATTCCTCTTCAATCTATGCGTCCAAAACGCCCAAATTGAACACTACTAAAAAGAATAAATCCCCCCTCCAAAAAAAAACATGTTTTTGTATAGCATGATTTTGTATAGCTTACAACATTTTAAGGCTTTGCAGCTCCACATTGAACTATTACAACAATAACCACAATGTAAATGTAAATACATTCTGTAAATGTAAACACATGACACTTTTTTGAGGAAAAAAAATCCTGCAGAGAAATGAAGAGGAAAAAAACATATTCTGCAGAGATTTTAGAAGGAAAAAAATATCCTGCCCACCAGGTTGCTAGAAAAAAAAAAAGCTTGCTGACCAGAAATCATCCACCCCCCCCCCCCCCCCCCCTCAAGAGTTAAATGGTCGGCCCCTAAGATAAATTTTATCTCAATCCGGTTAAGACGGGGGTGGGGAGGGTAGCGGAAGTCCCGTTATTGTATTTGATAATCTGATTCATCACCTAACAACCATATATGGATTTTTAATGGAGTTTGAAGTTTCCTTTTTAGTCTAGAAACCAACGAATGTAACATGACATTGCATGATAAACACCACAGTCCTTTCAAATTTCGTATTTGAAAAGTATCGTCTGAGACTGCTCTATTAAAGCAGCCTGTGCAGGACCGCAATAAGACACATTATTAGAACCTTATTATTTGAAAGTTCATCCGAATTCAGCGGCTGCTAAACGCTCCTGGCCGCGCGCTATAGTCGTGTGCTAGTGCCCTCCCTTGCGTACGCTCCTTCAATGTAGCGGTCGGAAGCGATGACAGACCGCTCAACGTTCGAGCAATAAGTGCAAAAAATATTTACTAAAAACTACTCATAGCACGCTAACATTTTAAATGCTATTTGAAACATCTCACTCTAGTTCACTTGCCTAAGTGACCCCGCGATGAAATTCTCAAGCATTCTCAAGAAAATTAATTTCAAATCTCGTAAAAGTATGCTAAAAACGGGCGCCATTTTGTTTTGAACTGACATGAAGCGTCTTTTTAATTGAAATATGGATAACTTCAAATCCAATTTCTCTCGCGGGGTCAGCTTGGGAGCAAAAGTAACGATAAGCTCTTCTTATCTGTTCTCAAAATGTGACAGTGCTGCAAGTATTTTTTTGGTAACTTAATTTTTGCACTTACTGCTCGAACGTTGAGCGGAAATCGTCTTAATTTTTCCTAGGTGAAAATTCCAGAAATTCTCAAATTTGTAGTGTAGCATTCGAGGTCCGTAAAAGGATATTGTATAGGCTACAGAAAGTGTATTAATTTTTATTTGTAGTGAGGAACTTATATTGATAAGAATAAAGTGAAAAGGTTTTTGAATGAGAATTAGACAGCATTTAATAATTGCTGTACAGCTGTGAGATTGCAAATATTATGGAACCGCCCATTTCTTAAGGTATTTAACGTCATAATCTCCTCGTGCACATATGTATCCCGGACATGTATATACCAAATTTCAGCTTAGCAATTTTTCGATTTTCAAGATTTTACAGCTTGTGAAAATGATTAGTTTTCATGAACGATTTTGTTCCGTGCAAATGCAGGTGAAAACCTAACACACATGTACTGCGAATATTTGTATGAATAGGGAAACTGTTGCTGGTGTAAAAAAGTTCATTAGGAGCATCGGAAAAGGATGAAAGAGGGTTATGGTGGCTTATAAACCGTCAACTGCTCAGAGGCATAGATTTTAACAGCCGCCAACTAATAAGTGAAGGCAAATTTTTTATTGTCAATGTTTGGCCTGAATGGATTTATTAAAAAAAAAATAACTGTCAAAGATCCAAAGATGGTTTGATTGTTTGTTTGTGTTTTGTATCGTTTTGTTGTAATCCCTATTAAGACCCCATTCTCATAAACGTTCAAAGGTAGTAATGTATCTTAAATACTAAAGGCCGAGATTTAAGTATTAAAACGTCGTTTCACAAGATGGCACATATGATTGAAAACGGTTTACGGATTTTTTTAATTGCATATTAAATTTTCCAACAAACTGTTCATGGTCACTTTGACTTAATTTGTTGATATTTCGCGAGTAATCCATCTGGAGCTAGCAGGTTTAAGTTAGCATTAGACTCTTTTGAAGTGTAGCCTTGAGTCCAATTGTCCTCCGGGTGAAGGTATTCTCGCATATTAAAATTCATGAAAATGCCAACCAAGTTTTTTACTCCAGGGGATACCCAATAAAGTTTCATACGAGAGGGGCAGGAGGAGCACTTCCCCCCGGGAGTTGTAATCCCGGGGGGTACTCCCTTATATACGCTATATAGGTATGTGCCGCCCAGTAGGGTAGGGTTTTTGAGGTTCTCAGTCCTTAAATAGGGTATCCTTTTTGGTATTTTTTGGTATTGTGATCCTTAGATGTTCCTTAGATAGGGTCACTAAATTGCAGTACTCACCTCAACGTCCAAAACGAAAAAGATATGGTCTGTTAAAACTGTACAACACGCCCGAATGCACGTTACAAAGTTTAGCAAAGCGATTTTAAACGTCCGTGTACAGCGGAAAAGAAATAAAACGACCTGTCAGTTACACAATTATGAGTAACCTAGCACCTATCCTTAATTGACGGGGGTACCCCCCTGGGGGTTGTAATCCCGGGTTGTAATCCTTACCCTATCTAAATCCTACTCCTGTATACCGTTTTATCGAAATTGTATCCCTTACATCTACCTAAACTCGCTTGATCGACGAGCCTACCTCAATTCCCACTGCAAATTGTTTTTCGCGGACTTTCGGTCGCCAGATGGCTTTCGTCGATATGTGATGAACGCTAAAATTTTCGAACCTTAACAAGAACACTTTTAGGTCTACTATCCTTTTAAATCTACTATCCTGTATTTCGGCGACCCTTTAAAATACTAAAATAAGCATTTTCCCAATCCTTTCATACAGGCGGCCCAACCCCCCCCCCCCCTCCCCCGCCTTCCCCTTTTAGGCAGAACCTTCCTGTATATCCCACTATAAGACTGAGTATCCCCCGGCTTCCAACCCGTCAGATACACAAGTATTATGTAATACGTTTATTGGCCATAGTTGGTGGCAAGCTTTCTTTAACCAATCCAGTCAATTTCAGCACTTTATCTTAAAATCTAGTAATACTATCAAAAATAAAGCCGGAACTTGCTCGCGTCATTGGATGTTATTTTCTACTTTTGGAACAAACGCAAAGTTTTGTTGATACTTTAAAAATTTTATCGGTTGCCACGTACTGCAGGTTGGTTACTTTAGCAAGATAAGCTGAGGGATTACGCCTTGCAACATCCGTGATTAAACACCGGTTTTTTTTTTTCTTTTTTTAACAAGATCTCAATAAGGAGGAAACGTAGGAGTAAAAACGTGTAGCTGTCCTGGCTCGTCTAAATCGTTTGATCAAAAGTGGCCTGTCTTGGACACTTAATACCAACCAACAGGTAAAGAACAACGCCTTCTTCGAGAGTGAGGATTGAATGACTTCACTCTACGTCCGTGTGCTAATGAAACGATATGTTCACACGTCTGATACTTCATGTAGTTGATAGTCTTCCCTCCCCTCCATTCTTCGTTATCCTTCTCGGCACCGCGAAGAAAGGAGGCTAAAGTTCTAAAGCAAATAATAGTTTTAAAAATAAGCGACAGAAACAAGTACATCTAATTGCGTGCAAAACTAAACTGTGTTAAGCAGCGATAAACGAGTTAATTTTAATCCAAACTTCGAACTATGTTTTGTTTATTTTACAGATTGGAGATGACGAGATGAAGAGGTCAAAATGAAACCGCAAACTGCCTGAGGTCGTTGTAATCAACTTTTATAACCGCCCGGTTGGGCTGTTTTAATTAAAAGTAAACTGAAACGTCTTTGACTTTGTTCTTGCCAGATTTATATCACTGTGAAATTTGTAACCTGAAATCCCTCCCTTGAATAACAAGGACTCACGAATTGAAACCAAATCTTCCTTGTTGCCTTGGCTTATCAAATTTGAAAAGATAATAGTTGCCTATTTTATCACAAGGCTCCAGATCCAGCGCATCTACCCACCTATCTTGATCAGTAGACAAGGAAGGTGAAAGAATCAGCCTGAATAACACGTTCCCATAGCTTTTTGGGGCAACTGAGAAAGTGAAGCAGGCATCTTGGATCCCACAGCTTTACCCGAGCAGTTACCTCGCAAGTTATATAAACGTGACCATTTTCGTGTCACGTGCCTTATTTAGTCCACCTCTTCCTTTATATATTGAAAACAGGCTGAGATTTAACAAAAGACTGGATTAAATGTGTGCTCTGACTAATCAGGGGCACCCAGCGGATCTTTTTGGTGAAATATCTGTTCGTGAGACCTTCATCGCCTCAGAAATTCGGATTTAATTCTGTTGAAAAACTAGAGTTTTCATCGGAGAAATGACACCTCAAACTTTCGTAACGTGGGAAAATTAATTCCTTTTATTTTCAGTTCGAACAAATATGCCATTTAGAGTATGAAATAAGGTCAGCTAGCATTTTCCGAAAGCAGACAGCAAATCGAAAATTCGGTGAATGAGATTTTTTTGCCTAAAATTATCTGCGACTCAATTTTTCAGCTAAAGCAACCGAACAGATACACTTGTCTTAGCTTTCACAAATGTCCATGTAAATGGCCTTGAAACAATTTAAAAAACAGGAAACGACATTTGAAGTCTTCTGCTTAAATTTTCTCGTTGGGTGCCCCTGACTAATGGCAAGATCAACTGAAGGAAAAGCTTGCATCGGGAGATGATGGCTTGTTAATTAGACGCTTTTTAAGGCCATCTCTGGCTTCAGTTTATAGCTTAAGAGCATCGTATTAAGACTCTAACTGTTGAGCACGCACTCAGTAGAGTCACAATAGTGGAAACTGAAGAGGTTTAATGTATGTAAGTCGAAGTCAAAGTGATTATCGTGAAATTCCCTTCCGTGTCACTAAAGAGGCTGCATGACAAACGAAACGTCCTTTAAGCGAAAGAATAAAAAAAGTTCTCATGTCATTATACAAGCGATATTCATCACGTTAATCCTTTAATGACCCAGCTGTAGTAAATCCGAGCAGTTGGAACGTTTTAGAGACTCGATTCTGTTTGAGTTAGTTCCAAGCTATTTTGACTTAACCACACCGTTCACAGGTTGAAGCAATGCTGTTCCTGACTACAGACTATTACAGTGGTGTTTTTCTTATGGTTTGCAGGTTAAATTTTTGCTCCTGTTAATGTTGCTTTTTCGGTTTGTTTGTTTGTTTGTTTATTTATTTGTTTCAGTTTTCTAACTTGAATTCTTTTAGAAGGCAAATGATTAATCGAGCAAAGTCCCCACGCATTCCCACCCCCCTCCCCTTTCCCAACTATAAAAATTTCTGTCTGAAGAATGTTGCTTAAAAGACAGTATAGTTTATACCGGATGCAGAAAGAGCAAAAACCAAAAGAAGAAGATTGTAATGTAGTTACACTTCGATAGTTTATGACTTGTAAAATCTCATCACCGTCTAACGGTCGTTCTAAACGCCACAGGATCCAAAAGGTCTCCAAACATTTTGGTACTTCAAACGACGTTTGTTGTTTCGTGTATTCCTGCACGATTCTGTAGGCGTTTCATTTAGCTTGGTTAGGAATATTTAACGTTTCGAAGAGCTTTATCAACAAATTTGTAGCAATTGACCTTGTCATACGTGTCCGAAATTACCGTGTTTATATAGGAATCCAATATCATACATTTTTCTCTCGAAAATGATTTCTTAGCGAGGTAATCTCTTGGCGAACTAAAACTGGAGATAGCTTCCAGGCAACTGAAACGGTTTCACTCGCAAGCTGAAGTCAGGAGCTGAAGTTCAAAATAATACCCTTAAGTGGACACAACCGTAAGGTATTAGATGTTCTGCCAGCCATTTGAGCTTTCGAGATGAAAGTCGTCGGAAGCAATATCAAGTCGAAGGAAATCTTTGTCAGCTGGAATTTTCATGCAAATATACTAAAATTCCAACCCTGAAACCGTCCGTCGACCCTCGCCATACGAGGACCCCGGGCCGGGGAATATCCCTAGGAAGTTTAGCGGTGATGTGCCGCTCAGTGCTCACGTTCTTTATCCGGTTATTTCCGACCAAAATCTAAGATATTTCCCGTCAATCTTGGTCAGGTCTAGCTTCTAAACTCCTCTCTTTTTTGGAACCAAAACATGGGCAAAAAACGTCACCCTGAATCAACCGTCAACTTTGAATATCTGAGTATTAGTTTGACGGTTTACAGAGCTGTCAATTGAAAGCTAAAGTTACGTACGTTATCTTCTTGAAATTTATTTGCTGCTCTTTCAGATTAATTTTTAAAATTCTTCCGGTTCACTTTTCAGTTGTTCTTTACTTTTGGCAAAACAATTTTATTGACACTGACTAAAATTTATTTTTTGCCACCCGAGCTTTGTTTTTGGAGCAGAATTGTGAGATTTGATTTTACATTTATCAACCACACCCATAACCTGACTGGCCTAATTGAAAAGTATTAAACATAATATTCTCCTGTTTAGCCGCTTTTCTAGCGAAAGCTCTTATCTGCGAAGGCTTAAATTAAACTCAGGGAGCTTATCGACGCATCAACTGGCATGAAATACAATTTTCACGATAACAGGACGAGAGTACTGACTAACCCCGATTTAATGCCAAGTATATTTTACAAACTGATAAATTAAAGAAATCTTGGTATCTACTCTAGCTAACTTGTACAAGTACGTCTCGTTTGAAAATAAAGATCTATATACGAAAGTTTGGCAAACTCATCATATTCGTCTTCAATCGTATCCTCGTGTAAGGTTTCCACTCATCTATGCCTTTATTTTCTTTCTACATCTTTCCTTCAAAGACCGCGAAAATCATTGGAGAATCAGATAGCGGACAAGGACACGAAATACTCGGCAACGGAATGAAAGTCTCCATCTCACAACTCTTCTATATTGCTTGCATGTTTCAGCTATTATCTCCGTGGAGAAAATAGATAATTTGGTGACGGCCTCTGTTATCATTGTTTTCGTAGGCATTTTACCTTTCTTTTTTCTTCGGCCCTGACAAACCAAAATATCTGAAAATCTAACAAAGCTGTGCTGGCTCCAAAAGTCTGAGTTTTGTGCGTTCAAAATAACCTGAAACAAAACTTAATTGAAGACATCTCGAGAGAGAGGACTCACGGGTTCGCTTTCAGGTCGCTTTCAGTGATAGCGGATATTGTTCATTTCCGAGTGATAAACGCTGCAAATTAAAACTTTATGGCAAAAACCGTCATATTCATTTTCTAAAAAGTGCTGGGCGGAATTTTTTAACGAATGATTTCATCGCACTTCCAATGGAAATTCTTCTGTTCGGTTTTCATCGAAGAATTTTCCACTGATTGCGAGAGGAAGAACCCGCCTTGGCATGCCTTGCCGGCATAAGAAGAGAAAGCCCTCAAATTGAGAGGGTCAGTTTTGGCAAATTCAAATGCAAAGTTAGAGCTTAACGACGGCTTTTATTCAGTATGACATTTTCAGGGAAGACGATCCAAAGACTCGAAACACAAATGAAGCAATGATTAAAGCGAATGCGAGTGAGCTATAGGTGTGATAAAAGTAATGATTCCGGTCCAAAAAGTGTGTGACGGAATTGAATTTGGAGAGGCTTAATTTGCAACAATGTTTCAGTAACGTACTGAGACAATAGACACGCCCAAAAAAGTTGCCCAATTTGTGAAAAAGAAAATTAATGATCACTGAGAAAGGTAAACTTAGGTAATTGTCACTGGATAAATTGTGCGTGCTCATGGTGGCCCATCTATAAAATGCACGGAAGGTTTGGTAAAGACGACAAAATCACCTACGTCTACTTTTACATTTACCAGACTCTTAAAATCAATCATTTGCTAGCAGGAAACCACTGCTAAATTGATAGGGACTTTTCGGATACACCGTCTGTCATTTTTCACATATTCCTTTTTTCAGTACGCGATTAAATAGAATCCTTTTAGACCGGTTGTTTAAAACAAATAAACATGGTAAGGGGACAATAACATCGCCAACGGGTCAAAAAGTCAAAGAAAATTATAAACGTTGTAGCACATGTGTTATGTCATTGCCTAAGTGCCGCTAACGTGATAGCAACAACTAGTGTAGAGACTTGAATCGCGAGTTGATGAAGCGATGACATCGACGTTTTGTAAAATGAAAGTGACTCCTCTGAAAAGGCTAGGCTTTGCGCAAAAAAGCTAGGGACCAAGACCTTTTGTTAATTTCGAACACCCGTGATGCAGCGACAGTAGTATTTAAGCTAATGATAACCGCGTAACCTAAGTGTTTTTTAAGTATACGGCAGTGAATTTAATCTCAATTCCATATTTTGTGATAATTTTATCGTTACAACGTAAACCCGTCCCTCCGTCAGAGTCCTTTTAAAACGTATGTAGATGCATAAAGAAAAAATTTTCGAAAATGTTTTAGATTGCGATACTTGTTTGTGTGACAGGAGCTAAAAAGGCGTTTGTTGTCAAGTGCGAGAAGCATGCAGGGCTATCAAAGTTGACTCCGACCAAGCGTGCATAAAAGATGCTGAAGTGTTATCTCGGGCCATATCATGTGTTTATGTTTCTGGTCTTTATTATGTCAAACGACGAGTTCCGTTTTTGATGTCTGCTCAAAATGGAAACCATCCGAGCTGACAAGCCAAACCCTGGAATGAGCGATAAGTAAATCGCACACCTCAATCCCCGCCTCACACCTAACACACATCATTTGCGTGCAGGTCACTGTACAGCTAGCAGCCATGGAAGAGACGCTAACGGCCACAAAACCTGAAAACGTCCAAGGAAAAAAGAAAGCAAGGCGGCGTGGACCACGCTTGACTGGAGTCAGCCGGCAAAGACGGATGGCAAACGCTCGCGAAAGAAGCCGGGTGCAAAACCTTAACTTGCACATCGAAAGACTCCGGGATTTAATTCCACTTTTTCCTGGAGAGAAGAAACCCTCGAAGACCGAGACCATCCGATTAGCCGCAGTTTACATCTCTTGTCTTACGGAAATCCTGGAGGCGACGCCTGAGGGGCTGGGGAAAATGTCTACCAACGATCTCATGCCCAATTTTCCAGGACTGGAAGACAGTTTGAGTTTGGCTGGTCTCTCAACCCTGCCAAAATTTTGTTTTGACCCTTTCACTGACGAAGGTAAGAAGGGTAAGCCCTTGCCGTTTCCAACTCACTTATTGCATGTGTGACGTTAGATCAGTGTCAACAGTTCATTGCATGATCTATTTCATGGGAGGTCTGATAATTTTACGTAACTAATCTGCCCGCCTTTGATTTACAGCTTTTAGCTGCGGAAGGTTTAATGTTGGCCACCGAATTGTAATTTTCTTTGCAAATATTCTGATGATCGTGAGTTGGGGATTTTGAAGATATGTAAATAGATAATCGTTTGCCCTTTCGAAGCATGTTTACATGTAATAATTCCCTTTCATTGGTAATGTAAACAACCGGGATTGTCTATTATTAATATAAAACTATTTATTTGGTCGCCTTAAATGTTTTATCCTGTGTGTGAAGATGGTTGTGGTCAAAACAAATGAAACACTTTAATGTGTTTAAACTTAAACTGTAACTTTGTAACTGAAACTGAGCTACTTATCGATCCCTCAGTTTAAGGTAAATCCTAAAATCCGCAAAGCTGCACTTAGGGTTTGTTTGTTTGTTTTGTTTTTATTAATGTATCATTTTTCTATCTTTGTTTAGACAACCTATTGGACCTGGATCTCGGAGAATACATCTGGGACGAGTACGAGTAAAATGAAGGCCGTTATATGATACATGAACTACAAAAATTTTAAACAAGGACAGGTTTACATCAAATCTTTCATCCCACGTTTAGACAAGCCACTTATCGGGAAACTTATCACCCATTCTATCAAGAGTTGGAATCAACGCTGGAATGTATAACGTTACAGTTTCATTACTTGTAATTGCTCACAGTTTTTAGGCCATAATAGTAGCATAAACGTCTTGCCCGCGGAGGGTGCAGAAGGGGTAAATTTGCGGCTGCTAAGCGGATAGGTTACATTAGGGAGTGAAAATCGTA
Organism: Siderastrea radians; assembly: GCA_964017195.1. Classification (NCBI taxonomy): domain Eukaryota; kingdom Metazoa; phylum Cnidaria; class Anthozoa; order Scleractinia; family Rhizangiidae; genus Siderastrea; species Siderastrea radians. The sequence goes on from OZ024893.1 coordinate 46,142,925, forward strand.
TCGATTTTGGTCTAAACTGACTAGGCTTAGGGTGACACACTAGGTGCCACCTATCACCAAGAAAAAAGCTCCAGGGATGAGGTGCTTACAGAACTCCTTCACTCACAAATCTGGCGAACGCATAGAGGCCGTACGTCAGTAGTACATATCGAATGAAACGAGTTACGTATTTCAAGATAGAGAAGCAGGACTGCAATCAGATAATTTTAACCTCTTCATTCATAAGAGAGCTCAAAATCAAAGTTTGAAAAACAACCCAATTTCAGTTGCAAACTGATTAATAAATAAAAAAAGAAAAGAAAGAAAGGAAGGAAGAAGATAGACGTTACAGGAAAGTACTGATAAGTAGGTTTCATTTGAATGGTCATCCTATGGGAATTATACATCCAGACTCAAAGTCAGAACCAGGATCAAAAATCAGAACTAATGTGTTCAGTCGTTAAGTGATTACACTAGGCACCGTTTCATGCAACGTTTCTTAATTAACGCGCGTACGAGCAAACTGATTGCGACACAAGTTGCACGAAAAAACTGCCAACCCACCTACCATGCAACCAAATCACGCATTTCACGACACTGCCACAATCGTTACGAAAGAACGAACCGAGGTCCACTTATTGCAGTGATATCGGAAACGAGGAAAACTACCGGCAATGTCCCGTCGCAGGATGATTGTTACTTCAAGCAAGTTTTCCGTGTAACTGGTATCTTTGTTGCGACACCAGTTACACGAAACGCTGCCTTGGGTAATTCCACCTAGCCCTCGGGGTCCTAGAACTTGAGCCGGGTAGTTTCTGACGTAGCTCTACCTGTTGAGTCTGGGGATGAAATTGTATGGTGAGAATATTGAAACGAAAGCTCGTAAGCATTACTCTTCTGTGGTAAGGTTTGTTTTCAGAGAGTGTTTTACAAAAAGAAATGTCTTTTTTTTTTAATTTCGACTTAAAACGCCAGCGTGGGTGAGAGGGTGAAGAGGCATAGAGTAAATAATCAGCCTCCAAGGCTGGCACTTGGAGAGGCTTCATTTATTTACAATCAAAGACGAAGAGCAGCTTGTTTTAGAGCTGCTTTTGATCTGAATTTGCAAAAGTTAATCGAGTTGTGCACCAATCGTAATTATAGACTCAACTAAACAAGGGAATATATTAATCCGAAGTTGGAATTCCAGGGATATATTTACAACAGTTGAATTTCAATGGTCATCAATATAACTTAAAGTATATATATACGTGAATGTATTTGAAAATGAATTTAAATGTACGCATGAAAGAAGCTGCGTTGCACTTTTCACAGCGTGATAAGCAAACACCTTATGTTGCTTTCGTGATTTTTAAATCAAATAAACAACAGATAAAATATCTAAAAATGTCTCTGTATCGATGGGCGGGGAAAGATTTTCATTTACTTATCTTGACGACAAAGATGGCGTTATTATTATCAACGCGATATCCTTATCAAATCAAATACCAACCTCCGCTTTCCTGGCCTGGTGCCTGAAACGATTAGCCTTGAACCGCCCACCACAGAATCAATAGTTGAAATTCTCGAAACTTCTCGAAACTTTTTTTTTTGTGATGTTCAAGTTTGAACATGATTATGTCTGGATGCTTGACTTGTTCGGAAGCTTAAATTTTCGTATGTTTAGCTCTGTCCAACATTTGAAGAGTACCAAGTATGTTGTTAGAAATCTATTCACTTTTCACCTAACACTTTTCAAACATTTTTGTCTAATACATTTGTCCTCCGAGACATAATCCATGCTGCAAAATAAGGTATAGTTTAGGGGTAGGTTGTCTAATATATGTGTTTATTATTATTATTAATTATTATTATTATTATTATTATTACTATTATTATTATTATTACTATTATTATTATTATTATTATTATTATTATTAACAATTAACATACTAATAATAAATGATCAAATGCGCATTACAATAAACTATAACTACCCAAAACTAACTAAAAATATATGAATATATATATCTTATTAGACGGTTTAGTGTGTAGTATCGTAGCCTGTTCCAGGCGTTCAGATAGTGGAGCGCGAGCGAAAAATAAAGCGAGCGAAAGAGCGGGAAAAAAACGAGGGGAGACTGAACGCCTGGAACAGGCTAGTAGTATCGTGGGATATTTTTACGAGTCGCGCCGTATTTTGGCGAGCCCGTAGGGCGAGTCAAAATATAAGAGACGAGTAAAAATATCCCACGATACTACACACTCAACCGTCTAATTAGTGATTTACTATTCAACTTAGCTACAAAATGGAAAAGTGGTTTATAAACTGTCTGAGTTGCGTGACAAACTAACGTGACTTCTGAGCAGCGAGTGAGTGCGCCAGCGGGGTCAGGTTTCGCGCGCTTGACGTGAGGTTGTTGTTGATTGGTCAAAAACGAAAACTTGTCAAACCTGTCAATCGAGCGAAGCGTCGTGATTTTATTTCAAACTTGCAAGGAAAACAAAGATGGAACAAGGCAAAACTGAATTATTTTCGGGTTTACAGTTAGATGAACAACAATGTTCTTGGTCACCGAGTAAAACTACGAAAAGAAAGAACTCGACAGAACAAACAGAACTCGAAAGTCAAGTCAAACAAAGTTAAACAGCACTTCAAGCTCAGTCATCTTCGTTCGAATCACTAACCACGCGTCGTTTTGGAAGAGATAGCGGTGGAGATTTCTGACCGACAACAATTGTGCATTTTGTTGAAGACAGCTCCTGAGAAAAGATGGGTTCCGTTTCCTGACTTTGACAAACAAATGACATAAAAGATTGTTAAGTTCCTCGGCGGAAATTTCTTCAATGGCCCTTGTTTCTTTAACGGACTTGAGGTCAGTTTTTGTCTTTTCTGTTGTATTTTAATACGTTTCGATTTTCTTCAATAAATAAAGAAATTTCACTGTCGTCTAGGTCATTGCTTGTCTCTAGGATCTCGTTTTCGTTAAAACCTCAAAATTTGGTAAGCATTCATTGTTTTCTTCGGGAAAAACGAGTGTTTCGGCCATTTTTTCATCGTTCACCTTGTAAGCCTAATGCCTGGCGTGGCATTTGTAGAAAACCTGTCAAACCGGTCTTCTGGAGTACAACACGGTATTTGTACTCGTTTTGGGTCTTATTTGTACTCTACTGAATGCAGTTGAATAATAAATCGAATAATTACATGAATTTATCTTTAAGACAACACAAATGAATGTCTTATTTACCTATTTGCACCAAGTCTATTAAAGATAATTATAGCGTAAATTAAAAAGAGAGTAAAATTTATGTACACCTATATAGAGTTAATAAAAACGTGCAGAATAAAAACTTTGCCTTTTGCCGCTACCTTCCGTTCGCAAAATATTGAAAACCAAACTGAGTGTTGCCAGAAAATGTTGCTGGCCGCACTGAAAGATTTCATTCCCAGACACAAACGCTCCCAGTCGAAAGGAGGTATGCCAGTTATGGATTTGGTCTCCTCATCTGGGCGGTTTACTTCCGATCATGTCCTGTCAAATGAACTTTATTGGCTTACATGTGCAGTTTGATTTGTGAAAGTTTGCAGGTCCCCGGAAGGGTATCCTTTCGGTGAAGGCAATATTGTCTGATGAACCTCTTAATGATGCAGACTTTTACAGATCCATTTACAAATTGCCTCCGTGATGTAGGTCGCGAGAATTTCCTTTTTATTGTTCCATATTTCCGGAACAACAGGGATTCACGTATAAGGGAATAAAGTTGGGGCATCTTAATCATATCACTCGCCAAATCGACCAGCACAACAACAACAACAAATGAACAGTGTATTTCACTTTGCAACAAATCGAGAAACATAGGGAACCACATAAAGTACTGCTCAGTAGCTCTCACTTGGTAAACTAAGTGGTTTGTCTGAAGACTTAAACGAAGAACCAAACATCCCCTGACTTGCTCAAGCCAGGACGTTGCTACACTGGCGGCTCTACCACTCTCATATGGTGTCCAGAGATAAAAAATATGTGCAGTTTAATGTACATACTTGATGTGATTAAACAGGGAAAATCGGCACTACTGCTTAAGGGCAAAACAGCCAAAAACTTTATTCCTTAGTGGACAGAAGGTGAGATGGAAATCTGTAGCTAGATAAAAACTCAATTTGCCGTTACTGGTTAACAACGCTTTACAATTTACTGACGGACGTCCGACTGCTGCTCGATCATGATCGAAGCTAAGATTGCAAAGAAGCTTACCCCGGGAAGTTTAATTCCAGGTGAAACTACAGTCAAAACAAAACTACATGCACCTTTAAACTCTTTTCTGTACTGCTTTGTACTGCTAATTATTGTGTTATAGGGTTGTCTAGCTTTTGAATCTTTGGGTGAAATCCTGAAGCGATACTATTCATTCAAATGAAAGCTTTTCAATAGATCTTTGTCATTTGGGAAATGGCGCTATAGAAATGTGTTATTATTATTATTATTATTATTATTATTATTATTATTATTATTATTATTATTATTATTATTATTATTATTATTATTGCGTTCGACGATAGGAGTGAAATCGAGATTTTCTCTGTAGTGGATGGATGGTGGATGGACGGACACCAATTTAGCCCCCCCCCCCCCCCCCCCCACCGAAGATTTTTGCAGGGGCATAACGTCGGCCGGGAACTGGTGTATACTTTGACTCGCTTTCATGGAACCAAATGACCTCGCTTATCAAAAGGCGCCTTTGTTGCAAAGAAGCTTGTTTCGAACGAGGGAAGTTCCAGGCTCGAAAAAGCAACCTTTCGCCCAATGCGTTATTGTAAATCCTTGATCGAAGTCTTAGAGAAGTATGCACGACTCCTTGGTATATATGTCAACCTGCAGTTCGCCGTTCAGTTGGCATTCTAACCTTCTCGCCTTCGATGAAGAACCACTCGGCACACAACATTCAAATTTATATGTCCGTGAAAGAAACACGCTATTTGAATTTACTTGATACTTAAATCATTTCTCTCTCGAACAATACCTTGGCGAGTCACTCTCGAAGTTTTGTGTAATGTCCATGCTGCCACTTTTAAATTTAGAAATCGCGTTGTCTGCTTATTTCGGAAATCGACGTTTATTAACGAAGCCGCGAACTAAAAGAGGTTGAGAGGACCATTGCGCGAATATTTATGGAGGTTATCAAAGGTAAAGAGTTCAACGGTAGTTGTAACATTTTAGTTTAATTCTGTATTTACATGTGAAACTTCATTCTCGTCCCCAGAGCCCACGATCCTTTTGGTCTGCGCCAAGGATCGAGACCTCTGGCAGGGGCCAGGTAACGCGCAAGCGCAATAGCTGCCCATTTTTGTAACCGATAGTAACCGTTATTGTTCAAATTTCTGAGGCTGCGCACAAAAGCCGGAAGTCCGTGATTCGCGGACTTCCTGCTTCGGTCCCTGCCAGAGGTCTCGATCCTTGGCGCAGACCAAAAGGATCGTGGGCTCTGGGGACGAGAATGGTGAAACTTTCGATGAGTACATACAAGCGGTCATGTAACAAAATATGTCCGCCTGAAAAATAACATATGTCACGCAACTTTGTTATTTTAAGATTTACATGTATTTCGTATCTTACAATGTTCGATTTTCTATCGAAAATATATCAACCGATAACAACCGAGGGTCGAGAAAGATCAGAAAGCTGAGCAGACTCTTTCTTTCCCTAATTTCGGTGTCGACAAGGGTTGCAGTCGAACGCACTCCACTAATCTGCGATTACTACTAGTTATTATTATTATTTTCTCGACGATCTTCCAAAAACAAATACAAGGAAACTTTTCAAATGCCGTATCTTGTTTAACTGGGGGTGATGGGCCACAAATTACAGTGACAGTCTCCTACTCACCCAGTATGTTACGTACAGTGCGATACTGACACAACCACGTTTTCGTCGTAACGCATAAAGAATTATTGACTTTCACCAAAGAAACGGTCTGAAATCATGGTTGTCCTATTAAATAATTCAGTGAAAGACATGATTATTGAAGGCCACTGATTGGTTCAATTCCGTCCTGGTGTGATCTACTGGTAAATCACTGTTCTCCCATATCAGGTATACATTCTTAAAGTATATTACATTTACACTGATAAAGACTGAGTTTCAAGGACTTGGATAGCACACAGAGATACAGAAAATACATTGGTTGAGCAATTAAAGACTTTGTACCCGCATATGAAACTAGAATCCTTTAGTACATTTTTAGTGGTATAAAATACTCCAGAAAAGTATTGAACAAAAATTACTCTTCTTCCAATTCACTGAAGAGGTCAGTTCTAATATCATTTCATTGTTATGTTTTTTATTTTAAAATGTACATATATTTTAAAAATGTACATATAATTTTTGCTTTATATAAGCGTTATGCTTTAGTTAAGGTAGATTTTGTTTTTGAGCTTTATGCTCATCAATTCAGTGAAATTGTCATTAATTATCAGAAGCTACTGGTTTCATGTGTCTTTCGTTCACAAACTCAATGGAAACTCAAAACGTTTAATTAATAGAATTGTACAAGGGTGTAAAACATCGCAATGAGAATCAATTGACGCATGTTATCTTTGTTCTTGAGAATTTATGTACTCTGTTAGACGAAATCAGAAGTTGTTGAGTCATTATTGAAAATTAAAGGCTTAATCCTTTCCTCTCGCTAAAACGTCCACTTGGAAAGTATTGAAAAACGACAGAAGCATACCTGACTGCAAAGACCAACAACAGAGCAAAGTAGCTACTGCTTAATCGAGGTCAATAGCCACACTAAAACAAGTTAAACGGTTAAAACCACAACACCATACATGATGATAGGTTTAATTCTTGGAGAAGAAAGGTTAAGAAGAGAACATGCGTTTCAAAAGAAAGCCATTTCCGAAAACATTTTTACGCTGACAGCGTAAGTGCCCTTTTAACCCCCAAATCCTTCTGGTGTCAATCCTTGAGCAGATTGGGTGGCTCTGTGTCTAACTTTTGAATTTGTGGTTCAAAACCTTAAGTGTTTCACCATTAAAATGAAATCTCCTGAGCAGCACATTCCAATGGTATTATAAGTTTCAGTTTTTCTCAAGTGAAACTTTAGGAAAAACTTGTGAAAGATATGTTTTGAGCTCTTTATGGGAGTAAAGTAAAGGAGGTTATGTCAGTAGGTATGAAACATGCTTGCCTTCATGTACTCTCGATAGACTCACAGATAACCACCACTAGAACGTCGAGAAAGCAGTGATCATATGGCTAAAGCGTGGGAACGGAGAATGAAAAAAATGTCCACGAAAGATAGTGTAAGCACGTTGTTATCTAAGATTGAGTTATAACGATCTGCCGTGCTATCTAACTTTCTCAATTTCTCTTTCTTTCAGACAAAGACACTTTCAAAACACGATGCGTTAAATGAAGTGTTTACTAAGCTGATTAAAAGAATTTCAATAAAGACAACTGTCATCATTTAGCAGGGCGTTCGGTATATAGTGTAAGATGTAACCGGTTTAATCCTTTCATCCCTGAGCACTTGAAAAAAATTTCAGTCATTTTGCAGGATAGTGGACTGAAAAAACCGGTAGTATATGAAAATACAGCCAAGGAACTTTTATAAAATGGTAGCACTTCAGGATTTCTTTCATGCATATTGTTTTAACTATTACAATTGTTAAATTCCCTGGAAAATTAAATCACACGACTCCAAAATTTTCACCTCAGGACATTAAAATTCTTCTGACATGCAGGTCACATGCAGGTGAACAGCAAAGGGATCTGTGTATAATCAAAATTGCTTTGAAATGGAAATGTACCGATCGTAAAAGGGTTACTGAAACAAAAACCTTCAAATAGGGTTTTTGATCTTTGGATCAAGAAAATAGACAGCGTTCTTCATCAATCACCACCAACCCAAAGTTGCTAAACTCAAATGGCTTTCGTAAGGTGATTAATTAAATTCCCCGGCGCTTTCCGTCTGGTCGATACACCTTACTCTCTCTAGGAGCTGATGCATACTAACCAAGAATTTCACTGATTTCCAAATTTCTTATTTCTCTCTACACGGAAGAGTCAGCTGTGCGAAGGAAATGTACCGTTTCGAGTTATTGCTATGAAGTTATTAATGGCATAGTGCAGTGATAGAATTTGCTCCACTGCACGCCCGCTGGAAGCACAGGAGCCTGGCGATTTTACCTCTGCTGAGATTTTGATCTCCCTGGGTAAAACATAGCCCAGAAGAAAGCATTCAGTAGTCAAGTTCTCCGGCCCGGGAGTACCCTTCGGATGAAGCACATGAAAAAGCACTAGGCAGGGGCATTCCTAGCAATTTCGGGAACTCCCTGAAGGTTCTCAGCATTCTGGGGCGGGGGGTGGGGCTGGAGGGTGGTGGGTGGCTAGGCATGTCCTCCGTAAGTCAACTTCAACTTGCACTGTTAGCAAGCTAATGCAGCTAGCGCATTTTTTACCTTCCGTAATTCTAAAACAAGGACCAAGGACTATTCTGCACTATTTCAACTAATAACTTCCTAAACTTGTATCACTGTATCACTGCCTACCTCTTGTCTCCTGTCCCAAATTTTGTTATTGTAGGCAATCTTCTCCTTTCTCCGGTACTTTTTTCCCAATGACGTGCAAAAACCTTGTTTCGTTCTTCGCTGGCTTTTTTCTTCACTGGGCGACTTCTGTTTAAATAAAAATTGAAGCAAAATGCGATGAAGATTCACTACTCTTTCTACTCTCATGCTAAAGTTAGAAAAATAGACAGTGTAGAACTCCTTGCCTTAAAAGCAGGAACGATCTTTAAGCATTATTCGATACTACCACATGCACAAGGCCAATGCTACATGACATTCGCACGTGCGGTGCTGCTTAGTTCTTGTGTTATTTCACTTTTTCCCGCCAGGTTTCACTTGAAAATTAAGGACAAGAGAAAGCTTGACTTTGTGCGTGTGCTTACTTCATGTAATTATGTCCATTCCCGCTCCAAGACAATTTACTAATATAAGGGAAACGGCCTTAAAGGCTTTAATATCCTATTTTGGATTAAAACAAAAATTTTCATATCCAATTTCAGACCTTAGCCACTCCCAAAATCTTTCTCCCGTTTCCAGAAAGTAGGCAACACAACCCAATTTTCGGACGAAAATAGTTACAATCTGTTCTCCATTTGAGCCCGAAACGGGTCAAAAATGATAACCGTCGCACGGACGAGAATTATGGTTGCGGCACAGTGTACCCAGGCTCACAAAAAAGGCCACATTAGTGTAAAAATATCAGGATTTGTATGGAACTTGATTGCTAGTTTAGTAAGGAAACTAACAGAGACAATAAATAGCCAATTAAGTGTACATACTAGATCATATATTGTGCTTGTTTTTGTTGACCATCTCAAAGCCTCCAACCGCATAGCCTCCCACGCAGAGCCTCTTAGGGTTTCGTCACGCGTTCTTCCTCCACGAGAGGAGGGAGGAACGCGTGACGAAACCCTAAGACCCTCTGCGTGGGAGGCTAACAACCGCATTTCAGAAACTATTAACCTTACATTAGCATACTCAACAAGCGTCTTCATATTACATCAAAGTACAATAACAAAATTTCCCTTTTCGTCTCTTCTTAAGGACGGTGCCTCCTAACTCAGAGGTAATCTTGCACAGTTACGTGAAATCACTGAAAAACGACACAATTTATCACTCTGAACAGCAGGATCCCCAGACATCCTCCTGATACATCAGCGCCTAAAACTAACGAAAGTGGGAATACCGAAGAGCTCGCGAACTTCAGCGAATCTTCACGAGACAAGCCACGAAAATAACTACAGGAATGTGAAACTCCCACCGAGCCTGAGGAAAAACCCGCGGTCAGTTTTCAGTCCATTTTTGGAATGACCGTTTTTTTGTTTCTTGTTTCATATTCCAATAAATCTTGTCATTCCCATTCTGCCTATTCTCGTTACAGAAGAGACCAAGAAAACGCGCCCAGTGTGTGCTTGTGTCACAGGCGGCTTAAGAGATTTTAATATCGACCTGTAGGGTGAACTGACCAAAATCTGACACAGTACACTGAAGTTGAATTGATGTAGAGATCAAAGCAACCACAGTGACTCACAACTCTGTGAGAGCTTGGATATCCAGCCGAGTGAAAATTGTTGAAATCTCTCTAAAATGTTCTGTAGTCTGTCATCACACAGGGAACCTCTCTGCAGGAGCTTTTCTATAAATTTTCTAAGTTTTCAATTTCCAATTCAGGCAATACTTTTTAAAAGAAAATCTGTGGAAGATCGATTCTGGCATAAAATTCTATTTCATGAGTTTAAGTTTGGAGTTGGAGTCATGGTTGAACTTTATGTTAACCCGATTCACACCGGGCGGGGGGAAGGGCTTTTGAGGCCCGCCTCAACTTTGAAGTTGTGTAATTTCGTAACCGTTTATGCTAGTACCACTAAATTTTGTTACTTTTCCTAAAATGTAACTGGGAACATTTTGGAATGAGTGCCTTGTGTCCAACAAACTTGACGTTGCCATGGCAGCCACTTTGTCACAGGCATGTTTTTAAAAAGTCACGATTCTTGCTTTAATCGCTACTATTTTAATGTTTTACAATCGATTTTGTATTTTTGCATTAATTGTAGCAACAATTTATCATTTAGGAATAACCGCTCACTAAAAAAAGGAATTTAGTACCAATTTGAGGAAAACGGGAAATTTAAAACGTGAAAATCCAAGATGGTGGACTTAACTGGTAAAAAATGTGATTTCTAGCTATAAATTCACTATTCGCCATAAATTTCAAGTTAATGACATTGGTAATTAATTAAATAAACTTTTTAAGATCAACTGGCGTCATTTTCTTGTTTATTAAATGAAGCAGATGAATTTAAAGAAATTCAAGATGGCGGATCCAAGATGGCGGACACCAAAATGGCCATTTTATCTCTAATATGAAATGTATCTACATAGTTTCATGACTTCCAAAAATTTACATTCAGAAAATATATTATATATGCCCTTTATAGCCAACAAAAGTATTTTTACTCCTTCAGGTACATTATTCAGTAAATTTATTGCTTTAGAACTTCTAAAGGTCCCAGAAGGTCGAAAAAAGCCCGGTCTCGAATAGGGTTAATATGATGGTAAACGGTGGAATGTTAGGTTGGGCATTGATTTTAGTGTTTGATTATAAAGCTGATTGATTTTAATGATTGTTTGTTCCCTAGCAGTCAATTTTTTTAACTGTTTTCCTTTAAAACAATAGGCATATAATTATTCAAAACCTTAGGCCAAGGAAATGAATACTCTTTCAAGTTTTTCCTATTTCTATAATAACACGCATATACTTGCTAAAGAAACTGCTGTTTCTGTGTACATGGAGGGGAATTAGTGTAGCAAAGTGAATTTAGACTGGACTTAAGCTTGTGTGACTTTATCAAGTCGCATGATCAAGGACTCTTTAGAGTTTATGAAGTCACTCAAACAGTAGTTTAGTCATTGATAGAGGGACCCTTTGTCTTAGGTTTTGAGTCTTGTGTTGCAGATTGCATCATAGTTCTTTCAAAAAAAACATCTTCTGTTCGAGTCTGTCTGTGAAACCCATTTACAGAGACGAGTTTAAAGTCCGTTCAGATTAACTTAATATCAAGATTTGCAGTTGGTGATTATTCCCCTACTGCTACATTTTTTATAATTCTACCTCCTGTTTTGTTCAAGGGAAAATAAATTTGCCTCAAAGGAGTTTCATGCTACCCACGACAAGGGCAACTACTTCTGCCTACCGAGGGAGTTGCTTGGTTTGAAAAAGATGACTGATTTCATGCTCAGCTCGAAAAAGTATCCCAGTTAATTTTCTAAACTCGCAGAACTCGAGCTCTACTAGGCGTCTCCGAAACTTCAAACAAGCAGTTAAATCTGCTACTTGATGGCCACGGGAACCTTTCAATACACCAGAATTTTACAGTCCTCGAACGTTGGCCCAAATTACGCTTCTGAATAACGTAATATGACTTACCGAACGAAATAGCCTGACTCGATCCAAGATGGCGGTCCAAGAAAGCACATGGCTGCGTACACTAGAACCGAGGGCTCCGAAGATTCCACGGAAAATTGACCGCCCAAAGTTGACGTGACACGAAAACATCAATATTCTTGTTATGCAGACTACCTCCACCAAGCACTGGTGGTTCAGTGGTAGAATTCTCGCCTGCCACGTGGGAGGCCCGGGTTCGATTCCCGGCCAGTGCAGGTTACACGATTTGCTTCTTGGTTGACACCAATTTGCAACTGAACGCACTTTTTGACTTGTTTTGTTGATTGTGAATTGAATTTTGAGAAGATGCATTTGAGAAAATGTATTTTTTCAGTAGCGACTTTTGGAAGATCAACCTTCATCCTTGCTTACAGCTCCTGCTACTAGAAGAATTAATTTTTGCATGAAAACACTCTCTAATCACACTGCAGCCCGAAGATTTCGCTGTCGTGTGCAAGCCCCGGTTTTACAAACATGATTCACAAAATGGTGACAGAAATTTGCAGGAATTTGGCTCACTGTCACCAATATTTAGGATAACTTTGAAAAGCTAAAAGACAAATTCTATAATCAGAGGAGACCCAAATATACAAGTTGAGATTCGTTTAAAACTACTCTACTAGTTCTCTGAGACTATATTGGGCTGCGGATCGCTAGGATGGAAACGGTTGCAACTTGAAAAGTAATTTTCTTCGTTACATGGAAATTTAGCAACTGGCACTGGTGGTTCAGTGGTAGAATTCTCGCCTGCCACGCGGGAGGCCCGGGTTCGATTCCCGGCCAGTGCAGTCTGATATCCTTTTGCCACATTTTTTTGACATTTGACTTTCCAGTGAAGGAACTCGTGTGCCGGTAAGCTTGTATATTTTTTGCCTAATGCTGAGTTTGCGATTGTTAACTACTCAATTGGGGCACAACTGCAGAATACCCTCTCAATTCAAAGGTATAGTTTGATGTTGAGACGCAGATACGACTGCTATCCTCCTATCCACTTGACAAGATGCTTAGGAAAAACCAAAGTGAAAAAGGTGTTTTTCGACTGCGTATTTGGTATCCACGTACCCACTTCCAGAAAAAATCTAAACAAATGAAACGGAAAGGGCGTTCTCTTGGCTGTGTCGGCCTATCCGTTTATTCACTTTAAAATATTGCTCGGTAAATCAAAGAGACAATATGCCTCATTATTCCAAACGTGGAACCTAGTCAGTGACGCCTCGTTTTTACGCATGAACAACAGTGTATTCACCTATCCGGCTTTTATAGGGGTGTACCCTCAATATGACCAGTTATTCAATACTCCACCTATAGCACAGTAGTCGTTTTGTCCCGAGAAAAGGATGAGTCCGGGTGAAAACATCGTGACTGCGTCGCTAACCCGGTCACTTTGAATTCGAATTCCAAATTTAAGAATAAGAAGTAAGCCGGCTTTATGACGAATCCTTTGGTATGGGATCCATTTCACCATTTACATTGCGGTGAGAGGATGAATTGGGGATAAATAATATCCTTACGGGGTGTGATATTAGTCCGAATCAAGAGAGAATAAAGGGGTTATCCTCTCTTGTCCGAATACTTTGAATTCGAATCCAAATTTGAAGTGAATACTTTCTGCCGATGCTGTATTATGTAAACGGGAGTTTTTGACACCGGCTTTGGTAACGTTTGCTGTGCTCCTTGTGCTTAGTCTCAGAGCGTCTTGGCGTCTACAGATAAATTGGAAATTTAAGGTAAAAAATATATGTAAGATGTTACATATATTTTTATTTTATATATCCAATTTTCTGTTTTCGTCTTCTGCTGTAAGGATCAGTCTTACCCTATATCTTTTTACTTTGAGTGTTTTACTGATCCAGGTCTACTTAAAATCCGGCAACTCTCAACGTCTTGTCGCTGTGTCCTTACCAGATGTAAAGCTTTTTATTGTTGTCTCTACGATATGATTCTTTCCGCATTCCTAATGCACTGGACTTTGTACACCACTTCGCGCTTCTTTTCGTAAATTGGCTGTGGGGACTTTTTGGCGTTCCAGTTGTTGTAGGATGGTGCTGTCTGTAAGCAAGTCGACAACTGCAGTGGGTGAACACCTCAAGAACATTTTGTCACGTGACGTTTACCTCACCAAACAAGTAAAAAAATTCACTCTTTTGAAAAACGAATTAAATTCCGTGAGGGAAACTCAATTGAGTTCAGATTAGAGTGCGCTCGATAAAGTTCTTTAAAAACAAAAATACATAAAATTGAAAGAAACTGTAAATACACCACTACTAAGACTCTACAAACCACCACTCCAAGTCTACGGGAGTTTAGTGCTCCAGGGCTCTAGCTAAGAAAATGCAGGGTCCCAAGGTGAAAATAACAGTACTCTAGGTTCCACCGCTTCACTCTATGGGAGATGAGCAATGAATCCGTCTTTTTGTCACAGGCGGATTTGTTCAAGTAGCACTGGTGGTTCAGTGGTAGAATTCTCGCCTGCCACGCGGGAGGCCCGGGTTCGATTCCCGGCCAGTGCAATCTCACATCATTTCGCCACACTTTTTATCATTTTGACATTCTATTGAAGGAACTCGCATGTCGATTAACTTGTATTTTTGTCTAAGGCAGTGTAGTACTAGTATAGTACTAAGAACACTACTTTTGGGATTAGACTGCGAAATACTCTGTCACTTCGAAGATGTAGTTTGGAGTTCAGTTGACGTGCGTAGACTGAGTCAACAGCTTATCCTCGTATCAGTCCACTTCAAACTATCAGAGAGCACCGTGCACCGAGTGGGTGTACACCTCAAGGACTCTGGACACACCCTGCTGGATAGTTCCCCCTCTATAACCATTGCAAGCTTAGATAACACTCTCAGGAGAAGAATTTGAGAGGCCACAAAAATGTGCTGCCAGCACTTGACTCTAGAATACCCTTCCACTTCCAAGCCACAGTTTGAAGTGGACATGCGTGCGTGCAGTCACTTCAAACTATATTTAGGTGAATCAAGCAGGAAAGCTAATTTTCTGACTTAGTATCCTCGTATCTGTGTAACCACTTTAAAATATTCCTAACCATATAAAGAAATAACCTAGTAGCTATAGTATGCCCCCGGTTTCCCGTTAGGGGTGCCTCGTTTTTACGCGTGGACAAGGGGTACAGCATCAAGCACTTGTCCTGTCTGTACCTAAATGAAATGACGCTTTCATCTCTCCTAAATGCTTCTGATCGCTTCTCTCTATAGTAAATCTTCACTAAGCTGCCAATCTTAGTTCGTTGAAAGGCCACTTGCTCATTCTCTAGTAGCAGTAGAAGCGTGTTGCTAAATTAAGAATATTCAATATGCTCATAATTTACTAAATATTGGGTGTCGCCAAATGATAAAGATAGTAATCAAGAATCTCCGCTCAAAAATTAGGACCAAACCTGATAAACATGGATAAAATCATTTGCAAAAGAATCACTAAACTTGTTATAATAATACTTCCACCAAGCACTGGTGGTTCAGTGGTAGAATTCTCGCCTGCCACGCGGGAGGCCCGGGTTCGATTCCCGGCCAGTGCAATCTGACATTATTTTTGCCGCACTTTTTACCATTTGACTACCGAGTAAAGAAAATCGTTTGCGTATGTTCATATTTTTGCCTAAAGCCAAGTCTGCAATAGTATCCTACCATTCATCTTCGAAGCTATAGTTGAAGCTTCGACTTCGAAGCTGAAGTGGACATGCAAATACGCACGCCGGCAGTCATCTGCGTATCGGAGAGTCCACTTCACACTATACTTTTGAAGAATCAAAGACAAAATGTGAGAGAGGATATAAAAGGGTAAAAGAGCTACTCCCCCATATAGGCCCTATCCCCATCGTAATCCCTTTTCAGTTATTTTTTAGTAACAAAATGGTGGGAAATCAAATTTCAAATAACTTGTTGAGTTTTAAGGCAATTACCCTGCTACTTCGCAGCAATATAGAACTCGTCATTCTGTTAAGTTGCGTGATTTTAGTTTTGCCAATTTTGACCGCATTTTCGCCCTGAAAATGACGTCACAAAGTTAGCGCCAAATTTCCCTTTAGTATTATGGGATATCTTATGACGGTTTCGTTTCTGACAAGGATCTTATGACCTTTTCTAACAAGGATCTCACAACTAGAAAAATTGAACAGTAAAAGAAAGACGCAAAAGGCGAAAACGGAAAATCTGGATATACAAACTAAAAGATATATGAAATTATGAATATATGAAATTCATATATTTGAACTGTGGAATGAAGAAATAAATGTAAAGAAGATCCTCGCAGTTATTAACGCAACTTATGCAGTTGCGAAAAGAAAGCCTGAAAAAATCAGGCTTGCCGGGATTCGAACCCTGACCTCTGCGATACCGGTGCAGCGCTCTAACCAATTGAGCTAACAAGCCAACTGGGAGCTGGTCATTAAATTGGCTCGTAATATACCCGGCTCGTAATATACCCAGGCGTTCTTTTCGCAACTGCATAAGTTGCGTTAATAACTGCGAGGATCTTCTTTACATTTATTTCTTCATTCCGCAGTTCAAATATATGAATTTCATATATTCATAATTTCATCTTCATCTTTCCCGGGTATATTACGAGCCAATTTAATGACCAGCTCCCAGTTGGCTTGTTAGCTCAATTGGTTAGAGCGCTGCACCGGTATCGCAGAGGTCAGGGTTCGAATCCCGGCAAGCCTGATTTTTTCAGGCTTTCTTTTCGCAACTGCATAAGTTGCGTTAATAACTGCGAGGATCTTCTTTACATTTATTTAAAAGATATATGTAACAAAAAATTGCCATGTCTCGGTTTGCAAAACAAACCTTTTTCAGGGGCTACAAGAATGAAATGGGTAAATACGTTACAGGGCCGTTAAGTCTAACGATAACGATGGGTTACTAGCTAAACAGGAGGTAGTTTATCCCAAAAATCAGTATTCTTGCTATCTAAAATTTATCTAGGAAGCACTGGTGGTTCAGTGGTAGAATTCTCGCCTGCCACGCGGGAGGCCCGGGTTCGATTCCCGGCAAGTGCATCATGGTGTCATTATGCATCGCAAGACGTTTTCTTTACTTTTTTTCTATTCTTGCACCTTGAATCAAGAGAAGGTGGATTTGAGCTTTGTCCTTGCTTGCAGTTCCTATCACTAGAGAATTTCTCCGGGAAATCACCTGGCGCGGCCAGGGCAGGTAAATAATCCCATAGAAGAGCTTACAAAGAAGCTGGCATTCGGCAATAAATAAAAGTAAAACGCGCGCTTGCGCTTACGAGTACTTTTTGTGTTAGGCGTTCTACGCAATTCCGAGAGAGTCTAAAGCCCACGTTTCGACGTTTAAGCGTTGCTTCGGCCATCGAATTTTTTTCACGGTTGGGTTGTTCTTCTTTGTAAAATTAACATGAAACGACAACAAAAGCATAAACATGATCTTAAGTTTAGACTGGTGATAAGGAAGCAATTAAGCTTAAGTGTTTTTCATCATTTTTTATTCAACATCGGTCTGTCAGTTTTTAAGAAGAAGTTTCAGTTTTATAGTTGGGACAATCCATACAACTGTACCACCTGCAGCAGTAACGTATGTTCATGCAATCCGACTTTTCACGGCAATAAAGAAATCAAACTGTGAAAAACATAAATAATTAGAAAAGTATTCTTTGCCGGGTAATGGTTTTGATGATGTCAGTTTTTTAATGTTTTTTGTATATCATAGTTTGACCCAGGCCATTTTTTCAAATGACATGTGGGACATATGACCCACTTTGACTAATTTCTAGATTGAACCCTGACGGTGGTCCTTCTCGTACCTATTAGGGGGTAAAAATGTGTCGTTTGATACCGCTTCGGATATTGAAATATGATTGGTATATTTTTAAATCTTTACCATCCTGACGTATATACTCAATTTTTTTGTTTTAGCTCTCGACGAAGGTCTGTTTTTCAAACCGAAATTATACAAGTTTCTAGTTTATTTTGTAATTCTTGACTCTGTATTTTCACCGCCGTACGGTTTAGTTTGCTGTGTTGTTTTGGCTTAGTTTGTATCAAGTATAACTCAGTAATTTCTTAAACGTAGATTGAGTAGGTTAAGAAACAAGCCGTCGGGATCACTCGCCACCGCATACATTTAACTCAAGTTCTGTTTTTGTCAAAATCTCATCAGCCTGTAGCTCTCAGGGACGGACATAGGGATTCATATAGTAGACAATGCGCAACTCGTACAGGGGGCATAGCTCAGTGGTAAGGCATTCGACTGCAGATCGAGAGGTCACTGTTTCAAACCCGGTTGCCCCCTCGTTCTTTTTTCTTTGCATTACTTTTTGAAACATACCCTCAATCTTCATGCTAAAAAGTTGCTACTGAACAATCGTTCAACGAGGGCACGTTGGATATGAGACGAAAATACGCGCCTGCTTAGTTGTCAATCAATCAATCGATCAATCAAACAATCGATCAATCAAACAATCAATCAATCAAGCAATCAACTTCATTTAGACGCGTGACATTAATGAGTCTGAAAAAGGCTCGTTACAAAAATGTACGTGTATCTACAACAACAATAAATTTAGTAAATGTAAAAAGAACAAGAATGAAAACTAGGATAAAATGTGAAATGTTGAGAACAGTTGAGAAGAAAACTATGGATAAACGGCTATCTCTAATTAGAGCAAAAATTACAACGACACTCGTCGTGGCCCAGCTTACGTTTCTTAAGCTTTGCAACGAAATTCTTAAGGTGGCTCGATCGAGTTTTTGAGTGACGATACCTCTCAACTTTAAGCAACTAGTGTACCACAGTGAACAACCCAATAGAAAATCGATCGTTACTGCTGACCTAGAAAAAGATGAAAGTTTTACATGAGGTCCGTTTCATCGAGATCGGAGTTACCATAGCAACGTAATGACGTCATGCCCCATTTTACATGAGAGCTAATTACTTGTCACCAAGAGACAATTCTGGGAGGCGCTCGACTGGATCTTCGACTTGACATATCTGTCTTCACGTCTACAAAATTTGAAGAATTTCTATGAGAGAGTTTTCGAGAAATTTTCGGGTGAAGTTTTAAGGTGTTAAAAAACAACAAAAACAAAATATGAAAGATAAATAATCAACAATGACACGAGCGTGGGACAAAGAAAAAATCTGAGTCCCCGACAGGAATCGAACCCATGACCTCCCGAACACCGGGCGGGCGCTCTATCCACTGAGCTACGAGAACACATGGAGAGCGAAGCCATTTTTTACTGAGTTCTTATGTGACATGCGTCCTGCATACTGCTAGGATCAGTAATGTCGATGTCATCATAAATTGTGATAAATGAAAGTGATGGTGAATTTTCAGCTCGGTAAATTAAATGTGAAAGATAAATAATCAACAATGACACGAGCGTGGGACAAAGAAAAAATCTGAGTCCCCGACAGGAATCGAACCCATGACCTCCCGAACACCGGGCGGGCGCTCTATCCACTGAGCTACGAGAACACATGGAGAGCGAGGCCATTTTTTTACGGAGTTCTTATGTGACATGCGTCCTGCATACTGCTAGGATCAGCAATGTCGATGTCATCATAAATTGTGATAAATGAAAGTGATGGTGAATTTCCAGCTCGGTAAAAAATTAAATGTGAAAGATAAATAATCAACAATGATACGAGCGTGGGACAAAGAAAAAATCTGAGTCCCCGACAGGAATCGAACCCATGATCTCCCAAACACCGGCGGGCGCTCTATCCACTGAGCGACGAGAACACATGGATCCTAGCAGTATGCAGGACGCATGTCACATAAGAACTCAGTAAAAATGGCCTCGCTCTCCATGTGTTCTCGTAGCTCAGTGGATAGAGCGCCCGCCTGGTGTTCGGGAGGTCATGGGTTCGATTCCTGTCGGGGACTCAGATTCAGTCTTTGTCCCACGCTCATGTCATTGTTGATTATTTATCTTTCACATTTAATTTACCGAGCTGAAAATTCACCATCACTTTCATTTACCACAAAAACAAAATAATTTTGAACTGTTATTGAAAAGTATGTCCACAGCGACTTGATGAAACAACATTTTGGTTTTAAATGAATGTTATGTCATCTAATTGCTTTATGTGAAAATTTCGGGGAAATCGTTCCATTTGATTTTTAGAAACGTTGGCTTGAATATGAACTGGTTTAGTGTGTTACACGGCTTTTTTATCAAAAATCGACCCTGCACTTATTAAAATGATCATGAATTAAAAAGCGGTAGATGAATTTTTTAAAACTTTGCTTTCAAGGAGAATAATCAATATTCAATACAATCCCCGAGTCTCAAACTCATTGAAACGTTGTAAGGCTATCAATTTAAAGCCTAAACTCAGGAAATTATTGGACTGAATTTTACGCCAGTGGCTTGTTGCTCTTATTATGCATCTTCATTGTTTCGAATAGGCGTGCAATTGTAAATTTCAGTACATCATGAATTCATATAACGCTTGATTGCTTTCCGAAGATGTTCCGAAAAACGTGCTAATGTACTCAGGTCAGTATTACAATAACAGTGGACAGCCTGACAGCAGTGAGTGCAAACCTCAAGGTTAGCAGTAATGCATGGTTCAATTTTACCTGTTACCATCCCCCCCGGGCAACCCCGGGGACAAGTCCAGCCCTTCGGTCCCGGGGGTGGGGAATTGTTTGAAGCCGTCTTGTCCCGGGGGGAGGGGGCGGGGCAAATCGAAAATAACTTCTTGTTGTTCTTGTGAAGTACGTCACTTCTCGGTTGACGCCGGACCGCGTGGAGAAGACTATGTACCTATTTCCAGGGAGAATCTCTAGAATTTGTAGCAGACTGGTTAGAGAAGAATAATCTCTCAAAATTAAAATCTGTATTCGAAGTTACTTTCATTTTAATAAACGAATGTGCGTTTGATGCGTACTCGAATCGATGGTGTATATACTAAGACGAGTTAAGTAGACTCTATATGAAAACGGATGTACGGCTTTATATTAAACAGAGGTCTCAGTCCAGTGTTCATTCTTATGAAACAAGCTAAGAATAACTCCTTTAAAATGCTGCCATCAATTTGTTCACGGGCCTCCTGTGCGTATGTGCCATATGATTTAGAATAAATCATGTGGCGAAAACCATTTCTTTACTCGCTAGCCGTATGCCAGTGCGGTTAGAGGTTTTTCTTCAGTTTTCTTTTCCAAATATAGTGTTCATGTTTTTATTACATTACACATGTAGTGTCCTTCGTAAACGAAACTCTAGAAAAGCGTTTAAGTTCTTGTCAAAACGTCTGGTTTTGCTATAGGACGGAAATCAATATCGTAATCTATGTTTTGTACACAAAACAACGTGTTTGTGGTTGAAGAGGAGTCCCGGGGGTGGGGAATTGTCTCTTTCTACGTGCCCGGGGTGGGGAATAGACCGCCAAGTGAGAACAAAATTGCAAATTCCCGGGGGTATGCCCGGGGGGTGGGGAGATGGTAACAGGTAGAATTGAACCATGCATAAGCGCAAACTTCGGTTAGCAGTGAGCGCAAACGGAAAACTGCTGTGCTCAGTCAGTGTTCCAGATAAATTTTTATGGCAAGGAGTCAACGAAAAATTTAAACAGGTCAGTAGACGTGAGTCTCCCCTAATCTTATCCCAGTCTCAGCAGGTTTTTTTTGGAGTGAAATTTACAATTGCACGCCGATTCAAAACAATGGAGATGAATAATGAGAGCTACAAGCCACTGGCGTGAAAATCAGTCCAATATTTTCCTGAGTTTTGGCTCAAAATTGACAGCTTTATAACGTTTCAATGAATTTGAAACGCTGGGATTGTATTGAATATTGATTATTCTCCTTGAGGACAAAGATGTAAAAAAAGTCATCTACCGCTTTCTAATTCATAACCATTTTAATAAGTGTAGTGTCAATTTTTGTTAAAAAAAAGCCCAGTTCATATTCAAGCCAACGTTTCTAAAAATCAAATGGAACGATTTCCCTGAAATTTTTACACAAAGTAATTAGATGATATAACATTCATTTAAAACCAAAATGTCATTTCATCAAACCTTTGTGGGCATACTTTTCAATAACAGATCAAAATTGTTTTGTTTTTGTTGTTTTTTAACACCTTTAAACTTCACCCGAAAATTTCTCGAAAACGCTCCCATAGAAATTCTTCAAATTTTGCAGACGTGAATACAAATATGTCAGGTCGAAGATCTAGTCGAGCGCTTTCCAGAATTATCTCTTGGTGACAAGTAATTGGCTCTCATGTAAAATGGGGGATGACGTCACTACGTTGCTACGGTAACTCCGATTTCGATTAAACTTACCTCATTTAAAACTTTCATCTCTCTCTAGGTCAGCAGTAACGATCGATTTTCTATTGGGTTGTTTACTGTGGTACGCTAGTTGCTCAAAGTTAAGAGGTATCGTCACTCAAAAATCCGATCGAGCCACATTAAGAATGGGAGCCTCCCTAACTTGAGTACGTAGACTGTTCCAGAGTCGGCAGGCAATATAAGAGAAAGATCTGAACTAAAAAGGGGCCGGCTGGTCGAATCTACTTCCATTTCCACGAAGATTGTAAGCACAGTGTTTGAGACCAATAAAACATATTACTTAGATACTTAGGATCGCCTTTATAAGTAAGTGTAGTAAAAGCTTGAACCAGGTGCAAATCACTTCACATCCCGGGGGAGGGGATAGTTCCTTATGTGGCTTATACGGGGATGTGCCGCTGGACAGGGTATGGTATTTGGCCTCTTTGTCCTAAACAATGTATATAATTTTATGTGTCTGTCCTAAACAGGGTGTGTATTTTGTCAATTGTCCTAAACAGGGACCTAACATGAAGGATGTTATCCTAAACAGTGCAGGTATTTTACGGTATAGCCCTAAACAGGGTCAAGGTTTCAAACCCCCAGCGGCGCCCCTATACCCCTATACCCAGGCTCACATCCAACAAGCGCGAATGGAATAATTGGCTTAGTTATTTCTCAACTTCGGATAACCATTGTGGGATGTTTGTCATATTTTTGGCCAAACCGTTTGCTTTGTGGCGAAAGCTTTTAAGCGCCGAGGTACTTGACAGCATTCAATTTCTTATAGGGCAACAGGGAGGGTTATTCACTCAGTGATGACCTATGTGAGTTGAGCCAATGAGAAAGCTAGAAACTTAAACGAAGATTAAAAAATTAATAAATAGGGTTATTCTCCTCGCCATGGTGTTAGACAAAGGGCCTAGTTTGCTTAAAGGAAGACACCCGTTTTTCACGCGACGCTGTAGTTTTGAATGAGTACAGTAGCTTTCTGTTTTGTTTTGTTTTGTTTTGTGTGTTTGCGTGAAAAAATTTCCGCTAAGATTTTTCTATGTTGATTTATGGGAGTACATCAGTTGTAGCATTAAAAACATTCACGAGCAGTAAATCAACGTCGAATTAGCTAGAGAAACGAAAACAACTACTTTGGAGTGACAGACGATTGAAATAGGATTATAGATTAAACGGATTAGACCCCTCATTTCTAGAGTTCACGATCCTCGTCAGTTCTCAGGTAGCGAAATGTGTTTTCTAACTTTGTAGTTATCATGTCTACGTGTAATTTTATGTGGCTAGTTTTGTTATATTTATATGTTATTGATGATTTTTGGTCAGTAAAGTAAGTGTCTGTATGTAACTGTGTAGTGTTTAAGGAGGCTCGCAACAGTTTTTTTGACCTTGGAGTGTATCTTTTGAAGTCAAAATTTCGCATAGAAGATAAACTTCGATTTCCTTGATACTACACCACCTTTTCAACAAATGATCAAAGTTTATTTTCTCACTGGTTTCCTAGCAACAGCTGTCACCATAGCAACGGTAATGGACAACCCCTCATTTCAAGTAATGTCGAATATCTCGAAAACTAGTCAGACACTTTATGACGAAACTTGAACTATTTGAACTACTCAACCTACACAACTTGTATGCGAAATTAGGGAAAAATCTGTAAGAGCGTTTTCACGTAAATCATGATTCATTTTTTACGGGCTGATTTTGGTCATCCCTGCAATTTTCTCCAATATTTCAAGAAAGATCAAACTTAACACTTTCTCTTTTCAGTTGAAGGACCTTTTATGATATCAAAACATTCTTAATGTACATTGAGCTTCCTAGGTGGCTGCGATTTTAAGATATTTATAATTAAAAACTGCTAAAATGCAACTCAAATCAGCCAAAAAGTCCGTAATTTGCATAAATAGAAATATTTCTAAACTGCCCTTACAGATTTTTCTCTTAAATTGATTGACGTTAGAATAATAATTCTTTTTGATGTTCCAGCAAGTTTTAGGCTGAATAAACTTTTCTGTTATTAGATAAGAAGGCTGGATCTTGGTCAAGTTTCAGTCGTTATTGCCTTTCAACGAGAAATAGTTTTATTTCGTTTTTTCTGGTCTATTTCTCGGTTATTCACGTGCAATGAATATTGATACACGCTGCGCTTGTGTCCTCTCGTGCGTTTATAATTCCTTCTCATAATAACAAAAATATTCGTTTTCTGAGCTTGTTTCTCGTCATTTTTCAGCCCCAGTGTAATGCCATCGTGGGCGTTAACATGTATGCAATCCGTAATGAAAAAGCTAAAACGTCAGTCAGTATTTAAAGAGTCTCCAGGAAGAAGCTCAGGAGACGAGATTTTTTATTATTATGAGAAGGAATTATAAATGCACGAGAGGACACAAGCGCAGCGTGTATAAATATTCATTGCACGTGAATAACCGAGAAATAGACCAGGAAAAACAAAATAATACTGTTGTTCGTTGAAAGTTAATAACGACTGAAACCTGACCTAGATTCAGCCTTCTTATCTAATAAACGAAATGTTTATTCAGCCTAAAATTTGCTGGAACATCAAAAAGAATTATTATTCTAACGTCAATCAATTTAAGAGAAAAATCTGTAAGGGCAGTGTAGAAATATTTCTATTTATGCAAATTACGGACTTTTTGGCTGATTTGCGTTGCATTTTAGCAGTTTTTAAATATAAATATCTTAAAATCGCAGCCACCTAGGAAGCTCAATGTACATTAAGAATGTTTTGATATCATAAAAGATCCTTCAACTGAAAAGAGAAAGTGTTAAGTTTTATCTTTCTTGAAATATTGGAGAAAATTGCAGGAATGACCAAAATCAGCCCGTAAAAAATGAACCATGATTTGCGTGAAAACGCTCTTACAAATTTTTCCCTAATTTCGCATACAAGTTGTGTAGGTTGAGTAGTTCAAATGGTTCAAGTTTAGTCATAAAGTATCTGACTAGTTTTCGAGATTTTCGACATTATTTAAAATGAGGGGTTGTCCATTACCGTTGCTATGGTGACAGCTGTTGCTAGGAAACCAATGAGAAAATAAACTTTGATCATTTGTTGAAAAGGTGGTGTAGTATCAAGGAAATCGAAGTTTATCTTCTATGCGAAATTTTGACTTCAAAAGATACACTCCAAGGTCAAAAAAACTGTTGCGAGCCTCCTTAAATAGGAGCGACTTTGGGATGGACTAGCATCTCATCCAGGGGGGAGTAGTACAATTCTCCTAGTCGCCTCACACCACAGAAGCCGAGTTCAGATCTAGCCATATTGGCCGCTCGTGTGTTCTAACTGGAGCTTAGATAATGATATGGCTTTGATCATATGTTATAGGGAATTGCAGGTAAATCCTTCTTCTACGGAGATTCTTGTGCAAAGCCGTCCAACAATAGCAGCGAGCTTTCACGCCGAGCGTAGCCATCTCTGAACAGTTCCGCATAGTGTCAGTCTAAGACACGCGCACGAGTCAGTACCCTCCCAATTCCACTGTCTCTTTTAGCCGCTCCTCCGCTTTCCCGTCCCATGTGCCAGAGGATTTCGTGCCATGGAGTTGAGAACATTTTCAGTCATGTTCAGTTTTTGTACATGTTAATGAAAATGTCACCATTCATTTGTATGCAAAGCTAGTGACTTGGTAGAAAATAAATAAAGACGGTAAGCAGTCTTTCTTTCTTTATCAATCGTTGTGAAAGGAGCGTAAGCTTGAAATACATCCTTGTCAAGCCTTTTCTCCGAGTCGCGCATGCCTTGACTGTCAAGCACCGGCCTCGCTTACCTCGCGCTTATCTCGCTCTTGCCTCGTGCTTGGCATTCGACTGAATGCGCACAAAAACTACTCGGGCTACAAGTAAACGTAAAACACACAAAGAGTCAAACGGCGTTCCAAAACGGGTCTATATAACAAGCACGAGTTATATAGGGTCATTTTCATGCTACGAATTATATAGGGTGTTACACGTTATATTTTTGTATTATTTTTATTTAAGGGTTCGTGCCCAGCTACTGATAATGAATTAAAGAGTCAATACGAGTTGACCTGCACTGTACAATTCCTTTTCTCTTGCGTACGTATTCTGACTTGTTATAAAGTAAAACAGACCTTATGTTTGCGTGAACCTTCTCATCTACTAGATGAGAAGTGACGTTCGCGCGCGAGCAAATCACGCGCGTTTCGCGCGCACCACATACGCTCCCTTGCCGCGCCTAAACGTTCCAACATTGTTGTACAACATTTGGTGGCTTAGTATCTCATTTTAGATGACGTTCGATGTTAGAGTGTTGTTGAATGTTGTTTTGTTTAGCGGCGATCCAGCATTGTTATGCAACAAACGTTGTACAACAATGTTGAAATGTTTAACCGTTGCTTAAGTTGCAATTTTCAAAGATAAAAGGCAGGTGGACTATTTTTCAGTTTTGTGAAAAATATTGCGACTACTCTGAAAGCTTTTGCATTCAGCAACTCCTTTCTAAAAGAAGAACCGGGGGCTTGCGTTAAAACGGTTGATAGATATCGAACAGAAATCCAGTAAATATTTCCTTGGTGAGCGAGAGAGAATTTGAAAATTTGCCGGCTTTTCCAGCCCTAAACATGTGAGGATTGATTTTTCAGATCAGGTATCAGTTGCAGTTATCAGTTAGTCGTAACTGTATAACATTCAGCAATAAATTTGTTCCAGATAAGACGACCAAGAGGCATTGAAAGAAGAATCGTTTGATGTCAATTTTACGGAAATTGAGAGTGATCCTGAATGGGGGAGATTGTTTAATATAGCATCATTTTTTAATTCAGCAAAAAAATTAGTTTAACATATGCGTTTGCGGTTCAGGTATTGCTTTTTGAGTTTTTGAATTTGAAAGAGATAAGACTTTTCTTCACGTAAGGCATTGATTTTACAACAATGAGATAGATACGTCTTTAGTAGTTTTGGCTGTCAATTCATGTGCGTGTAAATTTTTCCAACTTACTAGGCGACTGCAATGAATTTAAACATAATTATGAATTGCCAAGATTATTTATCAACACATCATTTTCTAATTTATATCAAAAATTAATTTAACAGAACTTTACCGAGCAAACAGGATCGACGGTCTTATGAAGTTAACTTCAGTAGTTTAACGTAACAAAACTACAAGTTCAGTAACTTTAGGGAAAATATAATTTAAGACTAAACTTGGAGCATTTTTTCGTAACAACTTCAAAAATAGCATGGAAAAAATTTTTCACATCTTTAAAAGTGAGTAGAATGAAGAGGTCGGAAAGCTTATATCTCGGCTTTAGTTGAGAAAAATTAGATGAAGGCCAAAAGAATCTACACATTTATATTATTTGAGACGTTAATGCCAAGAGAAATGGCGGTTTGATGTCTGAATTTCCCTGGTAATTCCACCATTTTGTATTGTTTTACAGAGAAAGCTGACTGAAATTGTACTGAGATGTCATGGCACATGGCAAGGTCACTTTGCTGCCTATTTTAAACCATTTGTTTACTCCAGGCGTGGGCCAGGATCTGTTGCCGTCGTTATTTGTCGTTGGTTGGAAAAAGTATGCCTGGTAGAATTGTCTCAGCCAGATTAAGATATTCAGCATTTGGTTATTTCTCTCAGAACCAGGACTCTAAAACCAACTTAAACTTATCGCTATATGATCAAATGAACACCCATAAATATGCCCAAGGCGATATACATAAATAACAATTTTTGCCGCAACCTTGTTCCTGTAAAAACATAGGTTAATCCATAAATTGCTAAACTATTTTTAAAAAAATACTTTTGTTGGGCTGTCAGTTTGGCAATTGATTTTACAGAGACACCTCGTTACTGAGTTAAGAGAAAGAAACAAATAAAATCTTCTGTGTGGTGATTTCGGGGAATTTAATACGCCTATCGGGCTTTTGCAAGCGACGATAAAACACGCGCGGTACGAGAATGTTTCCCACGCGCGAAGGAAGGATTTCAATCAACGTCTGGGATCGACAGAAATGTTTTTGGAGCTGGAGAAAAATCGCTTTTTAGAAATACTGAAACATGTTTGTGGTTATGCAGAACACAGATGAAAATATCCCACACAAATTGCATGGTCCCAAAGAGAGTTCCACAAATTATTTCGTCATTAATAGAAGACATGCCGTGAGGCATAGTGTCCGGCGCGCACGAATTTTTACAGATGTGCCGCTTATTACGCCTGAAAATTGTATTTTAAGTACTCTTACTCTTCTTCCAATTCACTGAAGAGATCAGTTCTAATTTCATTTCATTGTTATGTTTTTTATTTTAAAATGTACATATATTTTAAAAATGTACATATAATTTTTGCTTTATATAAGCGTTATGCTTTAGTTAAGGTAGATTTTGTTTTTGCGCTTTATGCTCATCAATTCAGTGAAATTGTCATTAATTCTCAGAAGCTACTGATTTCATTTGTCTTTCACAAACTTTCGTTCACAAACTCAATGGAAACTCAAAATATTTAATTAATAGAATTGTACAAGGGTGTAAAACATCGCAAAGAGAATCAATTGACGCATATTATCTTTGTGCTTGAGAATTTATGTACTCTGTTAGACGAAATCAGAAGTTGTTGAGTCATTACTGAAAATTAAAGACTTAATCCTTTCCTCTCGCTAAAACGTCCACTTGGAAAGTATTGAAAAACGACAGAAGCATACCTGACTGCAAAGACCAACAACAGAGCAAAGTAGCTACTGCTTAATCGAGGTCAATAGCCACACTAAAACAAGTTAAACGGTTAAAACCACAACACCATACGTGATGATAGGTTTAATTCTTGGAGAAGAGAGGTTAAGAAGAGAACATGCGTTTCAAAAGAAAGCCATTTCCGAAAACATTTTTACGCTGACAACGTAAGTGCCCTTTTAACCCCCAAATCCTTCTGGTGTCAATCCTTGAGCAGATTGGGTGGCTCTGAATCTAACTTTTGAGTTTGTGGCTCAAAACCTTAAGTGTTTCACCATTAAAATGAAATCTCCTGAGCAGCACATTCCAATGGTATTATAAGTTTCAGTTTTTCTCAAGTGAAACTTTAGGAAAAACTTGTGAAAGATATGTTTTGAGCTCTTTATAGGAGTAAAGTAAAGGGAGGTTATGTCAGTAGGTATGAAAGATGCTTGCCTTCATGTACTCTTGATAGACTCACAGATAACCGCCACTAGATCATATGGCTATGGCGTGGGAACGAAGAATGAAAAAAATGTCCACGAAAGATAGTGTAAGCACGTTGTTATCTAAGATTGAGTTATGACGATCTGCCGTGCCGTGCTATCTAACTTTCTCAATTTCTCTTTCTTTCAGACAAAGACACTTTCAGAACACGATGCGTTAAATGAAGTGTTTACTAAGCTGATTAAAAGAATTTCAATAAAGACAACTGTCATCATTTAGCAGGGCGTTAAGCATATAATGTAAGATGTAACCGGTTTAATCCTTTCATCCCTGAGCACTTGAAAAAAATTTCAGTCATTTTGCAGGATAGTGTACTGAAAAAACCGGTAGTACATGAAAATACAGCCAAAGAACATTAAAAAATGGTAACACTTCAGGATTTCTTTCATGCATGTTGTTTTATAAACTATTACAATTGTTAAATTCCCTGGAGAATTACATTACACCACCCCACAATTTTCACCTCAGGACATTAAAATTCTTCTGGCTATGGGTCACATGCAGGTGAACAGCAAAGGGATCTGTGTATAATCAAAATTGCTTTGAAATGGAAATGTACCGATCGTAAAAGGGTAACTGAAACAAAAACCTTAAAATAGGGTTTTTGAACTTTGGGTCAAGAAAATAGACAGCGTTCTTCCTCAATCACCACCAACCCAAAGTTGCGAACTTGCCTTTCCCGTCTGGTCGATACACTTTACTCTCTCTAGGGGCTGATGCATACTAACCAAGAATTTCACTGATTTCCAAATTTCTTATTTCTCTCTGCACGGAAGAGTCTGCTGTGCGAAGGAAATGTACCGTTTCGAGTGATTGCTATGAAGTTATTAATGACATAGTGCAGTGATAGAATTTGCTCCACTGCACGCCCGCTGGAAGCACAGGAGCCTGGCGATTTTACCTCTGCTGAGATTTTGATCTCCCTGGGTAAAACATAGCCCAGAAGAAAGCATTCAATAGTCAAGTTCTCCGGCCCGGGAGTACCCTTCGGATGAAGCACATGAAAAAGCACTAGGCAGGGGCATTCCTAGCAATTTCGGGAACTCCCTGAAGGTTCCCAGCATTTTGGGGCGGGGGGTGGGGCTGGAGGGTGGTGGGTGGCTAGGCATGTTCTCCGTAAGTCAACTTCAACTTGCACTGTTAGCAAGCTAATGCAGCTAGCGCATTTTTTATCTTCCGTAATTCTAAAACAAGGACCAAGGACTATTCTGCACTATTTCAAGTAACAACTTCCTAAACTTGTATTACTGTATCACTACCTACCTCTTGTCTCCTGACCCAAATTTTGTTATTGTAGGCAATCTTCTCCTTTCTCCAGTACTTTTTTCCCAATGACGTGCCAAAAACTTGTTTCGTTTTTCGCTGGCTTTTTTCTTCACTGGTTAACTTCTGTTAAAATAAAAATTGAAGCAAAATGCGGTAAAGATTCACTACTCTCTCCACTCTCATGCTAAAGTTAGAAAAAATAGACAGTGTAGAACTCCTTGCCTTAAAGGTTGGAACGGTCTTAAAGCATGATCCGATACTACCACATGCACAAGGCCAATGCTACATGACATTCGCACGCGCGGTGCTGCGTAGTTCTTGCGTTATTTCACTTTTTCCCGCCAGGTTTCACTTGAGAATTAAGGACAAGAGAAAGCTTGACCTTGTGCGTGTGCTTACTTCATGTAATTATGTTCATTCCCGCTCCAAGGCAATTTGCTAATATAAGGCAGACGGTCTTAAAGGCTTTATATCCTATTTTGGATTAAAACATAAAAATTTTCGTATCCAATTTAAGACCTTAGCCACTCCCAAAATCTTTCTCCCGTTTCCAGAAAGTAGGCAACACAACCCAATTTTCGGACGAAAATAGTTACAATCTGTTCTCCATTTGAGCCCGAAACGGCTCAAAAATGATAACCGTCGCACGGACGAGAAATTATGGTTGCGGCACAGTGTACCCGGCCAGGCTCACAAAAAAGACCACTTTAGTGTAAAAATATCAGGATTTGTATGGAACTTGATCGCTAGTTTAGTAAGGAAACTAAGAGTGACAATAAATAGCCAATTAAGTGTACATACTAGATCATATATTGTGCTTGTTTTTGTTGACCATCTCAAAGCCTTCAACCGCATAGCCTCCCACGCAGAGGCTCTTAGGGTTTCGTCACGCGTTCTTCCTCCACGAGAGGAGGGAGGAACTTGTGACGAAACCCTAAGAGCCTCTGCGTGGGAGGCTAACAACCGCATTTCAGAAACTATTAACCTTACATTAGCATACTCAACAAGCGCCTTCATATTACATCAAAGTACAATAACAAAATGTCCCTTTTCGTCTCTTCTTAAGGACGGTGTCTCCTAACTCAGAGGTAATCTTGCACACTTACGTGAAATCACTGAAAAACGACACAATTTATCACTCTGAACAGCAGGATCCCCAGACATCCTCCTGATACATCAGCGCCTAAAACTAACGAAAGTGGGAATACCGAAGAGCTCGCGAACTTCAGCGAATCTTCACGAGACAAACCACGAAAATAACTACAGGAATGTGAAACTCCCACCGAGCCTGAGGAAAAACCCGCGATCAGTTTTCAGTCCATTTTTGGAATGACCGTTTTTTGTTTCTTGTTTCATATTCCAATAAATCTTGTCATTCCCATTCTGCCTATTCTCGTTACAGAAGAGACCAAGAAAACGCGCCCAGTGTGTGCTTGTGTCACAGGCGGCTTAAGGGATTTTAATATCGACCTGTAGGGTGAACTGACCAAAATCTGACACAGTACACTGAAGTTGAATTGATGTAGAGATCAAAGCAACCACAGTGACTCACAACTCTGTGAGAGCTTGGATATCCAGCCTAGTGAAAATTGTTGTAATCTCTCTAAAATGTTCTGTAGTCACAGGGTTTGAAATAATTTTCCAGCTGGCGCCGGTCAAGTTGTCCGGTCAAACCTACTTTTGCTCGGACACAACCCATTTCAGGCCGGACATTAATATCCATTACGTCATATCTCTATAAAATCTCTCCCCCCCCCCCCCCCACATTTCCCACGCCTTTAATGCATATGTAGCCTCAAACTCAATGCAGGAAGAGTGGAACGAGCGGTAGAGCCGCAATGTTCGGCAAAATCAATATTACATTTGTGCATAAAACTATCGCTTCAGTTCTATGTATACGGTTATATTCTAATACCTGCTAAAGTTATGAAGTTGTTTAAATTGAAGCTTGCGATCTAGTTGATTCTCCTAATAATACAAGCTAACTGATGTGAATATACGACAAGAAACACGGTTTTGGTTCAGACGGCGAGTGGCACTCGTTGCCCGTAAGTGAATGGCTGGTGTAGGGTGAGGTTGTAGTCTGCGGTCAATCGTTCGAGATGAATTATGTATATAAGATAAAGTTTATTTGCTGGAATATGTGAACTTTCTGTTAAAATGGTCCGTTTTCCTTGAAAATAGAATGCTTAGTTAATCTCGGAATTTATACCTTACGTGATTCAGACAGAAATGTCGACAAGTGGACAAATAAATGTAAAGTTGCTTTCTTGTTATTGTTAATTTTACACTTTTCCGGGACTTTCTGAATTTTTATTTAAGACAAAGGGTGCCCAGACCTTTGTACTGACTGACTGAGAGGCATTGTTATGCTTCTCATGTCACGTTCACAAAATCCAAGCGGACTATATATAAGAAATTTTGTGGTGACGGCTTGGTGAATGACAAAGCGAAAATTTGCAACGGCCGGAAATTTTACAACCACTGTTATGAATAATTTATTAAAAGGTCTTGGTCTAGTAGTATCTCATTCTGTTTTTTTCCACTTTTCATTCACGAACGCCAATAATGTTGAACCTTTCAAAATTTAAAACATGAAGGTTTGCATTAAATTTTTCTTTACAAGCGTAAACGATCGGACAAATTGTCCGGCCATCCAAGGATTTGACCGGACAAAACCTATTTTTGACCGGACATTGTCCGTTGACCGGCCGTTATTTCAAGCCCAGAGTCATCACACAGGGAACCTCTCTGCAGGAGCTTTTCTATAAATTTTCTAAGTTTTCAATTTCCAATTCAGGCAATACTTTTTAAAAGAAAATCTGTGGAAGATCGATTCTGGCATAAAATTCTATTTCATGAGTTTAAGTTTGGAGTTGGAGTCATGGTTGAACTTTATGTTAACCCGATTCACACCGGGCGGGGGAAGGGCTTTTGAGGCCCGCCTCAACTTTGAAGTTGTGTAATTTCGTAACCGTTTATGCTAGTACCACTAAATTTTGTTACTTTTCCTAAAATGTAACTGGGAACATTTTGGAATGAGTGCCTTGTGTCCAACAAACTTGACGTTGCCATGGCAGCCACTTTGTCACAGGCATGTTTTTAAAAAGTCACGATTCTTGCTTTAATCGCTACTATTTTAATGTTTTACAATCGATTTTGTATTTTTGCATTAATTGTAGCAACAATTTATCATTTAGGAATAACCGCTCACTAAAAAAAGGAATTTAGTACCAATTTGAGGAAAACGGGAAATTTAAAACGTGAAAATCCAAGATGGTGGACTTAACTGGTAAAAAATGTGATTTCTAGCTATAAATTCACTATTCGCCATAAATTTCAAGTTAATGACATTGGTAATTAATTAAATAAACTTTTTAAGATCAACTGGCGTCATTTTCTTGTTTATTAAATGAAGCAGATGAATTTAAAGAAATTCAAGATGGCGGATCCAAGATGGCGGACACCAAAATGGCCATTTTATCTCTAATATGAAATGTATCTACATAGTTTCATGACTTCCAAAAATTTACATTCAGAAAATATATTATATATGCCCTTTATAGCCAACAAAAGTATTTTTACTCCTTCAGGTACATTATTCAGTAAATTTATTGCTTTAGAACTTCTCAAGGTCCCAGAAGGTCGAAAAAAGCCCGGTCTCGAATAGGGTTAATATGATGGTAAACGGTGGAATGTTGGGTTGGGCATTGATTTTAGTGTTTGATTATAAAGCTGATTGGTTTTAATGATTGTTTGTTCCCTAGCAGTCAATTTTTTTAACTGTTTTCCTTTAAAACAATAGGCATATAATTATTCAAAACCTTAGGCCAAGGAAATGAATACTCTTTCAAGTTTTTCCTATTTCTATAATAACACGCATATATATACTTGCTAAAGAAACTGCTGTTTCTGTGTACATGGAGGGGAATTAGTGTAGCAAAGTGAATTTAGACTGGACTCAAGCTTGTGTGACTTTATCAAGTCGCATGATCAAGGACTCTTTAGAGTTTATGAAGTCACTCAAACAGTAGTTTAGTCATTGATAGAGGGACCCTTTGTCTTAGGTTTTGAGTCTTGTGTTGCAGATTGCATCATAGTTATTTCAAAAAAAACATCTTCTGTTCGAGTCTGTCTGTGAAACCCATTTACAGAGACGAGTTTAAAGTCCGTTCAAATTAACTTAATATCAAGATTTGCAGTTGGTGATTATTCCCCTACTGCTACATTTTTTATAATTCTACCTCCTGTTTTGTTCAAGGGAAAATAAATTTGCCTCAAAGGAGTTTCATGCTACCCACGACAAGGGCAACTACTTCTGCCTACCGAGGGAGTTGCTTGGTTTGAAAAAGATGACTGATTTCATGCTCAGCTCGAAAAAGTATCCCAGTTAATTTTCTAAACTCGCAGAACTCGAGCTCTACTAGGCGTCTCCGAAACTTCAAACAAGCAGTTAAATCTGCTACTTGATGGCCACGGGAACCTTTCAATACACCAGAATTTTACAGTCCTCGAACGTTGGCCCAAATTACGCTTCTGAATAACGTAATATGACTTACCGAACGAAATAGCCTGACTCGATCCAAGATGGCGGTCCAAGAAAGCACATGGCTGCGTACACTAGAACCGAGGGCTCCGAAGATTCCACGGAAAATTGACCGCCCAAAGTTGACGTGACACGAAAACATCAATATTCTTGTTATGCAGACTACCTCCACCAAGCACTGGTGGTTCAGTGGTAGAATTCTCGCCTGCCACGCGGGAGGCCCGGGTTCGATTCCCGGCCAGTGCAGGTTACACAATTTGCTTCTTGGTTGACACCAATTTGCAACTAAACGCACTTTTTGACTTGTTTTGTTGATTGTGAATTGAATTTTGAGAAGATGCATTTGAGAAAATGTATTTTTTCAGTAGCGACTTTTGAAAGATCAACCTTCATCCTTGCTTACAGCTCCTGCTACTAGAAGAATTAATTTTTGCATGAAAACACTCTCTAATCACACTGCAGCCCGAAGATTTCGCTGTCGTGTGCAAGCCCCGGTTTTACAAACATGATTCACAAAATGGTGACAGAAATTTGCAGGAATTTGGCTCACTGTCACCAATATTTAGGATAACTTTGAAAAGCTAAAAGACAAATTCTATAATCAGAGGAGACCCAAATATACAAGTTGAGATTCGTTTAAAACTACTCTACTAGTTCTCTGAGACTATATTGGGCTGCGGATCGCTAGGATGGAAACGGTTGCAACTTGAAAAGTAATTTTCTTCGTTACATGGAAATTTAGCAACTGGCACTGGTGGTTCAGTGGTAGAATTCTCGCCTGCCACGCGGGAGGCCCGGGTTCGATTCCCGGCCAGTGCAGTCTGATATCCTTTTGCCACATTTTTTTGACATTTGACTTTCCAGTGAAGGAACTCGTGTGCCGGTAAGCTTGTATATTTTTTGCCTAATGCTGAGTTTGCGATTGTTAACTACTCAATTGGGGCACAACTGCAGAATACCCTCTCAATTCAAAGGAATAGTTTGATGTTGAGACGCAGATACGACTGCTATCCTCCTATCCACTTGACAAGATGCTTAGGAAAAACCAAAGTGAAAAAGGTGTTTTTCGACTGCGTATTTGGTATCCGCGTACCCACTTCCAGAAAAAATCTAAACAAATGAAACGGAAAGGGCGTTCTCTTGGCTGTGTCGGCCTATCCGTTTATTCACTTTAAAATATTGCTGGGTAAATCAAAGAGACAATATGCCTCGTTATTCCAAACGTGGAACCTAGTCAGTGACGCCTCGTTTTTACGCATGAACAACAGTGTATTCACCTATCCAGCTTTTATAGGGGTGTACCCTCAATATGACCAGTTATTCAATACTCCACCTATAGCACAGTAGTCGTTTTGTCCCGAGAAAAGGATGAGTCCGGGTGAAAACATCGTGACTGCGTCGCTAACCCGGTCACTTTGAATTCGAATTCCAAATTTAAGAATAAGAAGTAAGCCGGCTTTATGACGAATCCTTTGGTATGGGATCCATTTCACCATTTACATTGCGGTGAGAGGATGAATTGGGGATAAATAATATCCTTACGGGGTGTGATATTAGTCCGAATCAAGAGAGAATAAAGGGGTTATCCTCTCTTGTCCGAATACTATGAATTCGAATCCAAATTTGAAGTGAATACTTTCTGCCGATGCTGTATTATGTAAACGGGAGTTTTTGACACCGGCTTTGGTAACGTTTTCTGTGCTCCTTGTGCTTAGTCTCAGAGGGTCTTGGCGTCTACAGATAAATTGGAAATTTAAGGTAAAAAATATATGTAAGATGTTACATATATTTTTATTTTATATATCCAATTTTCTGTTTTCGTCTTCTGCTGTAAGGATCAGTCTTACCCTATATTTTTTACTTTGAGTGATTTACTGATCCAGGTCTACTTAAAATCCGGCAACTCTCAACGTCTTATCGCTGTGTCCTTACCAGATTTAAAGCTTTTTATTGTTGTCTCTACGATATGATTCTTTCCGCATTCCTAATGCACTGGACTTTGTACACCCTTCGCGCTTCTTTTCGTATTTTTGCTGTGGGGACTTTTTGGCGTTCCAGTTGTTGTAGGATGGTGCTGTCTGTAAGCAAGTCGACAACTGCAGTGGGTGAACACCTCAAGAACATTTTGTCACGTGACGTTTACCTCACCAAATAAGGAAAAAAATTCACTCTTTTGAAAAACGAATTAAATTCCGTGAGAGAAACTCAATTGAGTTTAGTTTAGAGTGCGCTCGATAAAGTTCTTTAAAAACAAAAATACATAAAATTAAAAGAAACTGTAAATACACCACTACTAAAACTCTACAAACCCACCACTCCAAGTCTACGGGAGTTTAGTGCTCCAGGGCTCCAGCTAAGAAAATGCAGGGTTCCAAGGTGAAAATAACACTACTCTAGGTTCCACCGCTTCACTCTATGGGAGATAAGCACGCTAAGTTAGCTGAAACTGACCTAAATCAATAACAATGAATCCGTCTTTTTGTCACAGACGAAATTTGTTCAAGTAGCACTGGTGGTTCAGTGGTAGAATTCTCGCCTGCCACGCGGGAGACCCGGGTTCGATTCCCGGCCAGTGCAATCTCACATCATTTCGCCACACTTTTTATCATTTTGACATCCTAGTGAAGGAACTCGCGTGCCGGTTAACTTATATTTTTGTTTAAGGCAGTGTAGTACTAGTATAGTACTAAGAACACTACTTTTGGGATTAGACTGCGAAATACTCTGACACTTCGAAGATGTAGTTTGGAGTTGACATGCGTAGACTGAGTTAACAGCTTATCCTCGTATCAGTCCACTTCAAACTATCAGAGAGCACCGTGCACTAAGTGGGTGTACACCTCAAGGACTTTGGACACACCCTGCTGGATAGTTCCCCCTCTACAACCATTGCAAGCTTAGATAACACTCTCAGGAGAAGAATTAGAGAGGCCATAAAAATGCGTTGCCAGGACTTGACTCTAGAATACCCTTCCACTTCGAAGCCACAGTTTGCAGTGACATGCGTACGTGTAGTCACTTCAAACTATATTTAGGTGAATCAAGCAGGAAAGCTGTTTTCCTGACTTCGTATCCACGTATCTGTGTAACCACTTTAAAATATTCCTTACCCTATAAAGAAATAACCTAGTAGCTATAGTACGCCTCCGGTTTCCCGTTAGGGGTGCCTCGTTTTTACGCGTGGACAAGGGGTACAGCATCAAGCACTTGTCCTGTCTGTACCTAAATGAAATGACGCTTTCATCTCGCCTAAATGCTTCTGATCGCTTCTGTCTATAATAAATCTTCACTAAGCTGCCAATCTTGGTTCGTTGAAAGGCCACTTGCTCATTCTCTAGTAGCAGTAGAAGCGTGTTGTTCAATTAAGAATATTCAATATGCCCATACTTAACTAAATATTGGGTGTCGCCAAATGATAAAGATAGTAATCAAGAATGTCCGCTCAAAAATTAGGACCAAACCTGATAAACATGGATAAAATCATTTGCAAAAGAATCACTAAACTTGTTATAAAAATATCTCCTCCAAGCACTGGTGGTTCAGTGGTAGAATTCTCGCCTGCCACGCGGGAGGCCCGGGTTCGATTCCCGGCTAGTGCAGTCTGATATCCTTTTGCCACATTTTTTTGACATTTGACTTTCCAGTGAAGGAATTCGTGTGCCGGTAAGCTTGTATATTTTTTGCCTAATGCTGCAATTGTTAACTACTCAGTTGGGGCACAACTGCAGAATACCCTCTCAATTCAAAGCTATAGTTTGAAGTTGAGGCGCAGATACGACTGCTATCCTCCTATCCACTTGAAACCAAAGTGAAAAAGGTGCTTTTCGACTGCGTATCTGGTATCTGCGTACCCTCTTCCAGAAAAAATCTAAGCAAATGAAAGGGAAAGGGCGTTTTCTTGGCTGTGTCCGCCTATCCGTTTATTCACTTTAAAATATCGCTGGGTAAATCAAAGAGACAATATGCCTCGTTATTCAAAACGTGGAACCTAGTCAGTGACGCCTCGTTTTTACCCATGAACAACAATGTATTCACATATCCAGCTTTTATAGGGGTGTACCCTCAATGTGACCAGTTATTCAATACTCCACCTATAGCACAGTAGTCGTTTTGTCCCGAGAAAAGGATGAGTGCGGGTGAGAACATCGTGACTGCGTCGCTAACCCGGTTACTTTGAATTCGAATTCCAAATTTAAGAAGAAGAAGTAAGCCGGATTTATGACGAATCCTTTGGTATGGGATCCATTTCATCATTTACATTGCGGTAAGAGGATGAATTGGGGATAAATAATATCCTTACCGGGTGTGATATTAGTCCCAATACTTTGAATTCGAATTCCAAATTTGAAGTGAATAGTTACTTTCCGCCGATGCTGTATTATGTAAAGGGGAGTTTTCGACACCGGCTTTGGTAGCGATTGCCGTGCTCCTTGTGCTTAGTCTCAGAGGGTCTTGGCGTCTACAGAAAAATTGGATATTTGAAGTAAAAATTATATGTAACAAAAAAATGTTAGATATATTTTTACTTTATATATCCAATTTTCTGTTTTCGTCTTCTGCGTCTTTCTTTAACTGCCGCTGTAAGGATCAGTCTTACCCTATATTTTTTACTTTGAGTGATTTACTGATCCAGGTCTACTTAAAATCCGGCAACTCTCAACGTCTTATCGCTGTGTCCTTACCAGATTTAAAGCTTTTTATTGTTGTCTCTACGATATGATTCTTTCCGCATTCCTAATGCACTGGACTTTGTACACCCTTCGCGCTTCTTTTCGTATTTTTGCTGTGGGGACTTTTTGGCGTTCCAGTTGTTGTAGGATGGTGCTGTCTGTAAGCAAGTCGACAACTGCAGTGGGTGAACACCTCAAGAACATTTTGTCACGTGACGTTTACCTCACCAAATAAGTAAAAAAATTCACTCTTTTGAAAAACGAATTAAATTCCGTGAGAGAAACTCAATTGAGTTTAGTTTAGAGTGCGCTCGATAAAGTTCTTTAAAAACAAAAATACATAAAATTAAAAGAAACTGTAAATACACCACTACTAAAACTCTACAAACCCACCACTCCAAGTCTACGGGAGTTTAGTGCTCCAGGGCTCCAGCTAAGAAAGTGCAGGGTTCCAAGGTGAAAATAACACTACTCTAGGTTCCACCGCTTCACTCTATGGGAGATGAGCACGCCAAGTTAGCTGAAACTGAGCTAAATCAATAACAATGAATCCGTCTTTTTGTCACAGACGAAATTTGTTCAAGTAGCACTGGTGGTTCAGTGGTAGAATTCTCGCCTGCCACGCGGGAGACCCGGGTTCGATTCCCGGCCAGTGCAATCTCACATCATTTCGCCACACTTTTTATCATTTTGACATCCTAGTGAAGGAACTCGCGTGCCGGTTAACTTATATTTTTGTCTAAGGCAGTGTAGTACTAGTATAGTACTAAGAACACTACTTTTGGGATTAGACTGCGAAATACTCTGACACTTCGAAGATGTAGTTTGGAGTTGACATGCGTAGACTCAGTCAACAGCTTATCCTCGTATCAGTCCACTTCAAACTATCAGAGAGCACCGTGCACTAAGTGGGTGTACACCTCAAGGACTTTGGACACACCCTGCTGGATAGTTCCCCCTCTACAACCATTGCAAGCTTAGATAACACTCTCAGGAGAAGAATTAGAGAGGCCATAAAAAATGCGTTGCCAGGACTTGACTCTAGAATACCCTTCCACTTCGAAGCCACAGTTTGAAGTAGACATGCGTACGTGCAGTCACTTCAAACTATATTTAGGTGAATCAAGCAGGAAAGCTGTTTTCCTGACTTCGTATCTGCGTATCTGTGTAACCACTTTAAAATGTTCCTTACTATATAAAGAAATAACCTAGTAGCTATAGTATGCCTCCGGTTTCCCGTTAGGGGTGCCTCGTTTTTACGCGTGGACAAGGGGTACAGCATCAAGCACTTGTCCTGTCTGTACCTAAATGAAATGACGCTTTCATCTCGCCTAAATGCTTCTGATCACTTCACTCTATAGTAAATCTTCACTAAGCTGCCAATCTTAGTTCGTTGAAAGGCTACTTGTTCATTCTCTAGTAGCAGTAGAAGCGTGTTGTTCAATTAAGAATATTCAATATGCTCACACTTAACTAAATATTGGGTGTCGCCAAATGATAAAGATAGTTATCAAGAATCTCCGCTGAAAAATTAGGACCAAACCTGATAAACATGGATAAAATTACTTGCAAAAGAATCACTAAACTTGTTGTAGTAATACTTCCACCAAGCACTGGTGGTTCAGTGGTAGAATTCTCGCCTGCCACGCGGGAGGCCCGGGTTCGATTCCCGGCCAGTGCAATCTGACGTTATTTCTGTCGCACTTTTTACCATTTGACTACCGAGTAAAGAAAATCGTTTGCGTATGTTCATTTTTTTGCCTAAGGCCAAGTCTGCAATATTATCCTACCATTCATCTTCGAAGCTATAGTTGAAGCTTCGACTTCGAAGCTGAAGTGGACATGCAAATACGCACGCCGGCAGTCATCTGCGTACCGGAGAGTCCACTTCACACTATACTTTTGAAAAATCAAAGGCAAAATGTGAGAGAGGATATAAAAGGGTAAAAGAGCTACTCCCCCATATAGGCCCTATCCCCATCGTAATCCCTTTTCAGTTATTTTTAGTAACAAAATGGTGGGAAATCAAATTTCAAATTAACTTGTTGAGTTTTAAGGCAATTACCCTGCTACTTCGCAGCAATATAGAACTCGTCATTCTGTAAAGTTTCGTGATTTTAGTTTTCCCAATTTTGACCGCATTTTTCGCCCTGAAAATGACGTCACAAAGTTTTTCACAAATTTTCCCTTGAGTATTATGGGATATCTTATGACGGTTTCGTTTCTGACAAGGATCTTATGACCTTTTCTGACAAGGATCTCACAACTAGAAAAATTGAACAGTAAAAGAAAGACGCAAAAGACGAAAACGGAAAATTTGGATATACAAAGTAAAAGATATCATTCTGTAACAAAAAATTGCCATATGTTTCGGTTTGCAAAACAAACGTTTTTCAGGGGCGGCAAGCATGAAATGGGTAAATACGTTACAGGACCGTTAAGTCTAACGATAACGATAGGTTACTAGCTAAACAGGAAGTAGGTTATCACAAAAATCAGTATTCTTGCTATCTTGATTTTGTCAAGGAAGCACTGGTGGTTCTAGCAAAACTCCACCCGATTCCCCGGAAGTCAGTTCGCGAACAAAAGCTTATTACGACGTAAACGGAGGAAAATGGCAACCAAATGACATACATTACATGTCTACCCGCTCGTTCTAAGCGTCAGGCGAGTAATGGACACGCTTATCAATATAAAGAGAGGACGGACAAAACTATGCATGCATGTATACCTCGTTCTAAGCGTCAGACGATCAATGGAGACGCATATTCAAACGCAAGCAGACGAAAAACAAACCTACACTCGTATGTATACCTCGTTCTAAGCGTCAGACAAGCAATGGAGACGCTTTTAAACTCAAGCAGACGAAAAACAAAACTACGTGTTCATGTATACCTACCTATAAGGCGTATAAGGAAGTACCTTACTAGCGAGGCTACACAGTCTCTTGTTCA
Organism: Siderastrea radians; assembly: GCA_964017195.1. Taxonomy (NCBI): domain Eukaryota; kingdom Metazoa; phylum Cnidaria; class Anthozoa; order Scleractinia; family Rhizangiidae; genus Siderastrea; species Siderastrea radians. The sequence continues at coordinate 46,185,802 of OZ024893.1, forward strand.
CGCCATTATTATGGGTCGTCTTGACTACTGTAATAGTTTGCTATTTAATACACCCGCTACACATATTGGTAAGCTTCAGCGCATACAGAATTGTGCGGCCCGATTAGTCAGTCGGACACCTAAATTTGACCACATAACACCCACTTTAAAACGTCTTCACTGGCTTCCAGTATGTTTTACGATCGAGTACAAAATGTTGATCCTAACTTTTAAGGCAATTTATGACGTCGCACCGTCTTATATTTGTAACTTAATCAAGATTAGAGAACAAACAAGATTCAACCTGCGATCGTGCAAGGAACCATTGTTGGAGCCATCAAGGGTAAAGACCAAGAAAACTCTTGGAGACAAATCGTTTCAAATAGCAGCCCCTGGATTATGGAATAAATTACCATCTGAAATAAGAGCGATCAGAAGCTACGACCATTTTAAACGAGCAATTAAGACGTACTTGTTTAAGAAAGCATTTGCTTGTTACAGCTAGAGCCTCTTTTAGCATGACTTCTTACGAATTTTAATTTTAGATTTAGTTTTAATTTTAATCTTAAGTTTTTGATTTTTATTCTAGGAAGTTTTTAACTGTATTCTTATATATTTCTATTGTAAATTTTTAAGTTTTTAATTAATTTGATGTAAGGCGCATTTGATCATATCCATATGTTAATTTGCGCCGAATAAGCATTAAATTATTATTATTATTGTTATAAGCGCCAGACGAGCAATGGAGACGCATATTCAAACGCAAGCAGATGAAAAACAAACCTAGAGGTGCATGTATACCTCGTTCTAAGCGTCAAACGAGCAATAAAGACGATATTATTTCGGTTGTTTAAACATAAGGTGCGAATGAAAATCGGAACACACCGATTAGAATTTTTACTTTTGAAGGGAAAACACGCGAACCGAAGCGGAAAACGCAAATGAACATGCCCCTTATGCTTCATTCTTTAAACGTAAGCCGCGAATGAAAATCGCAACGTATCAGTTTATCAATTTCCCTCTTTAGGAACTGAAAACACACGAGCCGAAGTGGGAAACGGAAATGAACATACGAAAGAGAACAAAGAAAAGATAAAGACGGACCGTACACTGGCTCAGGCGGTCCGACTCAGTTTGGGTGTATTGCCAAAAGACCCACCCACATGCCCCATTTCTAAGTCGCTCACGACCTGACTTCCGGTAAGACGGACCATACACTGCGTTAGTCGGTCCGACTCAGTTTGGGTGTATTGGACAACCCTCAGAATACCCTCTCAATTCAAAGCTATAGTTTGAAGTTGAGACGCAGATACGACTGCTATCCTCCTATCCACTTGACAGGATGCTCACTTAGGAAAAACCCAAGTGAAAAAGGTGTTTTTCGAATGCGTATCTGGTATCTGCGTACCCTCTTCCAGAAAAAATCTAAGCAAATGAAAGGGAAAGGGCGTTTTCTTGGCTGTGTCCACCTATCCGTTTATTCACTTTAAAATATTGCTGGGTAAATCAAAGAGACAATATGCCTCGCTATTCAAAACGTGGAACCTAGTCAGTGACCCCTCGTTTTTACGCATGACAACAATGTATTTACGTATCCAGCTTTTATAGGGGTGTATACGTACCCTCAATGTGACCAGTTATTCAATACTCCACCTATAGCACAGTAGTCGTTTTGTCCCGAGAAAAGGATGAGTCCGGGTGAGAACATCGTGACTGCGTCGCTAACCCGGTTACTTTGAATTCGAATTCCAAATTTAAGAAGAAGAAGTAAGCCGGATTTATGACGAATCCTTTGGTATGGGATCCATTTCATCATTTACATTGCGGTAAGAGGATGAATTGGGGATAAATAATATCCTTACCGGGTGTGATAATAGTCCCAATACTTTGAATTCGAATTTCAAATTTGAAGTGAATACTTTCTGCCGTTGCTGTATTATGTAAACGGGAGTTTTCGACACCGGCTTTGGTAGCGTTTGCCGTGCTCCTTGTGCTTAGTCTCAGAGGGTCTTGGCGTCTACAGAAAAACTGGATATTTAAAGTAAAAATTATATGTAACAAAAAAATGTTACATATTTTTACTTTATATATCCGATCCAATTTTCTGTTTTCGTCTTCTGCGTCTTTCTTTAACTGCCGCTGTAAGGATCAGTCTTACCCTATATTTTTTACTTTGAGTGATTTACTGATCCAGGTCTACTTAAAATCCGGCAACTCTCAACGTCTTGTCGCTGTGTCTTTACCAGATTTAAAGCTTTTTATTGTTGTCTCTACGATATGATTCTTTCCGCATCCCTAATGCACTGGACTTTGTACACCCTTCGCGCTTCTTTTCGTAAATTGGCTGTGGGGACTTTTTGGCGTTCCAGTTGTTGTAGGATGGTGCTGTCTGTAAGCAAGTCGACAACTGCAGTGGGTGAACACCTTAAGAACATTTTGTCACGTGACGTTTACCTCACCAAACAAGTAAAAAAAATCACTCTTTTGAAAAACGAATTAAATTCCGTGAGAGAAACTCAATTGAGTTTAGTTTAGAGTGCGCTCGATAAAGTTCTTTAAAAACAAAAATACATAAAATTAAAGTTTTCATTCATCATTTCGCCACACTTTTTATCATTTTGACATCCTAGTGAAGGAACTCGCGTTCCTGTTAACTTATATTTTTGTCTAAGGCAGTGTAGTACTAGTATAGTACTAAGAACACTACTTTTGGGATTAGACTGCGAAATACTCTGACACTTCGAAGATGTAGTTTGGAGTTGACATGCGTAGACTCAGTCAACAGCTTATCCTCGTATCAGTCCACTTCAAACTATCAGAGAGCACCGTGCACCGAGTGGGTGTACACCTCAAGCACTCTGGACACACCCTGCTGGATAGTTCCCCCTCTACAACCATTGCAAGCTTAGATAACACTCTCAGGAGAAGAATTAGAGAGGCCATAAAAATGCGTTGCCAGGACTTGACTCTAGAATACCCTTCCACTTCGAAGCCACAGTTTGAAGTGGACATGCGTACGTGCAGTCACTTCAAACTATATTTAGGTGAATCAAGCAGGAAAGCTGATTTCCTGACTTCGTATCCACGTATCTGTGTAACCACTTTAAAATATTCCTTACCATATAAAGAAATAACCTAGTAGCTATAGTATGCCTCCGGTTTCCCGTTAGGGGTGCTTCGTTTTTACGCGTGGACAAGGGGTACAGCACCAAGCACTTGTCCTGTCTGTACCTAAATGAAATGACGCTTTCATCTCGCCTAAATGCTTCTGATCGCTTCTGTCTATAGTAAATCTTCACTAAGCTGCCAATCTTAGTTCGTTGAAAGGCCACTTGCTCATTCTCTAGTAACAGTAGAAGCGTGTTGCTCAATTAAGAATATTCAATATGCTCATACTTAACTAAATATTGGGTGTTGCCAAGTGATAAAGATAGTTATCAGGAATCTCTGCTCAAAAATTAGGACCAAACCTGATAAACATGGATAAAATCATTTGCAAAAGAATCACTAAACTTGTTATAATAATACTTCCACCAAGCACTGGTGGTTCAGTGGTAGAATTCTCGCCTGCCACGCGGGAGGCCCGGGTTCGATTCCCTAGCCTGCGAGCAGGCTCTCGTTTGGGTTTTATGCGCGAGATGCGAAACGCGAGTGGCGAAGCCACGAGACGAGCAGCAAAGCCGCGAGAGAATTCTCGCCTGCCACGCGGGAGGCCCGGGTTCGATTCCCGGCCAGAACAATCTGACATTATTTTGCCGCACTTTTTACCATTTGACTACCGAGTAAAGAAAATCGTTTGCGTATGTTCATATTTTTGCCTAAGGCACAAAGTTAGCGCCAAATTTTCCCTTTAGTATTATGGGATATCTTATGACGGTCTCGTTTCTGACAAGGATCTTATGACCCTTTCTGACAAGGATCTCACAACTAGAAAAATTGAACAGTAAAAGAAAGACGCAAAAGACGAAAACGGAAAATTTGGATAAACAAAGTAAAAGATATATGTAACAAAAAATTGCCATATGTTTCGGTTTGCAAAACAAACCTTTTTTAGGGGCTACAAGCATGAAATGGGTAAATACGTTACAGGACCGTTAAGTCTGACGATAACGATAGGTTACTTAGCTAAACAGGAAGTAGGTTAGGAAGCACTGGTGGTTCAGTGGTAGAATTCTCGCCTGCCACGCGGGAGGCCCGGGTTCGATTCCCGGCTAGTGCATCATGGTGTCATTATGCATCGCAAGACGTTTTCTTTATCTTTTTTCTATTCTTGCACCTTGAATCAAGAGAAGGTGGATTTGAGCTTTGTCCTCGCTTGCAGTTCTTCACCAGAGAATTTCTCCGGGAAATCACCTGGCGCGACCAGGGCAGGTAAATAATCCCATAGAACATGACTGTACAGTGTTCAATCTAGGCCGCGCCTTTGCGTTGTTGACGCAGTAAATTCATATATCCTGACGCAAAATGAAGTTATTGTGGTGTTATACTGACGCAAAAAAAAGGAAAGAAAGAAAACAAGTTACTCCACATAGAAGAGCTCACAAAGAAGCTGGCATTCGGCAATAAATAAAAGTAAAACGTGCGCTTACGAGTACTTTTTGTGTTAGGCGTTCTACGCAATTCCGAGAGAGTCTAAAGCCCACATTTCGACGTTTAAGCGTTGCTTCGGCCATCGAATTTTTTTTTCACGGTTTGGTTGTTCTTCTCTGTAAAATTAACACGAAACGACAACAAAAGCGTACATTTTTTGTCTTTTTTATCGAGAAGAGAAGGGCCGTTGAACCTCATAAGAACGATGAAGAAGGACCGGAGAAGGAAAGCGAAAGATCGGAAGAGAGTTCGATAAGTATCACTACAGTTCGACTTCACGAGCCAACTGCCAAAACAGGTGATAAGGAAGCAATTAAGCTTAAGTGTTTTTCATCATTTTTTATTCAACATCGGTCTGTCAGTTTTTAAGAAGAAGTTTCAGTTTTATAGTTGGGACAATCCATACAACTGTACCACCTGCAGCTGCAGTAACGTATGTTCATGCAATCCGACTTTTCACGGCAATAAAGGAATCAAACGGTGAAAAACATAAAGAATTAGAAAAGTATTCTTTGGTAATGGTTTTGTTGATGTCAGTTTTTTAATGTTTTTTGTATATCATAATAATAATAATAATAATAATAATAATAATAATAATAATAATATACATGAAAAAATTACTCGATTCTGATTGGCTGAGAGCAGTGCAGTTCAGTTGTAACACCAGTGCAAAAAGTGTAACACCAGTGCAAATTACACATCGATATTCTGGATTATGATTATAAACGAACCGCTTTGAGTTCGTAGCATTATCAGCTGTTCTTCATCAGCCAATCAGTAAATTAAGTGTCAAATCCGCGTCAAATGCTCACTTCCTGTCTGCAGTAAGATCTTCCGGCACTTCCTCCACGCGAATTTTTTCATGTTTATATTATAGCCGAAGCGGCTCGTGCAATTTCAGCTTTTTGAAAAACTCACTCGTGCAAATTAATTCCAAATTGAACTCGAAACCGTATGATTACCTATACTAATAATAATAATAATAAGTCTTTATTTCATAAGATAAACACACATATCCTATGTTACAAAAATTGAGGGTAAAAAGCAAGCTACTTTACATGAACTAACACTATTATTCTAATGAAATAAAACAGCTAACTTGTATTTAAAAATAAGGCGGTTAATAAAAGAGCTCATGAAGCGCTTCGTGTTTATTTTAGGTTTCACAGCCGACTTTCTTCTAAGCTCGTATTTGGTGTTCTTAACCTCCGGCAACATGTTATGCAGCGGGTGACCCTCTAAGCCCATAACTTTAGTGCATATTTTCTTATCTTGTTTTTCATAGTATGACCCAGACCATTTTTAAAATGACATATGGGACATATGACCCACTTTGACTAATTTCTAGATTGAACACTGACGGTGGTCCTCCTCGTACCTATTAGGGGTTAAAAATGTGTCGTTTGATACCGCTTAGGATATTGAAATATGATTGGTATATTTTTGTAGACTTTTAAATCTTTACCATCCTGACGTATATATTCAATTTTTTGTTTTAGCCCTCGACGAAGGTCTGTTTTTGTAATTCTTGAGTCTGTCTTTTCACCGCCGTACGGTTTAGTTTGCTGTGTTGTTTTGGTTTAGTTTGTATCAAGTATAACTCAGTAATTTCTTGAACGTAGATTGAGTAGGTTAAGAAACAAGCCGTCGGGATTACTCGCCGCCGCATACATTTGACTCAAGTTCTGTTTTTGTCAAAATCTCATCAGCCTGTAGCTCTCAGGGACGGACGTAGGGATTCATATAGTAGACAATGCGCAACTCGTACAGGGAGCATAGCTCAGTGGTAGGGCATTCGACTGCAGATCGAGAGGTCACTGTTTCAAACCCAGTTGCCCCCTCGTTCTTTTTTCTTTGCATTACTTTTTGAAACATATCCTCAATCTTCATGCTAAAAAGTTGTTACTGAACAATCGTTCAACGAGGGCACGTTGGATATGAGACGAAAATACGCGCCTGCTTAGTTGTCAATCAATCAATCAATCAATCAATCAATCAACCAATCAATCAAGCAATCAACTTCATTTAGACGCGTGACATTAATGAGCCTGAAAAAGGCTCGTTACAAAAATGTACGTGTATCTACAACAATAATAAATTTAGAAAATGTAAAAAGAACAAGAATGAAAACTAGGATAAAATGTGAAATGTTGAGAACAGTTGAGAAGAAAACTATGGATAAACGGCTATCTCTAATTAGAGCAAAAATTACAACGACACTCGTCGTGGCCCAGCTTACGTTTCTTAAGCTTTGCAACGAAATTCTTAAGGTGGCTCGATCGAGTTTTTGAGTGACGATACCTCTCAACTTTAAGCAACTAGTGTACCACAGTGAACAACCCAATAGAAAATCGATCGTTACTGCTGACCTAGAAAAAGATGAAAGTTTTACAAGAGGTCCGTTTCATCGAGATCGGAGTTACCATAGCAACGTAATAACGTCATGCCCCATTTTACATGAGAGCTAATTACTTGTCACCAAGAGACAATTCTGGGAAGCACTCGACTGGATCTTCGACCTGACATATTTGTCTTCACGTCTACAAAATTTGAAGAATTTCTATGAGAGAGTTTTCGAGAAATTTTCGGGTGAAGTTTTAAGGTGTTAAAAAACAACAAAAACAAAATAATTTTGAACTGTTATTGAAAAGTATGTCCACAGCGACTTGATGAAACAACATTTTGGTTTTAAATGAATGTTATGTCATCTAATTGCTTTATGTGAAAATTTCGGGGAAATCGTTCCATTTGATTTTTAGAAACGTTGGCTTGAATATGAACTGGTTTAGTGTGTTACACGGCTTTTTTTAATCAAAAATCGACCCTACACTTATTAAAATGAACATGAATTAAAAAGCGGTAGATCAATTTTTTAAAACTTTGCTTTCAAGGAGAATAATCAATATTCAATACAATCCCCGAGTCTCAAACTCATCGAAACGTTGTAAGGCTATCAATTTAAAGCCTAAACTCAGGAAATTATTGGACTGAATTTTACGCCAGTGGCTTGTTGCTCTTATTATGCATCTTCATTGTTTCGAATAGGCGTGCAATTGTAAATTTCAGTACATCATGAATTCATATAACGCTTGATTGCTTTCCGAAGATGTTCCGAAAAACGTGCTAATGTACCAGGTCAGCATTACAATAACAATGGACGGCCTGACAGCAGTGAGTGCAAACCTCAAGGTTAGCAGTAATGCATGGTTCAATTTTACCTGTTACCATCACCCCCCGGGCATCCCCGGGGACAAGTCCAGCCCTTCGGTCCCGGGGGTGGGGAATTGTTTGAAGCCGTCTTGTCCCGGGGGGAGGGGGCGGGGCAAATCGAAAATAACTTCTTGTTGTTCTTGTGAAGTACGTCACTTCTCGGTTGACGCCGGAACGCGTGGAGAAGACTACGTACCTATTTCCAGGGAGAATCTCTAGAATTTGTAGCAGACTGGTTAGAGAAGAATAATCTCTCAAAATTAAAATCTGTATTCGAAGTTACTTTTATTTTAATAAACGAATGTGCGTTTGATGCGTACTCGAATGGATGGTGTATATACTAAGACGAGTTTAATAAGTAGACTCTATATGAAAACGGATGTACGGCTTTACATTAAACAGAGGTCTCAGTCCAGTGTTCATTCTTATGAAACAAGCTAAGAAAAACTCCTTTAAAATGCTGCCATCAATTTGTTCACGGGCCTCCTGTGCGTATGTGCCATATGATTAAGAATAAATCATGTGGCGAAAACCATTTCTTTACTCGCTAGCCGTATGCCAGTGCGGTTAGAGGTTTTTCTTAAGTTTTCTTTTCCAAATATAGTGTTCATGTTTTTATTACATTACACATGTAGTGTCCTTCGTAAACGAAACTCTAGAAAAGCGTTTAAGTTCTTGTCAAAACGTCTGGTTTTGCTATAGGACGGAAATCAATATCGTAATCTATGTTTTGTACACAAAACAACGTGTTTGTGGTTGAAGAGGAGTCCCGGGGGTGGGGAATTGTCTCTTTCTACGTGCCCGGGGTGGGGAATAGACCGCCAAGTGAGAACAAAATTGCAAATTCCCGGGGGTATGCCCGGGGGGGGGGAGATGGTAACAGGTAGAATTGAACCATGCATAAGCGCAAACTTCGGTTAGCAGTGAGCGCAAACGGAAAACTGCTGTGCTCAGTCAGTGTTCCAGATAAATCTTTATGGCAAGGAGTCAACGAAAAATTTAAACAGGTCAGTAGACGTGGGTCTCCCCCAATCTTATCCCAGTCTCAGCAGGTTTTCGGAACATCTTCGGAAAGCAATATGAATTCATGATGTAGTGAAATTTACAATTGCACGCCAATTCAAAACAATGGAGATGCATAAAGAGAGCAACAAGCCACTGGAGTGAAAATCAGTCCAATATTTTCCTGAGTTTTGGCTCAAAATTGACAGCTTTGTAACGTTTCAATGAATTTGAAACGCTGGGATTGTATTGAATATTGATTATTCTCCTTGAGGACAAAGATATAAAAAAAATTCATCTACCGCTTTTTAATTCATAACCATTTTAACAAGTGTAGTGTCAATTTTTGATTTAAAAAAAGCCCAGTTCATATTCAAGCCAACGTTTCTAAAAATCAAATGGAACGATTTCCCTGAAATTTTCACACAAAGTAATTAGATGATATAACATTCATTTAAAACCAAAATGTTATTTCATCAAACCTTTTTGGGCATACTTTTCAATAACAGATCAAAATTGTTTTGTTTTTGTTGTTTTTTAACACCCTAAAACTTCACCCGAAGGTGAATACAAATATGTCAGGTCGAAGATCCAGTCGAGCGCTTTCCAGAATTATCTCTTGGTGACAAGTAATTGGCTCTCATGTAAAATGGGGGATGACGTCATTATGTTGCTATGGTAACTCTGATTTCGATTAAACTTACCTCATTTAAAACTTTCATCTTTCTCTAGGTCAGCAGTAACGATCGATTTTCTATTGGGTTGTTTACTGTGGTACGCTAGTTGCTCAAAGTTAAGAAGTATCGTCACTCAAAAACCCGATCGAGCCACATTAAGATTAAGAGCCTCCCTAACTTGAGTAGGTAGATTGTTCCAGAGTCGGCAGGCAATATAAGAGAAAAATCTGAGCTAAAAAGGGGCCGGCTGGTCGAGTCTACTTCCATTTCCACGAAGATTGTAAGCACAGTGTTTGAGACCAATAAAACATATTACTAATACAATTAGGATGGCCTTTATAAGTAAGTGTAAAAGCTTGAACCAGGTGCAAATCACTTCACATCCCGGGGGAGGGGATAGTTCCTTATGTGGCTTATACGGGGATGTGCCGCTGGACAGGGTATGGTATTTGGCCTCTTTGCCCTAAACAAGGTATATAATTTTATGTGTCTGTCCTAAACAGGGTGTGTATTTTGTTAATTGTCCTAAACAGGGACCTAACATGAAGAATGTTATCCTAAACAGTGCAGGTATTTTACGGTATAGCCCTAAACAGGGTCAAGGTTTCAAACCCTCAGCGGCGCCCCTATACCCCTATACCCAGGCTCACATCCAACAAGCGCGAATGGAATAATTGGCTTAGTTATTTCTCAACTTCGGATAACCATTGTGGGATGTTTGTCATATTTTTGGCCAAACCGTTTGCTTTGTGGCGAAAGCTTTTAAGCGCCGAGGTACTTGACAGCATTCAATTTCTTATAGGGCAACAGGGAGGGTTATTCACTCAGTGATGACCTATGTGCGTTGAACCAATGAGAAAGCTAGAAACTTAAACGGAGATTAAAAAATTAATAAATAGGGTTATTCTCCTCGCCATGGTGTTAGACAAAGGGCTTAGTTTACTTAAAGGAAGACACCCGTTTTTCACGCGACGCTGTAGTTTTGAATGAGTACAGTAGCTTTCTGTTTTGTTTTGTTTTGTGTTTTTGCGTGAAAAAATTTCCGCTAAGATTTTCCTATGTTGATTTATGGGAGTACATCAGTTGTAGCATTAAAAACATTCACGAGCAGTAAATCAACGTCGAATTAGCTAGAGAAACGAAAACAACTACTTTGGAGTGACAGACGATTGAAATAGGATTATAGATTAAACGGATTAGACCCCTCATTTCTAGAGTTCACGATCCTCGTCAGTTCTCAGGTAGCGAAATGTGTTTTCTAACTTTGTAGTTATCATGTCTACGTGTAATTTTATGTGGCTAGTTTTGTTATATTTATATGTTATTGATGATTTTTGGTCAGTAAAGTAAGTGTCTGTATGTAACTGTGTAGTGTTTAAATAGGAGCGACTTTGGGATGGACTAGCATCTCATCCAGGGGGGAGTAGTACAATTCTCCTAGTCGCCTCACACCATAGAAACCGAGTTCAGATCTAGCCATATTGGCCGCTCGTGTGTTCTAACTGGATCTTAGATCATGGCTTTGATCATATGTTATAGGGAATTGCAGGTAAATCCTTCTTCTATGGAGATTCTTGTGCAAAGCCGTCCAACAATAGCAGCGAGCTTTCACGCCGAGCGTAGCCATCTCTGAACAGTTCCGCATAGTGTCAGTCTAAGACACGCGCACGAGTCAGTACCCTCCCAATTTCACTGTCTCTTTTAGCCGCTCCTCCATTTTCCCGTCCCATGTGCCAGAGGATTTCGTGCCAGGGAGTTGAGAACATTTTAAGTCATGTTCAGTTTTTGTACATGTTAATGAAAATGTCACCATTGATTTGTATGCAAAGCTAGTGACTTGGTAGAAAATAAATAAAGACGGTAAGCAGTCTTTCTTTCATTATCAATCGTTGTGAAAGGAGCGTAAGCTTGAAATACATCCTTGTCAAGCCTTCTCCGAGTCGCGCATGCCTTGACTGTCAAGCACCGGCCTCGCTTACCTCGCGCTTATCTCGCTCTTGCCTCGTGCTTGGCATTCGACTGAATGCGCACAAAAACTACTCGGGCTACAAGTAAACGTAAAACACACAAAGAGTCAAACGGCGTCCCAAAACGGCTTTATATAACAAGCACAAGTTATATAGGGTCATTTTCATGCTACGAATTATATAGGGTGTTATACGTTATATTTTTGTATTATTTTTATTTAAGGGTTCGTGCCCAGCTACTGATAATGAATTAAAAAGTCAATACGAGTTGATCTGCATTGTACAATTCCTTTTCTCTTGTGTATGTATTCTGACTTGTTATAAAGTAAAACAGACCTTATGTTTGCGTGAACCTTCTCATCTACTAGATGAGAAGTGACGTTCGCGCGCGAGCAGATCACGCGCGTTTCGCGCGCACCACATACACTCCCTTAAGCCGCGCCTAAACGTTCCAACATTGTTGTACAACATTTGGTGGTTTAGTATCTCATGTTAGATGACGTTCGATGTTAGAGTGCTGTTGAATCTTGTTTTGTTTAGCGGCGATCCAGCATTGTTATGCAACAAACGTTGTACAACAATGTTGAAAAGTTTAACCGTTGCTTAAGTTGCAATTTTCAAAGATAAAAGGCAGGTGGACTATTTTTCAGTTTTGTGGAAAATATTGCGACTACTCTGAAAGCTTTTACATTCAGCAACTCCTTTATAAAAGAACAACCGGGGACTAGCGTTAAAACAGTTGATAGATATCGAACAGAAATCCAGTAAATAGTTCCTTGGTGAGCGAGAGAGAATTTGAAAATTTGTCTTTCCAGCCCTAAACATGTGAGGTTTGATTTTTCAGGTCAGGTATCAATTGCAATTATCAGTTAGTCGTAACTGTATAACATTCAGCAATAAATTTGTTCCAGATAAGACGAGCAAGAGGCATTGAAAGAAGAATCGTTTGATGTCAATTTTACGGAAATTGAGAGCGATCCTGAATGGGGGAGATTGTTTAATATAGCATCATTTTTTAATTCAGCAAAAAAATTAGTTTAACATATGCGTTTGCGGTTCAGGTATTGCTTTTTGAGTTTTTGAATTTGAAAGAGATAAAATTTTTCTTCACGTAAGGCATTGATTTTACAACAATGAGATAGATACGTCTTTAGTAGTTTTGGCTGTCAATTCATGTGCGTGTAAATTTTTCCAACTTACTAGGCGACTGCAATGAATTTAAACATATAATTGTGAATTGCCAAGATTATTTATCAGCACATCATTTTCTAATTTATATCAAAAATTAATTTAACAGAACTTTACCGAGCAAACAGGATCGACCGTCTTATGAAGTTAACTTCAGTAGTTTAACGTAACAAAACTGCGAGTTCAGTAACTTTAGGGAAAATATAAACTTGGAGCATTTTTTCGTAACAACTTCAAAAATAGCATGGAAAAAAATTTTCACATCTTTAAAAGTGAGTAGAATGAAGAGGTTGGAAACCTAATATCTCGGTTTTAGTTGAGAAAAATTAGATGAAGGCCAAGAGAATCTACACATTTATATCATTTGAGACGTTAATGCCAAGAGAAATGGCGGTTTGATGTCTGAATTTCCCTGGTAATTCCACCATTTTGAATTGTTTTACAGAGAAAGCTGACTGAAATTGTACTGAGATGTCATGGCACATGGCAAGGTCACTTTGCTGCCTATTTTAAACCATTTGTTTACTCCAGGCGTGGGCCAGGATCTGTTGCCGTCGTTATTTGTCGTTGGTTGGAAAAAGCATGCCTGGTAGAATTGTCTCAGCCAAATTAAGATATTCAGCATTTGGTTATTTCTCTCAGAACCCGGACTCTAAAACCAACTTAAACTTATCGTTATATGATCAAATGAACACCCATAAATATGCCCAAGGCGATATACATAAATAAAAATTTTTACCGCAACCTTGTTCCTGTAAAACATAGGTTAATCCATAAATTGCTAAACTATTTAAAAAAAATACTTTTGTGGGGCTGTCAGTTTGGCAATTGATTTTACAGAGACACCTCGTTACTAAGTTAAGAAAAAGAAACAAATAAAATCTTCTGTGTGGTGATTTCGGGGAATTTAATACGCCTATCGGGCTTTTGCAGGCGACGATAAAACACGCGCGGTAAGAGAATGTTTCCCACGCGCGAAGGAAGGATTTCAATCAACGTGTGGGATCGACAGAAGTGTTTTTGGAGCTGGAGAAAAATCGCTTTTTAGAAATACTGAAACATGTTTGTGGTTATGCAGAACACAGATGAAAATATCCCACACAAATTGCATAGTCCCAAAGAGAGTTCCACAAATTATTTCGTCATTAATAGAAGACATGCCGTGAGGCATAGTGTCCGGCGCGCACGAATTCAAGGGTATTACTTTTACAGATGTGCCGCTTATTACGCCTGAAAATTGTATTTTAAGTAGTTAGAATAGCACAAAATAAACATACTTATCTCATCCGAGGATACTGAGCAATAAAAAAATTGTACTTGCGCGCATGAATTGCTTTGTAGGGACATTTGCAAAAAATATCAAGAAGTACAATGAACATTCGCGGTGACTCCCTAAGTATACAAGGATATTGAATGTCTTTTCTTCTCAATACTTCTTTGAATTTCATTCAACTCCTTTAATGAAATTTTTTGTGAAATAAATACGCTCTTTTTGTTGCAAGCAGAAGCAAAGACCGGTAAAAACAAGAAACCGCATTCATGGCCACAAGACTGTTCTAGATTCTTCTGGCGCAAGTGGGAATACTTAACCGGATTTTAAATGAACATTGGTTAACTGACGAACTATTTAAAAAATTAAAAATGAGCAATATTTGGGCAATTTTCACGTAGACACTGAGGGCAAATAATAGCTTCGAACTTTAGATGCCGACAATAAATTGAAGTAAGTGATTTGTCACATGCTCTTTATTTGAGAAGAAAGTATGATATTTGGAAAGCAATTTGCTCTCAGTTGGACAATAAACGGAGTAAACTTAATAAACCTGAAGTGAATAATCGGTTTCTCGGTTTTATTCTCACGAAAGAAATAACAGCAATGCACTGTTCAGTTATCTCTTCTCTTGAACACACCCGATACCATCAATTTTCCCAATAAGTTTCACTTAATTTAACAAAAGCAAAACTGAAGTACCTTATCAGCGATATCAAGATAAAACAAAAAACGTTTTTTTTTCGGCGACTGTCATTTCCCGCAGTTTTTTCTCATTTCCTCAACAGCTAAACCCCCGGAAAATTTATTTTAAACCTACGTAAGTTCAACCGCAATCGAATTTCAGCCATGATCTTTGTTGGGAGATTAAAGGACGTTGAATTTTGCATGTTTCTTCGTTAGTTTGTGATGAACAGAGATATGACGTGTTTTCGTGGTGGTGCTAATTGCGACCTTAAAATAACGAGATGTGTATGGCTTTAGAATGGAGAAATCATCTGTACAGTACTGTGACAGTGGTGCCCCGCAAACTACTTGGCAACTTTTCGACTGCTAACATGGCGGAAACAAGTAATCACCATTTTTGATTCATTTTTAAACACCACATCGTTGTACAGTCTTGCCGGACAAAACAAGAGAAAGTGATGATAATTCAAGATTATTCCGACATTTACGATTCAACTGATCCGTTTAGTGAACAACCGCTTCGCTGAAACACTTGCACAACGAAAGCGATTGCAATCAACAATAACCCAATCCTGCTTTCTGGTTATTTCGACCATGTTAAGAAATGTCGTTTAAATAAGATCATGAATGGCTAAAAGTGTACGCCATTACAAAGCACTTGATCTTCAGTTCATACGGTGATCGAACCACGCACCAGGCTATTAAAGCCCGTAAAGCCTGATTGGGAAATAATTAGAACGTTATTGCTTCGCTATGCAGCGACCATGTGCTTTGGCCTAACTTTGATGACTTTATAACAGATCCAGGCTGATTCACGGACCGCCTATATCTTTCGAAGTTTGTTTTAGTTGACCGTGGGTTAAGCCTCGTGGCTAGACAGCCATGTGGCACGAAATTTTCTATCAGAAAAGTTCTCTGGCGTCATTAACTAAACGCAGCAGAAAAGATAAGAAAACATAAAGCCGAAAAGAGCAAAAAAAGTCTTATCTCCAAGAAATTGGTTGTCGACTATTGCAGTTTCAGCGGAAAAAAGTTCCTACCGAAATTCAGTACTACACTTTGTATAAGAAGAAAAAGAGTTCGCAAATAGTTATCAAATATGTATCGCCGTTTGCCATACATGTATGAATTATGGGGGGGAATGTTCCAGTGCTTTCGGTACAGCCCGGCTTGTGGAGGTAGAAACTTTTCAATAAAATTGACTTGATAGCGAAGGACACAGGAAACAAAAAATGGTAGTACGGTAAGATAACTTAGGAAACCTTTTTGAGAGTTTGAATCACACTGAGGAATTCAATCAGCTGTTAGTGCAAATCGTCAAGGGTCCTAGTCCGTATAGCTATGACATCCTCCAGTGAAATAAAATCTAAATTTTCCTTAAACTACCTTTAATCTTAAAAAATATCTTTCACTTAGAGGAAGAAAGGGGACAAGAGGAGAGCTGTTATCAGTCCAAAAAACAGGAAACGATGTGTGCTAGCCTGACGGGATGCAGTAGGAAGAACTAAAGAACCTCTATCACGCCTTGATCCACAAACGATAAAACTCTCTCGTCTTCTAGCAGTCTAGTGTTTACGTAACTCTTTTCTTATTCATTTATCCCTGCAAAGTTCAACGTACAAAGATTCTGGAAAATCAAAACAAAGACTCACGTAATGTTTCAATCCAACGAGCATTTATTTTCATGATTGACTTCCGATGACTAATTCACCAAATATTTCGCTCTGCTGGACTTGATATACATCTTGCTTGTCTATTGCTAGGTCGCACGTTTTATTTGGCAGACACATAATAAAAAACTGGGCGAGAAAAATTATATCAAACCTTGAAAAAGCTATCTAAATATTACCACGAGGGCAAATTTAGACTACCAACACTACAAATTTGACATCACTAAACACTCAATTAATAATAGCTATTCAATAGTACAATCGTTAAAACATCATGCCTCGAATCTCTAACAATAGGTAGGCAAATAAAAGCTACAATGCACTGATGAAACTGAAATTACAATCGAACACATCGGCACTACTTCAGTGCATTTAAACGCTATAAGAAAATTGTTTGTCCTTTTCCGCTAACAGTTTTCCAAAACATATGTTCCAAACTGGTCAACAAATGAACCACTCAAGCTACGTTCGTGAGAAGGAGTCTACTCAGTAGTAAGACTTCTGTTTTTAAAAGCACCATCGTTATACAGTGTCCGTTGCACGAAAGCTCACAACAGTTCAAAGTTTAGGCGTTTAACACGCTTTAACTCGTCCAACATGAAGATACGTCTACGATCGCTCGTACAGAACAACCAACACGTTGCGTTCACATTCAAGACTTCGCGCATAACAATCGACGCAGAGATGAAGAATGAATCACTTTCTCACTGTTGCTGGAACCAAGCACCCTCCATTCTCCACACACTGAAAGCATAGCTTAAACGTTCATGCGCGATAAAGCAGCTACTAGCTGCAGAGTTCGGATGCTTCTCGTTGTTGCCGAGAACCTGGCACAAGAAATCAATGTAGCGCGCCGCCAGTCGCAGAGTTTGAATTTTAGAGAGCTTATCTGACGGCAGAGTTGGGATGATCTTCCTTAGCTTGTTAAACGCTTCGTTCAACGCTTGGGTTCTTTGCCGTTCGCGCACATTAGCCACGGCTCTTTGGTCACCTTTCCCGTGGCCTTCGTGTGCATGTGATAGTGAACCATCTTTGCGTCTTGGTTTAGAATTGCCCGACGATCTGTATTTTCTCCTGGGTTGACTCAAGGCGAGAGACTTTTCATAGTGCGGTAACCCCATTGTCCGTCAGTACGCACAATTGATGGCTACCTTTTCGCGATCAAAGAAACTCGAGGACGGAAATGTCTTGGCTATGCGCAATAATAGCTCAGAGTTCAAGCTCGAACTCAGCCCACCGTCAGTCACAAACTAACGCAACGCGGTGTTTTTGCGACACTTTTGTAGTGTACAGGTTAAAATAAACACACCTATCACTTTACTCCCTCGAGCCGTCAAGATGTCTCATTAAGTTCACTCAACTGATCAGTCCTGCCAATGAGATTACAGCAAGAAGTGTCAATGGACACTTCAAATTTAATTAATAATTTGCCTTATCTGCAGTAATTGGCAATAAATGTGATATTTACAAACAGTTTCGGTCCGACAAGGTGAAAAACACCGGACATAAAAAGGGCCGGCTCCGGGTGATGAAAATAGCTCAAAGAGGCAGCGGATCTCGATGTTAAAAGTGACATTTTTCGCCTCAAATGTTCCACGCAAAGTCGCTTGTTTTCAAACTGCAATTTACGAATGGCGTTTGCAAGCCTAAAAATTGTCTTACTGCCGTTGTAAAATCTTTTTTTCTCTTGTGCTACGGTTCGTTTTAATTAACCCCGAGATACGCGTTTCCCTGTCCGGAAATAGACTCTTTGTCAACAGCGGGAGCTAGCCCTTGAAGTTCGCCGAAAAATTTCTCTGAGCCTGCTTTGTAGCTGATAGACAATTTTGTATCGGTTACCAGTGCACTTTGAGGGGTCAACAACATGTGCCCCCAACGTAAATCTTTACATAAGGCAAGAATTCAACGAAATTATTTTTCGCTTTGCAGGATATAGTTTTTAGCGAGAATGATTGATCACGATGCCGGAGCAAACAGTCTTCAATAGCTCTGATGACAGAGAAGAGCTGCTTTGTGGCTGATATGCGGAAAATTTTCTGATCACCGGTTTACTGCGGTCAGGGGTTGGGTTTCACTCCGTTTGAACAAGTCATTCATGCTCTCGTTACACACTCTTCACAGAAATTAGCACACTCGAGAGCATTCGAATACCACCTAATATTTCACAGAGGGATGAGATATAAGGCTTAATGCCCACTCTCGAGCACTGTTTTTCAGCACTAAAGTGCATTTGGAAAACGCCTTAGCGTCTTAAGTATACAGGGTTTGTTTAATCTAGATCAGTGGAATTCAAGCAGTTAGATGCTATCTTTTCGCCTCGAGAGTGTACTAAATTTAAAACCGAGACACCAAGACGAGATATGTCTTTCTTCTTCTTAAAACTCTTAGACAGAATGTCATGAAGTCATCCGATAACAAACCTCACCTTGCCCTGAGGAGTTTAGAAAAGTTGCCTAGAGTAAAGTCTGCCTTCTTTTTGTTTTATTTCCAATAGCATTTTTTTGTACAACTATTAACCTTCTGCTAAAGCAATTAAGAAAAGAATGCGTTATAACACAAACAAACCATAGCATTATCTCGATCGATAATTAACCTCTCTCAATTGTGAGAATGTCAACTGACATACTCAAATGAAGCTAAAAACAAACGTTATGATATCAAGTAAAATGTCACCCGGAGAGAGAACGAAAGTTTTTTTGTAATTAACCCTGCTTGGCTTTTTGGACGGCTACATTGAGGAAATTGTTTTTACAGACAGCGACTGAAAAAAATTATGTAAACACTACTTTGGTGGTTTTTCTCAGCCCAAAATAACAATATGTGTTAATGGAGTTTTCTGGACAAGAAGAGCGTTTTTAAGGTACTTTTGTTCATGTATTTATAATGAATTCGCTTGGTGAACCCAAAGCCAAAACTATTTTTGTACGATCTGCAACTTCGCACTTTTTGTCGAGCAGTCACTCAAATATTATTGCATTTTTGCCAGAAGTTCGGAAGCTAGGAACAGATCGTGTAATGTTCTAGTACTAAGGGCGCGAGTCCAACTCTTTGACGAGGAGTGAGTACACCGAACGCGGTCGACGCGCAAGGGGGGCATTTTTCAGGCCGTTTTGATTTGAGATTGCCTCTGGCCTCTCATCCACTGGGAGCTGTCGAGTGCCAGCTTCACGGGGAAAAAGCTTTCCGACTTCCAGTGCCTGGTGCGTTTCACACATCAACTCTTTGGAACCGATGGTGGCTCTGCCGCAGAGTAGCAGGCGCATAAGGGAACCTGCTCACCCGCTACTCGCGTGCCTCACGTGTTTATTCACATTGCGTTTCACGCGTCTCGCGCGTTTTTAAGTTTTCAAAACCTGTTCCAATTTTTTTAGAGCCATGAAGATAGATCGTTTTCCAGCTCAGCATTTTTTCCCACCCGTGTCGCGCGCCTATCAAGTCGAACTCGCGTACGTGAGGAGCAAAGCATTCACCATTCACTAAGAAAATATGAAAACAAGCTTTTTATGGCCCTATAAAAACACTGGAATTTTTCCAGACATTTCACATGCAACTATCTCCCGCAAGGTTTCTCTTTCTACTGCTAATAGTCCTCATTACAGGCATGGGGTTGTCTAAACATTTATGTACAATTTTAACGGCTGTTACCCTGAATACACCACAGGGTACCCACAAAAACTGTGTGACCGTTTGTAGTTTCAAACTTTTAAGGGAATGTATGGGGAAAACCGAAAGGTTTCTAATAACGTGAAATGCTGCGAGGTACAGTCGATCGCATCGCTAAACCCTGGAAATCGCTAATACTGGCTGTTTGGAGGCACAATGACGACAAAACACAACCATTGAGGTAAGATTATGTTTATTTTGAACTTAAATGTAAATATTTCTCGCAGCATTTCATGTTATTAGAAACCTTTCGGTTTTTCCCATACATTCCCTTATAATTTTGAAACTACGACCGGTCACACAGTTTGTGTGGCCCCCCTGTGAATACACTAGCGCAACAGGAGAGTCTGTCGTAAGATCAATACGTCTCTCACTGACTGGGTCAAAGGTTTTTACTGGAGTAAAAGGTTTATTTGTATTATATCTGACTGTAAGAATGGCAATAAAACTTAATTTTGCACTTTGTGTTTTGAAACTGCTAATTGTACTTTTTAAAGGTCACATGACATGCCACGCGGTTAAACTCCTGTAAAAACATCAAACAAAAATAGTTTTTGTAAAATCTCCAAGTCCTTTATTCAAACCCAGTAGGAGCCTATCTTGATTCGTGCAGTTAACATTCCGGTTCGCGAAAGAATTTAATGAAGACAAAAGTCAATTTATCACATAAAAATACAACTTTTGATTCTTCAATAACTCTATTAAACCGGAAATCAAAGACAGCCATTCCAAAAATATAATGCTACATGTTACATATGTTAAACGTTTAGCTGCCTGTACAACTAAAACCCGCCACCAATCTGCTTACTTTTAAGTCTTGACAATTTGATCACGTGATTAGACCAAAATTTTAATAAGGGCCTTCAGTATTTCGCAAAGAAGGTTTGCTTTCCAAAACGTTTCCCCAGTTGTACGAACACGGGAAATTTGCTGCTGAACTGAATGTGAGAAACGTTTTAATAAGTTTTTTTGCTTCTCATGCGCAAGTTTTACGTTTGCAACAAATGTTTCCTGCGAGCGCAAACGAGGAAGGTTTCACGAAGGTTTGAGTACATAAACAAAGTTCAGCCGTCGAGTCAAAGTTGTTCGTCGCTGAAATGCT
This sequence comes from Siderastrea radians, assembly GCA_964017195.1. Lineage (NCBI taxonomy): Eukaryota > Metazoa > Cnidaria > Anthozoa > Scleractinia > Rhizangiidae > Siderastrea > Siderastrea radians. The sequence goes on from OZ024893.1 coordinate 46,206,807, forward strand.
GTCAGCTTATTTCTTTTGAAGATTTAAGCCGGATGGGGGATAAAAAAGTTGGCCGGGGCTTCGTTCTTTGTAAACTTAACCTGGACTATAAACTGATCTATTTTGAAGACGAAAGTGGATGTTTTTCTTACCTCAAAGTTCATCATGGCTTGCTACAAAATCGCCGTCGCTTCTTGTTGACAAAGCTGCCGGGTTTGCACTGTTTCAACTCTTTTGCAGGCAAACTCCGCCATTTTTCCTTGCACATGTGGCTGTGTAAAATGCAGTTAAATCCTTTTTCTTAAACATGTTAAACGTAGGCATAAAAATCCCAATAAATTCAGCCGAAGAAGAAAGCCCGGGCAACTCAAATCTTGCTTTTGAAATCCTGTCGTGCTCTCAGTATTTTCGCGCGCTTTTGAATCAAAATGAACGCGATGCAAAACAACATCCGGGACACCGTGCTCTATAATTTTACTCTCCACGGATTTTACCAAGCAAAAAATTTTATTTTTTTGCACTGTTGCTGGATTTAATAGTCTATGTTTTATCAACGATTTTAAAGGTGGCATAACCCTCCGATAAACGGTTTAATTTTCTCAAGGCACCTTTGTTGTGCTAAAGAACGAAATAAGCCACGATGATCATGGCGTGTTGGCGGGTGATTTCGCGGCTTCTGTAATTCAAAACTATTTTCTTTCTCTTAAATACTTGTTTATCTTTCTCAGGTGGAATTAAAATCGGAGGAGGCAAGGGATATCAAATCGGAAGGCGGGTATCACCCCCCTGCCGTCCGAATTTGTGCCCAGTGATGTATTTCTACCAGTGAGCACGTTCAAAAATTAATCGGTGGGTTTTAAGTGACAATTATATACTGCATCCGTGGTAGGAAGGTGGTTAAAAAAACAGAAAAAGAAAAAAGAAAAAAGAGAAAAAAATGGTGAGGGGGCAACCGGGTTTGAACCGGTGACCTCTCGATCTGCAGTCGAATGCTCTACCACTGAGCTATGCCCCCTTCTACGGCACTCAGTATTGGGTGAAATTTATGAAGTAGATCGTTCTTACATTTCATCCACAATTCTCCTTACATGTCGCTTCCAAGTGGAATCGGCCTCCATACACGGCGGGTCTAAAACGCTGGTAACTGGTAGCTGGTAACTGGTAACTGGTAGCTGGTAGCTGGTAACTGGTAACTGGTAACTGGTAAGTGGTAGCTGGTAGCTGGTAACTGGTAACTGGTAACTGGTAGCTGGTAGCTGGTAGCTGGTAGCTGGTAACTGGTAACTGGTAGCCGGTAACTGGTAGCTGATAGCTGGTAACTGGTAACTGGTAACTGGTAGCTGGTAGCTGGTAGCTGGTAGCTGGTAACTGGTAACTGGTAACTGGTAACTGGTAGCTGGTAACTGGTAGCTGGTAACTGGTAACTGGTAATCGGGAAATTATTGGACTATGTATTATGCCTAAGCAGAAGCGTATGGCCTAAGGAGCAACATGTACTTTCCAGGAGATCCTTGTTAATGTCATCTGCAACAATTTTTCGAATCGCCCGAGTTTTAGCGCGAATTTGCCGGTATTTTGTTTCGCGTTTGTCACGTACATGTGAGACACCGATAAATCACGAGCTGTGATTGGACAAGTGATTTTGCTGCGACCAGATCGGGAGTATGTGATCTAAGCTGTGATTGGCCAAGAAAGGGAAAGGAATGTGGAGGAGGGTTGCGCGACTTCGGAGCGGAAAAACGCAATAAACATGCGCGAACTTTCGGTGGACGCCAGGCGCCAAGTTTGAAAAAATGGCGGGAATTTGAAAAAAAAATTCAAAGTTGATGTGTTACCGCGGTTCCCCCGGTAAGGAGCGATAATTTATCCATAGAAAAGGCAAGCTGTAGTTCTATCCACCTTGTAGTCCCAGTTTCTTTGGCAAATCCTTAAAGTGCCACTGGGACCAGAATTTTGGTATTACATATTTTTACATTTTCGCACATAGTTTGTGGTTCTTAGTCACCATGCCAAATTTCAACTTATTAGGACGACTAGAAGTCGCTTTTTTCGGACGGTTTTTGTCGAGATTTTGCGGCCGCCATTACTGGCCCTTGTTCCGGAAGCTGGCTTGCGAATGAGCGGAAGTGACGTCAGAGGCTCACCTCAAACCTAGTGCCTTCACATGGTTACTTGCACGGGAAAGTAAATTGTCCTCGAGGAAAGATTTCTTGCCAAGTGTTTGTTGCACAATAAATCCAACCAGCTGGTATTTTGCTTCATTGAAGCCCTGCGAGCGGACCCGCAATGGAAAAAAGGACAACGTTCGTACTCACACACAGTGCGAATTTCATCCCGAGAGGTATTTTGATCACTTCACGGACGAGTTTTTCCAGAGGGCTGTTCATGTCGCAAGATCCCAGAGGTCGATCATTCCATTGCCCATTCCAACTATATGGAAAAAAGAACCGGAAAAAAACATTATCTGCGCGAACAAGACGAAAGGTAACTTACCTAATCTTATAACGCAGTTGAAGTGATAGTTTGTTTTTTCTTCAACGCATCCGGCATTGTGGAAAAATGATTTTCTTTTAACGTATTTTGAAATTTATTATCGTCGTGGAAAACCCTTTCAGTTCTGCCGTCTGCTAGCGCGAAGATCCTCGGTGAATGCAATCCTGACCGCCGTGATTAAGCTGATATAGTTTGTACTGCTTATCTTTTCCTTTTTTTAATTCCGCATGTGTTAATTTTAGAGCAGTAATCGCTTAGAAGCATGGTCATTTATTTTATAACATACCATCCTGAATGTGGAGAAACCTTTCTCTCTTTATTCCTTGTCGGTGAACAGTCGATTGACATTATTTTTCGGGCAGTAGCAAAACTTAGGTTAGGTAAGTACAACCTAAGAATTGAAAATGGAAGACATTCCACCCCTAAACTTCCTGAGCAGTTGAAAACGAAGTACACTTCCTCTTATCTTGCAATAGATATGATGCAATTGGAAAATCTTTAATGGACGATATTATTAGTAAATATTCCGATTTCGATTCTTAAAATTGTATTTCTCTTAAATAGCATTGACGCTTTCACTTGTAAAAAGTTAGGTTACTTCATTTACGAAACTTTTGCATTAAGAAATGGATCAATAGACACACGAATTGTAAATTAATCGATTTTGCAACTTGTTTTCTTTCTCCTTTCTATGTGCAATGGCATTTGTAATTGGGAATGCAAATAAAATGTTGTTGTTGTTGTTCGAGATAAAGGCTTTAATAGATCGAATCGTTGGTGCGTGGAAATTGAAGTTGGGAAAAATATCACACGCCACTATTTGCCTAAGGGTTTAACAATGTTATTTCTTTTTACCTGTCATAGCAATCTTAGTAAATGAACTACTAAGAAAAATGATTAAATATCAAGTTATTATTTTTACGCAGCGAATAAGGCAAGCGAAAGCTTCGTTTCCTCAGCGGTCCGCATGTTGTTGTTGAGCAGCGGAAAATTTTACTTGTGGCTTTTAATTTTGACTACAAATATTAAGATTCCGGTCACACAAGGCCTCCAGTTCTTGAAAAAAAAAGGTTTTGATTTATTTCACTTCTTTCGGCTCAGAAAAAGAATTCTATAAAAACTGTTTAAAATATTTAGCAGCGCCAAGCACTTGTGTTTCAATGTGTTGAGTGACCACTGTACTATGATAGACACGATAAGCTGCCTGCCAGCTGACTACAACAATTCCGGTTTTTCAAGAAAGTTTCCCAGACTATGCCAAGAATGGCCAAAAATCTCAATGCTCTTTTTATAATATATAATGAATATAAACAACGGCAGACAAAGTATCGCTTCTTTTATTTTCTCCCACACCAACAGTAACGTCGATCGACCCATGGTTGAGAATTCGCGAGCATCAAAGTCTAAAGTTTTCATAGGTGTTTTGTCTAAATTTCCACAGCTTAAAAGATCATTTCTTCGAATAGCCATGTCTATTCTGCTACAGGTTTACAGTGGATAAAAGTTACACAACCTATCTTGGAATGGACAACTTTATGATCGCTGGATAGCGGCTGAACAGCTGGCTGGATAGCGCTATCCAAGCTTTGAACAACCGAGATCAAGCAATAATTTTTATCCACCGGACAGCGACTTATCCGTTAAAAAAGAGTTATCCACTTTTTGAGCAACTGGGGCCTGAACTACAATCATTGTCTAAGCATATTTCGCTTATGTTTTGAACTCCCGCCAAATAACTCAACTATAATATGGCGAGAAAACAAACTTTAAACAGTTTGTTGACAAGATTATTAGTTGAAACCTCACATCACTTCTTACATCGTACGGTAAGAAAAATTCTTCATTTGCCGAATGAAACGAATCCTCAGAGACTTCGGAAGCTAAAGACTGTTCCGAATCGTAGAAATACTCTTCGGAGGTTTCGCAGTCGACGGTAGACATCTTCTGTCAAAACACAGGGAAACGCGACTGAGGTGAGCCTCTGACGTCACAAGCTATTAAATTGCCAATCACCCAGGAACACATTTTCAGTAATGGCGGACACATTTTACGCGACTTTGGAGCTAAAAAGTATTAGGATGGAAGGTTTGTTGTTCAGTTTTCTGGGGAAATATGAACAAAACGCGATATTCTGCAACAGAATTTGGCCGAAATAAACCTATGAATTTTCGTCCCAGTGACACTTTAAAGTAAAATACTACTTTAAATCACCTAAATTTCCTCGCGGCAAGCAACAAATTTGCCAGCGTAAGTGTGTTTTTGTCGCGGACGTGATTACGAAAGTTGTGTGTATAAGAAAGCCCCTGAATATATAAGGTCCAGAACTCACCTGTGAGCAGGAGAAGAGTTTGCCTTTACAAACCTTAAATGTCAAAAAGGATTAAATTTTTTGCCACTGCGTGAGTTTTTTCACTTATTTAACTAATGTTGATTATCGCGCTCGCACGGTCGATTTAAACCCGCTCAGCTGCTTGCAACTTTCCCATCACACACCATTTTGTAGCAGTAATTTCTTTTCCCTTAGACCCGATTTCTACCTAAGCAGGACGTTTTGGGTTTTGAACAAAAGCCACAAATGAATCAGTTGATTAAGGCTTTTAAAAATCTCGCCAATCTCTCCTCGGAATGGTCAGTTGAGGTGCAGATCAGGTTTGTTTTGGTCAAGAACTACATCCGTATTATGCAACACCCCTTTTATTCAAGGAGACCCTGGATATCGAAGGCCCAGAGCCTACCTATTAACAGGGAAAGATTAAGTCTTTATCTAGACTAAAGCTCCCGAAACGTTTGTTTTATTCCCCAGGAATCATGATCTTAAAACGTCGTCCTGCGCGGTCAATTTACATGTAACAACAACAACAACAACAAGCTTTATTTGCATGACTATAACAAAGTATTACAGTATTGCAAAAGCCACTAAAACTTAATTATTAAAACCCAAGCAAGATCTATACTGTTGGAACTCTCACATCCCACAATAGACTTGCCTTTCTACGGACACACTTGTATAAAAAGTTGTTGCCACGGTCAATTTGTTTGATATTAAAAATTATTTACGCTATTTTATCATTTTGTACCTGTATTGGAGCAAAAGATGTTGTTACCCTTCCACGGAAAATACATGCAGGATTCTTAATAGGAAAGAGGAATAATTTTTGCGCGTAGACTGAGCGAGTTTATGCTGCAGAAAACCGCCCGACAGGAATCAACATGCTACAACTACTGTTCGTGTCCTTCGACCTTCTATAGCTTGTGATTATTCAGCTTAGCATTCGAGCTATATATCGCATGTTAGCCCTTTAATAAGCTAAAATTAGGCCCAAGGATTTTAAAACTGTCGACCGAAGTAAAATCATAATTTTCCAGTTGGCTGAACGTTAATTTTGTTGAAATAAAAGAAATCGTTTATTGATTTTCATTTTTTTGGAATAAAAGGCTTGAGTCAGACTTAATTTAAACAACTGGCAGTAATGCGCTTTGGGTCCCCCACCCACCTAATCCAAATTCCAATCGTTTCCCTATTACCATGAGTTACCAGTTACCAGTCACCAGTTACCAGTTACCAGCTACCAGTTACCTGTTACAAGTTACCAGTTACCAGCTACCAGTTACCAGTTACCAGTTACCAGCTACCAGCTACCAGCTACCAGCTACCAGTTACCAGTTACCAGCTACCAGTTACCAGCGTTTTAGACCCGCCGCTCCATACAAGATAAAGCGAGGAATCAACAAATGATTCCGCAATCGTTTTGACCATGCTTTAGCGTCATAACACTGTCTAGTGATGTATTTCTACCAGTGAGCACACTCAAAAATTAATCGGTGGGTTTTAAGTGACAATAATATACTGCATCCGTGGGAGGAAGGTGGAAAAAAAAAGAAAAAGAAAAAAGAAAAAAAAAGGTGAGGGGGCAACCGGGTTTGAACCGGTGACCTCTCGATCTGCAGTCGAATGCTCTACCACTGAGCTATGCCCCCTTCCACGGCATTATTGGGTGAAATTTATGAAGTATATCGTTCTTACATTTCATCCACAATTCTCCTGTGATTGAAATAATATTTTGTTTTCGCTTTTACTTCAGTGAGTTTTGACACGTTCGAAAAACTATTTTACAAGACGGCACAGAGTCTTTCTGTAGGCTATCCAACACTATCTCTCTATCCTCTAGCTATCCCCTCAAAATATGGGCACGTGCACCTGTTAACCTTTTAGTCCCCAATATCAATATGCACATTCTCCACAGTGTTTCTCTTGTATTTCATATGGTACTATTCGGGAGAATTTGCTTAAACATCAAGATATTTTATCTTTGCTGCTAATTGGCTTTGTTCTCATGATCTTGTGCCGGACATTGTAGGGAGGAATTTTGATGATTGTCATTGTTGGGGCATAGAAGGTTAACCGTGTTCTCTAACCTCGTCTCCAGTGCTTGGGTTTACATTTTTAAATCGTTTTCAAAATGAAAAGGTCGCTTTCAGGGTCTTTGGGTTTAACAATTCAAGATGGCGGCGACTCGGGGAACAAGTTTGTTGAAATGGCGACGCGAAAAGACCCCACGAGGGACCCCGAGGGGAGCAGGGTTCTTGAAAAACGTTTTTTTGGGGTGTTCCGCTGGGGTATAAGAAACCCTACCCTATTTCAAACCAAAAATGCTCTAATTTGCTATCCTATCTCAGACTACAGGTTAACTTTCAACCCTGTCACGTGGTTTCCATAGGACATGACCAATCCGTTTCCATTTCTTCCTTCTGATTTGATTAAGCATCCTCTCTTGGTGTGTTCCTGTCCACAGATCTTCATTTCTGATGACATTTGCGGCCATCTGACTGACCCCCCAACGATGTAGCGCAGACTATAAAGCCAAAATTAACACCCATTCAAAGCGGAACACAACCATCTAGCATACATGGGTCAGAACCTAGCTCCTCCCAAGCAAGGGAGAGGTTGACATTCAAGCAAGGCTTACAACGCTTTCATTCGACCAATGACAGAGACGCTTCCGATTTTATCATGCGCAGACGTAGATTTTTCAAATACGATTCGCCGGCTCTTAATTGTCGGAATTTCGGTGCAATGCTTGATGACTTCTAGCTCGAATCTTCACCGGGCACACAGGGCGACCAAAACCCGTCCGCTCGCAGGGTACGCCATGGCTAGCTTGGCGTACCCTAGCTTGGCTGTGTTGTCGTCAATGTTTTACTTGACCCGTGAAACAAATAGTCAGTGCTTATAAAAACCAAAGAGACAAAAGAAAGCAAAAAAGTTAAGGAATGATGAGGTATATTACTCCACAATTTATTTCACTGACGGTTTACGTAAATTTACCCTAAGACTGACAAAAAACTGACACGAAGAGAAGGACAAAGAACAAGAAACCGCGGGAAAGCAACGCTGAAAATTGCACTTTTATTTCTCAACGTCGATTTAACTGTAAAGCAAGCTAAATATGAGGACGTCTTGGAGCGATTTCCCATATATAAAAAAAATTAAAATAGTAAAATTGACTTAAAAAATAATAATAATAGAGTGTAAAATTTTTCAATTGCTCACAAATCAGTTCTGCAAGTTGCATGCTTTCCCGCTTGTTCTTGATTGCATGATTTCCCGGGTTTGGCAACGATGTATGCTTTCTCTACCTTAGCACTGGTTGCATGTTTTCCCGGAATTGGAACAGGTGCACATTTTCCCGCGTTTGGCATAGGTTGCACGTTTCTGATTCGAGTTTTGATTGGTTAATGACATTAATTGCATTAACGTTGTTTCGGTTTTTAATCACTAGGAAATCGCTCCATGATATGAGTCAAGTTGGTTTATACCGGCTGATTGCTATAATTTGTCTTTGTTTTAAATAAAGGCTCTGTGCTATTGACATCAAACGTTGGTATTTTTGTTCAAGACATGCTCTATTAAGGAAAACCGTTTTCCATTAGTCTGGTAGTTCAACCTTTTCATCTCGGTTAAAATAGTAAAACATTAGTCAACAACTGTCTAAGTGTTCAGATGGGACACCTAAGTCAACTGAACCAAACCGGTTGAGGATGAGACACCTTTTATTCCAAAAGAACACGAGGTTATACTTAGCTTTCGCGTTTCTGGTAAAAAAAAAAAGCCTAAAGAGTAACCATTTAATAGAAGCCATTGGTATGAACTTTTAATTGGTAATGTTAGCTTCTTTCAAATGGGATTTTGCAAAAAGCAATTTAATATTTTCCAATTTTAAATGCTGGTAATATTGGAAGTTTATTGGAAGTACTAAATTAACCCTGAATCCAACCCATAAAACAACTTAAACTGCAGGAAGCATTTCGCATTGGGGAGGATCTGTTTCAACGTTGCTTATTTGCTGTAAAAAGTTCGCAGGTGTGCTCGTGGACTTCGGATCCACCGCAAAATCCATCCAATACGGGCTGGAATCAATATCGTCGTTATATTCTTTGATGGAGGCGAAAATGTAATACTCTTGGTCGGCCTTAATCTGCATCGAACAACCAAACAAGTCTGTAATGGTAAAGCTGTAAAACAACCGGAAGAGAGGACGGGTTAATGTAGTCGACTACGATAAAGAGAGTGATTTGCGATAGTCGCTGGCGTAAATGGGGTGAAACAGTGGGAACGTTAAAACACGCACCCGTCATAACTAGCACATTTTCCCATTCCTTTAGCATCTCGTTTAATCGGAGTTTTTATTGTATTGTAATTTGACATGTAATTTGTAGAATTAAATAAAGGTTATTTTTTTTATCATTATCATTATTATTAGTATTTTTGATGTTGTTGTTGTTATTGTTGTTGTTGTCTTGTCCCTGACAGGAGGGTCTTTGGGCTGAGTATTCAATTTGTATTTAGAGGACGTTCTTCTCAAAGTTACTCAAGCAGTATCTTATCAAGAGTATAAATTGTACTATCGATGATTTATAATTACATAATGGTTGAGCAGAAAATAGCAACTATTTTAACAAAAGGTTAGTTCTTTGTTAGGGTAACGTTTATACTCTTAATACCGATTAAAACTTCGATCCCAGCAGCTGGCTGGTTAATGGTGCAGTGGTTTGAATTTCTTATCAACCAAGTCGATGACCAGCGATGCACTCCCCGTTCCTTCAATGGAGCAATGAGTTATTCTAGACTTCAAAGCAGTCCGTTTTTTTCTGTAAAAACTTGCTGAGGGACATTTGAATTGCCAAAAAGCGCGGCTTTGAGCTCGTACTCATTACGCATGGATTGTAGGCTTGCTCGTTCGTTTTTTCTTGGGAACAAAATAGACGTTAGATATGGCAAACGCGCGCGCGGAAAATTGGCGTGTGTTGCGCGCGATGCGATGCAAATGGGCGGTCTGCAGAACCAGCCGCCAAGCAAGTCAACGTGGGACGTGTGAGAGGACCAACGCACTCAAAAATACGGACTGTGTTGCAGTCTAGAGATTTTAAGTTAACTTATAAAAAAATAAGGAGTCGCGCTTCAGCAACTGAGTACATAAGACTCATTCCCGTGAAACAAATGAAACAAGTTCACTTTCTAGGTCCGCGCGTTTTACAATAGAACATCTTCACGGTACCATTTTCAAGGTGGCCACCCTGCTTTTGATGTACATAAAGAACGCGTTCCAAACTAAAATGCGTTTTTCCAAACTTACGATTTTCTTACTATTTTCCGTTGAGAATGGGGATATTCCTCGACGCCTCTACCGTATTCATTGTAAATCGTATATTCTCAACAACAACCAAACTGGCTCAGTAAAGAATGCTTATAATTGAACAACACAATTTTCCATTCAGTATAAAGTGTGCCTTACAGTTCTGCTCTTACAAATAGGATGCAGAAATTCTGCATCTTGTTCAGTGGCTAAATAATACACTGCACTGAGTTGAGATGCAGAAATTCTACATTTGATAAAATGAATAAAAATAAGTAAAAACGACACTTAATAAGTAGTGAATACCAATAGGATGCAGAAATTCTGCATCTTGCTCAGTGGCTAAACAAAATACTCAAATCCACTGCACTGAACTGAGATGCAGAAATTCTGCATTTGGTAAAATGAATCAAAATCAGAAACTATACTTATTAAGCACTGAATACCAGTGGCTGCAGAAATTCTGCAAACTATACAAATTCACTGCACTGAGCTAAGATGCAGAAATTCTGCACCTGCTAAAATGAACAAAAAGCAGCAAAAAACTATACAAATTCACTGCACTGAACTACAATGCAGAAATACTGCACTTGACAAAATGAATACAACTCAGCAAAAACTATACTTATTAAGCGGTGAATACCAACAGGATGCAGAAATTCTGCATTTTGTTCAGTGGCTTAATACACTCAAATTCACTGCACTGAGCTAAGACGCAGAAATTCTGCACCTGCTAAAATGAACAAAAATCAGCAAAAAACTATACAAATTCATTGCACTGAACTAAGATGCAGAAATACTGCGCTTGATAAAATGAATACAACTCAGCAATAACTATACTTATTAAGCAGTGAATACCAAGGGATGCAGAAATTCGGCATCTTGTTCAGTGGCTTAATACACTCAAATTCACTGCACTGAGCTAAGATGCAGAAATTCTGCACCTGCTAAAATGAACAAAAATCAGCAAAATAAATACGATTTCACTACACTGAGCTAAGATGCAGAAATTCTGCATTTGGTTATACGAATAAAATTCAGCAAAAAGTTATTAAGCAGTGAATACAGGATGCAAAATTCTGCAATTTGTTAAATGGCTTAAAATACTTAGATTCACTGAACTCAGATACATGTAAGTTGCAAAAACTGTGCCCCTGGCCCAACCTTGTTCCCAGGGTGGAGAAGAGAGACCTTGGGAATGAGGTTGATCTGTGTCCGTGAATAAAATGAATAAAAGGGATAGTGCTCAAAATGTCACCTACAGTATAATTTATATTTAATTATCAAATGACATGCAGTTGATAAAACCAATTTTTTGTCTTTGATTGAAACTATTCTACATAACATGTAAAAGGGGGCAAAATCCATGGAGTTTGGAAACAATAGAACATGCAAACAAGATTGTACCTGCTTACATGGATATAAAACAGTCTAACTTAGCAACAACATGTTATGCAGGTTGAAAAGAGATGTGAAAAGATTATGAACCCGGCCTTTTGCAATAATAATAACGATAAAAAAAAATCAATGTAAACCGCTCTAAGGAAAATATCAAACTGTGGTTATAACAATATTTTTTTTTGGTAGCCCAAACCATAAGAGAAATACAAATGTGGCCAAAATCTGTGCAACTAGCCCCATGAAACAAGGTGAAACTGGAATAGCATTAATCTTACTGACAAGATTTACATGTATGAAACATGTACTACTTTCTGAATATCCATTTAAGTTCAAAGTCCAAGATACATGTACAGTGTAACATACAGGGGCCAGTTGCATAAAACTTAAGGTCAGCACACACGACGGGACTAGTCACAGGGACTTGTTGCAGCAACTAGTCTCCTGTAATGTTTACACGATGGGACTAGTTGCGGGGACAAGTCCCTTGAAGGGTTTACACGTGGGGACCTGTTAACAGCAAAAGGGTAAAATTCAGGGCGCTCTTACTGAAATTCGCCAAAATGTGAAGACGAAAAATGGGGCGGTCCTCAACAGTAAAACCAAATTTAGTAAATTAACCGCAAAACATCAAAGTAAAACCGCACACTGTTCATCTATAAGTCTATGTGTGTTTGTCATTTGTAATTTCAATAAAGTTTTTTCTCTAGTATCCTATATTGCTGATACAGAAGTAAAAAGGCGACTGTTTGATCAAGACTCCCAATTCAGAGAAAAAATTATTCTCCAGGCCAACTGGAAAAACAAAATTAAAAGATCCAACTAAATATTTTCATTCAGTCGCAGGGACTTTTCCCATGAAGAGTTCACACAAAGAGACCAAGCATAGTTTGTGGGGCTAGTCCCTGGGACTGGTCCCATGAATTCAAACCAGTTTGAATTCGTGGGACTAGTCGCAGGGACCAAATTTTGGTTCCCCGGACTGCTCGCAGGGACTAGTCCCCTCGTGTGTGCTGACTTTTAACATCGGATGAAACAGCTAATGTCTGATGTAAGGCTCAGTCAAACTCTTTATTTTAATGCCAGACATTAGGTTTTATGCAAGTGGCCCCCGATCAGTATAATACACTGTGAGTTTTGTACATGTACCTAAATAAAAGTGCTGAGGGTTTAAATATATTATTTATACTTATACTATGTACTATGTACTGGTGTATGCTGGCCTCGTAAAATCTGTTGTCACATCAGAGGTGCAGAGAGCCTGGCATACATTGTAATCTTGCATGCTTCTCTAGCCTGTTTTAGGTTAACAATATAAGAGAGACATTATTAATTCATTTTCTAAGTTATACTCAGTATTTGAAATTTAAATATCTCAATAATTTATTGTATCTTGATCTGAAGTTAAAACAGAAAAACATAACTACAGATTGTTTCATTTCATCCACGATAAAATAAAGAAGACAAAAATCTTACATGCACACCACACCTCCAAGGTAATTTGATAGCCAGTGCATCTTTACCATTATTGGGGAGTTTACACAACCACGACAACAGCAGCACTGGAGACGTTACCAGTTATAAAGAGTTTGTGTGATCTTTTAAACATTATTGCAGTGATTCTAACTTGCTACACTTGTCAAATGTAGGTGTATTTTCCTGGAGTGGAATTGTAGGGGTGGCATTTAAATTGCTTGTGAATTCAAGTCCTCCATAAAGGGTCACATTAGGTAATTTCGTGTTTTTTGTACATGTAGTTATGCTGAGGATAGGAAGGAAATGTACCTTAAAGTGTGATGCACATGCAGAGTTGTTTTTTTGCTCATTAAAGCTAGTATTTTTTGATGCTGTCATTGTGCAAGCTTCCTATTTTCACTGCTACACTGTATGTCCAATGCAAAATTCACTTGGAATAGAATTCTGCCAAACAAACCATTGAAACAGTACTGGCTGTATGTGTCAGCCCAGTCAAACTCTTATAGAGTTGTAGGCAGGCTGTGACTGGAGTAGCAGTCAACACAGGGTTGCTTTTCTGTGATTTTAATATTGTTAAGGTTTAGTTTTGAGTAGGCAGTAAATATTCCAAGTGAATCAAATATTTAAAAAAAGTTTATTTTCTCTCTTCCCTTCAGTGTCTTGTGTCTCCTCGCAGGCGGCGATTTTCAGGGACTACTTGTAGCGTATGGCTAATCAATCAACCCAGCTACATAAGCTCAAGCTTATGTTCAGGCATATTTACGCTGGGATCTTTGGGAACATTCCATTTAACCGATTCTAACAGAGAAGACGCAAACACCGCCGCTGAACTGTTTGTAATATGTCGCTGTTGTATAAATACTGCAGTAAGAATCAAACACTTAAACACCTACCATTTAGAACACTCCATTAGGCCAGTTTTTCTCACGAGTTCTGCTGGTTTGAAGAATTCAAATCGTGGCATCCATGAAGAAGCGTCCCTCAGATTAACACAGTGACCTTTATGGTAAATGTAATCGCGCTCGTGTACGTCGAGAGGAAACAAAAACGATGTAATTATAAAACACCATGTTCTTGACAAATTAAACGAGAGGACAAAATGTGAGCGAATCGAGGAACCAAAATTGAACGAGGCAACAGAAAATCGAATGGCGCGTCTTCTCAAACGGAAATTAATGTGTCATCCATAAAATACTTGAACCAATCAAATCATCTTCTGCTATTCAAAACGTCCAATCACCTTTCCTGTAAACCTGAGAGCAACCTGGGAACGAGGCTGCCCTTGAGGTTGGGAGGAAATTCGTTAGGAATCTTTCAATTTCGGCGGCCTGAGTGGAAATCGCGAACGGAAATTCTTCCAAATTCGTATTTTCAACGGTAGCAATCCTGAGGTGGAGGATTTCGACGAAGACACTGCTCGTATCAATTCGATATGAAGCGAATATTCAACTTTGGCTTGTCTTATTCAAGGACAGACTTATGATGAGTTCGTTCCACAAACGTTGTCTACATGAATTGCAGACATCGACTTCGTTGTCAGCGTCCAGTTGAGTTTTTGTAGCTCAGGCACAGGAGTGTGGCCTGTTCAAATGCTAATATGGTAAATGAAAGGTAAGAGTCTGCTTTCAATCTATTTAAATGAAGATTTAATTTACTCTGTTCAACATTAATAATAATTATGCGCCCGCCGATCAATGGACGTCCTGTATTTTGTAGCTGGAATGTTTGTTTGTTTGTTTGTTTTTTCCAATGTACATGTAGGTCATGTGCTATTACTCAAGAACTGTTTCTTTCTAATGTCGTCTTCTTCATAGGTATATGTATACATGGTTTATGAAAAGACAAAGAGCAATTGCCCTAGTCTGTAGATTGCTAGATTGAGAAAGTTAATATCACATGACCTTCAGTGTACAGAGGTCTCTTGGAATGCCATCCCCCTCCCTCCCTTTCCCTGTGCCCATATCAAGTGCATGGGTGGTGAGTGCCAAATTTACACCCAGCAAAAAAAAAAAAAAAAAAAACAGTGCATATTAAAACATTGGGGGGGTGTGTGTGGTAAGGCCCTAAGTGACCTCTAATCTAATGTCAAATTCTCCCTTTGATTAATTTTACAAACAGACACAAGGAAAGGGTTGAAAGGAGAATTTATCAGTTAATCAGAAGTCACTTGGGACTTTATTCCAGGCACCCCTTCAGTTATTAGATTTTGTTATTGTGATACTCGGTTTTGGCCTTGGCTGATAACACTTACAGAGACCTTGATTATTCCACTGTATGATCACAAAAACCTCATTCAATAATTTTTATTCATTGCTTTTATATATTTATTTACTGATTAGCATGCTACAGTTTATAGTGGTGGTCAGGTTTGAAAGGCCTTGTCACATAAAGAGTGAAGAAACACGCCACCAAACCATGCCTTACTCCTTTTGTTTTGGGAGATACAACTCTGATTCACTCTCTGATGTCTAGAACATTCAGAACAGGCGAGCAACATTTTTACTCGCAGACCCTGAGAATAATATGAATAATTCCCACTGAAAAAAAATTAATAGTTCTTTGGGAGGGGCATTTGAACACTTTTTTGGCAAAGGGGGAGGAGGGGGCAGGAATTTTATGCAAGCCCCGAGCATCAAAAGTTCAAATAAATGCTTAAGAGTCAGGAGGGATGGATGTTAAAGTTCTGAATTGTTCCACACATTACACTAGCCCTTTTCCGCTGTGGCATCCTTGAGGAAATCCTTTGGGTCGGGTTTACTTTGGATTTTGATTCACTTCCCGGTTGCAGTTACTCAATGATACATTGTAAATTACCCAAGGGTAAAATTCCTAGTGAACAGTGCAACTGCATCACATATAGTTGTCATACAAGGGCACCGTGTTACAGAATGGGATATGTTCATTGTTTATGATATCTATATTGACAATATTAAAAAATAAAAGCAGCTTGAGCATCAGTTTCAAAGCACTAAATAACAAAAAACAAACAGACAAAAACAAAACAAAAATACACTGGCAAACAATCCCCTACGTAGGGGTGTAATGCTTTGACTCAGGATAAAGTTAACAGTGAGGAAAATTTAGGCACAATGCATTCCCTGGTCATCTTGTGCTTTGATGACAAGTTAAATGGCTTTAAGGGGTTACCAATCCACAACACATGAAATAGCTAACTACTATAAGCAAAAATGGCTTACAGCCTGTAAGTATCATAATGGCCAAGGTTGGCCCTCTCCTCCACCTCCCCATTATAATACATTAATTGTCTGTCTCTTTTCTTTCTTGTGTCACAGCGTATACTATCGGGCTCCTGAAACTGTACATTTTGGGCCAAAAATGTTACTGAGGCTTAACGCAGTGCTTCCTGGTGTGTGGGCACAGTCTCGTTTGGTTTGATCAGTGGTGAGGTATATATGAACTACGTCAGTGTATTCTAAGGAATACAAATAAATCAGCGAAAGGAGTTGCTTTTACCTCATGATTTGTGCCAGACCATGGTGAAACAGTTAGATCTGATAAGGGAATTTGTGTGACACAGGCATGAAATGTATGCAGTAAGGCCTACTTCCATACAGGGTGTAAGTCACCTATTTGCTGAACTTAGCAGATTTCTTCCATTTTATTTCAAAAATCATTACTGCTGTATGAATATACACCTAGCTGATCAGGGCTCAAATAGATACATACACCCTGTATCAGCAATAATTAAGCAGCAAATAGTATTTTTTTCCTTATAATAATTTTATTGTTGGATTTTATGAAGTAAAGGGTGTAAAATTTTTCCAGAAATTACTTCAAAATTAATAATCTATACATGTAAATTCTCATTGTTTTGACTTCTTTCTCTAGCTCGAATCATGTTTCTACGTGTATGAAAGGCAGCATTTTTGCATTTTTCTGCCCAAGTAAATTGTCTACCTACAGTGTAGGTGCCAAAATATTTTGCATCCATTTTTTCAAGCAACTAGGTTGAGTTGCAGAATTTCTGTTTCATTGATTTGTTGTGGATACATGTACAATAGCGAATTAAGCGGGAGATAAGATTGTGTAGAATTTTTTGGATCAAAATTTCGCAAGCCACTTACAGTTATGAGTATATTAGTTGAGATGCAGAATTTCTACATCATTCATTTGTTGTCAGGACAGCACTAAATTACAGCTGTAAGCGGAAAAATGGTTGTACAGATTTTCTGCATCCAAATTTTTGAAGCCACTGATTTGAGATGCAGAATTTCTGTATTATTCATTTGTTGCAGAAATCGTAGTGAATTAAGTGGAATAAAGGTCATGCAGAATTTCTGCATCCACAGTTTTCAAGCCACTGATACGGATTTGAGATGCAGAATTTCTGCATCATTCATTTGTTGTACATAAGGTAGTAAATTAAGCGGAAAATAAGGTCATGCAGAATTTCTGCATCCACATTTTTCAAGCCGCTGATTTGAGGTGCAGAATTTCTGCATCATTCATTTGTTGTAGATAAGGTAGTGAATTGAGCGAAAAAAGGTTATGCAGAATTTCTGCATCCACAGTTTTCAAGCCACCGATACGGATTTGAGATGCAGAATTTCTGCATCATTCATTTGTTGTAGATAAGGTAGTGAATTGAGCGGAAAATAAGGTCATGCAGAATTTCTGCATCCGCAGTTGTCAAACCACCGATTTGAGATGCAGAATTTCTGCATCATTCATTTGTTGTTAATAAAGTAGTGAATTAAACGGAAAAAGGGTCTTGCAGAATTTCTGCATCCACAGTTTTCAAGCCACCGATTTGAGATGCAGAATTTCTGCATCATTCATTTGTTGTAGAATTAAGCGCAAAAAAAGGTCATGCAGAATTTCTGCATCCACAGTTTTCAAGCCACCGAATTGAGATGCAGAATTTCTGCATCATCCATTTGTTGTCGGTACAGTAATGAATAACGCGAAAAATAAGGTTGTGCAGAATTTCTGCATCCAACGTCTTCAAGTCACCCGGCGAAGATACAGAATTTCTGCATCATTCATTTGCTTTAGAGTTACTCTTCTAGAGTTTATTTGCAGCTGTAAGGCCTTTGGATGAGAATACCTTTGCTATGCTGCAATTTTACAGGTCATTTTTTGTCTCCATCCATTTCGCTCAATTTTAACTGTAGATTTTTACTGTAAAATTGTGTTCAGAATAAACGTGGTTAACTACAACAACAGTTAAAAAATATGATTTCGTCGTGTTAACAGGGTGTTACTCGAACTAACGGTTTGTTTGCAGTCGAGTATCGTACATTGCTGGCGGAAATCGCGTTTTATTCCGTGCGAAATTGGGCTTTCTGACGGAATTTTGGAGTTTGGAAAAACGCATTTTTGTTTGGAACGCGTTAAAGACATCATCGCACTCTAACCGCTCACCAAAAACTCCGCGCCTTAGGACAAAATAGTCAAAATGGTTTCTATCGTTCAGTTAGAGTTCAATCTATACACCGAGGGGATGTTTCCTGCATTTTTAGATCTTCGTGGACGTCTTCCAGAAAAACTGGGAAACTATGTACAGCAGAAATTAAGATTTAAAATTCAAAACCGATGCCACTGCAATTTTAAAATTGCGTTGCGTTTATAAGTGCGAGCAAGCTTTCAAACGTATAATAAGTCATGCTTGCTAATCCAATAATAACAAGAACAACAAAAAACAACATTCAGTGTTGTTTCCTTACTCGTGCTTGATGGAAATTTCTTGTCCTTTGTTAACAAACATAGGCTCATCTTCCTTGAAAATTTCTAAAACCTCAACGTTAACCTCTCCGAGATTTAACACAGGCAACACAGTGGCTTTGACCAGGGCAACTAAAAGAATGAAAAAGAAAAAGTGAAAATGGTGTTTTTGACAGCCTATCTTTTCGTGTCTGCTGAGTTGTTTAATTGTATTAAACTATTCGCACATCCCACTCTAACCTAGGCTCAGTCTCCAGCCGTGAGTGTCTCGATGCGCCCGCGATTCTCGCCACTTTCACGGCTGGGCGCACGGGTTTGGTTATTGTTTAGACTGACCAACCAGAGACAAGCCCCCTGAAATTTGCGGGGCAGAATGCGCACGCAAATTTTTTTTGAAATTTCACACTTTTGGGAGGCGTTTCAGGAAATACTTTTCGCATTTCGCTTTTTCGCAAGACGATACAAAAAAAAAACCGATAAAATTTATGCAATCGACGTGTGGATTGTCTGCATAATTATTAAAGTTGTAATGACGTCACGGACATGCAACCAAACCCTTGCGCCCAGCCGTGAAGGTGGCGAGAATCGCGGGCGCATCGAGACACTCACGGCTGGAGACTGAGCCTAACTCTAACTGTGTACAGTCGAACCTCCCTGGGCGAATTTTCTTTTTTCGCCCACTTCAAGATGGCGGCCGATTTACGTAATTAGCAGAAAAAAGAAAACAGCCATTTAAACAATTCAAACATTGGTTGGATTCAAACCAGTTCTTTGCTGCTTCTCTAAACTTACACTGCCAAAATGTCAGTTTCTCGAACTAGCCTTTGTTTAGCGTGTATATCGTGACACTTTGTATTATGCGAACACTGGTCGTTTTCTAAAAATCATCCACCAAATATCTGTCTAAACATAAACTGAATTGCGAACTGTTGCTGAAGCCAAACAGTAAAAGAGAGCTTAATTTTGAATGTTTGACGCTTTTTAAACCTGAAAACGTAATAGGTGGTTCAAGAAAATGAAAAACGCAAATGCCCGCCATCTTGAAACCTCCCAAGTTGACCACCTCTCGTAGGCGGCCACCTCTCGTCAGCGATCACTTTTCCAAAATACCAAAAAATTTCTCAATGAAATCATTATAGTTGGAACCCTCGGTCGTAGGCCACCACCTCTAGTAAGCAGCCACTTTTTGGGCTGACATTTTGAATTTTTCTATTGTTTTTAACCTCCATTAAGCGACCACTTGACATATGATCCCATCTCACCCCGTTCCAACTGAACAGAATAGCGTCATACACCCCTAGTATGACTTATTTGTTAATGCAAGGTACTTGTGATCCTTTTTCTCCGCTAAAGATATTACACTTCATTTTGGGTTTGATGTGTTTGTTTGTAGATTAAAGAGAATAACCCACTGAAACTAAATCAAAACTTTCACCCGTGTAGCCTGCCTCTCTTATGCGACCAACCTCGTTCTTTGGGTGGAAGGGAAGACGAGAGATCCTGAGAACTGTTGGTATGCGACTACCTCCCGTAAGCTTACCCTTTTACCGTAACCAAACATTTAGGCTTGACATTTTGGGTGGTCGCTTTACTCGGTTACGGAAGGCTCAATTGTAGTTTATGTGGCTTCCGCCCATATGTCAATAATGTTATGACGTAAAAGTCGTGCCATGATCACGGAAGTCGATTAGGGTCACACGTTGTCGCTTCTTACATGTCGCTTCCAAGTGGAGTCGGCCTCCATACAAGATAAAGCGAGGAATCAACAAATGATCCCGCAACTGTTTTGACCATGCTTTAGCGTCATAACACTGTCTATAACAGTACATACAACGGCTTCCTGTAAGCGATTTGTTTTTTAAAACACAACAACAAACGACGAAAATTAACCTCAAAAAGATCCGAACATAATAAAAGCCCAAACTTTCTCACACGTGAACCAGGTGGCGGCTGCCGTGATTCGTGACGTCATATCACTGCAGGTAGAGTATTTTCTCAGAACGTCAGAACGATATGTTTGATAAATTTTACAGACATGATTTCGTCAATGGGGGCATAGCTCAGTGGTAGAGCATTCGACTGCAGATCGAGAGGTCACCGGTTCAAACCCGGTTGCCCCCTAATATCTCTTCTTTTTCTTTTTTCTTTTTGTTTCTTTCTTTTTCTCTTTCTTCTTTTAAATGTTCATTCCTATTTTAACGTATCCTTCAAAACTTTGTTTAGGCAGAGAAGAGGAAAGATAGCAGTGTTGAAATCAGTAATGTTTTTTTCTTGCCGTTTTGTTTGGTGAAATGTTTGTTTATAGGCTTGCTATTTTTCAGCCTTCTTACCGGTAAAAGGGCTGTACTACAAGACAATTACAACAGAACATACCTAGGTTACTGTTACAAAACAGGTCCGTAAGATTGAATTCTGTGCTTTCTGCGAAACAGAAAGAAAAAATTCAAATTAGAAGGTAAATTAATGAAGAGTCATCATTTGATACATCAACCACAACCAAGTACTCAGTGTTCCCTTTTCTTCAGTCCTGCTCGATTTTGGCGCCTTCGTCTACTTCGCGGCCTCTTGCAAGAGAAAGAGAACACGTTGAGACCAGCCCGCATCAATCTCTCTGACAGACTACTTCTGTGCCTCACCAGGTGGCGTTTAGTGTAATGTATTTAAATTTTGAAAGATAAGTGATTTAGGCTAGAGATAATCTAGCGAATACAACATGCGAACATGCGAACCTTAGACCTCGTTTCCAGGGTCTTTTTTCTTCCCGTCCCTTGGAAAAGAGGTTCGCGCTGCTTATGTCACGCTGCTCACGGCGCATGGCGCAATGCTCCTGCCAATTTTCTCTGTCTTTGGTCTAACTCCCCAGGGGGGGGGGGGGGGGGGCTGTCACGTGAAAAGGGGAAGATGCTCGCCTCTGGGTTTGAATCAAGCATTACTTGACTCCTAAAAGATATCCTTTTGTAAGATATAGAGAAAATAAGATGGTTAAAACGGTTGGCGTCCCGTCCTGAACAAGTACAGTTAAAAGGGACTAAAACCCGTAATTTAAACCCGAGATGACGAGCATCTCGCCCCCTTTCACATGGAGTTCTCCCCCAGGCCAAATTGCTTCCACCATTACCTTGATCCGTAGCCCTGATTGTTGCCTGGAAACCAGTTGCTACTCTGTTGGCAAGGATACCGGAGTCCAGAACAATCTGCATGCAAGTAGTGTTACAGCGTGACACGAAGGTACCTGGTGACACTCTAGAACCACAATACCGCCTCCATGGATGGCGATGACGATCACACTCTGACGGAAGAATACATTTACATCTAATTAAAATGTTAATACAGTAAAAAAAGAAAAAGTCTGTATGTAATTTAAGTGCTAAGACGTAAACTATAGTCCCACGTGAGCTGTTTTCAATTGTGTGTCGAAAGCAATTTGAGTCTGTTTTGGCTTTGCTTTGTAGGCTTGGTGATTGGCTAAAGAAAGCTCGCGCCATTTTTGCAAACTAATTAGAAGTAAAATCGCCAATCGTTCACTTGCTTGCATGCGTCTTAATACGTTTGACGCCGTTAACTTGTATTTGCTTCAAGTTCGGATTGGTTCATTGTGCGTTTGCGTCTGTTGTTTTTGGCCAGAGTAATTACTTTAGGTTTTGACTATATAAGCCACTCAATTGAAAATCGCTATACTTATAACAGACGCACAAAAGACCCAGTGAGCCCATCAGAGCTCGAAACAAAGACATGCAAGTGGCGCCAAACGCGGGAAAAACCGTACGAGTAACCCAGGATTGATTTTTGTTTTACTTCTAATTACATTGCTAGGCCAAAATCCCATTTAAGCAATTGTCCAATTCTTCCCAAATTGGATAGTACAAGTCCCGCGTGCAATATAATTAGCACGACTGTCAAATTGACCTTGACATAAGGCCTCATCCAATTTGACAGTCCTCGGAAATCCTGAAATGCAAAAATGCATAAAAGAAAAAAATGAGGGGGCAACCGGTTTCGAACCGGTGACCTCTCGATCTGCAGTCGAATGCTCTACCACTGAGCTATGCCCCCCCTTGATAGACTAAATTTGTCAATTTTTTCACCAATTGCGTTCTACACATAATGGCTACATTAACGGTCTTGATTCTTGATTCATTAGAAGTTATTTACAATGACAAAGAGAAGAACACGAATTTGTAGAACAGATAAACCCAGTATTCCTGGCACAATTAGAACCAGAAATGGTGTCTCTTTTAACGGGATGTGGGGTTTAATTAGCAGAAAAGGTATGGATTAGGGCCAGTCTTGGATCTAAGCATTATTATGAATTATCGAAAATTTTATAGTTAGCTTGGTAAATGAAAACACGAAAATTAAGGGAGACTGACACATTTAGTAAAATAGCAAATATGAGAGGAGAATGTTGAAAATTGAAGGAGATATTCCATTTTGAAAAAGGTCAAATTTACAGACGTTTGTATGGCTGAGTGGCAAGAGTGATAAATGTCATTTGAAACCGGTTTCCATCCTTTTTCTTTCAAACTTCGCATGGTAACTGAATGTTATACTGACGCTCTTTCTAGTTATAATCTTTGTCTTTTTATCGGATGAATCTAAACTTTCAAGATGCAAACAATGACGTCAGCAAGGATCCCCGTATAGTGGGGTAGACTGCATTTGATGTACATTCGAAAGCCTCTTTAGGCCACCCGTTTAATACGGACCTTCTTTATTACAGTCGTTCTTTCTTATTCCTGTCCCCTATATTTTCTCTTTAATTAAATCACTGCATACGAACACCTAATTAAAACGGACAGTTTTTTGGTCCTAACGGTGTCTGTAATAACGAGGTTTGACTGTAATATGAATCTTGGTAAATCTTATGTAAAAGCTTCTCCAATGTTCTATTTAATTGCTCGGATGTTTGGAACTGTGCGAAATGTGAACGTCAGCAATTTCTCGAAGTGGGAGGAGCAGGGATAGCAGAGGTAAGGGCACTCGCCTCGCACCAAAGTGGTCTGGTTTGAATCGCGAGCTCGACACCATCAGTGGGTTCAGTTTGTTGTTGGTCCTCGTCCTGGTTCCTAAGGTTTTTCTCCGGGGACTCCGGTTCTTATTCCTCCATAAACACCAACATTTCTGAATTTCAAGTTAATCTAGGATCCGGCCAGAGTTTTTCCATATAAATTGAAACACTTCAAGCTTGAGCAAATAGTAAAATAGGTACACACCTACCGAGGTCCGCAATGCGTGCAAACTAGTAACGCTTCACAGTTGCTCTCATGTTTGCATACATTTTCATATAGTTGTACTTCCCAGTTTCCTGACATGGTCATATTGTTTACCAGCCTCGTGTAGTTCAATATAAGCAGAAGGTTATATTGTGAAGTTGGAACTCACAATATTTCAATCTCGTAAAACTCTTGCTGTTTACTTGGAAAACCCTTATACGATTACAAGGAACAAGCATTACAAATCAAGTATCAAGTTTAAGCGCAACCACAAAACTTACTGCGAGTTTGGGCTGTTGTTCTTCATGAAAATTCAAGTCAACTCATTTAACAAAGCAAAAGCACTTTCGTACCCAGACTAAAATGATGCGTTGCAAAAACTGTCTTACCATTGATAATGTCCAGTTTGTCAAACGTACGCAGGTCAAATGTCGTAAAGTTAAATTCGAGTTTCTTTCCCTGTGGTGGACATACTCGCCATGAACAAGACTTAGCCTTCCGATATGGCCACGGATAATCTGGACTCTCTATCGTTAATGTTGTGTTGTCGTAGACAGCAACAAAACCACCACACGCTAAAGACACTGGTAACAAAAGAAACCAAACAATATTAATCTGCCTGTCATTTCTCCATGTACGATCGTAACCTCTGCCAGCAGCCATCTATTCACAATGGCGTTTTCTCTTGTCTCGACCATTGATTCAGTCCAAAATCTCCCCAACCCAGCCACTCGTTTAAAACGCAGGGAAAATTTGTTGGTGGGTGGTCGTTGCTTGCAAGCACGCGTTTTTCGCTGAAATAAGCGCTTAACTGTGATCCTGCGCGTCAACTTACTTTAGGTGGCCGAAAGGTGAAAAAATTGCGCATTCTTGAGTGTGAGTTTGAGGTTGATCAAAGTGAATGCAAGCATTGCAAGTACCTGCAAGTAATGTCAACGGAGTAGAAATACGACGAAAGTTTTCAATTAGCGTCTGCTTGCGAATACGTTTGACAAGGGCTTTTATTAGCTCGTTTTTCAACTTTTCGTTATTGTCTACTCACGTATTTGAATGTAGGTCTCCGCAGTCGCCTCTCCGGCAGGGTTTTTCACTGTACAGGAATATCTTCCAGTGTCATACATGGTGGCGTCAGTGATTTTCAGCATATTTCCTCTTAGTTTCTCAAAAGAAACCAGCTGTCCTCCCCTGTACCAGTTTGTTACTATAGGGAAGGTACCACTGGCCCGACAATGCGCGAATGCAGTGCGTCCTTCCTGTACCCGGGTCACCGACTCAAAAGTGGCGTTGTCTATCTTTGGCGGTTCTGTGAAAAATCAATTGATCAATGAGTCAATGAGTCAATCAATCAATCAATCAATCAATCAATCAATCAAACAATAAATGAGCTAGTCAATCAATAATCATAATCATAATCAGTCAGTCAGTCAGTCAGTCAGTCAGCAAATTAATCAACCAGTCAATCAGTGAAATTATGAATATATGAAATTCATATATTTGAACTGTGGAATAAAGAAATAAATGTAAAGAAGATCCTCGCAGTTATTAACGTAACTTATGCAGTTGCGAAAAGAAAGACTGAAAAAAGAAAGCCTTATTTTTTCAGGCTTTCTTTTCGCAACTGCATAAGTTGCGTTAATAACTGCGAGGATCTTCTTTACATTTATTTCAGTCAATCAGTGTTGTTCAATGGGGAAAAGTTAACAGTCCTAAGAATGAAAAAGCCGTGCCACTTGACACAATTAAAGTATAAATGGGTACCGACGAACCGTCAGGGAAAATGCTGGGGTAATCCTCCGCGTAGGCTCAAAGGAAATGTTGGGGAGGGGATTCCGCTGAGTGCAGGCGTAATTTCAAACTGCAAGAGGTAAGAGAGCGACTTGACGAATCTCTCGTCTCTTGCATATGCACCACTTTGAACAGCGAGTCCATCCTATAAATGCCACCAAACCAAAACCTCCGTGGAGAAGAGAGATCCCGGCTGTGCCAGGCCCACGAAAGATAGTAATGTTCTTTATTTTTCACACTACAGTAAAACAGAGTTGATGCTGGGCCAGTTGGGGTCTGTGGGCGACAAATTTTAGGACGATTAAAAAAAACCTTAACGACGGTACCCGATACCAACCGGAAAAGGAGAGCTCTAAGAGAATTTGCACGTCGCTATTCAGTGCGAACTCACAAAAATGTCGATAACGAGCTTCAGTTGATTTTAGAAGGGAAAGCTGTTTACAATCGGCGATTTAGACAAAGCTACCTTGATTATTACTCTCCAATGAAACTAAACCAATTTCATACCTAGAGTCCGCGGGCTCCTCAGCCAGCGGATGGTGAAGGAGTCAGGCGTTACAATACGCCAGGTAACAAGCCAGGTTACTAAGCAAGATTCTGCAGAAACTCAAGCCCGCTCAAACAATGAATTTATTCGGCATGTTTGTTTTTATCATCAAAAGAGCTTTCATCAAGTTAATGAAGTGCAATTAGCTGATTATCACACCAAAACAAACTGGGATGACACCAGACTAACAAAAATTGTTGGAATGTACGCCATGCGGGCAGTGGAATTTTTTTAACCCCCAACCCGAAGAAGTCCAAATTAATAAAATATTAAGCTGGCTTAAGAAAATGGAGGTTATCTCGCCCGGTGTCGTGGTTGAGGGATAAGGAAACTGCGGATTCGAACTTATCCCTGGTACAAGGTAGGTATGATTCGCCAAAAGCGCGAGTACTTTGTGGAAGACATTTTGTTATTAGGCGGGTTTGTACGCAGGGTCACCTCACACAAAGCACAGTGAAGCAGTCGACGGAAGCTCATACCAGATCAGCGGTATTTTTGTATGCTAACTTGAGTTTTATAGGAAATTTGCATGACATCTATCATTTTCGGATATCCCATGCCCCAGTAAAAGGTCGTCTATCCTTGGGTGGTCAGAATAAACAAACATTGAAGACCCTTTTGAGCCAAGGTGCTTATAAGAGTAAACATTGCCGAGACCTGCCTTGCTTCGCCCTGATTGTTTCGGAAATTCTTCAAGATTTAAAACTGACAGAAGGTTTCTTGTGCGAAATGCGCCGGATTAAGGATGAATTCCAAAACGAGAAAATACCGACTACGCTTATTTGTCTGCGGGGCGTGACTAAAACGACCAAGAGAGCGATAATTATTACAAAATCCTGCATATATATTTTATCGGATTTGATAAAACAAAATAGATTTTACAAACGAGATGACACGCTTATCTTCGAAGTCTGGCAATGCTGAAAATTTCAGATTAGTAAAGCATAAGTATACTCAAGTGCAAGAACAGGAATCGGGGGAGGAGGAGCGGTGTTTTCCCATATGGAAGGGAGGGGTGCTTGGTGTTAAAATGACCTATTGCCTTAACTATAGGGTAGAAATAAGAAAGAGATTTAATTGTAACAGTACGTACCTGATTAAAAAACTTTGTCTGGTAAAAAGTAGAAACCAATGAACGATGCGACATGACGGAATTCTGGGAAAACAGCAAGGCAAGCTTGTTGCTCCATTCCGTTTATTGATATTCGAGGAATTTTTTGCTCAGGGAGAAATTTTGGATTATATCTATCAGGTTTGTTTTTTCCGAGCCACTTATGATGTGCACGGTGTCTGAGAATCAAAGCAGGTTCTCTAGCTTCCCAGAAAACCATTGGGTCGTATAGATCATGGTTTAGTTTAAGCTTTTTACCCGACGTTTTTTCAATTAGGTGTATATCCATAACATATTAGGCCGGGGGCATTGATGGGCTCCTGCCGGGGGTTATTTACTGCTACCAAAGAGGACAGCTTGGTAGTCGTTTGTTCTGAACTAAGATATAGATTTCGACTATTTTGATTGGAAATAAGGTATAGATTTTGTCCGTTTAGGACTGAACTAGGGTTAAGATTTTGAACATTTTGGTCAGAAATAAGGCATACATTTTGTAAATTTTGGTCCAGTGAAGTAGAGTACGATTTGCCTACTGGCGTGAAACAGGCTTAAGATTTTCGCCGGATCCGCCTGGAAAAGGGTTTCTTTCCAAAGTTAGCTATTAAAGCATATACCTTTCGCTCTGAGCTCTGGGGCCCGTTTCTCGAAAGTCCCGGTAACTTTTCGGGCCCGGAGCTATATTTTAAAGTCAAAATCTATAGTGTGTTGGCGTAGTTTTTGGCCCACATATCAGCCCGACTTGTTTTATCAACTTAGAATTTTATTGCTCAGCTTTCAAAACCAACAAAATCTGAGTCTTTAATGTAAACATCGCGGACATAAAATAGCTTTCCGGGCCCGAAAAGTTATCGGGACTTTCGAGAAACGGGCCCCTGGACCGCAAATCCCCACACATAATTATAACTCCCACCGGTACCCCCTCCTCAGTGCCTTTAAGAGCCACGTCGATCGATTCGAAATATAAGCACCAACTTCAACTAGCCTTTATCTCCGCAAAACCTCACCCAAGCTTAATAGCTCACATCACAAGACGAGTCAGAGATTCTGGTGAGCACTCTCGGCACTTTTCTAGGGAGATCCCCCCCCCCCGGACACAGAAGTCTCGATCTCCACTTACGTAAACACTGGCAGTAACGCAAGCGCATGCGACTAACAAATTCCCTTTTCTTCTCGTGTATCTGTTTTCTATTATTCTATTTTCGATTTTCTATTAAGGACATCTCCTGCGTTTGCGTTTGTGCTATACTAATACTTACATTCACTTTCTCATTTTTCCTGTGAAAATCTTAAGTCGACTTCGTTAATTAGATCACGCTACGAAGCCTACTAATCCGAGGTAACATGTGACACTAGGTCGCGTCGAACTTCCCTCTTGGCGCGGCGCGCGCCAAAAGTAACAACAACACCACTACTAAGAAAATTCCGACATTCATAAATATTTGCTCGACTCTATAAAAAATAGAAAAGTCGAATGTAAATATTATGTGTGAAAAAACTGAAGATCATATTAGGTATTAATACGCCCGCGATTTTAGAGCAATCCAAAATATCAGATTGCAGAGAATACTTTGGAGAGAATAATGGCTTGAAGAAAAATATTACGCGCGGGAAAAAGAGAGCAGAATTTCATATGTTCGTTACGCTTTTTGCGCACCCGTTTCGTAACAACCCGCGAAGCCTGAACTGAGATTATATTACTGCGAATATTACGGATTTTAAGAAAATTGAAATTGTCTCTGTGATAAATTTGCTAATATTTATTGAAAGAATTGGAGAGTTTTGAGAGTAAAGAGGTTTTATCTTACCACAGTTCTGCTGTAACGAGTCTTCCCCCATACAATAACCTCTCTGAACAGCGGCCACGAGTTCATCTGTAACAGGAAGCGCCGCTACGGGAAAACCGTCATATCTTGCCGTGAAGTCCTCATTCATAAAGAACACATAATCAGAACCTTCGAATACATATGTCATGCACAGTTCCTCTATCCCGAATGATCCAAAACATATCACTTGAGGAATATCAAACGGAGACTTGAAGATCTTTTGAATTCGGACGCAAGCATCGAAGATCTGTCCTGTAGGATCGTCGGATGTGGTAGTGTTGAGAACTATGCCTTGGAAAACGATCGGCGCTAAGACTGTCCGCTGGGTTGGGCTATAAAACACGGTGCCTGGAACTAATGAACATGGAAAGACAACGTGGAAAAACGCGGCAGCGATAAGGGTAAAGATAAAATACATTTCACCAGGCTTGTTGTTAGCCGGATGCTGTCGATTGTCACGCAGGAGATGTAACAGATTGATATATACAACAGACAAATCATGAAAAATGTCATCCATGTCGGTAACATGCGTCGAAGAGGATAATCTTTCAATCAAAATGTTGTTTTGACGGCTTTGTCAACGACTTTCGCCAGTAGTTTTTCTAGTCTTTTGCGTTGTTAAAAAAGAACGCAACTAAAATGCAGTGAAACTCTGAAACAAGGTAATGGGAAGCAGCGAGCGTTTTGCAAGTTTATTTCACCCTCGTATGTGAATGGACTATTTCATTAATTGTTGCGGTTAGAATCCATTTCCGACGTTTCCGACGAATGACAATAGTTGTTTCTTTTCGCCACCATGCGTTACCCAAAATGGGGAATTCCCGCAAAAAAGGTGCGTCCAGCCTATTAAAGATATTTATCATCCGTTCAAACCGCGGGCTATTAGTGCTGCCTGGTGCTGCTCATGCAAACTCAGCTAGATGTACTCTACCCATTCGCAATCTAATCAAAAATTACAGCAGCATAAGTTATTGACATGTCTTTACAGTATACTATCTCGTGGGGGAAATATGATCTATGAAATCTGGTAAGTTAAAAAACGCTCTCTCTAAGTCTACACTCATCATTCCCACTGGGAATTCCCCCCCCCCCCTACATACACACACACACCGCCACCCTAGTCGTCTTCAGTCAAGCCCTTTAGTGTGCTTCGACAGAGTTTAAAATCCCCGGGGGAGTACTCCCTTGTATAAGCTAAATAGGTGCGTGCGGCGCCTGATAAGGGTATAGTTTACGAGCAGCTTTAGTCTGAAATAGGGTATAGATTTTCACCATTTTGGTCTGAAATAGGGTTAGGTTTTTGCGATCTGGTCAGGAATTGGGTTTGGCTTTTACAAAAAGATACTTTTTAAATTATTTTATTCTCTCGAGAAGTGTGTTTTGAATAATATCGGAAATTTAAAGCCCTTCTCAAATGTATACGCAAATCGAAGCAATTCCTTGCAGGTCTCAAATAGGGTATATAATTTTGGGTCAGGTCTGAAATAGGGCAGGGAAAATCACATATTTCCGTCTGAAATATGGTAAGGTTTCCAAGGAGTGGGCCGCACACACCCACCCAAACTTTTAAGGATTACCCCCTGGGATAAAATCCTGGGATGGGGAGCTCAGCACATGTCACAACTCATATTATAAGGTCTCCGGCCCCATCCCCGAGCCCAAATCCCCCAAAAGAGGGAGAACAGAAGCCCAGCTCCTGGTGAGAACCTGTAGACGTTCTCCAAAGAGCTTCAAAACGAGTGATCGGCATTTCAGATTTCAAGAAAAATGCTGGTTTGCAAACTCTGTTTTCTCCCATTAAAGCAGCAAGGTCTTTGGGCCGGCCTCCTGTTGGCTTGGTTTGTGTCCGGAGCGCCGGGGACTGAGTGGGGAAGCTAACATGCGCCCTTGGGGGTCAGAGAGCGAAGAGTGGGCTGATGTGTTGCTGAATTCTCACCTTTCTCTGTGGTCTGGCAACTGCTAAGCTAGAGTCCACCTTGACGAGTACTGAGTTGATTGAGGTGCCGGGTGTGTGAGTGAAACGGATGACTAGAAACGCAGAGGCGGCGGAAGGTGGGAATTCCCAGGTTACTGGACAAGGTCCATCAAACAATAAACTGCGGGGCGAGAGGAAATCCACGGTGGTATAAGTGGGAAGCGGCATAGTGGCAGGCATCCTCAAAGACCAACGTGCTCGCTCGCTGTCCCTGGGTTTTCAGGACGAGTCTAGCCCCCTATAGTCTCCTACGGATGCGTAGGAGACTAAGCCCCCTCCCCAGGCCAGATGGTTTGCGCTACTCCCTACGAGCGCTCTGACTGACGGGATTGATTCGCCGGCGCGGGGACTGGGTGCCAGAGGAAATAAGCAATTCTCTTTCTGTAACGCAAATGTCATGAACTTTTGGGAACTTGTAGAGAAACCCTCCGCTCAAGAAATCCAAGAAATGGCAAAGATCCAGGAAAGAGGTCAGTTGATTTCGCTCTGCTAATTTTCATGTGTCTTGTAGGGTTTGCGTGCGATGTTTGGGAAGGAATCGGAGTTTTGGGGGCGTCAAACATTCGTTCAGTTTTTTTTTTGTTGTTGTTCTTTCTGGTTTGTTGCCTGTCAAGACAGTCATATTATTGGGTATAGTTTTCCAAAATTAGTGTGTTCATCGAAAGAGGAAAACGCTGATTTAAACTTGATGAATGACGAATAATAAAAATCCGCGATCTGTGTTGGGTAAAAAGGTCAAAACCAGTGTAAGCTTATTAATTTGTGTTGTAGTTTGATGTGTTTTTGCAGAGAATTGTTTTGCTTTCGTTACATGCAAGCTTGAAACTGAGAGATGTCCTGCCTAGCTAGAAGTAGCTGTAGAAGTATTAGGAACCTCAGTTGCAGTGCGAAAGAGGCAACTAGATTTAAAGTATAGTTTGAATGAAAAATATTATTGTATGATTGCAGATAAAGACTTTTTGACCTTTATGGGAACAGGCCCTGGTCTGCATTTAGATCTCCGGATAGATTTGTGTTATAAACTGGGAAGACAAATTAAATTGTGGCCCATGTTGGCTAATGAACACAAAGTTTTCTAACAGTCAGATCATTTTTCCCGCATATACTATGAAGTACAGGAATTTATTAAACAGTAACACCAAAAATCCTTCTATAATTTTGTTGTCTAAAGTGGTGTCGCTCTCATGTCAGTCTTTGAGTGGATGTATGGGTTATTTACCACGCATGGGAGGGATCATATGGTGGATTTGGACTGAGAGGAAGTTGTGAGTTACCTTATCATTCCATTTGAAATTGTTGACTTGCAGGCAACAGTTTCAGGTTTGTACATTAATAGTCGGTACATGTTTAGCGGCCAAGGGTTGTTGCTTTTAGAACACTGTGGTATTAGATGAAATAAGAAAAATGGCCCCCTTTGAGGGCTTATCCTTCAAGGATGTGCAGGAATACTTTCCTGGTTAAAAAGCCTACTAGATCTTGCCATGAAAGATTCTCACAGAGGATGCATGATACTAGTGATGCAGATTAATAGTCGGTGCATGTTTAGCGGCCAAGGGTTGTTGCTTCTAGAACACTGTGGTATTAGATGAAATAAGAAAAATGGCCCCCTTTGAGGGCTTATCCTTCAAGGATGTGCAGGAATACTTTCCTGGTTAAAAAGCCTACTAGATATTGCCATGAAAGATTCTCACAGAGGATGCATGATACTAGTGATGCAGATGACCTTAATGTCTCTTTTCTTCCTCAGGAGTTGGTGGAGGATCTGTCAACTTTTCAACCATGAGTTGTGATGTTGGTGGAGCCCTTAACTCCTTAAGTATGTCAAAAGATGGATCACAAGTTGTTGTGGCAGGTAGAAATGGTAAGCCACATTGAAACCTGTTAATAAGCCTGGTTCTTAATATATGCCGCCAAACTACCTGCAACATAGCCACCGGTACTGCCTGGGATACTGTTCCAACATAAGAGAACATACGCCGCTGACAACAACAACCATCGCAGGCCTTATGCTGGCAAGCCTGCGAAGTTGACTTGAGTTCAACTGTGCAGGCATGTCGGGGGTAAAGGCCTGCGATGGTTGTTGTTGCCGGCGGCGTATGTTCTTATCTGTTGGAACGGTATCCCAGGCAGTACCGGTGGCTATGTCGCAGGTAGTTTGGCAGCATATTAGAACGAGGCTTTACAGAGGCTGTGTACATTTATATGGCTACCTAGGGTTTGTCAAAAGTCCTGTATGGTCATCCAGTCATGTACACCTGTAGCTGCTGTTGTGTCAAACTGTTATGATCACCTAAAGTTCGACACTGACATGACATTTGAAACTTTAGTCCTTGTACTGGTCACTGCTGTATAACATGATGGAATCTCTTGTACTGCAAGACAACAGCATGACTTGGTTTCAAAATATCGTGTTGCCACTGCCATGTTGAACTTCATTCATAATGTATAAATACATTTTAGAGGTTGATTAGACTGCAAGTAATCTCTCTTTCCACTCAGAAATAGTAGAGAAAAAGCGAACAAGCAAGCGAGCGTGAAAATCGCCTGCCGTGTCATGTGTGTGTGTCGAATGAGTCAGCTCGCTACATTAGCAGCTCGACACACCAGTCATGCAACGTGGCAGGTGATTTTTGCACTCACTCACTTGTTCCCTTTCTCTCAACTATTCCTGAGTGGAAAGAGAGACTGCTCATAGTCTAGAGGTTGGTTTGTTGGTAAAACTCTGGTAAGCATTTTGTTTCAGAACAGCCATTAAATTCAACTGAATTAAATATTATTTGTCCTCTGAAACCAAGTCCTGCTGCAGTCCAACCAGCTCCATACAGAATTAAGTAACATGACATTTGAAACAGGCCTCCACACCTCCTGTCTTTAAAATATGTCTGCTTTGCTTCGTAATTTAGTTTTCAAGGTGATAGGTATTGAAGAATCTGGATTTGTGGAGAAAACT
Source organism: Siderastrea radians (assembly GCA_964017195.1). Taxonomy (NCBI): domain Eukaryota; kingdom Metazoa; phylum Cnidaria; class Anthozoa; order Scleractinia; family Rhizangiidae; genus Siderastrea; species Siderastrea radians. The sequence continues at coordinate 46,240,876 of OZ024893.1, forward strand.
AACCTGCGTGTGGGGAGAATTAACTTGAACTTCAGCATAACAGATGTCCAGTGGCATCCAGTGGATGGTAAATATTCTTTATCAATGCAAACATGCTTGTTCAACAGGGTAGCACACATGCACAGGAATGGAGGTTCCTATAGTTATGATACTGACAGGAGTGGCTATCATTCATACCTTTTATGTACCAATTACAATTTTTAGGTTGTTCAGTTCCCTGGATCTTTCTTACATGTAGGTCGTCTCACATAGAGACAGTTGAAGAAGTTCCCACTCAGACGCCTACTGACTTTACCCTCTTGTCAAATGCAGCATCAAGCACACTGAGGATAGTTTTGTACCCCTTGCAGGGTTGTCATTAAGAGGTGGGACCGGGGATTTCCCCTGGCTACTATGAACGTGGCCCCCAGCTACTTACATAGGAAAATAGAAGAAAAATAGAACCAAAAGAAATCCCTAGCTGTTTTCTTCCCCACCTACTTGTTGTATTTACCCAGCAACTTGAAATCTTAGTGACACCCCTGCCCTTGTAAAATAATGCAACAAAGATCTGAGGTTCTTCCCCATGGAAGTGCCATGGAAGCTGTATTATTGTTTATTTAAAACAAGCTCTTTTGCCAAAATGGAATCATTTTGTCCAGCAAGAATAGTAAATGAACTCACTTTATTTTTACAAATTCTGTGATACTGTAAATGGTTTGAACCCAGAACAATTCACAATTCACTTGACTCTGATGATGACTTGTCAGACTTGTCGAAATGTCAGTCAATTTCACCTCAAACAGTCCTTCTGAGGACCATGCTTATCCGGACGATCATACTTCACCAAATTATGAAATTCTATGCTCATTTATTTATGATGTAGCATTGGAATATAATTGTTTTTGCAGATCATGTATTGGCTACTGCAGCTGGAAATGGGGCAGTTGTTCTTTGGAATCTGAATAAAATTACCAGACAGAAGCAAGGTAAAAAGATATAATCAATTAAAAACCTAAATTTCCTAATCATATTAGTGCAAATTAGTTGATGTTTTGAGGTTTCCCATTTCAACTTTGTTTTCTAATTTTTTTACATTCACAGAGCTGGTATTCACCGAACACAAGAGGACGGTCAACAGGATTCACTTCCACCCTTTTGAGAAAGATCTCTTGTTGAGTGGATCTCAAGATGGAACAATGAAATACTTTGTAAGCATATACCGGTAATTGTTCGATTATTTATCAAATCTGTTAACACTGGCAGATAAGGTCCCACATATCATTTTACCCAGGGTTTCATTCTAAATCAGAGGTGCATCTTATGTATCTGTGAGAAAATGTTGAAAAGGTGCCTTGGATATTCACAGCAAGAGCATTTTTCTTGTATCTTTTGTCCAATCCTCTCTGTCTTAAAATATCCCCCTACCCCGCGCATTGCTTCCCAGGACCAGGACTCCGAGCACAAGTATAATTAAAATGGATTATTTGTTATTTGACATCAAAGGATCTTCGAAAACAAAGTGTTGCCTCAACTTTCCAAGGAATATCTGAAAGTATCAGAGATGTTCAGGTACTGTGGTTTTGTGATTCTTTTTGATTGTTGCTTAGTTATAAAATACCATTAGTTTATGGCCCGGACAAAGTGAATAAAGCAGTTAGTTTCTGTGTCAGTGACGAAGTGAAACACAAAAATTCAGATTTATCAGTTGAAACGAGTTGACAGGTAAATTGACCACTGCAAAGAAAGAAATTATGTACATTAGCCGATGTCTAAAAACTAGGGGAAAATGTTTCGAAGAGTTAAAAATACTAAACGTTTTCGCTCATTAAGATCTCCATCAGAGTGATGATGACAATGATCAAAAACATTTAGTACTTTTAACCTGTTAAAAACGTTTTTACCTAATCTTCAAACATTTTATTCAGCGAATATGTTTATTATCTAGCTGATGTTTAGAGTGGTAGGTCTTTGTCATATTTGCTCTGATGAAGGGCTCAGACATGTTCAAAACAGCTTTTGAAATTTTTACTTGTCTTCTTTCGTCAGTTCAATCCATTTGATGGACAAACTTTTGCTGCAGCATGTGAGAATGGCAATGTTCAGGTAACTTTTCAAAATACAATAGATTTGTGTAGCTGTAAAGTGCTTATTTCTGTAGTGTGTATTAATTTTTGATTTGAAAGTTTTAACTTGTTGAAGAGATTTTTAGTGACCGTACGTAACCGTGACATGTTTGCATTACCCGTTATCCGCTAAATATTAATTACCTGTCATTTGAGACATTATGTACTTTGAACACTTTGATTAGAAAATAGTATTGTGTCGAGATCGTTTTGTAATATCGTCGCAATCGAGTCGTAAGGATTAAAGTTTGGAACGATAAAAGTTAATCGTCGTGTTTGTTTAATCATTACCGTGAAGTTGTCAACCGACCACAACAAACTTAATTTCTAGACTAAGTAAGTGTGACTTAAAAAAATGGGACTGGGTAATAACAGACGCAAGGCTCGTTAACCTACGAGATTGGAGTACACTTCACCTAACTGATTTTAACCCTTTAAGCCCCAAATTATAGTGATCAGCATCAAATTTCTTCTCATCATGTCAGTGCATGATAACACATACAAGTCATGAGAATTAAGGAATTGATCACTGAAGATGAATTGTCTTGATGTTTGAACAAGTTCTCCCGACTAGTGCTCAACAAATTATATGGAGTCCAGTAAGGAGAATTTGCATAATGATGCTGTAGCTTAAAGGGTTAATGACTACTTGATTGTTTGTAGTTGTGGGATATCCGACAGACCAGCTCACCTATTAACCAGTACATGGGGCACAATGGACCTACATTTGCTATTGACTGGCATCCAGAGGAGAGGAACTGGGTTGCATCAGCTGGCAGAGACAAATTGGTTAAGGTATTGCCATCAAGTTATCTTTATTTCTGCGCAGTTTTCTCGTGTGCAATTCCAGAAAATATCCCAACCCCATGGAAGGTCATTGGAAATTCCAAGTGGGTGGGGGATCTAGAGAGCCAAAATCTTAAAAGGAAGGTATGAAGCTAAACTGGAAATTTCTGGAGGGGTGGGGTTGGGGGAGACGGAGACAGCCAGTGGCCAACCAAAATTTGGCCAATCCAAAAAATTCCTTACGTAAGTCAGACATTTAAATGTATGGACAACTGTTTTAAATAACATGAACCTGTTTCATAAATGTTGAATAAAAATCAGCCTAGTGTGAAAAGGTCTCTGGGGTCATCATCTGTTTCCGTGGTAGGTGACTGAGGCTTTTATTTATACACGTACATAATTTGTACGATATATTTTAAATGTGATAACAAGTTTTTATATGCAACCAAGGGGACCCTCTATGATGTTTTTTTTGGATCAAGATGGTCATTTACATGTAGTCGTGACATATCTGATATACTGCGGTATTTTCAAGAAAAATAATATTTGGGATTGTTAAGCCTGAGTTAATAGCCACCAGTCTCGCTAAAATAACAAATTTCCCTACCCCTGTATACTGCAAGCACAAGCAAGCTGCAAGCACACCCCTTTTGGGCAGCCCTCTCTGTATAGTGCCATATGGGGAGTCCCCCCCCCCCACTGTGAGGTGAGTTTTTCCCCTATTTATGATCACTGATTTATTTTCCTCAGGTCTGGGATGTGTATGGCAGGGCAACTCTGGTGAATACCATTCAAACAATATCCTCTGTTGCTCGAATTAAATGGAGACCTCAAAGAAAATTCCAGATTGCAAGGTAAAGTCATATGGCAGATCAGCATAAACTTATCAAATATTAAATGAGTGTTGCAACATTAAATTGATTAGTTTCAGTTACCCGAAAGCAGTGTTTAAAATAGGGTGTGATAATGTGTAGGGGATGTATATCATGAATTTGGGCTCCCCCCAAAAAATGCCTCAGAATTTTTGGTGGTTGTGTGCTTCCCAGTTCTTCAATCCTAAACCCTAAGTGTCACAATAATTATGTAGTTTTCCAGATTCATTTTTAGACATACAATCCTAAATCCATACCTTTTTTCATGGCTTGTTGGGTGGTTTTCATGCCTGGCCTTGGTTTCCCTAATTGCGCTCTCAAAGCAGTAACCCATGCTTCATTATATCAAAGGATATTTTTAGTTACTATTTTGTCGTTTTTGTTTGAATGATCAACTGAAGACGTTTATACACTTTTATGGTTCCCTTAGAAATCATACCCAATTTCAGACTGAAATGGCCAAATCCCTGACCCAGACAGCTCAAAACACATACCTTTTGGGCCTGCTCATACCTAGCTCATGTGGGGGATTATTCCCCCTCCCCCCTCCCATGGGATATTTGTGTGCCATGATTCTCTTGAGCCCTTCAGTGCTTTTGTTTGGTGCAGTCCGTTTTGCCACTTGGAAGTAAACATGACCTGAAGATGGTTTTGTTTGATTTTAGCTGCTCTCTTTTAGTGGATTTTGATATCCATGTGTGGGACATTAGAAGACCTTACATACCATATGCATCTTTCAGTGAACATAAGGATGCTGTCACAGGTACTAGCTAAGCAGTTGTGTTAGTAAAGATAAATTTGTTATTTATTTACCCAAACCAGGGCTGGATGTGATTTGTTTTTATAAGCAGGACATCAATTTTACTAGGGCATTGACAAAATTAGTTTGACATCCAAGTGCTAACTTTGACTTTTTTCCCAAGAAACAAACCATCAGCAGTCACAGGGCCATGTGCAAGTGTACTGAAGATGTGAGATCCTATGAGAGCAAGATTAAAGATGTTAACTAAAGACCAACACAAAGTCATTTTGCTCTCCTATCATAGACATTTGACTATTCTTTTGGCAGGTATTCTTTGGCGGCAGTCACTGCGTAACAAAGACCCATACGTGTTTCTGTCATGTGCAAAAGACTCCTTGCTGTATCAGCATGCATTCAGTGATGCTCAACATCCAGCAGATCACGCCCCTCGGGTTGGTCTGTCAATCAATGTGAATGGAGACATCAGTGTTGCCTCTAGTGATCTGTTACCAAGGAGATTTTCTGCACAAAATACCACGCAGTCGAGGCTGTAAGTAGAGAGAAATTTTCCTGAGCCACATTTCTCACCAAATACTCTTGTAATTCTTGTAATGGACACTGTACTGTCATTATAATAGTAATAATAAGTTAGAAAGACATCTATTGATGAAACACCGCTTGAACCATTTAGTCCTAACATGCGGCAAAATGTAATCGTGACCTCTGTCCCGCAGTCTCCTCATATGCTTCATAGGTCACCGTCTTCCACAGTCGCAATCAGGAAACTTGATTAATCCAGTGTTTGACTGTGCAATGATTTAAATGGGACGTCGTGAAAGAGATTGGGTACAGCTGGGTATACTTCACACAAACAACGGTCACTTCATTATTCTTTTCCCCAAATATTCTGCTTGATCATCGTAGAACACTCACGGAGAGAACAGGGGCAATTTTTACTCGATTTCTTTACTTGTTATATTAAATTGACTTGTGGAAACCAAGGACCTCTGTTATGGATTTGCTTTTTTGCTGCATCTTTTTTTCACAGGTATGTAATTTCGCGAATTTTTGTCAGTCGCAAAAATTGGCACTCACAAATTAAGTGAAAACAAAGTACTTGTCACCCAAGACCCACAGTGTTGGCCGTCAATGTGGGGAATTAAAAAAAAAAGTAATCCTCCACAAAAGTCGGATGATCCGTGTTTACCCAGCTTCTCCCCAGCCTGAAGAAGAACATTCATAGACGGACCAGGTGTCTATCAATGTGTAATATTTGTTTTAATTACACAGGCGTGGTATTAATAACCCACTCATGTCACAAAACAACAGTGCAGCATCTCATCGTAAGTTTCAAGACATGGCTGATAATGTGTGCGAAGTCAAGAGTACACTTATGGTGCATCAAAATAGCAAGTCTACGGTATGTGTTTAGTCAAGACAAAAACATTTTACTGCACGTTGTCTCTCTCTACCCATGTATATAAATGACTAACAGCAAACCTTTGGGTAAGCCTTTATACTGGGTATCCTGTGGAGTAGGGATACTCCTAGTCACTATGTTGGGTATCCTGTGATGGACTAGCATCCCATCCAGGGGGAGTTGTAATACTCCTAGTCACTTTATGCTGGGTATCCTGTGATGGACTAGCATCACATCCAGGGGGAGTGGTAATCCTTTGGAAGGAGACAACTTCTCACCATCTCTGTCTAAGGAAACATTTGTTTGAATTAATCACAGATAACTTTATTGGTGACCCAATTTCCCCGATTTGTTATTTTTATTTTTCGAATGCATCACATTTAAACTTGATGCCTTAGGGGTGGCAAATGGTCTTTCCAAAATTTGGGGTCTCGTATAATTTCAGCTTAATTGTAAGCGTCTCGCAGTCTCGTCTTTTGAGCGAAACAGTCTGGGAGTCTCAATTTTTTTTCTGACGTAGCCATCTTATGACCTCGATGTTTTTGAAGGCTATAAATGAATCTCGAAATCCTTATTGCTTAGGTAACATCTTTAGTTGCCCGAAACTGATCCGAAAGTCTCGGGTTGGAATTTTTATGTCCTAGAAAGTTCGCCGCAATTTAAAAATTATAAGGGTATCAGACTTGCACAAGAAAACGATCATCTCGCCGTTTCGCAAAGTCTCGAATTTACCATTCACCACCCCTATGCCTTGTGTGATAACATCCTTCTGAACTGTCAGTATATCATATGACCATTCTACCACACTGTTTCTTTTATTTAGAAAGAGGACTGGTTTCGTATTCTTGCCCAAAGCTATCAGCTCAGCGGACGAACATATTCTGAACTTTGTGAGCACAACTGCAATGTAAGTTGCCTCCTCTTTGTTCGATTTGTATCTTGTGTAGTTTTTAATCCTTTTACTCCCAAAAATGTCCGCAATTAAAATTGAAAAAGTCTTGCCTTTTTTTCAAAAGGACAGAAAAATGGTATTTTGTTTGTAAATGCTGAAGGAATCACCCTGACTGAAATAAATAAAAGCATCTGTCCTGTTCTGTTCTGAAAACAAACTGAACCAATGGAAAGTACATTTGAGTGGTCACACTTAAGAATTACATCCACAGACTCCAAAGAAAGAACCGCCATGAAAGAACTGCTCAGTAGCTTTCATTTGAATGGTCACATTTTAAGATTTCGCTCACAGTAGCAAAACCACCTTGTACAGCAAACTAAACAGCAGCACAGGAAAGTACTGCTTAGCAGCTTTCATTGGAATGGTCACATTTTAGGATTTCACTCACAGCAGCAAAAGTTAGAAGCACCTTGCCCAGCGTAATAAACAGCACCACAGGAAAGTACTGCTTAATAGCTTTTTTTAACTTAATTCTTTTAGGAATTCATCCAAAAACACAAAAACTAACTGAATAGTTTAGGTTTTCACTTCAAAATCGTCTCTCTCTGATGAGATTGATGAATTTCAGACAGGAAAAGAGGAAAATGCATCTTCCAGCATTAGAGACTTAAAATTCTTATTTTGTCTTTAAGATTGCGACCAAACGTATGATGCACGAACATGCGCAGACGTGGTCTGTCTTGAAGACTCTTTATAGCAGCATGGGAGGGCCTGGAACTACAACTACAGCGCTGGCACCCAGTACTAAGAATGCCTTAATGACCGAGAGTCATGGCAGCGGTGGGGGTCTGAGTACAACCGCAAATACTGAACCTGCCACCGGTAAATAAATAAAACAGCTAGTTCTTGAGCTTGGATTTTTTTCAGTGAAAGATTGAAATGCTAGTGTTTTGTTTTCATGCTGTAGCTGGGGTAAGCACACAAAGCAATGTGCAAGCCATTTCAAATCCCAAATCAGTAGCTGAGCCAACAGCAACGCAAAGCACTGGGCCAGCGGCAGAAACACAAGGTAAGTCGATCGTCACGATATTCGAGAGTTTGTGTCTATCTGTAAGTGTTAGAACAACCTATCAACGTTTATGTGTTTGTGATTTGTTCTTGCTTTTTTTCAGATGAGAATGATGACTCATCTTCCTCGAGCAGTGAAGATGCAAATCCAAAGTTTATGAATTTTACCGGTCGAGGTATGAAAAGCTGCTAGATTTACACCATTTGAAAAGAGATGTCGCTCTGAAGCTATGTTTACTCTATAAAATAGCGATTTCACAAGCGGCAATCCATTCAGTTCGGGTCGACAACCCTCCGTTTTGATTAAAAGGCCCTTTCCCGGGCCTGGCAATCAAAAGGCCATGTCAGTCAAGGCATCCAGTAATTAGACAGAGTGGAACTGGCTCATGAAAAAAAGCAGACTAAATCACTTCTTTGCCTGGTACACCTTTCTCACACTCGTTAATAATTCATCAAGTTTAAACAAAGAAAATTATAAGCCTGATGGAGGTTTGGAATCCGGTATTAGTTGAAGTAGTTTTGGCCGATTTTGTTCCTTCGTTTTCTCGTTATGTAGTAGTTCTTTCAGAAGATATATCAAATACCCAAGATAGTATGTCATCGAGATTGTCATCGAATTTCATCCAAAAAAAACTGCGCAGGGCGTCGTTTTTTTTTTACCCTTTTCTTTGAGTTGGATATATGATGAAACACTCTCTTTCTCGTGTTTGATATATTACATCAAGAAGTCCCATTCTCACTGAAATGTTAATGATTTTAAGTTACTCTTAGAGAACCCTTCTTGGATCTCCATTTTGGGTTGGGCGCGCTGGTGAGCACGGCTCACGCCTATGCCATCGTCTCCGTTGTAAGTTCATTTTGTTTGTTTGTTTACGGGTTTGCCGCATTTGTCATGCATGACGTCAATCGCGACACAAGAAGTGAAATGTACTGGTCACTTGGCCATTGAGGCTGTTACTTTCTCGTTGTTTGTGGTGAACACTTGTATGTTCTTTTTGCACAGATTTTATGTTCAGTGAGGATCAGGATGATGTACAATTTTTCTACGATGACTCAGTCCCTCTCGGAGATGCGCCAAGAGACTGGACACTACCCAGCGTAAGTAACCTCTGATTAAAGTCTTGTCGTACCAGTAGTAAAATCCTTTTTTTTTTCTGACCATTTTTATTTTTAATTTCTTTTGGATAAGCAGAAGGGGTGAAAACCATTAAGTTTGGACAATCTTTTCTTATTTCACTGATTTTATTTTTCAGGAAGCGTTCGAACCCCGGGCAGCGCTAGATGACAGGTAAATATATCAACACCATGCTGATAAGGTGCAACACTATTTTCACGCGAAAACGTTGTTCAATTATTTCAGTGATCTATTAAAGTATATAATCTACCTTCCTGTTTGATTTTTAGGCCTACATCTCCGTCACTCGATCAGGAACCAGATCGACCCGAGTCGCCCACGAGGTTTGTCAAGTTATTCATTGTATGCTCATAGAGTGTTTGCATTTCAGTCAATGAATCAAAACGATGGCTCTAAATAAGTCAACCCTGTCTGTTATCCTCACAAAAGCTGATACAAAAGCACGTGATTTTAACCTCCCGTTGCTTTAGAATCCTTGCATAACATAACGTAACGTAACATAGCACAGCATAGGATAACATAACATAATATGCTATAGCATAGCATAGCATAGCATAACATAACACATAACATAACACAACATAACATAACATAACATAACATAACATAAGAGCATAGCATAGTATAACATAACGTAACATAACATAACTTAACATGGTGTAGCATAGCATAAGATAACAGCATATAATATCATAGCATAGCATGACATAACATAACAACGTAACACAACACAACACAACATAGCATAGCATAGCATAGCATAGCATAGCATAGCATAGCATAACTTTAGTTAGGGCTTGGTCAAACGAATCCAACATCTTCCAACATTGTTGAATACAACTTTGTTGTACGAATGTTTGATAAAAAACAACTTAACACCATTCACCATCATTCAATGTCATTCATCAAGTTGACCAAACGTGTTTCATTCAACATTGTTGTACAGTGTGTTAATGGAATGTTGATCAGTTCCATTAAGCCTGGGCCTTAAAATCGCAAAAGCACTTAATGTAATCATTGGTCAAAACCGGAACTTATGAAAGCCAGTTCTTGGTCCTCGAGATGTTTTCAGCGTACTCTACCAGAGCATTTTTATTTTCATTACACGTTGTCATGTATTTATTGTTTGTATTTTATTCCTAGCAATATCGAGTCTGAGTCATTAAGCGCCACCAACGCCAAATCCCTGATTGATTCAAGTAGCGAATATCATGGAGCTGATCCGTCCTTAAACGAAACATTGGTGAGTATACCACATCCTTCTCTGTGCTTGTTTGTATTGTTCTGTATTGGACACAGTGGTCTTTTATGACCCTGGTAAAACCAAAATACTTGTATACACACCTAACCAATCACAGCAGGTCCAAATAGTGCTGTGTGTAACTGAGTGTCGTAAACCCAAAACCAAAGTAATTTAAAGGAGCTACGTCGCGGATAACGCATGTTGAAAAAATGGGCAAGTTTTTTCAAGTTCGTCATTCGTAATCCGTCTTAATCTCCCTCAGTTGTAACCATCCTTGTTTAGTTTTGGTTTATTATTACTTCTTTGGTGTTTTTCTAAGTTAGAAAACTATTATTTTGAGGCTTCCTTCAATGAGAAAATAGTTTTGTCAGATCAGAAAAATGAATGAAAACGCCGTGACATAGTTCCTTTAACCGACTAAATCACAGCAAACAAACAACACAATGAACCAACCACAAGTCGAAGCAAATGCATATCACTAGCTTCAAACGCGGGAAAACGCGTGCGAGCTTCTATTGATTCTGGTTTTACTTCTAATTGGTTGAGAAAGTGGCGGGAAATTTTTTTAACCAATCAAACCACAGCAAACCCAAATTACTTTCGACACTCAATTGAAAATCACCCTAACATAATAAAGCAATCAGAACTTGAAGCAAAAACATGCAGCCAGTGTCAAGCGCTGGAGAACGCACACGGTGACAAACGCTTGAAAACATGCAACTGGTGCCACTCGCCGAAAAAAAAAAGAAGCGTTTTTCGATTCTGTGCCTCGTACCCAGACGTCTCTCTTGGTATGTTGTAAAAAAGGGCGCGTAAAGGAAGACGGGGACGTTTTTCTCCTTTTCATGGTGGTTTGCGCCTCGTTTGTTTCCAGACGCTGGCGCTCCTGCTTTTCTCTGCGAAGGGCCTGTGGAAGAGGCAGGAACGGGGTGGTTTTAAGGCGAGATTCCATTGTTAAATTATAAGTAACTTTCACAAAGGTTTTTCTTTCTTTTCTTTTTTCTTTCTGTCTTTCTTTCGTTTTTTTTTTCTTTAACAGCCGCTTCCAGAGTGGGATTTCAGGTCACTGGTTGTTGAAATGCTCCACCATTTAGCAGACGAGGTATGGCTCTACCCTTTTTGTACAATCCACACACTCCCTTTTTTGTAATAGTTTTTACTATATTCATGAATAGTATCTGAAGTAAGGCCTTAAGATCACACTGGAGTTTTGTGAACATGATTAGTGAACGAAGAGGAGATTGAGGGGATTGAGTTGAGAACTAGTCCGCAACTAAGAATGATATTCTGAAGGCCGATTTACACATTGGGATTCAGTGTTGTTCTGATTTGTCAACCTGAAGGCATCGGAGCGTGAAAACAAGTGTGCATTTTGACCGCCTGGAAATCAAAGTCAGCCCGATTCTGAAAATCTCTTGCAGTGCATCAGATTTTCAAAAATTGGGCCGTATGTTAAAAGAAATCGGGCCAACAGTATACAGTTGATGTACCCCCTCTTTTTGCAAACTAACATGCAGCGATCTCTGATATTAGCAACAGTCACCCCAACACTTAGTAAGAATAAAATTACCTTTAACGGACGCCACGGATTTCTGCAAATGTGAGCCTGCAATTTTCTTTTCGTTGGTCTGTTGAAAACCACTTTGAAAGACAGCTTGTTCAATTTTTGCGTTCAAATTCGTCAATGTTGTATGCGCGGCGCAGTGGCGTAGAATAGCAGATGTCAATTCTTTTTTTTTTCAAACGGGTCGCGCGAACTCTGCCGGTTCGAACGCAGGCTTACCTTGCTAGGATTGTGTGGTGTCCTGTGCATTTATAATGACTGTATCAATTTATCAAAGTAGTAAAACTAAAGGCGAGATGGAGGGCTTTTAATAGTGATGAAAATGAAATAAAACCCTCAAAATTTCTGCCATTTTGTTTTCTGTTGTTACTGTGTGATTTTAAGACTTTGGCTATCTGAATGTAAACACAGAAAAACAAATTAAACAAAAATGAGAGTGTTATTTCAGTTTCGACACTTAAGAAACTTCTCCTTTAGTTTTGCAAGTTTGACAAACCGATACAGTAGTTACAAAATGCACATTAGACTACACAAACAGAGAGTTGTAAGCCCTGTTGTTCAAATTACAATGCAGATGCTTTCTTATCTTTTTTTCCTTTTCTTCTCATTTCGTTGCTTTTTTCTTTGTTTGTCTGTACGTTTGCTTTTATTTTCTGGAGCACTTTTTGTTGTTCTTTTTGCAAATACTCTAGTGGCCTTCAATGTTCGTAATTTTGTTTTTTAGGAGCTCCACTGCTAGCAGTACGTATACTATTTCCAACTATTCATTAGTAAAGACATAGTGGCCACTCATGCTTGATTCACTGAATTTGTTGAATTAAAGCTTCGCCGTGCGATTTGTTTTGAATCTGTTTCAAGAAAAAGTCTGTGTTTGGTAAATTTTGCGGTTAGTTTTAAGTTGGCCGGAAAAAGAAAATAACGTCAATGCATGAAAAGACCTTTAAATATTGACATCTATTGCAGTACTTTGTTGCTTAATTTATACCGTCGGGTTATTTGTCATTCGGCGCACGTGAAACCCTCAATTTGAAAGCCAAGTCCAATCACAATTTCACTTCTTTAACAACGTTAGGACGAAATTTTAAATATTCACATCTATTGCAGCAGTTTGTTGCTTAATTTATGCCGTCGGGTTGTTTGTCATTCGGCGCACGTGAAACCCTCAATTTGAAAGCCATGTCCACTCACAATTTCACTTCTTTGACAATGTTAGGACGAAATTTGTTATCATTAAGAGTTCAGAAGCAAAAAAACTGACGTTAATTTGTTAATTGTTTGAAAGCATCCTGTCCGATTTAAATGAACGTGCTGATCGAATTCGAAGGGAGCAACAACAACAACAACAAGCTTTATTTGCATGACTATAAGTACATACAGTATTGCAAAAGCGTAAAACTTAACTAAAGCGAAACTTATAACAATCATAATCATGTAATAGGAAAAAAAGCAATTATGTATGCGTTACATAAAGGAAGGTGATGAGTAAAGAACATCTTTACAGGGAACATGATGGAAAACTCCGAGCCACGTTTCTGAGTTCCACAAATTGATTCTTGCTATTGAGAATCTGTTTGCTGATCAGTAGAAACATCGTTTTCCATCTATTGTGACTGCTAAACAGTCATTGCTTTGTCAGGTTTTTCCGTCTCGTATGGAATAAATGGAGTCAGTTATTCCGTCTGGATTACGAAGTGTACAGCTGAGCGCTGGCAATATCTAAAGTTACAAAACAACGGCTCTACTTTAACGTCTTTAAGTTGCTTAGATGTTATCACTCCGGTTTCTTTAGGATTCGCCGCTGTCGGTTTAAAAGTAGTTATAATAAAGGCCCACTTTTCTATCTCCTTTTTACTCTCTCTCTCCGGCTCTTCTCTTACCACACGGAAAAACGGTGGGGCAATAAAAAAAAATGCGAGTGCTTCATGAAGTGGGGCGAGAAGACTATCTGAGGAGTTGGGACGAAGCTCTCCTTGTTTTTCTTCTCACAATACTTCTCCCTCGCACACCATTCATCTTTTACTACCAGTCTTTACTGGAACAGGTTCAATCTTTTCTCTCTATCGACTTTTATACGTTCACTGTCTTGAAGTTCTTGTTCTTGTTTTTTGGGGATGTAAATAATAACCACACAGGATATCTTCAGTCATAAAGAAAACATACTATGGCTACAGTCCAAACGATACATAAGTGCCAAAACTAAAAGTCAATGAAGAATACGTTGGGCGTAAAAAAAAAAACAATTAATTACTTGCAACAAAATACTATCGTCGTTTAGTAATTAAAAAGCACTCAGAGAAAACTGGGACTCAACTGTCAATTTCCAAGGAAAAAGTGAGATAGTTTCGTTGACAAATGTCGGCCTTGTTGTTTAAATTCAAAGGCCTGTACATGGTATCAGACAAAAGTCAGTTTATAAAAATGGATAGTTTGACAACAGACTGACAGACAACGGGACGTGTTGGCTAATTGCCTGGTTGCTCCAACGTTCGTGTAGAACATAAATAAAACAGCATTTGTTCTCAAAGCATCAGTTTCACGAACTCTGTAACGGGAGCAACATCATTATCAGAAAAGTCGTCAAACATGAATACAGCGGTGAATGGATCTAGCTGCTCCATCTCCCTGAATCCTCCCACAGCAGAGAAAATTGGAAAAACCTTTGCCTACTGCATGATCGTTGTTGTTTCGCTGGTTGGGAATTCCTTTATAGGAACAATTGTTTATAAGACCCAAACATTGAGAAAACCTATCAATTATTTCATAGTCAACATGGCCATGTCCGACCTGCTGTATCCAATATTCTTGATTCTGCCCACTCTGACTCTGTTGCATGTGAAGTCCTGGCTTATCAGCGGTCCTCTTGGTCAGGCCTTGTGTAAGCTGGTCTCCTTCTTACCAGGTGTCCCCATCATTGTGTCTAGTCAAAGCTTGGTTCTGATAGCAGTGGACCGATTTGGAGCTGTGGTATTTCCTCTCCGATTCCCACTCATCAGTTCAAAACTGTGCCCCTTCTTCATTCTCGCCACGTGGATCATCGCAATGGCATTCTGCTCGCCAAACTTATTCGCCTTCAAGCTTGGTGAATACGATGATGGAAAGCTCTTCTGTGTCATGCAGTGGAATGAAGCCTTTGGAGTCTCCTCTTCCTATGTCAGTTACATTTTAGCCTTCTTTGTTGTATTTCTTTACGTCCCCCTTGCCTTGTTGATCATACTTTACTCCGTCATCATTATCAAGCTCAAAACGCAGAGGATACCAGGCAAGCAGTCGGCCAAAGCTGAGCAACAACGCGCGAAAAGAAACCGAAACGTACTGAAGATGGCCATTGCTATCGTGTTAGGGTTTGTACTGTGCAATGTACCCTATAGTTTTATCAATTTACTGTTATTCTACGCACAGGACTTGCCTTGTAGTATTTCTCTCTATGGCTCTATCACCCGCTTGATGGCTTTCTCAAATTGTGCCATCAACCCTTGCATCTGTTTTACTTTCAGTGCAAACTACCGTCAGGGACTTAAGAGACTCCTGAAGTGTTTCAACACAGTCCAACCGGCGATCGAGTAAATTAAAAACTCTTATCATAAACAAAGAAATAGCGAACGGTCGAGGAACTCCCATCCGTAAAAATCCTTATTATTGTGAAAAAGGTAGCTATGTTTGTTTGTTATTTGCTATCTTTTCTGTTGTGTGAATAACAGTCATTTAGAAAACACTGGAGCTGAATTCACATTTAACATAAAGAGATTGTGTAAAATAGTCGTTTTTCAAGGAATAATACCCCTATGCCAACCAGACAGTTGTAGAAAAATAAATAGTTTAACCTCGAAAAGAATTGTAAATACACCATTTATGCCTTGTAATATTAGTTAGTGTACACAATTTGAGAAACTTTGCTGAGCGTTTTTTAACCGCTCTTTAGAACTCTGCCTGTTCATAAACATAGAAGAGTTGTTGAATGGTTTTCCAACCGTTCTTTGGAGTTTGGCCGTGCAGTCATTGTCTTGTTATTTTGAAAATTCTACTTTTTGCTGTCCTTAATTAGACGCTATACTTTTAGTTATAGATTCGCCGTATAATAAAATCAATAAAGTGTAGTAATGTAATGCTATTGCATCAAGCACTGCATTTTATTGTTACACACTTTTGCCTCCCCTGGCAGTTTCAAAGAAGGAAAATAGTTGATACTTCCTGGCGCAGACACTTGAAGATAAATCAGTAGTATAACCTCGAAAAAAATTGTAAATATCTCTGTAATATTAGTGATATCATTTAGTGTACGCACATTTGAGAAACTTTGCTGAACGGTTGTTAACCGCTCCTTTAGAGCTTTGCCTGCACGTAAACATATAAGAAAGATGTTGAACTGGTTTCAAACCGTTCTTTGGAATTTGGCTATGCTGTCGTTAATTTGAAAACCCACCTCGTTATTGTGTTTACTTGGAAACTTGACCTAGATTTTCCGTGGAATGTGATCAGAAAAAGCACAATAGCGTATTCTTTTGCGGAAAACACTGTATTTTATTTCTAGACCCCTCTGCCTCTCCTGACAGTTTTAAGAGAAAAGAAAAGTTACTACTCTCTTTTCAAAAGTTAATACTTCCTTAGTTTTTCTTCACTGTTTCATCGGCTTTTTTCCTTCCGTATTTTAATCGTCGCGGTTTATAGGAAAAGGTAATAGGGGCAAGCCTTATTTTCACTCAGCTTTGAGCGCTCAACGAATTATTCTCAGGTTTTCCTTCATCTCATAAACTTTCAACACATTGTTTCTGTTTTATTCTCATAAGTTGAAAGAAAATAAATTGTTCTTTTCTTTTGCCGGCCTTGGTCTGTTTCTTTCCCCTTGGGGTAGCCAGGGAGAAAGTTTAATAAGAGAGAAAATGTCGACGTGTTCAGTTTTCCCATATCATGGGTTTTGAGCCAGGACCTTTTTTGGGATGTTGAAGTAAAGTAACTCAGTCTAGTTTGCTTGTTTTCTTTTATAGTTGAATATTTAATTACATGCTGCTGAAAATTTTAGGCAACGGAATCTTATTTCGAGAATTTATTGGAGCTGCTGAGGCCTTGATGAAAATACGAGATGACGTTTAATTACACGCCTCCAAAAAATTTGTGTTCTTCTCAAACAGAGCTTACGAGACGTTCAGTCGAGAATATATCGAATTATTTGCGGAAATATACTAACTGATATTCCACCTAAATTATCCGGTCTCTTGCGCTTGTTTTCTCTTCAGTTACAATTTTCTCTTCATATATGTTTTTGATCTTCGTTATTGGTACTCGGTGCAGATTTAACTTTATTTTTCTCAGTCTTCAGGGTGCCTGGTCTGCTCTTTAATTAGGACCTATCTGACTAGTAGAATATATTGCTCGATAATCGATGATAATACAGACGCATTTAACGAAGACTATTATCTTAATCACCGATTAGTAAACAACATTGTCGCCCTTGTTTTTCTTAATTCAGTGGGCTGTCATAGAAAATGAAGAAAAAGATACCGAAATGCGTGGGTTTGACAGCATTTTTAGCTTAATCTGCAGCGTCAGAGAAATTGAAAAGGATAACGTGGGAACAGGTTGAAACATTATCACGAAATAAACTGCGTTGTTCTTCCACCAGTATGAGAAACCAGTTTTTTGGAAATGTGGCTGTCACGTTTTTTTCTTTATTTTGCTGTTGAAGCTTTCTTGAAAGACTGACTTGGATACTCAACTAATTCTTCTACTGATAGTTCCTTCCAATGAGCTTATTATGCATGTACGTGGCATCACTTTAGGAGCTTGTCCTTCATCGCACGGGCAGTAAGCGCATATTATATCTGTTTTTCTGTCCCTGAATTAAAGAAAAATATTTTTACCTCAATTTTTATACTCTTCTGTTATTGTTGCCCTTTTTGTTCTTCGTCTTATTTTAGTAATTAAAAATTCTTTTTCTGTCCTTCCGGTTCACCTGTTTACCTTTACAACACCCGCCATTAACTCCACGAAGGAACGAAGGAAAACTCTCATTTTACCGTACTCATATAGTGAAAAACCGGAGTGGGCGATGTTTATGCCATCGCTTGTTGGAAGTTAATGCAACAGTTGTTTTTTTTTTCTCCAAAGCAAACCGGGTTGTTTTTTCGCATTTCAAGTCAGAACACGATCCTCAAAGTATTCCGCTTTATTAGCTTATGCTATTGCTTATCATATGTCATTTTCTTAGAATGCTGACTTGGATAATCAGTTAGTTGTTCCCCCTATAGGTTCTATCAAATGGGCTTAAACTATGCATTTATATGCGTTCATTGTGTATAAAGGCCTCCGTAAACGAGTTAACATTGTTGTCGAAACGTGTTTCCGTCAATGGTTCCCAATTTGCGTCCATATGAAACATTTGTTGCGGAAATATTTTTTTTCCAGAAACATTTTGTTTCCGCAGCAAATGCTTCCTCGTTTGCGCGCCGAGAAAACAACGTTGACTAGATTCCAGGGCTTCGCTTGGGTTGCATTTCTTAAATTGAACCTGCGCAAACATTTGTTTTCAGTAAAATGTTCTTGGTTTACCCGGCAAGGAAACTTTCCCGCGCGTTTTTGCGCCTAAGAAAACATTGTACAATGTTTCCTCCTTTGCAGGGCCTAAAACACTAGATGTCGGGTTCCATGAGAAATAGTTTGTTTTCTCTCGATCTATCTTGCTTGTGGTAGAGGCCTAAGACGAGAGAAAATTTTAAGGAAACTGATTAAATCTGGTATTGCAATGACTCGCTGGGAAAAATACTTAAGATACCTTCAGAAGCAAAATCTAGCAAAATTTCTAACGAGTTAAAACTCTCACATTCGTAAACAAGTCATTGTATTACGGCGACAGCTGTCTCGTTGCTTGATGAATGTGGTTTCGAAGCCCTCCAAATTATGCGTGTCTCGGGGCATATATCTGAGAGCAGTAGATATTTGCTCCTACTCAAGGAAAATCTCAAAGATTAAGCCAAAAGAAATCTCTCATTCTCTTAGCAGTGCCTGGTTTAAACCTTTGAGTCCCAGTAACGATCACCATGAAAGTTCTCAGTATGTTAATGCAAAATTAAGCATCCATTTGTCGAGAATTAAGGAAATGATAACCAAAGGTGAACTCTTTTGATATGTGAACAACTTCTCCCAACTAGAACTGTAAAAAATGTATGACGACCAATAAGGAGAACTGATTTGTTGACAGTGGGGCTTAAAGGTTTAATAACTCAGAGTCCACCATCAGTGTGAAACAGCTGATGCAGCTGTCTCAACACCTTCTAAAAGTTGCAAATCTAGGAGCAAATGTTACAATGCATTTTTACAGCCATTCCAGTTGGCGAAGATTCTTTTAAAGTTCCAGGTCGATTTGTTCCGTTTTTCTTGCTGCATCACGGATGTATTTGTGGGACATTTGGGTTAGAGCTTGGAAGAAAATAAAGTTGTTTTTCTGCGGCTGTGTAACGTTCATATCCGTTTTCAGGCTCTATTACTTTTTATTGTTTAAGTGATATAATCATTCTGTTGCAGGTGATTATTTTTGTATCATTCGGTTTATATTTTTTTTTCTCACAGCACGTTCATAATTTTGTTTGGTGGTCTTTAGGGAGACGTGCAGATGTGTGTATCAGCCTTGATCGTCCTTGGTGAGAAAATCCGGCCTAGAATAGATGAACACATCCAAGAGCAGTGGCTAATGTCATATATTGGTGAGTGCTGAGGTTTGCATTGTAAACTAATGGAAATATTGACTAGTTCGGCTGTCTAAAATCAATAAATCATTTCAACAGGAACGTATTGCTTGATTGTTTTCAATCGGTTCAAAGTGGAGAATCTAATCCACAGACTCAGAATTTAGAATCACCTTCAACACCTTAATAAACAGCACCACATAAACGTATGGCTGACTAGCTATCATAATATTGGTCTAAAAATGGAAAAGTTACTTCAGAAAGTGAAGTATGGTGTTAATGCAGAGTTTTTCGCGGGCCTTGTGACTTATTCTATTCTTTTATTGCACATTTCGAAACATTTTATGGCAGTGAACAGCCAGAGAAGGGTACAAAAAATTGTCCGTCAACTTTACTTTCGGGGGAATTACCTTGAAAGTCGCTAAAGTTTGTTTCCTCAAGCCCAGGAATTTCCTGTCAGACGTCCTTTTGTATGGCTGGAAGAGGCGCGGTAGAATAAGCAAACAAAGAAACATTAAAACTTTTTATCCAACTTTTGTTAGTTTCCTGATGTTCATTATTTTCCTTACTTTAACAGATTTACTGGGCCGTCTGCAGTTGTGGTCCGTTGCGAAGCAGACTTTTGTTAGTTTCCGGATGTTAATTATTTCCTTATCTTTAACAGATTTACTGGGCCGTCTACAGTTGTGGTCCGTTGCAACGCAGATCATTAAACTATCCAGTCTGCCAGCAGTCAGCGAATTAAACCAGGTAAACATAGCGCTAATCATCCACAGAACTGACAAATCGTTACTGAGATCCAGGATCTGAATCCCCTGAATTCTTAATTACCGGGATCTGGGGCGCGTTTCTCGAAAGACCCGAAAACATTTCCGTCCCGAAAAGCCATTTGTAAAAATATGGACAACTCATTCTACTTTTGGCAAAGTTTCATACTTAGAAACGTCTTTGTTTACAAGGTACAGTGTGAGTTATCGTGGCCGAAATGTGCCCGAAAAGATTCGGGGCTGTCGAAAAACTCACGCCGAATGACCTGAATTCCGCTACCGGGATCTGATCTTCCCCGAGCGGAAGGAGAGACTGCTTGTAGTCTAGATTGTCTCAAGAATTTCTCTATCTTTTAACCGGTTTGTGTTGTTTTGCAGGACTCTACAACTGTGTACACAATGTGTGGACGGTGTTCCAAACCGCTGACCAAGTCCGGCTGGTACTGTGAGAGATGTCGAAGTCTTGTAGCACCATGTTCTTTGTGGTAAATTTCCTGTGTTGTTGAGTAGTTTTGCCATATTTTGTCAGAAAATCCCAGATCCTCTTTGTGTGCATAATCTATATAGCTCAGTTGTCGACAGTGTTTGGTTATCTGGTCTTCAAAGACCAGGCGTTCCTTTCTTAAAACTCCTTGAAAAGTTTCGGATGGCGGAAAGGTATCGAGATTCAATTCTTATTTACGTAAAAAGCTAGTGCAAAACTCTTTGTAATGTTGTGAAGACATCGATAGAAGCTGATTAAAAAAAATAAATTTCAGGCTCATAATGTCTTAAGACATTTTGAGAAAAGCACGCGAGAACTGCTAAAGGTGCTTCACCAGTAGATTCCATACGACTGCTTTCCCTCTATTTTATCCGTCTAGACTGTACGCTATCGGTCTAGTGATGTCTACAAAAATGTAATCCGGTCAACTGAACCTTTATAAAACAGCAATCCTTCGGAATTGACTAACCACTTAATAAAGGTTCGCATGAAATTGGTATTTTAGCGAAATTCGAATTTCACGTAGAGGAAGAAACAAACAGGATGATTTGGCCATGAAGAATTTTTATCCAAGTACATTCGCATGATTTCCATTTATTATATGATCATTTGATACAGATGAAGTGCCAATAAAAATAAACTCATTGCGACTTCCTATAAGTGACTACGTCGTTTTATAGAACTGACTGCTTAACAGTGGTTAAGTTTGCAGAAAATAACAGAAGCAATTTTCAGGACTTAATAGCTTTCAGGCCCTCAATACAGGGCCGCTAAAATAATATAGTTTTCACTGTAACGTGTCTTTTTTTTTTTTTGGTAGTCACCTTATGGTGAAAGGTCCAAACGTATGGTGCCAAGGCTGCGGTCATGGCGGCCATCTTGTTCACATGCAAGAATGGTTCTCGAAACACGTCTGGTGTCCCGCGGGTTGCGGGCACATGTGCGAGTACACGTGACCAAAGGGGAAAAGACATATGACAAGTGGAGACATGTGACCAGAGGGGAAAGGAGCAGCAACCCTGATGAGACACGTGACCAGAAAAAAGCACGTGACAAGACAACGTGCATTACGACGTTTTACATGTAAACACAAGGGAAAAACAAAGAACAGCCGTCGTAAAAAGCCCTGAAAGAAACACTCGGTGAACAACAGAGAAGTTTTCCTAGTGAAGGGATAAAAGCTTCACAAATACAAGCCATTTTAACTAAAAGAAAATTATATAATTTAAGTCAGTGCATTCGAAGCCGCTTCGAATAAATTTAAAAAACCTATTTTGTAAATAAAATTTTATCAAGTAAACTGCCA
The DNA here is from genome assembly GCA_964017195.1 of Siderastrea radians. NCBI lineage: Eukaryota > Metazoa > Cnidaria > Anthozoa > Scleractinia > Rhizangiidae > Siderastrea > Siderastrea radians. The sequence continues at coordinate 46,262,936 of OZ024893.1, forward strand.
AATAAAAAGGCATAAGCTGCCTTAGAATACGTATTTATGACAAATCCTTTAATGACTCATCTCATTTGCAAAACACCTCGCGAATACCCCCCATATACAGTCACTGGAACAAACTTTTACTTTGAATCTCATCGGACCGGACAAACGTCCCGAAATATGTTTTGTCTGTTTTCTCAAGACTAAAGTTCCAGCGAATTGCTCTCACGTTTTAAGTTCCGATTTTTGGGGGCCTCAAAGTTAATCTTAACGGGAAGAACAGCAAGACGTCACCTCTTTGATACACACTCGACGCACTTAAAAACTTTAAAACGATATTTTAAACACAGTTAAATTGCGGTATTCCGGTATATATTTCGTTCCTCGAGCCTCGTCAGCCGTCTGCTAAATAAAATAGTCAAATTGGTTATGTAAGAACTACTGAAATGTCATGAATGAGCTTACGGAGCTACTTTCTCTCGGAGTCTGAGCTCCTTGGTCAGCGGCTGGTCACAACACGTCCCTGGAAGACAAAGTCATCCCAAGGCGCCTTGTGATGTTTTTACAACTAAGATGGCGGGGGTTTCGTCCAGCGAACATGAGCAAGGAAACACATGGATAAAAAAAATCATCAGCTCTTTATTCATTGCTTTGTATCTATCTAATAGCACAAAATAATTGTTATCTTTATCGTCACTTTACAATGGTAGAAAAATTAATCACAAATATCATTCGGCAATTTATACACTTAATGAATACTGGTTTTACACTACACTGTCGCAATTTCTTTCTTTCTGCTATACTGAATGCATCCTTAAATTGATTGAATATAGAAACAAAATAACTTTTTATCTATTTGCTGGCTATACAATACGTAGCAAAATTCTTCACAATTTTCATTCCACAATCCCTGCGGTAAACGTGATATAGATTCCTCTCAACCCAAATGCCATAAACTGAAAAAACATGCATAAACAAGTTTTGAACTTTCCAGAGAAATCCGCAACTCCTCGAATTATTATGCAATATATAAGTTGACAGCATCAACGAAGATGTGATTTCCCAGCTTCAAATATCAAGATATGTTCAGTATTACAAATAACATTCTTAAATAAAATTTCCAGATTAATAGTTCAATTATACACGTACTTGGGTAATTATTTGTATTTACAAACTTTTTATTTGCTTCAATAATTTTCAATTATTAAAGATATTATCGGTGGCTTAACACCTGTGAAAATTTCTTTGTATACTCATAACTTGAGAAATGCCTAAACAAGGCACCTTCACTAGACAAACTTAAGTTTCTCTGTGAACATCGCAACAAAATTGGCCAAACAAGTCGGTAGGAAATAGTAGTGTGAATTTTGTGTCAACGTTTGGTGTTAGTAAAGTTCGCCTGTGACATGTATTTATCAAACACGTGTTTCTCAACTTCAGTAAACGACGTGACAACTCCACAAAAGGGCGTCGCCTGAAGACGAAAATCGAACGACTTTTGAGTTTAAGTCCCCCTTTTGACGTTAAATCCCCTTAAATTGTTAAATGCGGGGCATACCAGGAATAAGTAAAAAAAAAACCTGGAATATAAAGAACCATATTTATGTCTACAGGAGGTTTTTCCTATGACAGCACAATTTGCCAAAAAAAGTTTTGTAAACTTAAGTTGTGCCATGTAAAGGCGCCTTAATTTGTTTGGCCTGATTTTGCATTAAATACCACGTGTAAAAAGGACATTAGTGCCACAAACTGGCGTATATTATGTTCAAATCACTCTTGTAGTTTATTTGATAAACTTGTAGTGGTGATATTTTTTACACCCACTGGGTGTGTTCAAGATCCACCTCACCATCGTTGTCTCCTAGGGCAATAAACAAGAAGACAAGTCAAGTTACCGTTAGGATTCTCCCTCCCTCCTCTCTCCCCCCCCCCCCCAAAAAAAAAGTAAATAAATGCAAGATATGCTTTCTTTTTCACTTTACTTTTTAGTACTTCATCTTTTCCAATTTAGTGTCACACAACAGATTAATGAGTTAGAGCAGCCGTTAGAGTTGGTTAGTTGGTCGGTTATTAGCGTGTTAGTAATTTTCTTTAGCTGTCGAGTAAACGTCGAGCCCTATGCTCTTATCAATCAGACCAACCATTCTGTTGTTTTAACCAATTCTTTTCGTGATGTTCTTTTCGCGCGTTTTGGCATACCTCGTACCAATAGCATGCTTTCCCGCGCTTGGCAACGGTTGTGTTTCCTTTGAGTTCTGATTGGTTCATTTCCTTGTTAGTGTGTGTTGTGATTGGACAGTTGTCATTACTTTGGTCCATACAGAAACAGTAAAACACGACAGCGTTAAAACTGGTTAGCTGAATGCAAGTTAGAAAGGAGGTATTAGGAACACGAAAACGACAGCGTTAAAACTGGTTACCCGAATGCACGTTAGAAGGAAGGTATTAGGAACACGAACACGACAGTGTTAAAACTGGTTAGTTACATGAAGGTTAGAAAGGCGTTATCAGAAATTATAGCACAACGCTAAATTTTGGCGTGCTCCCATTGGTCGAAATCGATCACGTGACGCGATAGTGTGTGTGTCTCTCTCTCCTCAGCGGGCGTCTACCAGCGCGTAGTGCCCGTTTTCGGCAATTTTCGCACAAAATGTAGCGTTGTACAATAACAAAAATAGAGTCCTTCTGTCTCAGGCCCTATGTGTGATAGGTTCCCTCGGAAATTTGATGTTCAAACTTCATATAAGCCCTCGACCTACGTTTTCGGGCTAATATTTGTTGTGAACATCAAATTTCCTCGGGCAACTTCTCACACGATAATGCCTTCGACAGAAGAACTCTATCGTTTAATTACAACACGGCAGCGTTAAAATTATCTGTTGCATGCAGGTTAGAAAGGCGATATCAAAAATTATTTTATAGACAGCCCTTGGACATGAGCAAGCTCGCGTTCTGATTGACTCCCTAATGACAGGTTATCAGCTTATATCCTGTGGGTAGTGAATTCTCGCAATAAACATCGCGAAAAGCCATGCTCCTTTCAACAGAAAGTTTGTTTCGGTAACTTGATATTTCTCATGCTCCAGTAGTTGTCTACACAACAAAACGGTTATTCCACTCAAGCTCGTTTTACATGAGTTCAAGCCAACTTGGCGCATGCGGCTTACTGGCTAGGAGCACAACACGTACCAACCTCGTACCCGGAGTCTCCGGGCTTCTTGGTCAGCGGGAAGACGCCGGACGAACTATGCCAGAGTCTCTCCCAACAACCACCCACTGACCAAGAAGCTTGAGGTCTCCCGGTACAAGATTGATCACGCACAACTTTCATTTCATGGCATAACCGTTAAATGTGCGTGCTAAAAACCGGTAGTTTACAGATGGACTGGTGTAAAAGGAAGAGTAAGGTTACTGATCGCAAATTAAAAGGTTGTAAACAAACAATTCTAGTGCTTTTCTGGCAAAATAAACATTAAATTTTTCATGCACTTACATCATGCGATTCAAGGACATTTTCCTTCAGTCTCCTGGTAAATAAAACAGATTTCTCCTGAACACTTACTTCTTATAACGTAGAAGTTCATTAAAATTAACATGAAATTCAGATTAAAATGAGAAAATCAGCACATGCAATTTATTACGGAATTGGTTTTGTCAAGGTAAATTAACTAAACTTCTTAGTAAAATGTGATCGTTTCCTTTAAAATCAACACAGCAGTTCAGTTTGCGTATCTCTCAGCATACGTGTCGAAAGTATACAGTTTTATTTTTATCTTTAGTTTAACGAAATATCTTAACAAAACAAAGTGGTCTAATAGTGCGTCAGACTCGTGAATCGTAGATTTAAGAGTCAAGTCGTGTATAAATGGACCATTATGTGACCCCATGGTGGACTACCACTCCACAAAAGGCAATACTGTAAAAGCCCAGTATGGTCACCAAACGGCGCATGATATTCTGCAGATCTTCCAGTTTTTCTTTATGACTATTGTATCTTGGGAAGTTAGTACTTCCTCCGTAAATGTGGTGAGCATGAACGAATCACGACGGCCGAATAATAGCTGGCGATCATAATTGACAAACCCGGGTCTGCACAGAACGGCTGTAATTGAATGTTCAGAAAAAATGCACGTTAATTACCTCCAGAGATCCCCTTTTTCTCTCTCAACGCCTTCATGGCAGCTACAACTCCCTGAGGTACCACAGTTGTGTCAGCCTTTACTTCCTTCATGATAAAATGAAACTAAAAAAAACACAGGAAAGTTGTTCCTTCAGTAAGGGAAACCATCTACAAAGTCTGAAGTGGAAAAAGTGATTGAAAGTACCAAGTACTTGTTGAAGGCAAAACGTCAGCGATTTTACACATCTCAAAACTAAATACAAAGCCTGTTACACGCTAGATTGCCCCAAAATGGCGTGTTTGATTTCGGGAGGAAGACATGCATCAATAGCAAATGTCAGTGTTCATTTTGCCTGGCTAATATACCAGCAAATTATTTGGCTGAGCCCAAAACTTTAACTGTCATTTAATATCATGGATCTTGACAGTCTACGGGAGAAAACCCTTCCCAACAGTAGATACCTTTGCCCCTCCCCCTCTCAGTATCCTCCTTGACAACTGCATAATTCATTCCTACCTGCCCTCCACTGCCACTTGTCTTGGGCGCTGGTTTGCGATCAGCCCCTTCAATGATGTATGCAGGCAGGGAATGCCTCTTTACAAAGTCCTCATTCCCTGTCTTTGTTCTCATGACAATTGCTGGGGGAGGCTTGCTGTCGGGTGTTATTTCGGGCTGTGTCTTTACGTTGGCTGCATTGGGCGGTTGTGGCTTTATGTCCACTGCCTTTACCAGCTGCGGTTTAACTGGTGGTGGCTTTATGTCAGCTATCTTAGCTGATTGTGGTTTACTTTCAGCTTCCTTCGATTGCTGCCGCCGAAAGTCTGCTGCCTTTACCAGCTGTGGTGGTTTAGCAGGGTTATGGGGAACATCTGGCTTGCTTGGCTCATTTGCTTGTTTCTTGTGCATCCACGATGCATCGTCTCTCTTCGCAGCTGACTGGAGTGCAGCAAGTTTCTTAACATCTGCCCAACTCGCTCCAGTCTTGCTCGTAGGCTTGTTCTCCGCGGGTAAGATTTGGAATTTAGAACCACCCACAAAGGCAGACTGGGGTCTGGGTCGCGTGACTCTGTTACCCCCAGTTGCATCACGCATTATCTGGTCACGAATCGAAGTAGAGCTAGACAAGTCTTTAGAAGGGCCACGCGAGACAATACCAGCTTTGTCATGAGGATCCTTGGAAGCACTTTGCGATTCAGAGGAGTTGTTGGTGTATATGATTTCATATTTCTTTTCAAGAGGTTCTATTTTCTTCAACGGAGGATTACTACTCACACCAGTTGACACAGGTTGATGGACTGATGATGCTTCTTGTTTAACTATCGGTGAAACCACAGAAGCCGCAGGTTTCCCCGTTGTATTACCCAAAGGTTTTACTGGGTCTAACGGAGGTTTCTTTGATGACTTCTCGAGTTCAGTAGGTGAGCTCTTTCTTTCTATGGTGTAAGCCTGACTCTGACCAACACCGGCTAAGTTTGCATTTGTTGTAGATTGAGAGGTTGAAACTGTGGTTGCTGGAGTAAATGACTTGACATCAAAGGCAACTGGTGCGACTTTCTTTCCCTGAGCTTCAAACGACACTGGTTTGAAGGCGGAAGGCCACATTGTTGACCTCTTGTTGTTGTTTGTCTCTGGTCCCATCCAACTCCGTGGCCGCTCCTCGACAGAAACTGAACTACGCTTCAGTACCAAATTAGCTGGTTTTGGAGGAACTTCCGTTTTCTTTTCAGATTCTTGTGTTTTCCCCGCAGCCTTGGCTGCTGAGGAAATGAAGCTCAGATCAGATGCAAGATCCGAGTAGCGCCTAAGAGGTGGAACAGTAAACGGAGGAGGCTTGGGAAGATCCACTGGATTCGTTGTGCTGCCACTTTCAACAGGAGAAGAGGGCAGTGAGGACGAGGAGACACCTGTAGAATCTGACGAACTGGACTTCCTTGAATCAGACTCTGTCGCCGATTGCCTTCTCTCTTGATCAGCTCCACTTTGAAAGTCCCTAGGAATTCCTGATGGCATGCTTAATGGCCGTTGAAGTTTCACAGGCTTCGCTCCTATGGGTGGTTTACTACCTGTAGGTTTCTCTCCCGTTTGAGGTGTACTCACAACGCTGGTGGTGTTCACACTGGTATTACCTTGCAATTCCGTTTGTGTAGAGCACATCTGTCTAGGCTTCTTTTCCTTGCCTTCTCTGTTTGGTTCCACTGAATCTGAAGGACTTTTAGGCTCCTCAAAAACTGAGATGCCAGATTCAGTTGACCTGTCACTGAGTAATTCTCTGGGAGACGGTAGTATAGATGACCCGGGTGTAGTGGCTGGTGGTGATGAAGAGGGAGGACGAGGAGGTTCAGGGGACTGCCGTAAGGACGACAGATCCAAATGCAACTCAGCGTCCACAACTGCGCCGGATGTAGAACTATCAGGTTGAGAGTGCTGTCTTTCCACAACAGCATCTGCCCTATCGTCTTTGTTTACCACGCTTGTAGCCTTCTTCATTGGTTTCTCCTCATTGTCCAACTTAAACAGCTCCTCAAATTTCTCATAACTTGAGGACTCAACTTGTTTCGTTTGAGCCACAATAACGTCCTCAGCAGAGGGATCTTTACTTTGAACAGAAACTTCGTCTTGGTAGGGTTGTGGGACTGACTTGGTATCTGGTTTCCCAGTGTTACTAGAGGAAGGTACTGGTTCCTTATCTAGTTCCAAAAGCCTCTCTTCCAAATCTTTGAGTTTGTCATGAGGAGGGCGAGTAGGCTTTGTTTCTGGAGTAACTGGGTCTTCCACAACAACACTGTCTTCTCCTACATTGATAATCGTAACAGCTCCTCCTTCAAGAATTGAGTTATTTCCAGATGTCACCACATGCACATCCCGTGAAGAGCTATCTGAAAATTCAGGTCCCTCTGTCTCAAGCATTTTTATACATACTTTTGCTTCATGTTTAACCTGCGGAGTTACAACTTCCTCGCCGGCAAGTGAAAGTTGCTTCTCTGGTTTTTCAGGTTTAACTTCAAGAACTGGTGCTACATATTCAAACTGTGGTTTCACCCTGTTGGATGAGGGCGCAAACTGTTGCACATCAACGTTCGGCTCAGCTTTTGCCTCTTTGGCAAACGTTACTGGCTTGACTTTTGTTTCCGGTTGTTCAGGTTTAACTTGCACGTCTGGTTTTACGGGTATAACCTGCTGCTGTGCTCTTGCAATTTCTGCCGATGGAACATAAGATGAGGGGGCAGGTGCTTCAACTTTAACTTCTGTTTCTTTGATAAGCGTAACAGGATTATTTTTCGCTTCTACTTTTTCAGGTTTAACTTGCATTTCTGGTTTAACGACAGATTCAACCGGTGGTTCAGGTTTTCCAACTTCTACGTTTGGAATAAATGATGAGGCTACACGATGCTGGACGTCAACTGTAACTTCCACTTCTTTAACAGGTTTAACCGGCTTAGCTTGTGTTTCTGGTTTTTCAGGTTTGACTTGTGGTTCCACTTTTGCAGCTTTAACCTGTTGGTCTTGTCTTGCAACTTCTGTGAATGGATAAACTGATGGAGGTGCAAATTGTTGGACTCCAACGTTTGGCTCAATTTGAACTTCTTCTTCTTTGGCAAATTTCATTGGCTTTGGTTTTGTTTGTGGTTTCACTGGTTTTGAAATCTCATCTAATACGGACTGTTCCTTGGCATTATCATTAACAACTACGACTTTTTCGTATGATTCCAGCATGTCTACTTTTGGCGCTACTTGTACTTCTTTGTTCCGACCACTGGCTAAATTTGGCAGTTCCTCTCTTTGAGCTTCACCGACTGCAACAACTGGCTTCACTTCTTGCTCATCTAACACGTTTTTAAGGTTAGTCTTTAGTTCTGGTTTTGGTGGTTTCCCTGCATTTTCTGCGCTACCCGTGATTGGGACAACAACAACTGCTGAGTCCACTTGTGTTATTGTCTCACTATACTCTTGTTTATTAAGCAGTTCGTCAACATTCTCACCAACCTGACGTTCCTGTTCACTGTTCAGCTTCTCAAGCTCTGGTTCCTTCTCTGTGCCTTCGGAGACCGCCAGCGGTACCGTGGCATTAATAGGCGCTTGAGGTTCATTCATCCATGGGAACGAATCCTCACTGACATTCAGCTTCTTCCGTGGCTTTGCCTTCTCAGGCTGCTGCTCTTCAACAAACCCCTCAGGGGGTAACACAGTAGGGTTAGCAAACTCACAGGGAGGGGTGAGTGGTCTTGTTGTTGCGAAGTCCATAGGTGGTGGGATTACACTAATGGCATCCAAACTGGACCCAGAGTCAGGGTCCTCCCAGCACTGCACTGGTGCTTCCTGTAATGGGTCCACAGGAGGGGCTCTAGTAAGGACGTTGGGGCTCTGATCGAAACCAGAATCACGATCTTTTTCTTCACTCTCTTGGCTTGTTGATGTGGACTCTGCTTCTAACAAAGGAGGTGGGATAGCCAAACTTGGGTTACTGTTCTCGTTAGGAAGGACCTGGAAGGTAAAGATTGGTCCTCCCTTGTTCAAGACAACAGCGGCATCTTCCTGGGGCAGGCAATTGCTCCTTGAAGACTCGGGCGGTTCTGAGTACAGAGGAGGAGGTGGAACAACAGGGAATGAAACATGTTCAGGAACAGTTGGCAGAACAGCTTCCTGTTTTGACCTCAGTGATGGATTGCGCATCTCAGCAGTTCTGTCATCAGACTCTGTGTGCATTTCTTCAAGTGTTTGAGACTGTGAAGAAGCTAGATATTTGCCGATCCCTACAAACCCATTAACTGTGACAGGAAGGTTTTCACTTCCAGACCCTAAGAAAACAAAAAAAAAAGAGAAAGAGGTATAAGTAAAGGGTATGATGACAAAGGTGAAGACTGGTCATGTTATAAGCAAGCCATTATTAAGTTTACCATGAGTACGAGACTAGAAGAGAGAAAGTTCGAGTCCCGACAGGGCTAAACTGATTTGCAAGTCTTAAGCTCATGACATACAGAACACAGGTTACATGTAAGAGAGAAAAACTCTCCTTTCCAAGCTGTAGAGATTCACCTTCACAGAATATAACCCTCCGGCAAGAGGGGACGCCCCTCGACGGTTTTGGACCCGATTTTGTCAGGGATATTTGTAACTAGGCCAGTTCTAATACCTTCTAGTGTGGTCTTATTACCTTCCAGTATGTCTGCCTCATACTCTGTCAATGGTCCGACTGGAGTCTCACACTCTTCCAGAGGGGGAGGCAGTTCATCCGGTGGGGGTGGGGGGATAAAAATAGGGATGCCTCTCAAGTCACCATCCTCTTCCTCCTTCTCTTGAAAATCATAGGGAGGCGGCTTAAGGTCTAGTGATAACGATCCACGATCGAGTCCTGTGGTGTCCTCTTCTTGTTTCAATTGTAAATTTACTTCACTCCTGCTATCATTACTATCTTCTGATCCTCTTGAATCTTTGCTTTCTGTGGAGCTTTGCCTTGAAGGGTGTGGAGGAGGGGGGCGGGCTGGGCGACGTGGAGCAGGCCTTTTCTTTTGGCTTGGCTTCACCTTAGTATCACTTGCAGGTAAAGATTGCAATGTGTTGGTTCTAACCGCAGGAGTTGGAATAACAGGTGGCGTTTGGTTGGTTCTAACCGCAGGACTTGGATTAACAGGGGGCGGTTGGTTGGTTCTAACCGCAGGAGTGGGCTTTTTCACTGGTAATCCAGAACCGTTTGTTTGAGAAGCAGGTTTTCCATCGGCAAACAACGCTTTGGGAACTGCCGGACGTGCTGGTGGCGGAGGAGCAACTCTTCGTCTACTTTTAAACTCAGGTGTCGAGGTTTTAATGTTGCTAGTCCCAGGAGAGTCGTCCGATTTGGAAGACAAAAAAGTTAAATCTGGAGTAGAAATAGAGATGATGCCATCCTTTTTTATTGGGCTGAAATTCTGATCCTTGAGACCTCCATTACGTAGATCCCTGGGAGGCTTTTTTGGAAGACTTGAGGTTTTCACGGAATATGGCAATGGTGGTACTGGAGGCTTCTTCTTTGCAACCTTATCACTGGAGTTACTTCCAGTCATAGTTGGAACTGTCCCATTAGAGGCTGACTGTTTGGACAAATCCTAAATAAACATCAAAGAAAAATCAAATTAACAACTTTGGTCCTGTTTGCATCACATTCACCACTTCAAACACATGACAACACTCAGAGAGGAGAGCGTTGGTATGGATTCTTTTTGTTTATTTACCCAGTCAGTTTTTTGGGTTTTGTGGGAAAAAACTGTTACCCCAGTGCTACATAATTTTTTCCGTAACCCAAAAAATTCTTTGTACCAGAATTAAACCTGTTCTGTATCATTGCTGCAACACTGCTGTACTATAAAATGTTGTACGTTCCCAGAGGATACTTACATTTAAATATGAGGAGGAAGGTGCAAACGAATGTTTTGGGTCGGAAATTGAAGATTTTGGTATTTGCGGGGCATCAAAATTTTGGCCAGTATTTTTGTGAGTAGTGTGGTTCTGACAAATTATATTGGTTCAAGATAAAGGTGAACATATGAAAAAGCACGGTATTTTTTTGTGGGTGGTTGGGTGTGGGGAGTTTTGGCCCATGATTTTGTTGTTGTTTATTATCACAGCTTCAATTGCACCTCCTTGTCACGTTGAGATAAAAGTACCCACCCCTCCCCCGCCAAAAAAAACACATCACCAGCATTTGCAACACGTCTTAACTACCTTATTTGCTACTTGTACATCTTGTTGTAAAAACACCTCAACTTCTCCGTCATCAGTGAGGACATTCAAAGACTTGCTCCTATGCCAAGAAAACCTGTTCTCCTTGTCTTCGGTTGGTGAAGTTGGTGACTCTAACTCAGCTTCACTGCTCCTTCTAAATTCTGATGCAACAGATAAATAAATAATGTGACTAAATGAGACCAACAATCAAAACCTCCACTAACGGTTATCCTTTTCACCCAGCTCGATGTATTCAATTCGGGATACTGTTGTAGACTCCTGCAATGTTTCTACTGCCTCATTTTGCTTGCCACTCAAGTGTGAGCCTGTATCCTCCTCTTGATCGTCACCTCTCTACACCACAAACATTTCAATCATTCATTTCATTGATTTTTGTCTGAAGTACAGTTCGCTCATCCGTTGATTGTTGCTTGGAGGGCACATCCTTTTAATAGCCACTTCTCTATACCAATATCAATAATTTAATTGATTTTCGAACAATACAAGTAGCACACCACAAGTAACACATTAATAAACTTGGTAGGTTGCTAAATAAGAAGTACATTAGCCCTCCATTGACTATCGGTATTCTTACAGCTACCTCACAGCAAGAAGAAGACTGGTCATCTGATCACATCATAAAGGCAGAAAGGCTCATTTTGTCAAATGGTTATAAATTAGTGTTAGCTTAGTTATGGAGGAACTTCAGTGGATACAAACTTGAGGTGTCACTGGCCATACACGTAGTATCAACAGTGAAAATGGAATGAATCTGGATTAGTGTTAGAGTACTCACTGATGTTATTTGGACTGTTAGATGGCGAGTCATCATCAGTTATTGAGGCTCTGGATATGTTACGTCCTAAAACGGCATAATTTAGGAAATGGAAATATGAGCATCAAGGAAAACTAAGTTATAGATGTTATAAATATTAATAAATTATGAGCAGTCTATGAGGTCATGTCACCTCAAACCTTATGAGCCAATAAAACAAATGAGGTTACTGTTTTAAGTTAGCTGTCCAAATTGTCCAAATTGTTGTCTTGTATTAGTTTTGAAAAATGGGAAAGTTGAGCCTAAATAGCACATGTTTACTGCTTTACAGATCAAAGCTATGCCTTGAAGATTGTAAAATGTAGCTGAGTTCCTTTGGACTGAGTAACCACGTTCAATGACTTTGCATCTAAATTTATCACGTACAGTACTTGGAGCAACCTGATTTTATGGCTCACTGGTGTACCTGTAATGCTTCCATCATGGCCATTGATTCAAATCACGTACAATAGTTGATATTTTTTGTCCCATTTCCTCTCACCCTTAAAAAGACATTGCCCTCAAAATTGGTCATATACTTTAAAAATTTTAACATGCTCTTTCCATTCTTCTGGTAAATAAATTGCATGGTACAGTAAGGGCCATTCATGAAGTGGTGGTGTAATGTTTAGATTACTTTTGCTAACAGCCTACCTTTTTTATCCATCAACCTCACTTGGTTGACCTCTATGTCATTCACGGTGCTCGTCATATCTAGAGACTCATGTTTGAAGTCAATGTACTGCAGAGAATGGTTTCGAGGGTTTAAATTCTCCCGTGAACACACTCTCATCACCAACTGTTTCATAGTCATCTCCAGGGAAACCCGATAAGACTTCCTTATTCCAGTAGGAAGGATGATGTGAAGAATTTTGTTCTGTTGAAAAGAAAATGGCCAGTGTAAACAAATGAATATTTCATAACTGGCGGTTTTTAAGGAATAAAAAGTATCTTTTCATGCTAAAAGGTAATCAGTGTGCTTAAGCCACTGACTATTACAAAATAAGTGCAATATCTCGTATTCAAATAAAATACAAAGACAATGAAGTGTGCAATAAAGGTAGCTCTGCTGTAAATTATTTTGGGTGCACTTGACTATGACAAACTTTGGGTCATAACTTTTTTGCCTTTAAAGCAATGGGTGTAAAATTTTGGGAAAGCTTGCAGCCTTTGTTGAGCAATAATCTGATAGGGTTCACTTTAGCTCTAATGTCACTAAAAATAATTTTCCTCAGTGAAATTGAATTCTGTCATAATTATTATTGTTTACTGCTTACTGCAGGTTTTGCCAGTTTTATAGTATCCAGCATGTTAAAGATGAAAAAGTTATGATCCTAAGTTTGTCATGGATGAGTTTGCCCAAAGTTACGTTAGAGCCACCTTAAAGGGTTTCTCGAAAGATACTAAAAGAACAAATTATGCAATACAATTTTACCTCCTCTCCTTCTATATCCAGGAAGTCCTCAAAGGAATCTTCCTCAACCTCTCCACTTCCTGTACCGCTGTCTGAAAGCATTGTTCTTAAAATAGCAACCTCTCGTATCTTCAACGAGCCAACAGCTGTGCCAGAGTCAAACGTGACTTTTCTTGCTCCTGTTCTTGGCAAAGACAACTGATGTTCGGCTGGATTGAGATGTTCCTTTTGGCAAATCATTTCAAAAAGTTCGCTCATAGTCAACCTGAAAAAATACAAATGAAGTTTAACTATCAATGGTGGAATCCCCACAATCTCAAACCCTCAAGGAAACAGGAATGGAATTGAGAGATTGTGGGGGTTCCAGATAGAGAAATTAAAGGTGTTTCATATTTTGAATTTTGACAAAACTGAACAATGATAGAAATTACTGATTTATTGATGTTAGTAGAGTCGTCCTCTATAGGACTCTAAATACAATACTGGCCATCCATACTGATATCACACGCATGTTTCTATTTTAACATTTAGCAAACATATTGGCCATCATAGGGTACCCTCACACACAGACATCATCACTCAAGTCTTTTTTTCTAATTTTAAAAACCACTAACCCTATATCTTTATATATCTTTAAATATACTGCATATAAACGTTGTGATCTAACCAGATATGGCATATAATCCTAATTGTATGGTCTCGTTCACCATGGGTCTCCCAGGATGACTCAGTGGTAGAGTGGTCCAACCAGCTTATGGAAGGTTGTGAGTTTGATTTCCCTCAGGGATCGGAAATTATCACAACCTTTATATTTTCTATTAAATTTATTTTTGAATGCTTGTTTCACACCCCACAAAAGATGCTGACCAAATAATTATTTACAAGTTCATAAAAGTAAGGTGGGACATTGTCAGAAACCTTTCATCCGTCTTTGGCAGTATTTGGACATAATTATCTTTACCCTTTCACTCCTAGTAGTGGCCAAAGTAAAAATTCAAGAAAAATCAGAATTTTCAGTTTTTCAAATCCTGCCCATAGTACCATGCGACAGTACTGTGAAAGAGATTTGGTCACACCATAGGATTTCATCTAGTGACTCAAAAATTAGAACTACATTGCCTGTCTCCATAATTGACTCTGAGAGTGAAAGGGTCAACTTTATCAGGCAATCTTTGGAAACCTTTGGAAATCCTGGCATTTTGAGGGTAAACGACTGACACAAATTCTTACTCAGAAACACATATGTTTCATTGTATTATTAAATCAATAATTCATTAACATGCCTGCTACTGTACAAAGTAAGATAGCTGTTGTGGTGAAAATTTGGTTTTGGTTTGAAAATATAAATACTCACAATCCAGGAACAGACATGATGGTTGTTTGTTTATCAGGCAGTTTGATCATCAGTGACACTTTAATGTGATGTACGTTACTTGATTTTTCTGGATCAGAGATCTGTCTAATAACAGCCTGTAGAAACAGATAACAAAGAGTGCTAGTCATACCTCTCTGAGCATTACACAGAATGTTACAGGCAGGTAGGATTCAAATGATTCAAATGAGCCCTCTTTTGAGGGATGAGTTATAGTGGCAGGCTAAGAAAAATGTTGATTTGTTCTAAAGCTATTGAATCACATTGCCGTAGCTATCAGTCAGAAAGATGATGATATCAAAACGTCCTTTCTACCATGTGAAAATGGACATCACTAGCCTCTAAAACTCTCATAGTGTAAATACCAAGTTAACAGTTCACTTTACGTGGACATGAGAGTCTTACATGTCTGCCTACCTCATTTCTACAAAAAACATTGTCCAGTTTGGCACACTAATCATCATTGAGAACTGTACAAAGTGAATTACTTATGAGGATCTAGGCATGTTTGCTTGAGGTGCAAGTTAGCCTTTCAAGGCCAATACTTAAGAACACATTTTACATTTACATTGGATGAACTTGCACAATTGTATGACATGAGTGCAACCTTGAAAGATTAATAATAAACAAGAAAGCCCATTGGGCATTTTAACCGGCCATTCTGACCCTCCCCACCCCTAGGTTTCACAAATGTTAGCGCAATCCTCTCTTTTTACGAACCGGCGTGACGAAAAGTGTGATTGTGTGACACAATATTTTGACTATAGCGGTACTGGATGACGTAATGTTTAAACTCTGATGACTCAGCTTAACATGATCTCCGGCACATGACAAAACATGAACAATTTTTTTAAGCGTGTCTCAGATACAGTAATACGGGTTCAACTCAGAACTGACTCAATTCAGTTTTTTATTCCATCCAAGAAATAGAAACAAAAAGGTCCAAAAGCTATAACTGTGGCAAACTGCGCGAACTCTTCTTTGACAGGCAAGACAAGACAAGACTTACACATGCAGGAGGTCATGCCATCGCGTGGGTGAAGTCATCAAGAATCCCTGCATCTTTACCAGTTTAATTTCCCAGCAAAAAAGGGATACTCGAAGAAATAGCATAGACATATGATTTCAACTACACATTCGCCTTTTGACACAGCTTGCTGCCCAGGGCTTGCTGTCTTGACGGCTTAGAGAACTGCTCATGCATTGCGTTACAAAATGTCATTCAAGCAAATCATACCAAATTTGCATACGGCAGATTTGTGTTTACTCAGGTTAGAATTGACGTGCCGAATTTCTTTCGGATCGCGAAGTTTTAGTTTCCTTCAGACTTTTTTGGTTTACTTCGAAGATTTAAAATGTGATATCGACTTCAGCGTAATGAGTGGAACTATTTTTACAAACATAATGCGTTTTTCCAATTAAGACTTCGGGTATTATTTCTTCTCATCTAAGTGACCATGTTCATTTCTCACACGTGTGAGCGCAACTAATTAAAAGTATTTGTCCGAGTTTAATATGTTGGTGGAAGTACAGCAACACAGAACAGGTGAATGTCGGTTCTTTAATAATGTGACTGATGGACTGTGCTTTGCCATTGTTCCTCATTTAAGTGAAATAAATCGAGCGAAATCTTTCGCGCCGCTAAGACTCCGGGACACATAAACAATAACATACGCGTGCTTCGTTTGAGTCTTGTTTCTCCCTAGCCGTTAAAAAACAAGACAAATACAAAAAAACCCAATCTTAACAACACTTCGCCGTTCATATTTAAATACTGTAAATTAAACGACAAAAACATACGAAGGTAACATTCACAAGACTTATATGCGCATGCGTCTTATATAAGACAGTGCCGCTCTTGAGTACCCGTACCACAAGCTTTACAGCACTTTCTTCGTATGTTAAGCCAACTTGCTTTCACCAAAAACCGTGTCCATTTTATAAACCGGCGGTCGCCATGGCGACGGCCGGTTAATAAACAAATAGTGGAAATTAAATACAAAAATAAATGGGAAATACAAAGATAAAATAGAACAAAGTTACAATGAATAAATGTAGTCTGAGATGGTGGCTTTAAATTTATGAAATCCCAGCTACCATGTCAGCGAGTGAGTTCCTAATATGAAATCTTAGCTACACGTCCGATCTACATGTACATGCAAATGTACAGCAGTAACAATGTAGCACTGTAGTGATTAAACAGAAATTTACGTGTACCTTTCTCTCTGGCTGCTTAAAAAGGTGGGCAGCTTTTGCTAATGTGGAGGCCATTCTTTTTACTGTGCTATAGAACTGTGAAAAAGAAAGACACAGGCTCAAATGCAATTTCATATAAACACTAACATAATATGATGTCTATAATGAACATCCACCATAGAGTGTAACTAGAAAATTGAATGTTGATCACTGTTAAAGTCATTCAAACGTGCTTTGATAGAAACAATTTAACAGAATATCTCTGCCGACCACAAAGAAACAATCATCTTTGCCTGGGCCAGTTCCAAATACTAGATGATACCTTCTTTGGCAAGTCAGTCATTTTGTATTCACAATTTTAAACATTATATGTAGCCTTTCTCTCAAAAGAGTTCACTGTTTGTTTTCCCTTGGTTGAAAATAATTATTACATGTATTAAACTGAACTCATATTTAGCTTATATTACCTTTTCACAAGCACAACAAATACAAACTCACATGTTTCTCACTAGTTACCTTTCACTAATTGATACAAGGTACCTTTGTTCTAACTACACATCAGGGAAAAATAACATGTACATGCAGTGGGCATTAAACAACTAAGAAATGTGCCAATGCCAAGACTCTAAGCATACTTTGGCTTAGACTTTGTACATTAATAAAGTGCCTAGCCCAATATTTACAGTAGCTGTATTGCATTTGATTTTGTAAATACTGGAGGCATGGCTGACAAATGCTCATTAAAGTATGCATCATATATCAGACCAAAGAAACAGCAATACAGTAGGATTTAAATTTTGTTGCTTCAAGAGACTCAAGGAGATAGGCCATCCAAAAAGTTCAAGTGAGAGGATACAAGAAAATGAAAACGTTTATGAAAATTGTTCCTACCTGTTTCCCAGACAAATTAAAACTGACAACATGAGATTGTGAATGGCTTAAACCTGACCTGAAATCTACATTTTGCCTAACTGAGGCATTCTACATTACTAGCAGTTATTGTAGGAGTAATTTATTGCCAACAGTTTCAAAAGCTGATCATGACCATTTCATCTGTTTCTCCTTTCAAGGGCCCAATTAATTAACTTTTTCTGACTCAGAGATAATTATGACTGACTGTGGTGATAACAACCATTAGTCATATTTCATACTTCAAAGTTTGTGCTACTTAAGAGTAGAATAGGATTAAAATAATAATTTGTTTGCTACTAAACACAGCCATTTGGCAGTTCATGCATGTAACTTTAATTGTTTTTAGTATCTTGATATCACTGACCCAATCACATAGCCTGGAGGAAAAACAAACAATCTTTCAAAGCCCCCTTCCCATTTAATAATTTGTGGGAATAGTGCAATAAAAATAGATTGATCCACAAAATATTGGTAAGTATTGTTTTTTGCCACAAGAATATAAAATTCATATCTTCAAGCCGCCATGTAATTTTCTTTTTATTATGTCCATAGACAAAGTAGTTTTGCACAAACAACAGTGTGAAAGTGGGAAATGACGTCATCGATATCCTCACTAGTGAGGATATGGAAAATACACCAGTTGAGTCCCAGATGTAGTTCTGTATGAACTTTACGAGTGGTCTACTTTCCACTAAAACACTCTTGTCTATATAGTAAACAGGAATTTAGAACATACTGTTCAAGCTACATTGTAAATAAGTCTTACGGTGTCTGGACGAGATTCTCTGCAAGCGCACATGCATTTTGTCACACAAAGTTGGAAGTTTGTGCTGAAGAAGCATCAACACAGTGCTTCTGAATTGAAGACACAGGTTTGGTTTTTTTAAAGCAGTTCCTCTAAGTTTGGTTTTTTTAAGCAGTTCCTCTAAATGTTCTGTACTGGGAACTCACTAGACTGTCACAAACCAATTTATAGAATAAACACTGCATTTTATTTGAATTTGATCCAAAAATGGTTTATGAAGAACATTACTTTTCTAGCTTTAGGTGACAAATACCTGCTCTGCTTGTTCTTCTTTAGCAAAACGCACACCAAACATTGAGGCACCATCCTGCCACTTGACAAATGATGAATTCCTAGCACATGTTGTATTAACTGTCACTAGATACTCCATTATCTAAGAAAAAATATAAATTATGGAATAGATTATCAACTAGTAACCACCATTGTGTAGTTCCAAAAAATATCCATACTCCCCCCACAGGTCTAAGGGATTGAAAATTCCAGGGAGGGAGGGGGTCTCAAACCCCAAAAATTTAATTAAAAGCAATTTTGAAGCTAAATTGGAATTTTCCGAGGGGCAGGGGTTCATGGGGCAATTCCCTCTCCATAGAGGGGGGGGGGGGAGGGTATGGATATTTTCTGGAACTACACATTGTTCAAACAATGTTAGACAATCATGTAGTATACCGTAAATGATCGATTAAGCACTGCGGCGCTTATTTAATTTTCTCTGTGAAAGGTGCGGCGCTTATTTGAGAGCAGCGCTTATTTCAACTACGGGTAAAACACTGAGGGGAATATAGAGAGAATTAAGTGAGGCGCATACTAGGTATGCACAATTTAATACAAAATGCAAGAAAAAGGACAAATATGTACACCTCGAACTGTTATATGAACCCGGTTTTAAGAGTTTCCCTACATTAAATCTTTAGAACTCACGAGTTGGTCGTGGTCTTATTTCTCAAGCGATATGGTTTTGACATCTCTTTATATCGAGCGCCGTAACAAAGGTGGGGCGTTTATTTGCAAATACCCAAATTAGCGCCGTGGCGCTTATTCGAGAGCGGCGCTTATTAAATTATTTTCGGTAAAGGTGCGGTGCTTATTCCAGAGCGGCGCTTATTCGAGTAGCGGTGCTTAATCGATCATTTACGGTATAGAAAGAAACATTTTGGGGAAAGCATACCAGTATGTTTGATGATGACATTGGCAACATTGAAATGTCAACTAGAACAATAGCAGCTTTGTCAAAATATCATAAAAGTTTTTTTTTGTTCAAATTATTGTCCATTTTCTCAGAATATTGGCAAGTTTCATCAAATCACTTGTTACTAACTTTTGCACAGATTGTAGAAATACGACAAAGATTTGTGAAAATCTGACACAAAATAAAAGCATATAAAATAATTCTGTACATAAATATTTTATTAAATAAATTTGTATTTTAAACAGTTTTTTAAACTAAGTAAAAATAAAACAAAAAATTAATTAAGGACAAAAATAAAAAACAAAATGAAAATCAGATTTCTAAAAATACATTAATTTTGTATTTTCAACATTTTAAAATCTAAGAAAGGAACATATTACTGGGTAAATAATTTTGTATTTTAATTTAAAAGTTAAGCTTATTTGCAAAATTTAAATATAAAATATTTGGTCTACAAAGGAGGAATTGTTGCCAAAAAAAAAGCAACCTTTGTGTGTGATTTTATGGTGATAAGTAATGTATATATTAAAATATATGTACCAAGTCTTATATATATGTACCAAGTGTAAAATAATAACAATCTCTACATTTTCTGTAAGAATGACAAAAAGTTAATTAAGATGTAAGAAATACTGTCAGAAGCAGCTATGTTTACATGTTTATTTCACTACTTGGCTGCAAAACCTGTGAATAAGATTGTTTGCTTAGTTAAAACAACATTGCATTGTTTTTAAATTAAACCAAAGTTTATATGCAATCTTTGTTCAAACATAACAGACACCTTGTAGTTCAAAATACAGCATTGCTAGTACTGCCAACCAAAACAGTTTTATTTCATTCATTTAAGTGCTCAAATTTCATATCCACTCTACTTCTAAAATGCAGGCAACACTGTCCATTATGATAACAACTTTAATTAAAACTCAAAACATAATTTGTTGTGCTTTTGGAAGGTTTGTTTCTTGTGTAAACGAAACATACCCAACCAAAACAAGCACTGTTACAGTAAACTTAATAACTTGAACCTCTATGAGAACTAATTCTTAGTGAAAAAAATTGAGTTATCACGGGTAAAATTACTCATTGAAATAAGTGAAGCAGGAGAAATTGCCTTGAGTTTGCATAAGCAAGCAGATTGTCATGAGTTATCAGGAATTTGGGTCATCAAGATTTCACTGAGTGTATAATTACATGTATGACCATTCAATAAGTTGACTCTTTCACACTTACAGGACAATCTTTGACTTACAAACCTGTGACACTCACTCATAATTTTTATGGAGGCACCGACAAGAAAACTAGAGAACTCAAAGAAAACCGTTGGAGCAAGGACAAGAAACAACACCGAATTAAACCCACTCATAACCTCAAGTCTAGCTTGGCATTCAAATCTAGGCCAAACTGAGACAAGTGCTCTCAGCACTGCGACGTCCACATGCTCCAGTAATGCAACCAGCATTTCCGGTGGTCAACCAAAATACATAACCAATTTTTTTTGCATATGTACATATAATTTGCAATGCAAACCTGCAAATAATTTTTTCCCTGATCAGGGCATTTGTCAGTCCAGGTTTAATGTTCACCAGACAAGAGGCCGGTCTGTTTGGACACATTTTTTTGCAAGATACTATAATAGGCCGTCAGCAAAATTTAGGATTTTCTGTTTCAAATTAAATGTCATTAACTAGCATATTTCACAGGTTATTTTGTCAGGTCAAACTGAGCTTTCACCAGTCAAATCCAAAATTTACCAGACATTTGTCAGATGGCAGGCTGTTATTTGCAGGCTTGCATTGATTTGTATATATATAAGTGCAATCAACAACTAAAACACAACCAAAACAATTACTAACCCTTCTTGACTTCTCAACAGCAATGATTCTAAATGGCTTGTTAGCATTGCCATGGTCCTGCACAAAGCACACTGGAATAAATCCATCCACTTCCAGCCTCCACTCCTTCTCTGCACCATCATTAGTGTAAAGCATTCCATAAAATGTCGCTAAAAGTGTTTCCCCACTATGGGCAAGCGAGCCCTTTTGAACTTCAGGCTTTGCCTGCAAATCACCCCTAGGATCATGTTCCAAGGTTTGACCGTCAAGTTTTCTGAACACCAGACCTTGTGGTTCATTGGTTTGTTCCTGTGCTGGTTTTAGCAGTCCTCTGCCATTTAGCACACTAAAGGGTTGAGGGACAGCATCTTCGTGTATCTTGTCTTCCACTGGATCACATTTTCTGATCTTCTGGGGTGGGGGAGGGGCTGGTGGTTTGGAAGAAAGATGCCTGCAAAATGTAAAAATATCATTGTTAGGGACAGTGCCCCCTAATACAGAGGTATTTATGCAAAGGTAATGACCATGCAGAAAAAGCAGATCTTTGTAAGGGTCATTGAAATCTAAAAAGAAAATTATGGGCAACCACATATTTTTTTCATAGATGATTAAGCAACCATAATAACTAAAAAAAAGCCTTAAAATACAAAGAATGTATAATGGCAATTTCTTTACAAATTGAAGCTCAATTATCGAGCTGAAAAATACGTGGTTACCCAAAATTTTGGATTCTGATAGCCCTTGCTAAGATCTGCTTTTTCCACATAGTCATAAACCGTGCAAAAATACCTTTGTATTAGTGGGCAAATTCCCTAAGAAAGTTGAATAACTGAGACCAGACCTGAGATGCGCAGAACGTATGCATGCACAGTAACAAAAGGATGCACCGTCCTTAAGTTGGAATGAAATCAGAACCAAATTATATTTTCTGAGGAATCCAGTGAGGGAAAGGTCATTTTACTCACAAGTTATTTCAACTTTAACTAGGTACATGAATTGTCATTCTGCCCACAAGTCATTTTGCCTGTGAACTGATTCACTGACTCAGACACTAACAAAAAAAAGTCAATTTGCCTCAGAAAAACTTTATGATACGATACCAGTAATTAATTAGCTAAGTTAACATGCATACATACACGAGATGATAACAACTGGTCTTTGCTTTTTCTCCTTTGTTGACTAAATGGTAAGTTGCAAATTTGCAGATCATTTGGCTTGTGTATTTCAATGAAAATCTCTTAACACTGGACACTGTGGATGTTTAGAAATATACTGCAGAAAAATTCACTGTAAGGGCAAAGATGAAACTGCTAAATTAGTAATACAAGCCATTTAACAACATCAGTGGACCAGTATCAAATGCACAACATTCAATTTTGGTTTGTTGTATTTGTGCTAATTAAACATGCAGTTGTATTTTTTTTAATATAAATTACTGTTAACAGCAATAATAAAAATGTAAATATTATCATTCAGATTCCATGGCCTTGACCCTAAAGACCACATTTAACTGTAAGCAAAATGACTGTCAATCATTCAATGAATGCTAGTTTGAAATGCATCAAATATAAAGAGTGCCTCTAAACACTGCAAGAATGCTGGATTATAAAAAGATCTAATGAATTTAAAAATAGAACCTATCTAAAGAGACCTTTTCTAAAATCAGATTACATAAAGAGTGCTTAATTATAAAATAGGATTATGAAAAGAGACCTTTCACTGATCCCGATAACGTAGATTTAAACCTACACTAGCTGCCAACATTAACAAGTGACTAAATATTCTAATTGAGCATAAACAGACAAAAATCTGCCAGTTCCGGGATCTCAGTTTCCGTACTCTTTAACCAAACTACATCATTACCATTTTCTCATCACCAAAATGCTTGATTCCTATTTTAAATCACAAGAAAAATCATACACACATCACTCTTTAGGCTTAAGCCTTCAAGAAGCAACACATGTCAACACTTAAAAATGATATTTTTATATTAATCCCATAGGAAGGTTTGCCTATATTTTTTGGCCCTAAAAACAGACAAATTAGCAGAAGATGACTTTGCATCAATATTACAGTTGAAGAAATTACTTTGTGAATTTCCCTCTTAAAGTTAACCTCTTGAGGTCCAAATTTGGAGGCATCATAGTCGCAGCAGATAGCTGTTTTTCAATGCCACTTGTAAGAACTTGGAGAGGCAGGTACTTTTCAAGTTGCTTTCATTGCTTGAGGGGGAGGGGGAGGGGGTTAAAAGTTCCGGAGTCTTCTATCTTGTAGAAGGTACAAATTCCAATTTAAGGCCTTGAACACGAGGTTACAGTATCTCTCCAACTGGTTCAACTTACAACGTAATAATAATCAAACAGAACTTACAACGTATATTGCTTTCCAATACAAAGTGTCAGCATCAGGAACGTAGCAAGACAAAATCAGGTAACAATAATGCCACTAATGGAATAAATTGCTACTGAAACATCACCCTGTCGCAACTTTAAACAGAGTCACTCTTAAACAGGGTAAGAAAATCAAACATTTTTGTGTCAAGCAGGGCTGGGTTTCCAAGACGCAGTACAGCCACCACCCAAACTTCCACCAAGGAAAATTTGTTAGCTTATTATTATTTTACAATCAATACTACATAGAGATCAATATTATATGTGCATAGATTCATTTAGTATGACCAATCAAATGAAAGCTACTAAGCATCACTGTCTTGTGATACTGTTTGTTTTTATGTGGTTCCAGAAAATATCCATATCTCACCCACGGATGGTTTTTCACTATGAACCCCTCCACCCCTCCGGAAATTCCAGTTTAGCTTCATACTTTCCTTTAAAAATTTTGGCCTTTGAGACCCCTCACCCCCTCAGAATTTCCAGTGACAATCCATGGGGGGGGGGGGGGGGGTGGGGGTATGGATATTTTCTGGAACCACACATTCTGTACAAGGTGATTCTAACTGTCTATATACAGAGAGACTAATATTATATGTGTCTGTAGATTCATTTAGTACGACCATCAAATGAAAGCTACTGAGCAGTACTTTCCAGCGATACTGTTCATTATTCTGTACAAGGCGGTTCTAACTATTATTTCCACAGATGAAATTCTAAAGTGTGATCATTTAAATGAAAGCTACTGAGCAGTTCCTTCCTGTGATACTGTTTATTATGCTGTACAAGGTGGTTCTCACTTTTATATCCATACGTGAAATCCTGAAGTGTTACCATGAAATATTAACGTAAGTTGCTTAGCAACACATTCCTGTGTTATGCTGTGTAACTGTTATTTCTATAGATTACTTTTAAAGTGTCACCATTCAAATGAAAGCTCCTGGACTGTACTTTCCTGTTGTAATAACAGTTTGACATCATATTGTACAAGGTGGTTCTAACTTTTATTTCCATGAAGTGTGATTATTCAAATGAGCAGTTATTTCCTGTGAATCAAATTGTTTATTATACATTGTACATGAAATCCTGAAGTGTGACCATTCAAATGAAAGCTACTATTCAAAGTACAGTACTTTTCTCAGCAGTACTCTTCTGTTCTGGCATAAGAACTTTTATTTCCAAAGATGAAATCTAAAATGCAACTATTCAAATGAAAGCTACTGAGCAGTACTTTCCTGTGGTACTGTTTGTTATAATGTATAACGTGGTTGTAATCTCTTGAGTATGTGGATGAAATCTTTAAGTGCGACCATTCAAACAAAAGAGCAGTACTTTCCTGTGGTACTGTTTATTATACTGTATACCATAAGGTGGTTCTAACTTTTGAGTCTCTGGATGAAATCTTTAAGTATGACCATTCAAACGAAAGAGCAGTACTATCCCGTGGTGCTGTTTATTTGCTGTACAAGGTGGTTCTAATTTTTACTTCCAAAGATGAAATCTAAAACACAACTATTCAAATGAAAGCTACTGAGCAGTACACTCCTGTGATACTGTTTATTATGCTCTGTGGATCAAATCCTAAAACGTGACTTTTAAAATGAAAGCTACTGAGCAGCACTTTCCTATAATACTATTTATTTTACTGTACAAGGTGGTTCTAACTTTTGAGTCTGTGGATGAAATCATTAAGTGTAATCATTCAAATGAAAGCTACTGTGTAATAACTTTCCTGTGATACTGTTTATTATACTGTACAAGGTGGTTCTAAATTTTGAGTCTGTGGATGAAATCCTAAAGTGTTGCCATTTGAATGAAAGCTACTGAGCAGTACTTTCCTGTGGTGCTGTTTACTGTACTGTCCAAGGTGATGCTAACTTTTAAGTTCTTGGATGAAATCTTAAAATGTGGCCATTCAAATGAAAGCTACTGAGCAGCTAACTCTCCTGTGATACTGTTTATCATCCTGTACAAAAAATGTCTATAGACGAAATCCTTAAGTGTGACCATTCACACGAAAGCTATGGGACAGTACTCTTTAAAGGTCCAAAATATTTTGAATCCCTAACATTGTGTACAGATGGCATTTTCGAAGCGTGCAAGCATGCTTTCTAGTTCAAGTTTCTAGTTAATTTATTATTCAACAACATTAATTGAAATTTACATACATACTGCTCTACCTGTAAACAGCAAGCAAGGCCTTACAGACATGTATCTCAGAGCCTGTTGTTGATTATGTACATGGAGAAAAGCTGTCCCGGTTACCTGAGACAACCCTGCTACCCGAGACAACTTTACTAAGCGTTTATGAGTCAGAGTTGGCCTTGCTCACAGAGTGAGTCCTAGTTGACCCTACTTAATTTTTTGTCATTACCATACATTGATAGTCACAAAACTCAATACCCCTTTTCCCTTAGGATTTCTTTTGTTTATTCAATCACCATAGCCTCTGCTTATTTATTTACTTCTTCGACATACAGGACAGGACAATACTGTCACTGTAGTGTCACACATTTATATAGAAAAAAAGTTGTCCTGGTTAACCCTTTACTGTCCAAGGTAAATGCCAAGTTTTTCTAAATTGGCAACTATGAACTGGTAGACCCCATGTGATATACCATTTGAAAGGTTATTTTAGGCATATGCTGCAAATCACACTAACAAGGATGGAGGAGGTCACAGATTAGACTGAGAGGCGTCCAAAATGAAAAAGGAAAAACATTTAAAATTTTCAGATTCCTCATACATATCAGGTATAGCCCTAAACTGCAGCTAAATTTGCAGCTCACAGTGCATGATTGTTGTAAGATATCAACTTGAGCCTGAAAGTACAAAGGGAAAATTCCAAAATTCCAAAAGTTGGAGGGGTGGTAAATCAAGTCTCATATAGGAGGGGGGTTTCAATTTTATGCCTGTCATGTGCAGATCTTTCCAAGATCTTTTGGTTGTGCAAATTTCACACAAATTGACCTAATATTGAGCATGTAACGGCATCTTGTGCCATATGACACTCTTGAGCGTTTTAAGAGGGTAGGAGGGTCATCGTACCAGCCTGGCCAAGTTTGAATTTCTCATGTAAACACTTTGCTCCAGTTTGTAGAGAAACGTATGAAAAGTTGGCCTGCCCAGGATAGCTCGCGTAGGAGGTGACCCGTCTACTTCTCTATATAAACAGGGCCTAAAGGAGTTGAGGTTTTTAAAGGGAGCGAAACCTCTAATGACAAACACCTCGTTAACCAGTTTAATGCAGGCATCAACTCCATAAAAACTACTTAGTTATATGACTCTTTTAATTAAAATATGCCCACAAAAATAGAACACTTGATTCAATATTATTGCCCTAGAATCTCCTAATACTATGCAATTTTTTGTCTTCTTTTGTTTAAGTTTTTTGAATGCATGCCATTATTTAGATTTTCTAGAAAAGTATGCAGGAAAACTTAGAGAAAGTGTTAAAATTAGGAATGAGATCTTACAAAGAACGGTAAATTATTTTGGTACGGCAGTTATGTTTAAGGTTCAGCAGTTCAGTGCATATATACTCCACTGAAGGAATTTCATCCAATATAATAAAGTAAGTCACATAAATTAAAAGGAATTATAATTCGAGCTCGAAATATTTATATTCTCTTCTATACGCGCTATTGTTTTGAACTTTTTGGTATGAAAAGGGGGAACCTTTTAAACTTTTTTGTAACCATTATCTTTTCTAAAAGGTGTAAAACTAGAAGAAACACTATTCTTAATAGATGTCTACTTTTTTTTCTCAGTGAGACATTTCCAAGTTTCGAAGGCAACCGACAGATTTCCCACGATTAAATTAAGCTGGTACGTATTACTAATCCCTCAAGTAGATATTGACACTCCGCGAAAAGGACATGTAATAGCTCTTCGCCGCAACACGCGTACAAGTTGATTTATCGGAACCGAGGATAATTTTAAACCCCGCAATTGAGCCTATATCATGAGCCAAAATGATATTACGCTTGACGATGTTATGATGATTAAATTTCAATTCGGTAAAATGCTGAATTAAAATGCGAACTTTCGCTGTTGGTCCATATTTTACGAAACAGTTAATGACTAATAAACAATATTTTTTCAGTGGCGGTAATATGAGACGAAAATCTCGGAGAAAGGTTAAATTTTGCAATTTATAGCTAACCTTCTCGAAGAAGCTACTGTGCCCCCTGAAGAGTCCATGTTTAATCACTTTGAGTGCTTGTTTCTCTCATTTCTTCTTGAACAATTTATAGCAGTCGTCCTACAAAATGAAAGAAACAAAATAAATTAATCCTACTTCTAAATTCTGGTTTATTTGCGCGCTTTTTAAAACGACGTGAGCGACCGAACGTGTTTTGTTTGATGTATCCAGCTACCTGTCACAGAGGTTCGACTGAATACCCAAGATATACGTTGCTATAAAGGTGACAGAAAATTACAAATCTGTGCACAAGCTAACGATTAATAAAAACTGGAAAAAAAATACATTACCTTTCGACTTTTTGATAGAGATGAAAATCAGTTCTCACTGGCGTAAGCTAAAACATTTTCTTGCCAAACCGCTCTTCGCGCAAACTTGAACTCGACAATCGACGGTGTTTATAACCTGTTATTACTTTTTAACATTCAAAGTCTTTTGCCCCCGTTTTATACGAAAAACAAAACCATTCCTTGAGTAGCGAGAACCTTTACCTTGCAGTAACCAAGGGTTCATCTACGTTGACTTCATTTCTAGAAAACTCTACAGAACAAAGTTTATGCGGCAAACAGTTGAAATGAATGGCTGACTGAACAGCCGAGAGCTGTTTACCCGTGACGCAGTCCCCAGCGGATAGTAAACATTTAGCACAGGGGAGGGGAAAGAAAACTTTTAGGTTGATCATGATGGTTAAAATTGTCATATTCTGGATTCTACACGTTCCAGAGATTGAAAATTAAAATAATTAACTAGCCATAACATTTGATTTCAGTTCTTCATAACTTCCCACTAACTCACCCACAAATGTTTTGTCAACTTCCTTAGGAAATATTCCCTCTATGCCTGAAAATAACAAAACATAATAAATAATTTCTTTAGTCGCCATTGATGGAATGAACAGACAAGGGAAAAACTGCAAAGAATCTTTGTGTGCATTGGTAAACCGGTAAACTTCAACTAAACTTCATGCTTCTTAATCTGAACAAACACCCTGCAGGGGTGGGTAGGGGAAGACACCTGGCAGGGATGGGGAGAGAGAGCTCACTTATTGTTGCTATCTGAGCACACGCGGAATTTTGAATGGCAGCTCAAGATGAGTTTTCAAACCCCTTTTTCCACTCTATAATTTTATCCCTTTTTTGCTGGCCTAAACCTTTATAATCAATAACCCATTTGAGACCAATATTGCAAAACATCCTTCTACCAAATCCTCCAGAAAAAAAATCAGCTTAATTGTTATAAAAACAAATACTGTCATCAATCACAATTTTTGCAGAGCAGAAAGAACATTAAGTTTCTAATTTTTCAATTGTTCAATTTTTCAAGAAACTGTCTGGTTCAAGAACAAAAAGAATTTAAATTCTTTTGTTTCTGCTCAGCAAGGTGTGTTTTTTTCTTTTTTGTCTAAGTGGCTCTGTTAAGAGTCACACTGTAAAATGTCTCAAATTTACACTCATCTCCAGGGTACCCAAAAATGTGGGCACAGCTTGCTACCATCTTGAAAGCAGAAATGGGCCTGGGAAAAAGGTTGTTGCAAGATTTCAGACAGTGCGGTGGAGGATAATTCTGACTTTTTCGTAAGGTGGGGCCCAAATATTAAAAAGGGGGGAGCAACCCAGAGAGAAATGCCCCTCAATGAGGGTTTTTTTAGACTGCTCTGTCCTGACCCATTTCTGCCATGCTATCTCACCCAAGGCAAGCTTCCTTCAACTCATCAAACATCTGTCTTCTCAATGTTTTGCTTGGCTGCCCCATCTTTCTTTCTCCCTCAGGAGTCTCAAGAGCCCAGGTAAATGCCATTCTTGAATGGGGAGAAAATTTAATTTTTAGAAAAATGCTGCATTCTAGGCTTTTTTGGAAGGGAAGGTGGGGGGGGGGTAAAAGGAGGGGGGACACCTTCAATACAACTACCAGTGTATTGTACTGTTCACATAATGAAAATCTACCTCACCAAAGTAAAGTCCAACATATTATGTTGGACTTTACTCTGGAGAGGTAGATCATCCTTATCAAAGGGCAGCAATTTTTTCAGAGAATCAAAAATGGTTAGCATGTGATTTATCTGCCTTAGCAGGAAACCACAAATTTTATGAAAGCATCTGAGTAGAAAACAAGACAGCTTCTACAACAAAAATTAATTATAATTACCTTCCTTTCTTTTGAAGACCATAGTTAGTTAACAAATGAAATTGCTTAGTTTTAACCAGCAACATCTTTTTGTTTGTTTTATGAAAAAGGTTGCTATGTATGTAAAGAATACTGTTTAATAGTTCTTAAGTTATCAGAAATGTCATGCATCATTTTACCCAAACCCAAACAGGTATGGGCAAAGAGATGGCTGACATATGAAACTTGTTCTTTAGCAATTCTTAAACTTTGTCATCTTTGTTCTCAAGTAATGCACTCCACCATTCTCTTCTTCTCTTAAATAAGTCAATAAACTAATTTACAGTTGCAACAACACCGTTCTCTTGCAACAAAGCTTCTGAATAGCTGGCTATGTTTCTTAGGTAATTTTGCCTCTTGGATTAACCATACGTGGCACAGTTTGTTATTATTTCTTTTTTCCTTTGGTGGTTTTTGGTTTCTTTGGTTTGCAGTATTTTGCTTCCAGCCCAGCAATCATGTCATCCATAGCTCCCTGCCTGTCGCTCTGTCGCTTCATTATTAGCTGCTTTAAGCTATCCTCCGAGCTGTCGTCATTCAAACCAAGTTCTCTTGCCATTTTGTCTGCCTCTTCAGCCTCCTTTTGAGCCTGAAAGAAAAACAAGTCTTAAAAATCATCACTTCACATATCACTAACAAGTAGAAATTTGTCTCATGTCCTAAAAATTTGCAAAATTATTGGGAGGAGGTACTCCCCTAGATAAGCTATTTGTAGTATCCCATAGTGTTTGGTATGTCTTCTTACCCCAGTGGATCTCTTTT
This sequence comes from Siderastrea radians, assembly GCA_964017195.1. Classification (NCBI taxonomy): domain Eukaryota; kingdom Metazoa; phylum Cnidaria; class Anthozoa; order Scleractinia; family Rhizangiidae; genus Siderastrea; species Siderastrea radians. Next base: position 46,293,779 of record OZ024893.1, read on the forward strand.
TACATGAAAGGATGTGTACAAGGCCTCGCTTTGAAAAAGAGGCTCAATACAACTCATGGCCTATTACAATTTAAAAAGATATTGCACAGCCAGTAATGAAAAACGTAAAAAAATACAACTATTTACAACGTAAGAAGGTCTTTTTATTTACATAAGGGAAAGAATGTTGGGTTGAGAGATGATATGGGGATACCCAGAAAGGGAACGGGGATGTACAGAAAAGAACAATTTTAAACAATCAATACGTGTAGGCATAAGTAAGCTTACTTACTTTTTGCTTTCTGGCTTTCTTTTTCTTTTTTCCCTCATTCACAAAGGCCGGGAATTTCGGAAGATCTTCCTCTGAAATAAGCTTCTCAATAATTTCTTTGAACCTGTCTTCGTCTTCAATCGTTGCACACAGCACATTCTCCATGATTGTGTCCATATCCCCTTCATAATCTAAATAGGCTGCCTTTAGGTCATTCCTTTCTTCTTCAGAACCTTTGTACTCCTTCTCAAACTCGGCTATGTCTTCTACAGTTATTTTCTTGAATAGCAATCTCCAATACGCATCCCAGTCGCGTTCTTGAACAACAACATCGTCGTCAACTTCCCCACTTTCATCATAAAGTGCTCTCTTCTCGGGATCCGAGAGAACTGTATAAACCCGGCTGAGACATTGAAACTTCTCTGTCGCCACCTTTTTGTCAGCTTCGCTTGCCCGATCTGGATGAACTTCAAGCGACTTTTTTCGGTAGGCTCGTTTAATTTCCGATTCTGATGCTGCTTTTGTTAGATGCAATACTTCGTACAAATCCTTGACGCCAAAAAGCGTCTCCAGTGTTTCGAAGAAAGACATTTTTGCTCGCTTTCGAGAAAAAATATGGCTGCCGCGCTGCCGCCAGCCCGCCAAATTTTCAGAGTAGTCACGTGGTAATGGTCCCTCATGAACCGGAAATGAAAAAGTGAACGGAAGTGTTATGTTCCATGTTCAGTCCGCTTCAATTCCGTTGCACTTCTGTTTCCCATGTAAGATTCACATAATGTATTCTGATAATCCCACTTGGGAAACGGCACCAATGCAAACTGCTGCTCAGCAACTTTCACTCGTCATGAAATATCATTTTTCACACCAACTGCTCCTGTCAAGCTGCAGGATTTCATCTAGACTCAAAGTGATACAACAATACATGGGGGAACAAGAGGGGATAGGGGTCTAAAAATTTCGCTAACCATATTCTTTTGTCCCCAGACAGCTCCTACTCTTTGAACCTTTGCTATCGTACACAAATATTGTTCATTTTTCCAAGAAATTATATACCGTAAATCCTATATTAAGACCCCAGGGGGGCTTATTTATTTCAACCACGTTTGAGGGGGGGGGGGGGGGGGGCTTATTTGAGAGGGGTGTTTATTTAATTTAGGGAAATGATTACCGGTAGACAACCAGAAGATGGTGTCAATTCATTTCTCCATAAGGAACTAGGACGCAAAGTGGAAAAGCTCAAGCACATGAAGTCAGAGGTCATGCAGCCGAAGATCAAAAACAGATCTGAACTTTCAGCGCGTGAATAAACCATACCAGATCAGTCCACATGAAGTGTTACAGTCGTCATTAATTACTAATACAGACTATCATTTATTAATTTGGTTGTGAAGAATAAGGGGAGGGGAGGGGGGTTAAAAAAGAGGGGAGGGGCTTAATAACTTTCTTCCCCTGAAAAGGGGAGGCTTATTAGAGAGGAGGGGCATATTTGAGAGGGGGGAGCTTAATAGAAGATTTAGAATAATTCACGATGTGATCTTGTTTTTCCTATTTTGTTGGCGTCCGTGTCCATCCCACCTTTTCTCCTAGTTTCTGCTAGCTTTTTTCCAATCCCCTTCTCCTTTACTGGGTTCCATGCCCTGTTTTTTCTCCACATACAGAGTTCAGCACTTGACTGAATATGCAACTGTTTTTATTAGACATATTGTGCAATAAATTATTACATTGATATCTACAAATTGACGCATTTTGAAAATTTGACTTATAATTTATATTAACTATAACCCTATTGTATATTTTGTACTCTGGTAGCACTTTGTAGCAATATATTTCACTATATGTCAATATACTTACATAACTGAAGTCAAGCCTGCTGACTCCCTCCATACCTACTATTAATGCCAAAATCACATGCAAGAGCTAGTGGAGATGTGTTTGCCTAAAATTATATAAACTACTAAAATCTGACAAATTTTCAATTTATCCCTTTCCCAGATCAGAGGAGGAAATTTAAATATGACAAGGAGGTGGAAATGATTTTATTGGGGTGTGCAACTCAAGATTCTGGAAGTTTTTGGAGGTTAGAAATTTTTCCCAGAATTTTTTGGGCAATAAGCAGAACTTCATGTTATGTGGGGATCCAGGGCAAAAAGTAAAGCCAGGCTTAGTTTAAAAGAGTCTCAGAATTAAAAGGACTCAACCCTCCCAGCTTCATTTTCTTTGGCAAAAGCAAGGTGGGGGGGGGGGGAGGGGCAAGCCCCTCCCCTCTAGTGATCTACCACTGGTTAAATTCTAGCAAGATTTTTTTTTGGGGGGGGGGGGAGGGTATTAAGTTAAAGATTAATACCATTAATAACCTTAACATTAATTTGTTTTGGAAGGGGGTTTTAGTTTTCACCAAGGGTAAACTGGAGGAATATCTTCTCCATGAGTGAGTTTTTAACCTGAATACCCCTTTCGCCACAGGCCTGCCTTTATTAATTTGACACCTCCTTTGCCCCCACTCAGGGCAATTTGCCATATGTTCACTCTGGGCATTGCTAGAACTGGCTAATGCATGGCTTAAATAATGATAAATATTAAATGGCATTCCAGACCAATAATACATGTAAAATTTGTTTGCACTGGGATTAAAAAAAATAAATATTTACCACAGGATGTAATAGTATTTAGTGAATGAAACCCTTTTAATACAACTGTGTGCTGTACACTGATAATTTCTAACTCAAACATTCCAGTAATTTGAAAACTCTTGGATATGATCGGAAAGCTATCAGTCCATTGGTATTACTCCATTTCTTCCCTTTCTCGTCATCTGAGGTGTGGTACTTTATTCTGCATTTCTTCAAACTTGTTTCATTGATTTCCTTTTCAGCTGTTTTCAGAGATAGGGCTTCGTTGTACGCTACCAGTCCTCCCCCCATGGAACAAAGAATTGCATGTGCGGCACAGGTATCCCACTTAAAGGAGGAGGCATGGGAAAGAACATAGAAATCTACATTCCCATCAATCACTTGAAGAAGCTTGTGACCAACACCAGAAATTGTAAAAATTTTAGCACCCGAGGATAAAAGGGTCCTTTTTATACCCTCACTTTCACTGCCACTTATTGCTATCTTAAAACTGCCAGACTTTACATCTTTATTATCGTGGATTGATTTGTGATCAGTTCCAAGAAAATAACAGCAATGTTCCTCATATGTCACTCCCCAAAGCCTTCTCCCTTTCCACTGATAATTATTTTGCCTGTCTTTAGTGTGCACGGAAAACGGTTGATTGATGACCCCAGCCACAGGCAGACCAGTTCCTCGATGAAAAATGCCAATAAGAACAGTTGCACAGGGCAACCCTGAAACCACAATACCACTGACATCTTCTCCAGGCGAGTTTGACATGTACTGTGCTGTGCTATCTGTCAATGAAAATTATAAGAAGTTTATTTATCAGACATCATGTCTGGACAAAAACAATCCACAGAGAAACACTATCAACAGTTGATTACTAGACTGGTGGTGGAGGTAATCCTTAATAAAATTTTTTGGTGGCTGTGCAGCCCACTTCGTTAACCCTTTAAGAGCGACTTTCAGTAAAAATACAGCAAAATTTCAATTTAGCGGCAGTAGTTGAAAAATCGATTTCTTTTGTATTTTGCATATAATTAGGTATTAGTAAAGCTAGAAACCTGATGTGGTTCGTTTTCGCCAGAAGCACTTTATTTTCGAAAAAAACGAGGAAATCGATTCTCGGGTTTGAGAGGTCAAAATCACAGGAAATTAATCTTGAACATCAGTACTATAAACTTGCATCGCGCTGGTAAACTAAAGCGCAGAGAAAAAGATAGGCACTTTCTATCGACAGAACAAGTCTTTTTCATTAACTAGACAGTTGTGAAACAGTAGTAGCGAAATCTACTGAACACAAACAATTCCAAACTTAAAGGTAGGTTTTGATGATCACGTAGAAACTGATTTGGAGCCTAACTTCTGTGAAATAATTTAACATGTGCCATAATTCTAAATGGTCTCAATCCTCATTCAATAGACAGCACAAACATTGAAAGAAGCCATACCTTGAAACTGGCTTGGGGTATCCAAGCTACTTTGTTCGGGGCCAGTTCGAAGTCAGCAAAGTTTTAACAAATGGGGCTTAGTGAAGTTGAACTCTGCCGTACACAAAAACACGGGAAATTTTGCTTCTTTAACCAAATGGGCTCGCTCTACTTCATTCTTGTTAATTTCCAGCATTAACATGCTTTTGCGTTCCAAAAAGAGGAAGCAAAAGCCCGAAATGGGCAATTTTCACGTTTCCAAACTTCTGTTCCTTCATGTGCAAATATTCTCTCTACATTTGTTTGCATTGTGTTACCAAATACCGTGACCAAATTGTTTAACCGAATTTGGATATACCGGTATGATGTCACAGGTGTAGCATATTAAATGTACGTTATGTCACGTTTTGTTGTGGTTTGCACAGAGAGCTCACAACGATATCACCAGTATCGTTCAATTTTTTCTTTTCCCTCTACCTTTTTTGAGATCAACCGAACAACAACGAAGAAAAGAGAGATTGTGTAGCTAAACACGAAAATTTTGATGTATTTCGGGATGCAGTGAGGTTGAACTTCATTAAGCCCCATTTGTTAAATTCACTGTCTTCGAAGTTTTCCCAAAGACAGCAGCATGGATACCCCAAGCCAGTTTCAAGGTATAGTTTAGTTCAATGTTTCTACTGTCTATTGAACGAGGATTGAGACCATGTGGGGTTATGGTACATGTTAAACTATTTCACAGAAGTTAGGTTCCAAATCAGTTTCTACGTAAACATCAGAACCTGCCTTTTAGTTTGGAATTGTTTGTGCTCATTAAATTTCCCTACTGCTGTTTTGTAACTGTCTACTTAATGAAAAAGACTTGTTCTGTTAATAAGATGTGTCTATCTTTTTTTCCGCGCTTTAGTTTACCAGCGCGATGCAAGTTTATAGTACTGATTTTCAAGATTAATTTCCTGTAATTTTGACCTCTCAAACCCGAGAATCGATTTCCTCATTTTATTCGAAAATAAAGCGCTTCTGGGGAAAACGAACCACATCAGGTTTCTAGTTTTACCAATACCCATTTATGTGCAAAATATAAAAAGAAATCGATTTTTCAACTTCTGCCGCCAAATGCTCGATGTTTGCTGAAAGTCGCTCTTAAGCCCCAATAAGTGACAAGTATCTAACTTCTCCTTACATAATTACCAGTATCACTACTTGATCAAATGTACAGGTCACGAGAAAAAAGAAAGTGGTCACCAAACATGAAATGTCTTGATGTTTGTGTAAATTCTCCCAACTAGTGCACCTTCAGAAACATACAGAGATCACTAAGGAGAACATGCACATTGATATTGGGGCTTAAAGGGTTAAAATAAACCCTTTGACCCATTTGCACCCAATTTTAGCCCCGACTGTTCAAATTCCACCCCTTTGCAAACTAAAATGGCAAAAATTAATGTCCTGTGTATTAAAGACTAGCACTCTCAATTAATTGTCATGACTACTTTTGGAGGTCCCAGCTAATCCAGATAATCAAGGTCTGACTCTAATCACAAAATATCAATGTTTTCTTACAGCATTCTTTAAGTCTCATAGTGACCCGGGGGAGGGGGGGGGCAGGGGATACTCCATCACAATACCTATACAGGTATGTGCCACCTGAACATAATGGGATCGTGATTTGGGGACTCCTGAACTAAAATGGGGTATCCATATTTGACACGTTTTCTAGTAGGGGGTGTAATATTGCAAATGCACAAAAGCTTCAAGATATCAGCAGGGATTTTAAATTGAAGGGCTTGGCATAACACTATGCTAAGTGACTTTTTGAGTGTTTTCTTTTATTTTGCTCAAAAATTGCTGATTTCTCGCATACAGGCTTAGTTTTATGTAGTTAACATTGCCCCGTATTTTTTTTGCTGTTTTGTGCTTTAGTTTTCGAGAAAACACGGGCCAAAAAACACGTTCGGCGTCTTCTGTTGTCTTTTGTTTAAAACGGAAAACAAAAGAAACCGATTAAGTTCTTTGTTTCGTGAAATCAATGAAGTGGCACAAACCAAAGTCAATATGAATAACAAAGGAATCTAATCTTTTAAAGTCATTGAAATTTGCATGTGAAACTCCGTGGCGCAGCGCGCTGAGTGCAATATTTTTAACCCTGTGCTTGATGAGAGGCGCAAGGCGTACCGGGTTTGAGTCGCGCACGTGGCTAGGTTTTATTTTTCACTGTTGTCTACTTATTATGAAATATATAAATGGCCAATTAACTAATGGGGAAATAACACAACCTGGTTTGTGTAGAAACAGTTGGTTTTTGGAGGTATAGCCATACAAACAAAGAAATAATTTTTCTAAAAGGGGGTTTTGAAATTTAGTAAATATCTAGAATAGGGTATTAAAAAATTGCCTATTTCTAGAACTGGGTATCACTTTGAATGCAAAACCCTTCTAAAATGAGGTCTAATTTTCGAGGGCTGGGAGGCACCCACCCACCCAAAACCTACTCGAATACTAGATTTTCCATCTTAGTATCAACTTACCAATCGGATCAATCCAAATTGCTAGCTCATCAAGTGGCAACTCAAAGTCTAACTTATCCTCCAGTGCTTGTATTTCATCTGCGTCTAAGGTTACGTCTGTATGAATAAGATCTGCCAACAGTCGTGCAGCACTCTCGTTTCCGTCAAGAACTGTCAGAAGATGTTTGGATGTGGTAGATAAATCATTTTGCACCTTTATTATGATTTCCTGGCCAGAAATGTCGGTGAATTTGTTTGATTCCTCACCAAAAATAAAGCCACTGAATTCAGGAAACTGTGCGAACAGAGATGAGAAATTTATTCAGGACTTTAATAGTCCTGTCAAAATATGGTATCAGCTGGCAATTTTGCCACTTTCAGTCAATTATTTACCTCGATTGCTTCACGCTGGAGTTCCCCAGGAACCCTCTAGCAGGAAGAAAGACCCAGCCCTTGCAGCCTACTACTTATCATGTTGCCAGTTGTACTACAAATCATTTTGATAGGGCTTCTTTAATAATGAAATAAAGGAATATTTCAAAGAAATGGGCCTTTCCAGGCCATCTTCCTATCTACCTCTCTCTCTCTCCATAGAGGTTCAGTGGGTTGTTAGGGTGGGTGTCCTGTGCAGAGTGAGTGCAGGCACCAGAGAGGAGAGATTGGTTGAGCGGCAAATTTTACACCTAAAATTACTTGGATCAGCAGACTCCCCTACACAAAATCCCCTTTGATCCTCTATGGAGAAGAGAGCCTATCTACCTCTTTGCACCACCCACCTTCTCCCCACCACAATGGTAGAAAGCCTCTGTTTTGTTATTTCCATACATTCATGTATAAGGAGTGGCAGATGGTAAATTTGAGAGTTTGCAAGACAGCAAACAATTGTTTTTCTTGTGTGAGCCTGAAACCCTTTCAGTTTTTAAATTAGGAGACTGAGCTCTTAGAGTTTTCCAAATGCGAGGCCAAAACTTTTTAGGACATAAACATTCGAACACAAGAGTCTCAAATCAGTTTCGGGAAACTGGAGAGGTTAACTAAGTACATCAGAACTTCAATTCAAGACTCCAGACGGCTTCACAAAAAGAACCGAGACGGCTAGGTTGAAAAAAATTGAGACTCTGAGACAGTTTTGCTGAAAATTCGAGACAGTGATACACAAATAATCATCTAAAACCAGACTGTGAGCCACTTACCACTTAGCTGAAATTTTACAAGACTCTAGAAAATCCCACCAAAGTTCTCATGGGAATTTACAGTTGAAAATGCAATTATTTACTTCCTAGTCCAGCTATTTGCTCAACTTTTGATAGAAAACTCTCTCAGTATTATACCAACTTCTTTGCTTAATTTCCAATTTCTTTGCTTAATTTCCAGGCTTTGCCTCGGTGTAGGAACCTGTGCAACTCACGGATGACATAGAATAAAGGAAACAAAACATTTTAAACAACAGCGTACAACATAACAAAGAACTTGAGGATTCACAAACGATGGACTGAGAATATAATTGTATTAGTTTTATTATATTCCATTGTATTAGTTTTACTGTATTAGTGTTATTTAGTTTTTAACATTCCACTGTATTAGTTTTATTCAGATTTTTACAGTTGGTGTGATATCTCGCAATTTTTTACCGACTAAATAAAGTGTAGATGTAGATGTAGATAACAATAGCTGACATTAAACAAACAAAGAAAATCTTGAAATTATGAATATATGATATTCATATATTTGAACTGCGGAATGAAGAAATAAATGTAAAGAAGCTCCTCGCAGTTATTAACGCAACTTATGCAGTTGCAAAAAGAAAGCCTGAAAAAATCAGGCTTGCCGGGATTCGAACCCTGACCTCCGCGATACCGGTGCAGCACTCTAACCAATTGAGCTAACAAGCCAGCTGGGAGCTGGTCATTAAATTGGTTCGTAATATACCCGGGAAAGATGAAGATGAAATTATGAAATTCATATATTTGAACTGTGGAATGAAGAAATAAATGTAACGAAGATCCTCGCAGTTATTAACGCAACTTATGCAGTTGCGAAAACAAAGCCTGAAAAAATCAGGCTTGCCGGGATTCGAACCCTGACCTCTGCGATACCGGTGCAGCGCTCTAACCAATTGAGCTAACAAGCCAACTGGGAGTTGGTCATTAAATTGGTTCGTAATATACTCGGGAAAGATGAAGATGAAATTATGAATATATGAAATTCATATATTTGAACTGCGGCAAGCCTGATTTTTTCAGGCTTTCTTTTCGCAACTGCATAAGTTGCATTATTAACTGCGAAGATCTTCTTTACATTTATTTCTTCATTCCGCAGTTCAAATATATGAATTTCATATATTCATAACTTCATCTTCATCTTTCCTGGGTATATTACGAACCAATTTAATTACCAGCTCCCAGTTGGCTTGTTAGCTCAATTGGTTAGAGCGCTGCACCGGTATCGCAGAGGTCAGGGTTCGAATCCCGGCAAGCCTGAGTTTTTCAGGCTTTGTTTTCGCAACTGCATAAGTTGCGTTAATAACTGCGAGGATCTTCTTTACATTTAAAGAAAATCTTGTCAGGTTCTTACACCGAGGCAAACCCAATTTCCAATACAAGCTTATCACAAATTTACTTTTTCCTCAGAATTCACTATTTTCTCAGATTACCCATTTTGTGGAAATTTAATATTTGACATCGGATTTCAGATTTATCCCACACAAACACTGCATTTTGCGTTGTTTTTGCTCTATTTCCAAGATGGCGGATTTCATCGTAAAAAGGTCGATTCAACTCACTTCTTCCGTAACATCACGCTTCACCACTTCCTGCACAAGAACATCGGCAAGCGTCTTAAAATCGTGAATAAATCGCTTGTTTTTTTCTTGCCCTGTTTTCTCCTCAACCATCAACTGGAATAGCTCCTCTTGGCATCGCCAAGCACGCGCAATTTTCGCTGATTTTTCACTGGCTTGCAGCAAAACTTGCATGAGATGTTTTGCGCTTCTGGCGGCCATTTTGTTGCACTGTAAGAAACAAATAATAAAACGATATAGTTAGGGAGGGGTGGGCTACGAGTGATTCACAAATAAATGAGATTCTTTAATTTAATTTTGTTTAGCACGATTCGGCCAAATTCTCAATTAACTTAAAATAAATTTATGAAACAAAATTCGAACTTATTTATTAGAATAAGAGACTTTTTGACGTCAAATGAACAAATTCTCTTCGTGACCTTCCCTACCCCAGTTAGTACATATTGCTCCGGTATTACCGCTGACAACAATTTTATAAATTTGCCGCCATTTTCGATTCGACTTCCATGGATCCAATATTTCACATTTATTTTGATCAGTTTTCTCCCCATTAAATCAGCAGAATCCGATAAAGTAGAACAAAATGCCTCGTGAAATTATAACTCTGCAAATTGGACAATGTGGGAATCAAAGTAAGTTCATGTTGGTGCTCTATTTTTGGGAAATTTTCTAAGTGAGCAAATATCAGTGAAGAATTAATTTGGTTCTGTGCTGTTTTGTGCCGTGCATATGTTCTATGCTTTTGTTAACTGCAAGATCTAATTCTTCTAACTCTGAATGATATATATATTTTTTATATTTAATAGTTGGAATGGAGTTTTGGAAGCAGCTTTGTGCTGAGCATGGAATCAGGCCAGGCAAGTTCCTAAAACTATAATAAATAAAGTACTGTATTTTAAGACCACCATTTCAAACCTCCCCTTCTTCCCAAGACCAAGTTTACCTGGAAATTTTATTGATTGATAATAATAGTTCAGCCACGATACCATTAGACAGACCCCCACGCATCTGAAAGCATGGCTATCTATCTGGTATCCTTACATGTAAATGGTTGATATTCTCACTTATTTACTACAGTGAATCTCCGATATAAAGAACCCCTACGTAACGAAGACCCCAGTATAATGCGCGGATCAATTCGAAACTTCAACATCCCCCCCCCCCCGGGCATACCCCGGGCATTTGACTGTGCATAGTGCCCGGGGAGGGGGGAATTTGAACGTTTCATTGGAAGGGTGGGGAATTTGAACCGGATTTACCACTTGTTCTGACGTAATAGGCCCTTGAATTTTTTCGGTTTTTGCGGGGTCTGACGGATTTACAAGATAGAATTTTGCCTTTGTTAGTGAATAACTCTTTGAAAAGGGTCTTTAAAAGAAGATTGAAGGTGTCATTACAGCATATCTTTCTCTGAACGGCATGTAAAGTGCTTGATTGAAGACCAAATTTGTCTTTGAGAAGAGGCAGTTCAGTACTAATTGGTGGGGCATTTGAACAGCTTTCTTGCCCCGAGTGGAGGGAATTTGAACAAGCCAATCTTCAAAAGTTCAAATGCCCGGAGGGTTGCCCGGGGGGGGGGGGATGTTGAACTTTCGAATTGATCGGCGCATAAGGAACAATAGTGTTCATCCCAGTAATAGTAAAATGTATGGAAAAGAACCCGATATAACAAACCCCCATTATAACGAGTACATTTTCCCAGTCCCTTGTACTTTGTTATATCAGGGTCCCACTTTTTATTTGGGTATCCAGAACACCCACTGTCTCACACACAAGTTTTAGTTTCTCTTGACGAATGTGTGTATGAGATAATAAGAGTCCACGGTATTATTCTATCACTTTCCAATTATCAAGTACAAGCTGTCATTTGGATCGAAAACTCCTGAATCCACTGCTACTAGAATTGTTACTGGATATATTGGATATTTGATCTCGCATAAAATTAATACGAGAATTAGAGGTGGCTGCAAGGAGAATTTCTATTATCAGTTGTTGTTGTTCTTTTATCTGTGAAAACCGAAAGTGATTTTTGCGATGGTCTCTTCAAATGTTTTTAATTTATTAACTTTTATTGATATTATCAGATGGAATCCTGGAAGACTTTGCTACTGATGGGACTGACAGAAAAGACGTGTTTTTCTACCAGGTAGGTGAAAGGCCAACTTTATTGTACCTTTATGTAATAATAAAGTACTCATAACAGACCCACATGGACAACTCACTGTTTAGTAAATGTACATTTTGGAAAAAAATATGAATTGCCAGTTTCTTCAATTCTGCAAAAGAAAATTGGAAAAATGACCGCAAAAATGACCATGCATCATTGCATCAGACAAATGAATTAATAGGGCATCAAAACTCGGCGGATATCTGTGAAATTTGGCCTGAACATTCCTCAGATGTTGTGAAACAAAATATTGTAGGGGATTTTTGAAATTTGTAATATTTCACCCTTGGTGATCTTCAATGCAATGCGCATCGCATATTCTTTGCTGCTCGAACTTGACAGATTAATTTAAAAAATAACTAGTCAGAATATCGAAAAATGCTGACATGCTTTTGATGATTGATCCTTTGTGATTAACACTGTGCAGTTATTTTGCCAAAGCACTTGGATTTGATACCCTATTGATTCAATTGAATGACACATGGTCATTTTCGTGGTTGTTTGCAATTTTCTTTTGCGGAATTGAAGAAACCGGCAATTCATATTTTTTCCAAAATCTTCATTTATTAAGCTTTCGAACGATATATAGTTTGCTGTGTTTTCCTTTAAAATGGCATGGATACGAATTTTTTCCCGGAGGACACCCACAAAGGTCTGGAGTAACCTTAACTCTTTGTCGGTAGGGGAAGGCGTACTTCTCCCTTGACCAGACCTTGAAGAGTAACAGAAATCAAACCTCGGGACTTCCTGGTATAAGCTATGGTAAAACCTACATGTAGCCTTGTAACCACTGTTAGTATGACCACATGTTTCTAAATTGTTAACTTATTTCTTACAGGCTGATGATGAACACTACATTCCCAGAGCAGTTCTGTTGGATTTGGAGCCTAGGGTAAGTGGATTGTTTCCTAATGGGTGGGTGGAGCATGAGTGAGAACATGGGGAGGGAGCTTACTGATGGCCAACACTCAATCACCCTTTTATCCTGGAGGATGTCTTCCTCAAAAGTGTTAGCCTAAGGATTCTGTTTATTTAATCATCTTAAGTGTTTCTGAGTTCTTGGTTCCTGTCCTTTCATATCCTGGTTACCACCCCATCATCTTGGTTCCTGCAGCGTATCTCTTTTGTCTCCATTCCTCTGCTTTCTTATGTCTTCTTACAGCCCTGCCAAAATGTTTTGTAGTGGTAGGCAGGATAACAGAAGTAGTAGGCAGTAAGGGCTAGAAGTGCATTTACAGTGTATTATTATGTAAGCATTAGTGAACTCCAGTGTTAAGTAGGCAGCAAATAATTGACTGTAGGCGGCAAAATTGCCCGCTGCCGGCACATTTTAACAGGGCTGTTCTTAAAGTGCACCTAACCCCAAAATATTCTTTTCGCTAAAATAACTCTTTGCACCTGTTCGAAAAGCATTACGCCTTTTTTTTAATGAAATCCCCCTCAGTCTTGACTTTTTATAGGCTGTTAAAGTTACGAAATCTAGCCATCATCTGGTACATGACCAAGCTAGTGAGGACATGGGTCTATTCTGGAATTGACATCACAAACTGATTTGCATCTCCTTAAGTCTTTGTAAACATGCATGCAAAGCAGATTGTGACGTCAAATCAAGAATAGACCCATGCCTCTTCTAACTCGGTCGTGCGACAAATGGTGCTTAGTTTGCCAGTTCCTGTCCCCTCTTCTCCGGGTTATCCCTCAGTTGTCTACAATTTCCCCTTCTTTTCCCCAGCCACCTCTAATTTTCCTCTTCTTTTTGTATTCTGGTTTCGTCCCTCTTTTCTCCCAGATTCCAGGGGTGCCACAAAGCTCTCGGAATGCTTCACAGAATTGGCTGAGAAAACAACAAATAATTAACAGAAACAATAACACTAGCCCTGAAAACGATAGAGCTTCCCGGTAGCAAGGTCCAATGAAATTAGAAGTGCTAAAGAGCTTTGTGCCCCTGAGATTCCAGGCTCCTCTCCCTCCCCCTCTCCTCTCCCCTCCCCTCCCTACCAAGACAACTCATGGTTATGCTATTCCTTCTCAGGTTATAGATACCATCACGTCGTCACCATATGCCAACCTGTACAACCCGGAGAACATGTACACTTCAAAACATGGTGGAGGAGCCGGCAACAATTGGGCCAGTGGATATTCACAGGTTCAAGTTATTAGGGATTAAATTACTGAAATGAATTATATTAGCAAAAAAAATCAAGTTAACCAGGATCTTTTTTTTAATAGGCTCATCAACTGTGTTTCTTTTTACTGAACTTTTGGTGACTTTTTCCTAGTCTCACCACAGCATTGACAGCTGCTTGTACATGTACATGTAGCTTGCATTGATGATTTTACTCTTAAGGGAGTATACCTTTAAGGAACAGCTTTTTGTTTTTTGATCATGTTGTCTTCCACTGTGAGGTGGCACAACTCCAAGAACGCCCTTTTAGCGTAGTTGTTCTTTCAATACTTGAGATTTGAGATTCTCTTTTGTCAATATTACTTTCTTTTAGTATCTTACATTTGCTACCCATTATTTCAGGCTGAACGTCTTCATGAAGAAATGTTTGACATCGTAGACAGAGAGGCTGATGGAAGTGACAGTTTAGAGGTAATTTGAGGGCAATGTTTAATTGATCACTGTCCACTTGTAAATCACTTGGGTGCAAAATGTCGTGAAAGATGATGAGCCAAAATTTATGTGAAATGACTTTGATTTTCAGTGAAACTTGATCTGTATCCCTGCTATATTCCCAGTCTCCTTGGGACTCTCTAAAATATTGATAATAATATTAATGTTTTGCAATAACCCTGGTAAAAATTCTGCCCAGGATCCTAATAAGATCCCAATAGGATCCTAACAGGATCCTGTAGGATCTTAACCAGGATCCTGGTAAGATCCTATATATAAGATCCTGTAGGATCTTTAGGATCCTATAGGATATTGTTAGGATCCTATAGCAGTGTTCTCCTTATCAGGCGGTAACCGTTTATCACTTGCAGCACTGCTTGTTACCGGTTAGAACCACATACTAAGGCCTGGATTAGAAACATCCAACAGTTTTGGATTGTGGAAGGATTTATTATCGGATTGAATTATGAAAAGATTTATGTCAGTTGTACTACATACCACGTCTTCTCATTGTCCATGCGTTCGTACAATATTAGACAAAGTCTTACTATCTGGACGTTTCTAAGTTTGTTAGATAATAGTCTCATCTTCTCAATGTTTCCCTCATCTTCCCGACTGTCGACATTTCTCCATATCTTAGAACATTCGAAAAATGCTATTGTTATCTTCTCGACGTTTGTCTGTGTGTTGATATACACTGCTATAGGATCCTATAGGATCCTGTTTAAGATCCTATAGGATCCTACAGGATCCTAAGCAAGATCCTATAGGATCCTATAGGATCGTACAGGATCCTAAACAAGTTCCTACAGGATACAGAACAAGATCCTACAGGATCCTAAACAGGATCCTGGACAATCTTAAGCAGGATCCTGAAAGACTTTACAGTAGGATCATAAACAACGTGGTGCCATTTAGGATCCTGGGTAGGATCCTGTGTGAACTTACAGGATCCTTTAGGATCCTAGAAAATCCTGTAGGATCCTGTATAGGATTTCTACCAGGGAACTTAAATGTAAAAGGGGGAACAGGGGGGTGCGATGTTGCATAATTTTATCACTTCATGTCTTCTTGTGAATACCACTTCCCACTTTTTCTTTTATCCCCCCCCCTCCATCCTTACTTGTCCCCCTCCACTTGTAATAAATGACAAATGGGTTTTGCCATGACAAATTTAATTACCAATATAGCAAATTGGTAAATTGTCGATCGTGAGTGTAGTCCTGAGAAGGACTGTTTGAGGTGACATTGACTGACATTTCGACAACCTGAGCGGAAGTCATCATCAGAGTCAAGTGAACTGTGAATCTTCAGTGGATGTTATAAATAGGGTTGTTGATGGCAGTCTCAGTGCAGTCTAGAGCCAGTTGAAGTGGAATACTGGTGAACAGTGATTTCACGTCAAAAGACTCTAGTTTGTAGTTGTCAGGTATTAGTACTGTCTTGATTGTGTCAGTAAAGTTCTCAGTCCACTGTAGTTTGTGTCGTGACTGACTGTGTTTCTTTGCAGGGCTTTGTGATGTGCCATTCAATAGCTGGTGGCACTGGATCTGGTATGGGTTCATACCTTTTGGAAAAACTAAATGACAGGTAGTTTAAAATAATTTTGGCTTCATCAGCAAAGTAGGTGCCATACAACTGTTATTAAAGAAACTTAAAAGCTTGATTTAAATTTTTTTTCAACAGGTTTCCAAAAAAGTTGATTCAAACATACTCGGTATTTCCTCAACAGGTAACGAAGATTATTTGATAGCCTTTATCTTAATAATTTATGAATTATTAAAGAACATAAATCCCTAATTGCTTCTGCTTGACCTAAAAGTGTTGATTGTTTTGGTTTGCAGGAAGACTTCAGTGATGTTGTAGTACAGCCATATAATTCAATACTGACACTCAAACGTCTGACTCAAAATGCAGATTGTGTGGTATGTGTCCTCCCCTTACAACTGTGCACTCCATTGACTGCAGCTGCTTATAATAACTGGCTATTAGTTTTCTTAACCCTTTCACTCTCTGAGTCAGTTATGGAGACATTAAGGTGAATCTAACTTCTAAGTCTATGGATGAAATCCTGTGGTGTGACTATTCAAATGAAACCTCATCAGCAGTACTTTCACATGGTACCATTTATATTTAAGTTGTTTTACAAAGTAAAATTTGAGATTTTCTTGAATTTTGATTTTAGACACTCTTGGGAGTGACAGGGTTAAAAGAAAGATTTTACTAACTGTGGCTATGGATTCAATTTCTTTCAAAGGTTGTGCTTGACAACACAGCTCTAAACAGAATTGCTGCAGACAGGTTGCACATTCAAAATCCAACATTTTCTCAAGTAAACCAACTGGTATGCTTGGAGTGTTTTTTTTTTGTAATTTAATTTAATTTTAAGCGTGGTTGCATTTTAACTGGGGATAGTTAATTTACTACTAACACAGGGTTCATTCTAGAAACTGGCCTATAAGGACCTATAGTGCCCCCTACCCCCATAGATTTAAAAGGGCCTGTTTTCCTGTGTTCCAAGATAGGGAACTTGTTTTACACTTGACTTAATTTAATGGTAAATTGGTGGTGTAAAATTAATGTTTTCAGGTACATATCTATTCCTAGACCTGGGGAATGGGGGCGGGCGGGGGCGGAGGGTATTACAAGGGGGGCTTAATAGAGGGAAAGGACTAAATAGGAGAAATATGGTATATTTATGATATGATGTTTCATTCCAGGTATCCACCATAATGGCGACAAGTACAACAACTTTGAGATATCCAGGTGATGAGAAAGTAATTTCTGTCAAGCTGCATAGGAACATTTTTGCTGTCACTTGATGCACAGAAGATGAAATTATAAGTGTTATTGAATGAACTGTTGGAAACTTTATTTCAGGTTATATGAACAATGATCTGATTGGTTTAATTGCGTCCCTCATTCCCACTCCACGGCTGCATTTTCTGATGACTGGCTACACTCCACTCACAACAGACCAAAAGGTATTGGAAAACAAAGATATCCTACAGGATGTTAAAGGGAAGGGTTCACGGTTTAACGCATGGTCATGAATCCAAATGCTGTTTTTTTCACCTGTGCACGCTGTAGCAAATAGGCAAGTAATATTATTTCTGAACATTGTTAAAGAACCAATCAGAAGTGAGTAGATTGCTTGGGTGTGAAATTTTCTTGCCAAAGTTTCGCGTTTAATGATTTCTCAGCCATCTGCATATGCCCATGGCAGCCATTTGAGCATAGCGCATGCAAATAGCGGTAAATTCATCAACCATGGAATAAAACCTTTGGGTGAACAATAAATTCAAAGTTGGTAGTGTTGGTGTAATCCACTAATATTTCCTTCAAATTTAGTCCTCCGCCATTCTACTTGGGCTTACTATATTGTGTGATTGCTGAGATACATGTGAGTGGGATTGATAACCGATGGAATTACTAATAAATCGGAAAAAAGTAATTTGATTAATGCACATGCACGAAGCCATGAACCTGTCCCTTTAAATAGTGTGTTAACAGGATACTAGGTTAGGATTCTTCAAGATCCTTTTAGGTTCGTATTAAGAGATCCTGTGTTGGATTTCTACCGGGGTGTATGTGAAACTCACTGGCCATGCATAAACACAGCACAAGGTGACTTTTGTGTTCCCTAAAGGCCAATTTACATGGTACGACTTTCGCTTATGACTGTCATATGCGACTTTTGTAGCGTGCACTGCTTGTGCCAGGAAAGGTCGTAAACAACTCGTCATTTTAACTGAACATTTTGATTGTGGCTACGACTGTCGTAGGGTTTTAAAACATGTTTTAAAATCCTACTACATTTTTCGTGTTGCGTACGACTGTCGTAAGGATGTTGTAGGTTTAATTTACACAACACAATTCGAGTGGTAGGCATGGTGTTGGCATGGCATAAGCATATTGCTTGTGATACAATACAATACAATGCGACAAGATCGTACCATGTAAATTGGCCCTAACATGTTCTTTTCTCTCACATAAAATGCCTGAGCCAAAAGAGGGACTGCTTGTAGTCTGTTTCTTTCATTACTTCAGTTCTTTGTTTATTTATTTATATATTTATTTATTTATTTATTTTGTGTGCATTTGCTTGTTGTATTCTGTCCCCGGCCAATCCCATCAAACCTGTGATTGTTGTTGTTTTTCTGTGTTTATCTTCATTTCTTGTCCCCTTTTCTAGGTGGCTAACATTCGCAAAACAACAGTCCTTGATGTCATGAGAAGATTGTTGCAGGTGAGAAACTTATAACAGACCACTTCTGAGTTGCCCAATAAGAGGCCCAACCAGGGTAAATTCCAACAAGCAACAAGACCAAAAGAGTAGCGATAGCACTTTAAGTGAAATTGAGACAAAGCGACAACGGTTATAGAGGAAATGTCAACAGCGATAAGACATACATGTACCTAGGCCACAAATGATCTAGAATGGGTGGTTGTTGAAATAGCAACACAAGGTGGCAGGGCCTCTTACAAGCTTTTTCATCAAAGTGAGGCCCAGTGAAAAACTGTAAATTTGAAAATAAGTTTTATTTGTATGTGAATGAAATCTGCTATGCACCAGGCCTCCCAGGCCTCATTGCCACAAAGAGGCTGAAGGCGATTGAAAGGGCACGGGTTACAACTTTACTAAAGAAAAAGTTTGCATTTTCCCTTTTTTAACCGACGAAGTCGAGTTAGAGCAGTCGTGACAAGAGCGTCGACTGGTTTGGTCGGTCAAAATACGTCGTGTAAGGCTCACAAGGTGTCTATTTCGCTATGGCCCACGGGATGGGATGACGTGAGAACAAGAACGGACGAGTCGCCATTGGTGGAAGATTTGCTTCGACTGCATTGTGGTATAATTTTGTGCTGAGCTCTGAACATATAGAGAAGAAGTTGTACACAGATATTGATTAGTACACACACGCACGCACGATAGGACAAGGGTCCACATAAAAAGTATCGTAGATATAGAAGCACACCTCTGACGGTGTGTTTGTCTTAATCGATAATCTGTTTTTATAGTGCCATATTCACAACAGTGTATAAATAAATCGCTCACAACTCTCGGTAACGGCATGTTCAGTTGTGGACAAAATTTATCTTTAAATTTTAATTTTAATTCAACAAAATATTCAAAGCGATAAGACAGATGAGCTGAGCCATCAGATTTTAAACATTACATCATTCGGTAATGCAAGGGGCAAAATACTGTCACAATTTTTGTTACGCCAGTTTGCACGTCACGTTGAGTCAAGTAAAAACATTTATTGAGGGTGGAATGGGTCAAAACGACTGGTAAATGCCTATAATGTGCTTTCTAGTAACCTGTGTGATAGAGCATAGCAATGACTTATTTGGTATTTGCATTCACAATTTGCCCTTGACATGATTAAAGGAAACTGCACAAAGTGCGGTTCCCAGGCGTGGGGAAAAGTTCAATTCTTTTAGGCTGTTACGGTGCCCATGCTGATCAATCGTAAAGATGTGGTTACTTTTATATTGGGACATTTATGGCCCATTTTTTGAAATGCGTCTGTTTTGAGAATTGTGATGGCTTTTTTGTTCAGGGTTTTGAGGAAGACCGACCAAAAGACAGCGAAAAATGATCTTGATTGAAGAATGCATGAGGTCATCGGCGTAGTCTGTGGGGCTAGGTTTGGTGAGGAGAGGGTGAATAATTCAGTTGACCTCCTTTCTAGGGTATTCGTTGCCTTTTCAGTTGGTCAAATTTCAGCGTTAGTAACAGTTACACACTTTTACTGCAACTTGCTGTTACAGATGCTTAAATGTTATTGAACCTGCAGTCACGCACGCCTCGTTTGCTTTCTTTTCGAGACGAACCAACGCTTCGTCGGTTCTGCATGCAGTGCGGGCCTATGTTTGAAAATAGAGATGGTTAAATGATGTATTATTGTGACATGTAAGATTTGTTATTTTTCTTTTAGCCCAAGAACGTAATGGTTTCAACCCTGCGAGACAGAAAAAATAACCACTGTTACATTTCCATTCTGAACATCATTCAAGGAGAAGTTGACCCAACACAGGTATGTTACCTGGGATGTCCAGGTAAAAGGGAATTGCCTCTTGAAAAAAAATATGGTCTTCTATTTGAAGGATTTGAATGCTTTTAATCTCTTGTCATCAATATTAATGTAATAATACAGGACTCCATTTAAAACAGCCTATGCTGGGGGTGCAGGGCGCTGGACACGGTGTTGTAATGGTTAGTGCGTGGGACTTCAGATCTGAAGGTCGGTGGTTCCTTGCCCAGTCCCTGTCATCAGGTTGTTTCCTTAAACAAGAAACTTTACCCCATATTCATCTCTCTCCACCCAGGTGTATAAATGGGTACCGGCAACATACTGCTGGGGGTAACCCTGCGATGGACTAGCATCCCATCCGGGGGGGGGGGGTAGCAATACTCTTAGTTGCTTCATGCTACAGAAACCGGGATAAGCTCCGGCAGTGTGGGTGCCCTGTGGCTCGTGTGTGACTTTACCCATGCTGAAGTGGATACTTCCTGGATAAATATTTGTTTAAATGAGTGAAAAAAATAAATTACTTCCAGAATCAAACTTTTCCATATAAAGCTGATTTTTGCTGATCGTTAATAATAATGAAGTCAATGTTGCGTCTATTTTTGCATTTTAGGTTCACAAGAGTCTCCAGCGTATCAGAGAAAGAAAACTTGCAGAATTTATTCCATGGGGACCTGCTAGCATTCAGGTATGAGCCATATGACAAAGGTTGCTGCTTTGTATTTCTTTACACAAGTTTTTTTAAATCTTGTTTTCTGTTGTCTTTCAAACAATTACGTTTAGTAGCAGATTCTATCTTGTTTTGATGCGTACATTGTAACGATGCATTGCCACTCCCTACAGGTTGCTTTGTCCAGGAAGTCTCCATATGTGCAGACAGCGCACAGAGTGAGCGGACTGATGTTGGCCAATCACACCAGCATAGCTACGGTAAGTCTGTAGTGACTCACTCTCACTCTTGTGTTTGAAATGTATAGACTGATTTTCTCGGTGTGTGAGTGATTGCTTTTAGCCAGAGGGTAACCTGTGATGAGACGCCCTTCTTAATTCATTTTAATTTTTTTCCGAAGCGAGAGGGAAGAAGAGGTTTAAGCATTTGATGCCTGATCCCAGGTCAGCCTGAGAGAAGAAAAACGATTTCAAGGCTGCAACGGGAACCTATACCATATCAAATGAGTTAGTAAAGCTTTTGATACCCAAGGAGCGGGGCACTAAAATCATTGTGTGTTCTGATGGGTGCGATTCCCATTGTAGCCTAATGTTTTTTTGTTTTTGTTTTTGTTTTTTGTTTTTTTTCTTGTTGTTTTTTTTTTCTCTGGTGGGGGGGGGAGGGCACGGAGGGGGCTAAGTAAGCAATTTCTTACACACTATGAAGATCGATCGTTCCACTCATTTCATGTTTAAACTGCACCTCACATATATGTCTTTCGTATTTGTCGCTCTTGCTTTTACCGCTCTTTGTTACAAGTTGCGAGACAAGTTGCACAAAACATGCACTATGACAGCGACCGCTAAATAGACAAGGTTTGGATGTATTGAAGAGTTTTCTTTCAAGCGTGTAAGTTTTAAAATACTTTTGATGACATTTAAGGCTTTAAATGGACAGTCTTCTGTTTACATATCCCAACTGGTTTCTCGATACCAGCCAACTTCTAGCTGTAATTACTTATCGGTCACCAAATGTTCTACTAATTCATATAGGGATAGATATTTTTCTGTTGCCTCCGCCAAGTTATGGAACTCGCTTCCTTTACAATTACGTAACTGTGAATCTGTAAGCACTTTTAAGTCACAACTTAAATCCTATCTTTTCAATTTGTGACTGGTTAATAGTTTTCTACATATAGAATAGTTCATAGTTATAGTTTATAGTTTTCTACATATAAAATTTTTAGGTTTTCTTAGTTTGTTTCTCTAGGACTTATTCTATGTATTGTAAATTTTTCTTTTCTTTTTCTAGATTTTTTAACTTTCCTTTAAGTCTTGTAAGGGCATTGAGACTATGTAAAATGCCCCTAAATATATTATTATATTATTCTTATTATTCAAAAGGTCTTTGAAAAGAGCTGTCGTCTGTTTGACAAACTACGTAAAAGAGAAGCTTTCTTGGACAATTATAAAAAAGAGGAGATATTCAAGGACAATTTGGAGGAGTTTGACGCCTCAAGGTAAGACAATGAAGTTCTTATCATAAAGTGATCGCAAAAGTGCAAATGCTGAGGATAAGCTTTTGCTTCCGTGTTCAATCGCTTTATTTGAGATTTTTGTATTTGATAGAGAAACGAGAGCCGAAAATACGTCGTTCGCAGGCTAAGATATGAGTTGATGAGTTTTTACCTTGTACAAGTAAAGTTAAATTATATTATATTACGTTTGGGCTCCATTGCAGTCATTAGGGAGCTGAGAACCAGTTTCAGCTTCAGATTGTTTAGATTTTCGTGCTTCAATATCTCGAACAAAAATCTGAAAACAGATGATACCTTGAGGGACAAGATCTAAGTACTTTCAATGGAGTGCAAATTCCGAAACCATATTCGGAAACCTATCCAAACGTTCCAGCTCCGTACGTGGATCGTTCAGCTTGCCATCTGAGATTGAGTTTGCTCCTAAATGAAACAGAAATTGGAATTTCGATCGTCAAACCCTGATTTAGATTGGCTAAAAGGAACGCGGCCTAAAACGTTGTTTGGAGACGTTCTCGTTGCCCTAGTCTCCTACGCAGCCGTTTTTAGTGGCGTCACGCAACGAAGCCCTTCCCCTCCCCTACCCCCCGCCCCCCACCTGACGCCACTAAAAACGGCTGCGTAGGAGACTGTCGTTGCCCTCGCCCTCGAGTCGTGATTGCTAAGGTTCCTATTGCCTTCGATGAAATTTATTCTCTAAATTTCATCTTACGTTTTGTCGCCTTTCTTCCGTCCGGGGTTAAAAGGGGACGCGCATACGCATCAGCAGAAGTTTAGTCAAGATGTTTCTTAAGTCACTGTAGATGATTTTAGTACATGCCAAACCATTGGATAGTGTTTTTCGCGCACTCTGATTGGCTGCTCAAACTCCGGATAGTATCTGCCATTCATCTCCCGGAATTGTTATGGAATTCGCGTGCGAGCGTTTTAACATTGATCAGACAAAAAAAATTCTATTTGTTGCTGGCTGTCCACTTGTTGTGGTCGGTGAAGAGCGGTAGATATTTATTTACCTCGCTGCTTCGCGGATCGGCAAGTATCCACCACTATTCAACTCCACTTCAGTAAATGATTGTCAACTGTCCCAATAGCTTTTGATTTGTCATTTTTTAACAGGGAGGTTGTACAGCAGTTGATAGAGGAATATCAGGCGGCTACACGAGCTAATTACATCATGTGGGGAACTCAACAGCAGGTTAGAGACACTCTTGATCACCTTACTGTTTAAATTGTACACGCTGAAAATAACGCTGTTTATGCCGATTCTGATTCCGGAAAAGCAGTTTTTGTAGGCAAGCTCCAAGTTCACTTTAATTCTCCCGAAAAAGGAATATTTTAATCACCCGATGTAACAAAAGAGCCTATCGTTATCACGCTCTGATACTTTGCAGAAGGGCAAAGGAAAACATTTATGGCAACTTTTATGTTACGTAGAAATCGCACAAACATATCGCATCAATTCAACGCACACGACACAGCATAAAACCAGACGTAAAGTCCGTCATCAAACGAAAAGCCTGTTTATTTCTAACCTTTCTTTTCAGTTTCTTCTGATGGAAGACTGGAGAATTTGGTGTTTATAAAGGATGATTGTCTGTTTATTTACAGGGAGCTTCTGGATCAGATACATCAAAGGTTTAAAGAACACACAAAGGAAACTGAAGTTTATGAAACAGGCGAGACCAAGCTTGCGCTATTTTCTCTGATGCTGCAATTTCACTCGATGAAAACTTAAGAAGTCGCTGCCATGTCTCAGTTGAGACCGTAGACAAAGCGCTGAAATGGTCAAAGCGTTCAACTTCTTTGGTAGTAAATTTCTGCAATTTGACCAAGAAAACGTGTAAAAAGACAAAAATGCCGTCAGTTCTGTCCACACCTATTCATTCTTTTATACCTGTCCACGTATAAACGCTACAAAGCATGGAGAGCTCTGTTTGACTGCTTCTTACTCGTCGTTTTCCCTTCAGTTTTGGTCTTTTCAACTTGAATACGTTATTTTGACGATAAACCTCTCACTGTTTAATCTGCAGTTATGTACTTTTAGTCCTGAGCATTTTGAAAAATCTTCTTGCGTTTTGGATCGTTTATGTGCGGACGCAACGAGTTAAAGTATATAAAACTCCGTGTTTGAAGAAGAAAAATGAATGAGAACATAAGTGTGTGGATAGAACTTTAGTAAGAATCAGCCGAAAATGTTCATGTATAAATGGTAGGGGTTGTAAAGAGACTGTTTACTAAGTTCACACTAAAGTAAAAGGAAGTCTTACAGGCCACAAGTCATCACAAGTTTTGAAATGTCAACTTGCTTAACCCTTTCAGCCCCAATAGTGATCAGCGTCAAATTTCTCCTCATCATATCAGTGCATTGTAACACATACAAGTCAAGAGAATTAAGTAATTGATCACTGAAGATGGATTGTGTTGATGTTTAAACAAGTTCTCCCAACTAGTGAAAAACAAGATACATAGAGAGCAGTGAGGAGAATTTGTATAATGATGCTGGGGCTTAAAGGGTTAAATGGGTGGCCAAACGGACTCGCAAGTAGACACAAGTCAGACACCACCTTGGTGGTATCCTTGAAGACCCCGGGGCAGATAGTCGGGACCAGGGGGAATTCGGAACGGGAAGGGAAATGTCGGCGTACAAAAACTCTCCCTACCCACCCCCGTCGCGACTCCCCCCCGCGCCCCACCCGAATACCTGCCCCTGTGCCTCCGAGGACGCCTTAGTGGCTAAACCAAGGAAAACAATACTGAGAAGAACTTGCGTCGCAGGGTACCCAGGCATTCTCTTCTCGCTCACGCGACTTGGCGCAAAATTTCGTGACGTCACCGAATGGCATACCGCGGGAGCCTCATTCGGTGACGTCACGACATTTCGGACCAAGTCGAGTCGAGTGCGCGGAAGGAGAACGCCTGGGTACTAGGCTGCTTGCGTCGATATGCATTGGATGGCCTAACGATGACAACATGGTGAAAAAACTCTCG
Source organism: Siderastrea radians (assembly GCA_964017195.1). NCBI lineage: Eukaryota > Metazoa > Cnidaria > Anthozoa > Scleractinia > Rhizangiidae > Siderastrea > Siderastrea radians. The sequence continues at coordinate 46,319,371 of OZ024893.1, forward strand.
TGCGAATTTGAGTTCCGTCAAGATGAACGCAGGTGCGCGCAAGTCCGGTCAAACCGAATCACAAGATAGATAAGGGAACGCAGAAACTTGCGTCGGCTTGCGAGTTCCTTCTTACGACTGACATTGACGCTTTGAAGTAACCAGTGTTCACCGTCAAAGCTGAGACTAAGGAACTATTTGTATGAAATAGTAATCTGGGGACATGTTATATCATGATATTCTTAACGGTTAATACATTTTGTAAACTTTCTGTGTACCTATTAAAGTTAAGAAAATCTGCCTTACTTTGATACTTTTCTTATAAACCCGCCCCTATTAGAAATAAAAAAAAGTAAGCTTATTGGTTACAGACCCGTATTTTTTCAAACAGATTTGCCGCAGCCTAGTACCCAGGCGTTCTCCTCCAGCTCACTCGACTCGACTTGGTGCGAAATGTCGTGACGTCACCGAATGAGGTCCCCGCGGTATGCCATTCGGTGACGTCACGAAATTTCGCGCCACGTCGTGTGAGCGAGAAGAGAACGCCTGGGTACTAGGCTGGATTTGCCAGCTGTGATTCGCAATCAATATTCGACGACGAGCAACAACGAAATCGGCTGCGAGTTAACTGGAAAATTAAGAAGTACTGAGATATTGTATCCCTGTAACAGCATTTTGATTTTCATCAGGGGTGTTTTCATTTGATAACAAAGGTCTTTCGATGTCATTAGAAGTAACTGGTGACTTCTTGGTCCGATCTTGACCGAGGATCGTGTCTGGCGAGTCATGTTCAAAAAACCCGAGCCTGTATGCTACAATAAAATCGATCGTGTGTCATTTGAACCATTTAGAGAACTCGCACACATTAAACCTGTGGTCGCTGAAGCCCGTTTTGTGTCCTTGAGGGAAACACTTTACTCCAAGAATTGCTAGCAAAACTTTAAATAGTGTGAATACAACTCTCCACTTAACTCAATCCATGCAAATGTGACGTTCCTTTTTGGGAATTTTTAAAGGGCCCCCTAAAAGGTACTCTGGGTGTCGGAGTGGAGGGGTTTTCGCGCGCGTCCTACGACTGCTCCGGAAACGAACGCTCACGAGAGAAACTTCTGGTACCCTGGGCGTGGCTCAAGAGCAAGAGGTACCAATTGAACAAGTGGTTATGTTCACTACCACATTTTTACGGCTTAATACCCTAAAAGGAACCAAAACCTGAACTCCTGGGCCCAGTTGTGCAAAGGCTGGATAGCTTTATCCACTGGACAAATTACTATCCAGAAGATAAAATGCATTGGTTGGAGTGCATTTTATCCGCTGGATAGTGATTTATCTAGTTGATAAAGTTATCCAACCTTTGAACAACTGGGGCCTGTACGACGAGCTCCCCCGTCACTTTCATACCCGAGCTGTCATTTTGGACGGCGGGCATCGCTACCCGCCGTCCGATTTTGTACCACGTGATGTTTTTTCGTCCAATAATTGAGCGCAAAAATTAATTGGGGGTTTATAATTTGGAATAGCCTGCCCGCAGACGTCTCCGTATTTTCTTCCAGAGTAACGGTTTATTAACGATTTATCACCGCTTAAAATGTAAAAATCTAAAATGAGTACAGCTAGAATTATTCTGGTACCACTTTTGGACGAAGTTGAATCCAAGTAGGAGGAAACGTATCTACTTGTCAGAATTGGTACCTCTTCCAGGTTGGGGATGCGACACCCACAAAACGGGAGAAAGGATTTGAGCTACACTCACAAAACTGGATTATGGTACCTTTTAGGGTTCCTCTCCAAGTTTCTAAAGAGGGCCCCGTCACATACATATGAGAGTCCCCCGGGAAACTTAACATATTTACAAATATGGAAATTCCATGTTAGGAAGTTGTTTTTGCGACCTACAACCCCGTCAAATTGTATTTTCTTACACGCTGGTTTGTATTTTCTCACGCGAGTTTATAAACTTTATTGACCAATCGGCATGTACTTAAATCCAATCGCTTATTTTCTCTGCCTTTTAAATTCTGTTTTCAGACTTTATAACCTAAGAGTATAAATCGCAAAACCCGATTCTTTTACAATTTGAATTATCGAATCTTTCCTTGATCAACAGGGCCAAGAGCTCGGTGGCTCAAAGGCGATTAATGCCAATCAGAGTCCAAGTTAAGCTGGTCATGTAGAGTTTTGCGAAGGAATTTAGTCAATTTAGGACACACTGAATCATTTGCAATATTTTTAAATACCGGTATGTAACTAAATGCCACGAATTAGCTTTGGATACACTTAGATAAACAATCAGTGGAAATTTGTCTTGAAATTGTCACCCTCCGCTTTGAATTTTGACTTTTTTTGCCCTTAGCTTAAAACAAGCTCTTGAAAGCATCTTCTTTGAGAAATTTGAAATGCCCTTGGTTAACACCTGCTGTGGAACAACCGTTTCCAGGCTTCCTCATTTTCTTTCCTTCTCAACGTCACAAGTAAATAAAACGCGCGTTGTCATAACGACTAAACACTTTGAAATTTTTTCTCAATAGTGTGCTGAGCACTGTGCTAATGCACGGAGAAAACATGCAGCAATCTTGGGAATCATCCACTATTGATTGCGTGTACAACACAGTTGCAGGAGATGAACGCGATCGTTCAGGGTCTTCTGATCATCAGAAAGTGTTTTCAAACGGTGTGTGGATTAGTGATCTTCCGACCTCTTGAGACTTCACGTGTCGGGACGCAGGCCACGCCCCAACAGGTACGTGCGTCCATTTCATTTGTCTTTCTCCTCTACTGGCTAATACTAACGCCTGTTTACGAGACAGTAGAATATAATCGTGCAAAAAAAAAAAAAGAAAGCGCGCTTTACACATTGCTTTGAACTTGTAGATCTAGCTAATTCATCAGATTTTTTTCATCAAATTTTTTTTCCCAAAACCTTCTAACTTTATGTTACCAGCTAATCCATTTTGTGACTTGAAGGAATGTCTTAAAATAATTATACGTTTGATCAGTACAGGAATTCTTGCATTTATTCGAGGGAAATTGTTCTTTAAATTGCAGTCCGGGGGCAGAAAGCGCGCGCAAAGGCATTTTTGCATCTATGACGTAGATTCGTTCTAAGCGTTCCATAGAACGAGATAAAGTTTCTTTCAGCGTCCATGTTAACAAGGCTCGCGCAGAGGAGAACAGCTCTTCGGAAAAAATTGTGAATTTCAATGATTCTCCTATTTTTGCTCATGCAACATTTGCGACTACAGGACAAGTTTTGCTTCCGTAATCAAGGTTACCAACTGTTTATGATTTGTTTTTCCACAGCACGAAAAAGAATCAAAACGAGAAAAAAAATTTCCTCTCTCAAGGCCAAGTGTGCTGGTAAGTTCAACCTATTTATCACGGAAGCAAAGTATTTCCAGAAAGACAAAAAAGACAGACAAACAGTACTCATAAATAAAACTGATAAGTAATTCTGATTTGTAAAAATATTTCTTTTATTTTAACAAAGAACAAGGAAATCGCTTCCCTTAAAGACAAGATCGCAGAGCTTGAAGCCAGTGGCCAAGCCGGTTTAGACTGTACATTGTTGTCTGTCTGATTTAGACAGACAACAATGTACAGACCAAACCGGACGAAACGCAGCAACAGTTAAAGAAAGCGAAGAGAACTGCTTTTGTGGCAAGAGCAAATCTCATAAAGAAGAATTTAGAACTTAATCATTTGAAAAATGAGCTTGAGTCAGCTGAAGTTCAGCAGTCATGAGAAATGAACTCGGATAGTAATATGACCCATGTTTGCTAAGTCACCAGAGACCTGAGCCTTTTTAGCCTTTATTTCAACCGATGCCGGCCATCAATTTTCGCAAATTTAGCTGAGAAATTAAGCCAATCGGTATCAGTTACAACTTTGAATTGACTTCGCTCAAACTTGATCTAATGAGCGAGCAACGAAAACAGATTTCAACAAGAGAAACACTGAAGAACCTCGGTGAAAGTTCAATCAGCCTGGCGTAGTGTATAGCGTTTTGAGCAACCTGGCAACCTGCCCATTTAATTTTTGACATGTGGAGACACGTTTTTTATATATCCAGCATCAGCTAAGTTCTTCCGTTACTTTCAGAACGAGAAAGGTAGTGGAAAGACAGCAACAATTCCCTCAAATGCCAGATTTCTGACCTTCGTCACCGATTTTCAGACTTCAAAAAGGATGTTTCTGACGGGATCAACCGGGCACCGTTTGATCTCGTCAGAAACATCCTTTTTGAAGTTGCGAGAAGCCCTGCGGTTTTGTTGAACCCCTTAGCTTGAAAGGTAGGAACTCTTTGTTACTAAAGGCCTGTTCGAGACTCTCAGATGGTATGAAAGCTAACGGAAAAAACGAAACGCGTGAAATCTAAGTGGAAAGGGGGGGGGGGAGTGGACTAAAGGCGTTGTTACACGAAGTAAAGTTTTTCTGCAACTTGGCAACGCAACGGCGTTTGCGAGACAAGTTGTGCACGAAATTGTACTTGTAACACCCCTCTTCGCAATTGTGTTGGGAATTGCAGGAAAAGTAGAGTGGGCGTCTACTTTTCGCAAAGTAGCGAGATCAGTATGCTACGTGTAACATGAGTTCTGCAACTTGTCTCGCAATGCTCTCGTCATCTGTTGCGTTGCAAGTTGCAGAAAAAATTGCCTCGTGTGACAGTGCCTTAAGGGAAGCCTCCAATTGTTTTTTTTTTTTTTTCTCCGCGTTCGTTTTCTAAATGTCGCAGTTCCTACTGTCTTGGACTCTGCAACAGGTCCTCTTAATCAGGTATATTAAGGGCTGGGTCATCTATTGTTTAGTGTAAAAGTGTGGGGGTGGCCTATCTTAAAAACGTTTCGTACAGTGGGCATAAAACTTGGCCATAGCTTACGAATTCAACAAAATATTAAACATAGCATTGATGTTTCCATGGAAATATGTCACGGGACCAAGTAACACCCTACTTCTGGTTTTTTTTTTGACGCTTCCGTACACAATGAAAAACGACGTTTTCTTAACAATTTGTTACGTAGTGTTACTACTTACCCACACAACTTATCCAGTGTAATTGGAATGGTTGTCAAACTACCATGGAAGTACGTTTTATTGGCATGTGTAAAGTTACATTATTAACAGTTTAATGATCACGTGACCTGGACATGCATTCCAATTACATTTGATGACTTCCTTGGGTAAGTAGAAAATACACACGTGGAAATGTTTATTAGGAAAGGTTTTCTATATATACTATTAAAGCTACCTACCATGATTACCATCCACCACAAAGCCAAACGTTTCTGTTGAGAAGCTTGGAAAAAAAAACATTAAACAGCTACCGTTGAGTGGATGGTCTAATCGTTGACATGTGGAGAGTAGTTCTTTTTAAAACCTCTATCAGCTGTTTTCTTCTGTTGCTTTCAGAACGAGAAAGGCAGTGGAAATAGAACAACGATTTCCTCAAATCCCAGATTTCTAAGCTTAGACAGCAATCAGCAGACTTCAAAAAAGATGTTTTGACGAGATCAAACGCCAGCAGCATTTTTGCAGAGCAAGCCAGCTTATGGACGTTCGTACTAACTGTTTCTGTGCATCCAGGCCATGTCGAGTTACTAGGACCAATTTGTCAAAATTAGGGTACTTTTCCACGTGCTTTATTTCGAAAACGAAGTCGGTGACCCCCGAATTTTTTTGCATTTCTGACATAGGTAACTTTTTATCTGACTGTAGCAAAAGTATGAAAAAAAAATTGCGTCAGTTGTAGAAGATTTTCGCGCGAGCGTCCTTAAAATGTAGCAAATCCATTTCTCTATAAGCCTTTTGTAGGCTCTCAGTGCGAAAGCAAACGTAACGGGAGCACAAGAGAGTCAATAAGAGTTGAAGGCCAGAAAACAGCGACATTTTGAACTTTCATCGAGTCTATTTAAAATTTGACCAGGGTCAAAACCCGAGAGTTGCCGAGTGCGCACGAAAAGTCGAAAAGCTAGTGAGTTGTTCTGGTTCCTGTTGTGCTCGTTCAAAATCCATCTCCAAATTTTGAATAGTGCGCATGGCCGAAATCAAACTTTACTTCATTTGAAAGAAACACTTAATTGATACTTTCCATGTTGCAAGGTTCGTTCAGTGAGACGATTTAATTACCATTAGCTTAAATAACGAGACGAAAATGTCATTTGTTTCTTGAAAACTGATACGGAAGCCACTACTGAGGCTTCAAAATTATGCAACTGATTGTTGCGTCCGTGGAGAAGAGATCTTCTAGCTGCTTTCCGTCTGGCGCGAACTCATATTTGAGACGTTAACACCCCGACATTTATGTACTGTTTAATAAACGAGCAGGAGTGTTTTATCGGGTTTAAAACCACGAGGCGTAGCCGAGTGGTTTTAGACCCGATAAAACACGATCTGCGAGTTTATTGAACGGCTTCAAAAAACGATCTCATAGAATAATGAACTAATGGTGCCATTTTCCCGTGCTATAACTTTATTCCATAGTCTCATCAAGAGAGTGTCAAAATCGATCTCACAGAATATAAAGACATTCTTTCATGTTTTGTAGTTCCTATAGTCTTTGAAAATAATAAAAAGTTTTGTTTAATGAGCTTCGGACCATTTTCCCGTGCTGCTAGTTCATGCTGCTAGATCTGAAAAGAATTAGAAGATTAGATGATTTGTATAGTGGAAACTTCATTCAATAGTGAGCTCGATGAGAACATTATGGCTTCGAAGCACAAGCGGACGTTTCGCAAACCCAAAAATGCTGAAGAAGAGAAACAACTGCTGGAAAATGCCGTACCAAAGTCAACACGTTCCGTCAATAAGTGGGCTATGAAGATTTTTTCAGAATGGCAGTCAACAAGAGTAAATAAGAAAGCTTCTGAAGAGCCGAGCAGTTGTACTAATGACACATCACAAATTCAAGACTTGGAAACCGACGTGCTTGATATGACGGCAGAGTCGCTAAATTTTTGGTTAACAAAATTCATACTGGAAGTGTGCAAAGATACCGGGGAAAATTATCCTCCTCGTACGCTGTACAGCATTGTTTCTGTTATATAAAATGTTACCCTCATTAGTATTCTTTATATAAAGAATACTAATGAGGGTAACATTTTATATAAAGAATAGTAATGAGGTATATTACAATCAGCCCCGCTTTCCCCTGGGACTGAAATCAAATGCCGCCACCAGGCTTTTTAGATTGTTGATGTATTACCGGTTTTAAACAAGCATCCACGTGACTCATTTGCGTGATGTAATTGGTGGAAATGATCATTAATTATTCATGAGTTTTTGAAAAATTAATTAAACAACCTTTTACTCGATGTTTTGAAGCTCTTTTATTTTAATTTGTATTTTCTTTCTTTTCTTTTTTTGTTTCTCTTAGAGATTCACTTATTTAAAATTACTAAAAAAGGAAAAACCGAGTAGGAAAAAAAAAAAAACGGGGAGGAATTACTCGGCCCCCAAGCCAGATGGAGAGTAATTCCTAGGCCACAGCATTCAAATCTCCACCCGGGGAGAGGTTATTCGGCCCCCAAGCCATTCCTGAATAACCCCTATATGTGTGACTCGAACCTACGACCTTTCGCTCCGGTGTCGCGCGCCTCTCACCCCTCGACTACCGCCGCTTCTGTTAGTACAATAGGAAAAATGGGAGGTGTCAATTGTTTTTGAAAATTTGCTGCACTGACTGAGACTGCGTACTAGGCTTACCGAGTCAAATAGGCTGGAATTGAACAAAGCGCTCTCCCAAGAGGTTGGCAACTAAGAAGCAACTGATAGCTTGTTTATGAGTAAAATGTAGACGAATTCCAGGGTCTTTTAGCATGCCAGGAAGGGTGGGCAAAATCAAAACATCCCACAAGCCTTCAGAGTTGTCCGAGGACAAAACTTCTTTGGCTTCGGGAGTTCTGGAAACCAGCATGCCCTGTTCAGCAGAGGAAAGCTTTGCCTCCTACTGCGCGCCAGCTCGTTTGAGTGGGTTAAGGCCACGGGTGACAAGCTGTTCATGAATAAATTTCTAAGGCAAAATTTTGGTGGAGGTCTTACGCTAAAAACGTTATATCTTGAACGTTTGGGAGCCGATTCCTTTGAAACTTAACAGAGAGCTTAGGCAATGATGGAAGTGCAACAAGGTTGTTCTTGGTTTGATAGATTGCCCTTCTTTGCGATGCTATGAGCTCATAAAGTTCAGATTTTGTGGAACGCAACTCCGTGTCCAAGTTTTCTCCTTGTGGAGAAGACAACTTAACACTTCTTAATTTTTCTACTCATTGATCAGTTAAAACCTCTATTGTGTCACAACAGAAGCCGATTATAGGATTACGAGTTCCATTGAAAGTTGTAAGCTTTTAAATGAGTAACATCGTCCTTGTTTAAATTTGAAGCCTTCGATATTTTGTTAAAAAGCCTGTTTGAAAAAAAGGCTTCTGTTGTGACAATCTATAATACACCTAGTTTGTCTGCCTGTTATGTCTGTTCAGGAAATTCAATATATGTGCTGTATTCGTGGACACAAAATTGGCGGTTTTAGGGCTTCCGAAGGCTTATTATGGAATACGCGGTTCCTGTCACGAATGGTTTACTTCGTATCTAAACTATCGTACCCAAACTTGCCAAATTAATTGCTCTGTGTCAACCCCAAAATTAGTTAAATGTGGTGTCCCCCAGGAAACAATTCTAGGACCTTTGTTTTTTTTGTATATTAATGACCTGCCAAATTGCTTGTATTTTTCACAACCTAGAATGTATGCAGACGACACCAGTTTAACCTTTGCCAGTGTAGATTTAAATCGCATAAGTGATCGTCTTAACTATGATTTAGATCATAGACAGGGTGTTTATATGGCTATCAGCCAATAAACTGACCCTTAACATGACTAAAACTGAGTTTATGTTAGTTGCCTCGAGGCAAAAGCTATCAACGCTTTCTAAAACTCCTTCTTTCAGGATAAACGAGCATCCAGTGTTGCTAGTGTCATCTGCGAAATCTCTTGGGGTGCATATTGACCAAAACCTAAACTGGGAATGTCACGTAGAGAGTATTTGCAAAAAGATTGCTTCTGCTTTGGGTGCAATTAAACAAATACGACATCTTATACCTTTTAATGTATAAATAAATGTATAACAGCTTACTTCAACCACATTTTGATTATTGTAATGTTGTTTGGGGCAACTGCGGCATCGGTCTTTCTGAAAAACTGCAGAAGCTCCAAAATTGTGCAGCCCGTATTTTAATGTCCGCCAGTTATGAATGTAATGTCGATGATTTGTTCGGGGCACTGGGTTGGCCTAAACTTAAGCACCAAAGATTAGTATCGACATCTATTATGATGTACAAAACTGTACACGAGATGACTCCCGAGTATCTGAGATTTGCGTCTCGACACGACATCACTTCTTATCGATTAAGGAATACTGAAAATAAATTGGCATGCAGCAAAAAAACATGCAGCAATCTTGGGTATCATCCACTATTGATTGCGTGTACAACACAGTTGGGGCAGTCAGGGTCTTCTGATTATCAGAAAGTGTTTTCAAACGGTGTATGGATTAATGATCTTCCCACCACTAGAGACTTCACGTGTCGGGATGCAGGCCACGCCCCAAACAGGTACGTGCGTCCATTTCATTTGTCTTTCTCCTCTACTGGCTAATACTAATGCCTGTTTACGAGACAGTAGAATATAACCGCGCAAAAAAAAAGAAAGCGCGCTTTACACATTGCTTTGAACTTGTAGATCTAGCTAATTCAACAGATTTTTTTCATCAAATTTTTTTTCCCACAACCTTCCAACTTTATGTTACCAGCTAATCCATTTTGTGACTTGGAAGGAATGTCTTAAAATAATTATACGTTTGATCAGTACAGGAATTCTTGCATTTATTCGAGGGAAATTGTTCTTCAAATTGCAGTCCGGAGGTAGACTGAAAGCGCGCGCAAAGGCATTTTTGCATCTTTGACGCAGATTCGTTCTAAGCGTTCCGTAGAACGAGATAAAGTTTCTTTCAGCGTCCATGTTAACAAGGCTTGCGCAGAGGAGAACAGCTCTTCGGAAAAAATTGTGAATTTCAATGATTCTCCTATTTTTGCTCATGCAACATTTGCGACTACAGGACAAGTTTTGCTTCCGTAATCAAGGTTACCAACTGTTTATGATTTGTTTTTCCACAGTACGAAAAAGAATCAAAACGAGAAAAACATTTCCTCTCTCAAGGCCAAGTGTGCTGGTAAGTTCAACCTATTTATCACGAAAGCAAAGTATTTCCAGGAAGACAAAAAAGACAGACAAACGGTACTCATAAATAAAACTGATAAGTAATTCTGATTTGTAAAAATATTTCTTTCATTTTAGCAAAGAACAAAGAAATCGCTTCCCTTAAAGACAAGATCGCAGAGCTTGAAGCCAGTGGCCAAGCCGGTTTAGTCTGTACATTGTTGTCTGTCTGATTTAGACAGACAACATTGTACAGACCAAACCGGACGAAACGCAGCAAGAGTTAAAGAAAGCGAAGAGAACTGCTTTTGTGGCAAGAGCAAATCTCATAAAGAAGAATTTAGAACTTAATCATTTGAAAAATGAGCTTGAGTCAGCTGAAGGTCAGCAGTCAAGAGAAATCAACCCGGATAGTAATATGACCCATGTTTGCTAAGTCACCAGAGACCTGAGCCTTAAGTTAGCCTTTATTTCAACCGATGCCATCATTTTTCGCAAATTTAGCCGAGAAATTAAGCCAAGCGGTATCAGTTACAACTTTGAATTGACTTCGCTCAAACTTGATCTAATGAGCGAGCAATGAAAACAAATTTCAACAAGAGAAACACTGAAGAACCTCGGTGAAAGTTCAATCAGCCTGGCGTAGTGTATAGCGTTTTGAGCAACCTGGCAACCTGCCCATTTAATTTTTGACATATGGAGATACGTTTTTTATATATCCAGCATCAGCTAAGTTCTTCCGTTACTTTCAGAACGAGAAAGGCAGTGGAAAGACAGCAACAATTCCCTCAAATGCCAGATTTCTGAACTTCGACAGCGATTTTCCGACTTCAAAAAGGATGTTTCTGACGGCATCAACCGGGCGCCGTTTGATCTCGTCAGAAACATCCTTTTTAAAGTTGCGAGAAGCCCTGCGGTTTTGTCGAGCTCCTTAGCTTGAAAGGTAGGAACTCTTTGCTACTAAAAGCCTGTTCGAGACTCTCAGATGGTATGAAAGCTAACGAAAAAAACGAAACGCGTGAAATTTAAGTGGAAACCGGGGGGGGGGGGAGAGTGGACTAAAGCCGTTGTTACACGAAGTAAAGTTTTTCTGCAACTTGGCAACGCAACGGCATTTGCGAGACAAGTTGTGCACGAAATTGCACGTGTAACACCCCTCTTCGCAATTGTGTTGGGAATTGCAGGAAAAATAGAGTGGGCGTCTACTTTTCGCAAATAACCAGATCAGTATGCTACGTGTAACATGAGTTCTGCAACTTGTCTCGCAATGCTCTCGTCATCTGTTGCGTTGCAAGTTGCAGAAAAAATTGCCTCGTGTGACAGTGCCTTAAGGGAAGCCTCCAAGCGTTGTTTTTCCTCCGCGTTCGTTTTGTAAATGTCGCAGTTCCTACTGTCGTGGACTCTGGAACAGGCCCTCTTAATCAGGTATATTAAGGGCTGGGTCATCTATTGTTTAGTGTAAAAGTGTGGGGGTGGCCTATCTTAAAAACGGTTCGCACAGTGGGCATAAAACTTGGCCATAGCTTACGAAGTCACTAAATATTTAACATAGTATTGATGTTTCCATGGAAACATGTCACGGGACCAAGTAACACGCTACTTCTGGCTTTATTTTAAACGCTTCCGTACACAAGGAAAAACGACGTTTTCTTAACAATTTGTTACGTAGTTTTACTACTTACCCACACAACTTATCCAACGTAATTGGAATGGTTGTCAAACTACCATGGAAGTACGTTTTATTGGTATGTGTAAAGTTACATTATTAACAGTTTAATGATCACGTGACCTGGACATGCATTCCAATTACATTTGATGACTTCCTTGGGTAAGTAGAAAATACACACGTGGAAATGTTTATTAGAAAAGGCTTTCTATATATACTATTAAAGCTACCTACCATGATTACCGTCTACCACAAAGCCAAACGTTTCTGTTGAGAAGCTTGAATAAAAAACATTAAACAGCTACCGCTGAGTGGGTGGTCTAATCGTTGACATGTGGAGAGTAGTTCTTTTTAAAACCTCTATCAGCTGTTTTCTTCTGTTGCTTTCAGAACGAGAAAGGCAGTGGAATGAGAACAACAATTTCCTCAAATCCCAGATTTCTAAGCTTAGACAGCAATCAGCAGACCTCAAAAAAGATGTTTTCACGAGAGCAAAGGCCAGCAGCACTTTTGCAGAGCAAGCCAGCTTAAGGACGTTCGCGCTAATTGTTTATGTGCATCCAGGCCATGTCGAGTTACGAGGACCAATTTGTCAAAATTAGGGTGGTTTTCCACGCGCTTTATTTCGAAAACGAAGTTGGTGACCCCCGAATTTTTTGTATTTCTGACATAGGTAACTTCTTATCTGACTGTAGCAAAAGTATGAAAAAAAATTGTGTTGTAGAAGATTTTCGCGCGAGCGTCCTTAAAATGTAGCAAATCCATTTCTCTAAAAGCCTTTTGTAGGCTCTCAGTACGAAAGCAAACGTAACGGGAGCACAAGAGAGTAAATGAGAGTTGAAGGCCAGAAAACAGCGACACTTTGAACTTTCATCTAGTCTATTTAAAATTTGAGCAGAGTCAAAACCCGGGAGTTGCCGAGTGCGCACGAAAAGTCGAAAAGCTAATGAGTTGTTCTGGTCCCTGATTTTCTCGTTCAAAATCCATCTCCAAATTTTGAATAGTGCGCATGGCCGAAATCAAACTTTACTTCAATTGAAAGGAACAATTAATTGATACTTTCCATGTTGCAAGGTTCGTTCAATGAGACGATTTAATTACCATTAGCTTAAATAACGAGAAGAAAATGCCATTTTTTTCTTGAAAACTGATATGGAAGCCACTACTGAGGCTTCAAAACAGTGCAACTGATTGTTGCGTCCGTGGAGGAAAGATCTTCTAGCTACTTTCCGTCTGGCGCGAACTCATATTTGAGACGTTTACGCCCCGACATTTATAAACTAATTAAACAAACATTTACTCGATGTTTTGAAGCTCTTTTATTTTAATTTGTATTTTCTTTCTTTTCTTTTTTTGTTTCTCTTAGAAATTCACTTATTTAAAATTAGTAACAAAAAAAAAACCGAGTAGAAAAAAAAAATGGGGAGGAATTACTCGGCCCCCAAGCCAGATGGAGAGTAATTCCTAGGTCACAGCAGTCAAATCTCCACCTGGGGAGAGGTTATTCGGCCCCCAAGCCATTCCTGAATAACCCCTATATGTGTGACTCGAACCTACGACCTTTCACTCCGATGTCGGGCGCCTCTCACCCCTCGACCACCGCCGCTTCTGTTAGTACAATAGGAAAAATGGGAGGTGTCAATTGTTTTTGAAAATTTGCTGCACTGACTGAGACTGCGTACTAGGCTTACCGAGTCAAATAGGCTGGAATTGAACAAAGCGCTCTCTCAAGAGGTTGGCAACTAAGAAGCAACTGATAGCTTGTTCATGAGTAAAATCTAGACGAATTCCAGTGTCTTTTAGTATGCCAGGAAGGGTGGGCAAAATCAAAACATCCCACAATCCTTCAAAGTTGTCCGAGGACAAATCTTCTTTGGCTAAGGCAGTTCTGGAAACCAGCATGCCCTGTTCAGCAAAGGAAAGCTTTGCCTCCTACTGCGCGCCAGCTCGTTTGGGTGGGTTAAGGCCACGGGTGACAAGTTGCTCATGAATAAATTTCTAAGGCAAAATTTTGGTGGAGGTTGGTTTTGAAACTTAACAGAGAGCTTAGGCAATGGTGGAAGTGCAACAAGGTTGTTCTTGGTTTGATAGATTGCGCTTCTTTGCGATGCTATGAGCTCCCAAAGTTAAGATTTTGTAGAACGCGACTCCGTATCCAAGGTTTCTCCTTGTGGAGAAGACAACTTAACACTTCTTGATTTTACCACTCATTGATCAGTTAAAACCTCTATTGTGTCACAACAGAAGCCGATTAAAGGATTACGAGTTCCATTGAAAGCTGTAAGCTTTTAAATGAGTAAAATCGTCCTTGTTTAAATTTGAAGCCTTCGATATTTTGTTAAAAAACCCTGTTTGAAAAAAAAGGCTTCTGTTGTGACAATCTATAATACACCTAGTTTGTCTGCCTGTTATGTCTGTTCAGGAAATTCAATATATATGCTGTATTCGTGGACACAAAATTGGTGGTTTTAGGGCTTCCGAAGGCTTATTATGGAATACGCGGTTCCTGTCACGAATGGTTCACTTCGTATCTAAACAATCGTACCTAAACTAGCCTGCCGTTTCCAGGCTCCGAGATAGTGGGGAAAGCATGAATTGAGAAAAAGAGCGTGCAGATTTAAATCTCATAAGTGATCGTCTTAACTATGATTTAGACAGGGTGTTTATATGGCTATCAGCCAATCTGACCCTTAACTTGACTAAAACTAAGTTTATGTTAGTTGTGTCGAGGCAGAAGCTATCAAACTCCTTCTTTCAGTATAAACGAGCATCCAGTGTTGCAAGTGTCATCTGCGAAATCTCTTGGGGTGCATATTGACCAAAACTTAATCTGGGAATGTCACGTAGAGAGTATTTGCAAAAAGATTGCTTCCGCTTTAGGTGCAATTAAACGAATACGACATCTTATACCTTTTAATGTATTAATAAATGTATATAACAGCTTAGTTCAACCACATTTTGATTATTGTAATGTTGTTTGGGGCAACTGCGGCATCGGTCTTTCTGAAAAACTGCAGAAGCTCCAAACTCGTGCAGCCCGTATTTTAATGTCCGCCAGTTATGAATGTAATGTCGATGATTTGTTCGGGGCACTGGGTTGGCCTAAACTTAAGCACCAAAGATTAGTATCGACATCTATTATGATGTACAAAACTGTACACGGGATGACTCCCGAGTATCTGAGATTTGTGTCTCGAGACGACATCACTTCTTGTCGATTAAGGAATACTGAAAATAAATTGGCATGCAGCAAAAAACATGCAGCAATCTTGGGTATCATCCACTATTGATTGCGTGTACAACACAGTTGGGGCAGTCAGGGTCTTCTGATTATCAGAAACTGTTTTCAAACGGTGTGTGGATTAATGATCTTCCGACCACCAGAGACTTCACGTGTCGGGACGCAGGCTACGCCCCAAACAGGTACGTGCGTCCATTTCATTTGTCTTTCTCCTCTACTGGCTAATACTAACGCCTGTTTACGAGACAGTAGAATATAATCGTGCAAAAAAAAAAAACGAAAGCGCGCTTTACACATTGCTTTGAACTTGTAGATCTAGCTAATTCAACAGATTTTTTTCATCAAAAATCTTTTTCCCACAATCTTC